>OZ014523.1:76957223-78157223 GCA_963966055.1 Lathyrus aphaca
ATATTTAAATTGTTATTGTATCTAAATGTGTTTAAATTTGTTGTGCTTAGCTGGTCCGATCTTGGGATGGATTATAGTAGAAACCCAAGAAGTTCTATAGTTCTATATCGCCAATTGTTAGAAAACATGGGGATCGATCAGGTATTGTCATATATAAACAATATTTTTCCGTTTTATTGCATTTTATTAACTAAAATAATTTTATACTAAACGAATTTTTTTTTTCGTAGTTCATCTGGCGCCCATATTTAGCCCTCGACCATGAGCCTAACCCGGAAGATGCTGAAATTTGGACGGCAAAAACTCCAATCATCCGCTTCACTACAATTGAAATGCACCAAACAGATCGGGTGAAAATGCAGTTCGGAATGCAACAGGATATTCCGGGCCCTCCGACATGTTTGGGAAATTGGCATTTGAAAAGAGTCAGTGACATGTGGAACATGGAAGATTGGAGAGACTTTGCAAGGAAGTTACGTCAACAATGGAGGGATCGACGCCAACATGTCCTAACTGACCAAGTGCTGCAAAATGTCAAACCAACTAGAGAATATTTAGTTTGGTTTAGGTCAGTTACTATGCAACAATGGGTGTCTGATAACCCATACTTGATTGACCCCCGCTCCCAGGCCGCAGCATACGCCCAACCACCAACTCCACAACATGACTACCCCAGCCAATTCCAGCCATCGACTTCAAACACCCATAGGCCATTCATCCAAACACATAACCCCTTCATGCCACAAACCCAATCACAACATCAAGAGCCTTACCAACACCACTATACCCCCGACAACCCCTTCATGTCCACACCAACCTATAGCCCCCCACCTTTGTTTCGTTCTCAAAACGAGGCAATATCCTCGTTTGGTCAAGCCTATCGTCCTCACCCAACCCAATCCAACCCAGCCCAACCTATCCGACCCAGCTTTGAAAACATGGGCACACAACTCAGTTACGGCAGCGCCTTTGGCAGCAACCTTCCACGTAATTGGGGACAAGCTGAATCATGGACTCAACAACAACCGCCTCCACCAAACACACAAATACAAGCGGAACCTCGACAACCTGGTGGTAGGGTTCGAAGACGGGGTCATCCCCGTGGATGTGGTACTGGGGGGCAGTTAGATCGGGCGGGAAATTAGTTTTTGTAATGTCGTTCTTGAATTATTAATAATAATTTTTCTTTTAATATATATTTCTCTTTCTCATATTCTTTAATTTTCTTTAAATATAATTTTCTTTAATATACTTATATATAAATATATATATATATATATATATATATATATATATATATATATATATATATACTTATACATATATATATATATATATATATATATATATATATAAGTATATATATATATATATATATATATATATATATATACTTATTTATATATATATATATATATATATATATATATATATATATATATATATATAAATAAGTATATATATATATATATATATATATATATATATATATATATATATATATATATATATATATATATATATATATACTTATACATATATATACATATACTTATACATATATATATATGTATATATAACAAAAGAATATGAAAGAAATGCACATAACACATGCACAACATTCCAATTGGCGAATTGGTTTTAGTGTTGCATGCATTCGCCAAATGGTTTGGCGAATTGGTTGTAATGTTGCATGCATTCGCCATTCCATTTGGAGAATTAGTGAAGAATCTCACATGTTCAACAAACCATTTGGCGAACATGTTACCAAACTATGTTAGTTTGGTAATTTTTTCCAAATATATGTTATTTTGGAATTTTATTTTATAAAGTATGTTATATTAAAAAAAAATTCCTTTAGATTATCAATACATAAAAACTAAATTCATTAAAATACTAATTTTACTTTGCAAATTAGTAAGCTTGATTAGGAAAACACCGCGTAATACAATTTGAAATTTGAAAGTTGAAGAGATGCAATTAAAAAAGAATAGAAATTTAGTTGAAGTAGCCAAGCTATACTAGCTGGAACATGATTTAAACTCTGTAATTGAATCCGCGTGGCAGTTAGAGATTTCATAGAGACATTAATCAATAATCATGCCATTTTTTGACTTCAAATGTTTAAAGTAAGATTAGAAAAAGAATGGATGGTGACATGGTGTAATAAAATATAACTAAATAATGAACTTTTAATATGACTATTTTTAAACTATTCTTACAAATGTTTTGTTTTTGTTTATAATCGAAATAAAAAGAATGAGTGTGAAAAGTGCTAATAGAGTTTATTCTAACCTATGTTTTCAATTATTAATAGCATTATATGGACGGCCGTTTACAAATTATATTTTGAATTTCAACGCGGCAAGATGGGAACAAGAATTTTAATGATTGAGATATCTTCTTTTTTATAATATAAATATAATGATTGAGATTTTTTTTTAATTAAAAAAAGAGAGAATAAACTACATTCAATGTGATTTCTTTTTAAATATTATTTTTATTTGTTTGATAATTCTTAAACATAATATTCTTACCTTGATAGAGTAGAGAGTGTTTTTATTAGAAGATTAATTAATGTAATGTAAAAAATTAAAATTTGTTTTGATAATCAAGGAATGTAGTGTAGTACATGTTACAACATCATAACTCATATTTCATATTATATGTATATGTAAATGTTCTTAAGCTTGCTTGCACAACAAGAAACACATAGATGAGTCAACAACTAACATCAATAATTTGGTTCGGAAAACACAGGAGATTTTGTGAGGAGTCATGGAAGAGGGAAACACATAGTGAGGTGGTATGATTTCAAGGATTCTGACAGCAATCATGAATACAAATGATGGATTTCCTTGTAACATCTTGATTCTTAATGAAAATAATTAGGAGAGATAAAGTGTTTTAATGAAGTCTATGTTTGGAGGTCAATATGTGATTGACGTTGTGCAAAATGGTTATGAGGAAGGAACCCACATATGCGCAAAGAGACACATTCAAGGGGTCAAAGAAGAAAGATTACATAACTTTGTTCTACATCCAATAAAATATGGATGTGTCATTTTGAGAGACTTCAAAGGTATAAAAATCAAATGAGGTATGTGATATTTTTGATAAATACCATGATGGTGGAAATAAGGTGTGTTGAACATGTGACTCCATATACAAGAGGGAGGTGAATTATGGAGATTTGAAAAATGATAGCATTCTGAGTCGGTCAAGGCTCAATCCACATCAAGTTACCCAATGTAAAATGCCATCACACGTGAAGTGCAAGGTACACCATTCTAATCACCACTTTTTTTACTACACTCATCTTGAATTGTGAATTGACTTAAGTTTTGAAAGTACTAACCTTGTAGGTCCACCCCACGCCGTTGTATCAGAGATCAGTAACAACAATTCAAGAACATTCACCGTTAATATACAACTACTCATGGTTCCAGAACGGGGAAATGACGTCTTCTGTGAGAATTAACTGCTAATTCCCGTAAAAATTCCAAGAATAGATCATTCTAGATCCAAGGCTAGGTCCCTATGAGAATCACCAAGAAATGAAGACATTCACCTCTAATATGACACAAAAGATCCTCGCTCAACCTCCTAATTTTTTTATCACCTCAATTATTTATCATCGATGAGATCCGTACTGTGATAACTTCCAACGTAGATCTAATATGCCTATATGAATACTTCCTCCATATGAAGGGTAATCTCATAATGATAAGTGGAGGTCGCACGGTACCAGGATTCCTAGACCGCTGTGAGGTAAACGTCGTTCCGAAAGTAGAGTTACCTTCGGTTATAGTAATTACCATCTTGAAACACATTACCTATTGCGAATACACGAATGGTTAGCTATTATATTTCTATTTCGTCCTATTTGATTGTCGCCAATGAGATCCATGACATCGTGGAATTCGGTGGTGATCTGTCAACATAACATCTTTTCTGAATGGAAAAATGATGCTTAATCAAGAAATGAAATTGATGCGCACTAGGATACTCGAGAAATGAGAATATATGAAGACTACTTAAGTATAAAGCTACTGGTGGTTATTTTAGTCTCCACTTCTGGAGAAACGCCTACGAGATACCTCATAGATGGTGGATTCCGGTGCAGTCGAGCAATCGAGTATTCGACAATAGGATTTGAACACATACAATAGCATAAATCCATTGAACTTCAATAATTTGATAGCTTGCTCACATATAATAGTGAATATCGCACCCTCAACAGGAAAGAGTAGGCGGGATGAAGTTGTCCTAGGTTTTTTATAACCTCAAGGGGAAACACCATCTAAGACGTTTTTGTTCAACCATATTAGCAAGCTAAACGCTCAGATTTGCTAGATCAATTAGAGATACTACAACAGAGAAGAAAACCAGGTTTGATCCACACTGGCTGGAGAGGGACTTATTGGAGAAGCTCTCAAGAAATCTAATCTTCCATTCAATAACAGTTTCAGAGTAACCCAAATCCACCCGGATCGCGGGGAATAATTTTCTACATCCCTTATGAGCACACTAATAATTGGATTTCATAGGATTATTGGAGAACGACGTTTACACAAAATAAATGAACAAAATGGATGTATATCTCAGTCGACCATTCATAAGAGACAACCTAAAGTAGCTCCCCAAAGACGATCTAGCTTGTAAGGTTGCGAATGAGTGAGAATTACTAAGACACTGGCCGCCTTACATCACCCATTAAGCAAAGGTACACAAAACGAACCCATGGTGGATGAGCACATCCACTGGACATATGGAAAAGAGGACCACATCCACCAACTATATAGTTAGCCAAAAAGCAAGTAAAGAAGAAGTAGGGAATACTCTCAGTGTGACTTTTTCGACAAGCTAAGTATTCCTTAAATTTTTGTGCAATTTAAATAATTAATATGCTAACTATAAAACATTACATTTAAAAAGGGCCTTGTAACCCCTATAGAATGGAATGAGTCGCTATTCTGAGGAAGATTCCACACTTGGTGAACACACTTCAAGCGTAGCTGGCGCACCCCTTTTAAGATCTAGACACTCTAAGAGCATAGACGGTGGAGCCCGAAGATGTCCACCCTGAACCAAGTCAACCTTGGGTGCAGGGACATGAACCTTACCTTTGGTTGGGGTAGTTTCTAGCATTGATGAAAAATGAAACTAACTCTTCCCAATCGGATCTGGTAATGATGAAACTCTAGGCGAGACTGCAAAGTTTGATGGACATGCTAGACACCACACACACACACACGACAAATAAACTCAAAGCTACGGGAACAAGGATCAAGTCCTGACACAATAAAAATTTGATCTGTTGTTGCGCACAGATCAAAACAGGTTAATTTAAAAAACTGTAGTTAGGGTAACGACATTTGAGTCGTATCATAATGACTCATGATCAACTTAACCAACCGATAAAAACGAACAGGGGGTTGATTTTTTACTATGATACTTATTAATATAAATTGATTATGAATATGATGAACAAACTGATCTACTGTTTCAATTTCCTATTTTATCATTAATTAATATAATTTTCATTCCCTAAGCAGATTTAATCCCCTTTCAAATACAAAATGAATCAATAAGCGTAATTGACATTATGCGGTTACACTCCTATTTTCTGAGTTAAGCAAACGAAATAAATATTTACACAAATTAACATGAAAGCTATGCTAACACACAATAAAGATTAGTGAATGTAAATCAATCGAAATTAATCAATACATATTCTATATAACTTGAATAAAGTATACAAGATATAGAGAAAATATTGAAAAGGGAAAAGAAATTTGATTGAAAATTATAGAACCTCAAAGTATCGGCAGAAACTGAAATACAACAGACCAACCATGTGAAATTTAGTTCTCCATGAAATTCATATCCTAGCCTCTAATATTCGGAATGCACAATGGGTCTACTGTAATAGCAAAAGGAAAATTTTTGCCCTTATGGAAACCGACCCGAAAATCACAAAAACTGGCCCAAACTAATTATTTTTATTAAGTCTGGAACTTCAACAAATTATTCGATCCTCCTTCAATCCGAGTCAGCTTTTGACTTTAACACAAAACTTGTATCTCTTTCTCTTAACTTTCCAACTCATATTAAAACGTGTCAATCCAATTCTTGTAGCTCAAGTTATGGTATGCACAATGAAAATGAATCAAATAACTGTTTAAGCTGGAAAAAAGTACGAAAATAAAATAAAGCTAGAAATAAACCTAAATATAAAACACACTAAAATATTAAAAATAACCCTTTTTCGTCCCTTAATTATACCCCTGATTCACTTTGGTCCCTTAATTTTTTTGTGTGCCATTTTGGTCTGTAGATGTTGTAGATTGACAGCATTTTATGGTAAAACAAGTCCTGTATCCTAATGTCATGCTTGAGTTATGACATGATGTTTAATCAATCTGCAGGTGTGAAGCTGTGAGTGTGCTGATGTTTTTCAGGATGTCAAGACTGATGTCATGACATCTTTGTCTGGTGCTGAAGACCTAAGCTGAATCCTTAAATCTTGCGCGCGTATTAAGTAATCCGTTTGTGTGTTTTTGTTGAGAATTAGTAGGTGCTATTCTTAGAAGGCTGTGATTCAACAGGGTTGGTTCGGTTAAGATTATTTTATATGATTACTATATTCGTTCCTATATTTTAGGAATTAGTTTTATTAGGGTAAAGATGATTCACTTTGAAGCAGGCCCATGCCCACGTTTCTTCCTCTACATTAAGGCTGCAAAACCCTATTTTAAGGGACATAAAATAAGGCGTTGAAGAGTGTTATTTGTATAAGGGTTTTACGTGTTTCTTAGTCTTTTTGTGAGCCAAACAATTATCATGTTGATAATTGTTTTGGACTAGGTTTTATTGTGCTGTATGTTGTCCATTCAAAGCTTTTAAGCAAGAGTGATTTGTACTTGATTGAAGCTTTTAAGCAAGGTCAAGATTTGTCTTTGAAGTGTGTCTTCTAGTGCTTGGTTGTTAGTTTATTATCACTGTTGTGATTGAGGGGGAGTGAGAGGTGTCTCTTATCTAAGAGTTCTCAGGTAGATGTTGAATTGGGTATTGATTAAGTGAAGAGACTAACTGAGTGGTTTAACTCTGAATTGATACTTCTAATAGTGGATTTCCTCCTTGGCTTGGTAGCCCCCAGAGTAGGTGTGTTTGCACCAAACTGGGTTAACAATTGCTAGTGTCTTTTACAGTTGTTTTTGTTTATTTAACTTGTCCATATTTGAATCTGTCAGATATTAGTGTCGTAACATCTCATTCGTCATCTCATACCTGCTTCCAGAATTTCATGGTCCTTTAAGTTTTAAATAGGTTTTAAATAGATGCATATGAGTCTTTTCCATCTACTCTGTTAGTCAAATTCTGTTAAAAATCTATGTGGCAGTGACAGGTGGATTTGACCAACTCTTGTGATGGAGTTAGCGTTGGAAAAACCAACACTAAAAATTATTCCTGGATTTTTGAATTTGTCCTTAGTCACATATCCACCTCATAAACCTTCATTAACCTACATCATTCTCATTTACCATCCATAACCTTATTACAACAAACCATAAACAACAATTTCACACTAAAACTAATCATCTCCTTCAAACCTCCACCGTACACCAATTTTCCAGATTCACAGATTCCAACAAACGCCGTTTCCTCTCCCTTACACAGAGAAAGAGAAAGAGAAAGAGAGCCCCATAGGTTATATGTTGCATAACAGACACAGTTTTAAACTCCAATTTTCTGCAATTTTTTTGGAGGGTTATAGGTTGTTGTCAAAATGTGTTGTGTTAGGATTAAGATGCTTGGAATTTGGATATGCTTTGATTCTTTTTTGTGTATCTTTTGTTTTAATGCTCTTTTTTACTTTAATGCTTTTTTTTACTAAATCAGAGGATTACATTGTTCAAACTTCCCAACAAGATCCTTTGTCGTGTTGTCAATGTACATTTACTAGTATTTTATTTTTTCTTCATTTCATGAAACACAAAGGTTAAATGTTCATCTAGGTTTTGTAGTTACTAGGTTAATATTTTCAGTTTTGGGTTTAGTTTCTAATTATTGGTAATTTTCTCCGGCTAAGTGAAGAAGAAGGAGAACATTAAATAGGATTTAAAAGTAGAGAAATAGCTTATTTGAGTACTCACCGAAGAAGTTGTCGTCACCGAACTAGCTCCGACCAAGTAATTTTCTTCGCTTCTTATTTGAAATATTTATACCCCCATCATGTTTACCTTAATAAACTGAGAAGAAACCTTCAAATAATTGCTTGAGATTGTTGAAGCTTGTGGTTTTATTTAATTTTGAAATTTCTAGGTTTTTGTTTCTGGTTTGTGATTTGCTGGACTTTGATTATGTTTTTGTGAATTTTGTTGCTGGATTTGAATTCATGGGTATCTGTTTGGGTATGGTAGGACTAAGAATAAATTCAAAAATCCAAAAATAATTTTTAACGTCGATTTTTCCAACGCTAACTCCATCACAAGAGTTGGTCAAATGACACGAAAAAAAATTAAGGGACCAAAGTGAACCAAAGGGTATAGTTAAGGGAGAGAAAAATGGTATTTCACCTAAAAATAATAGAATAAACTATAGAGTTGCCTATATTTCTTTTAGTCATCTTCACACGTCTTACAAAATGAAAGGTGAAAAAGTCCAATGCAAAGCAAATAGGTACACACAAAAGCATAATTAGTGAACCCAACGCGAAGTCCTAAACCAAATTGCAAAAAAAACTATGTGTAAAAATAAGCCAGCATTTTAAAAAAACCAAAGATGAGTATGAAGAATCAAACTCGTTTTGTTAAGAATGGTGAATGTATCTACTGCCAACACAGACAATACACATACTAATTGTCCATGTGAATTGAAATTCACATAAACTTAATAGCCCTTTCGAGTCAAACCAATCCAGATCGCAACGAGCAAGCTCTAAGACATTCAAACAGACATAAAAAAAAACTCATCGACAACAAGGTATTAACAAGCATAAAACTACTGTTGCGGTAATGAAGACCTCAAAACTGATGGAATACTGCAGATCTCATCAGATCTAAAATGAATCAAAGATCAAAGGCAAAAAAACCACCGCCAACAAAAGTGAAACATAACTTTAGATCAACAATAGTCAAATCTTGATCAAAACAACAAAAAAACAAACCAATCTCAACGTTGAAACAAATCACTCAAAACAACTACCGACAAAAATCTAACTGGAACTCTGAAGAGCAATATGAGACAAATTTAATTGAACCTCAAAACGGACTGTGTAAAATAACCCCCAATTAATTGAAAATAATAGTTGGATATAAATATAATTTTAATATTTAGTGTAATGACAAACAAAATTTCTCATACAATGTTTAAAAGTAAATTAAAATTATATCTTAAATAGAAATTTTCATTATCATAGGAATAGCACAATAGTAGTATTATTGATAACGAAGTGTTCACATTGACAACCGACTTCTCAAGCTCAAATAGTTATAACACATAACTCGAATCGTGGCCCATTACACCAAATTCATGGGCTAAATCAATATACCTATTTTAATTTTTTTCCTTCAATAAAATCAAAATTTATTACCAATTAGTAATAAATAAAAACAGACTAATGAAAAGGTGATACAATCATTTAAAAGAAATGGAGTAATGAGAAGTTAATGGACATTAAATAGAATAAACAAACCACAAAGACTTTCTTTTCCGGCCATTTTCTTTCCTCTCTGTCCCCACTCTATTCAATACAAGTACCTCTCCAACACCTTCGTATTTTTAACCCTTTCATATTCCACTCTCTCTCTCTCTCTCTCTTCCCAGATCCATTGCTTAATCTTGCAGCTTATTCTACTTTCATCCAAACACTCCATTTTCAGGTAACTAAACAAACTCTTTCTCTTATTTCTTCAAATCACTTCTATCCTCTCTTTAATTTTTCGACTAATCATTTTCTCTATTTATTTCAATTATTTTCAAAATTTGGTTCTTTTTGTATTTCTCTTGCTAAAATATGTTTTTTATTTGATTAATCTTTGTTGAATCTTACTTGTTCTATCAAAACACCAATTTTGGAATTATTGAAATAATCCATCAATAAACTTACAAAAAGATACCATAAACAGGTAGTATTAGTATTACAATAATTAAAGAAATAATTTTGTTTTATTCATCACACAAATTATTATTATTTTTTAATTTCAAAATAAAATAAAATTTATTCAACCAATCCACCCGTCAAGAAACATGTTTTCAGCGGCGATTGCGCGCTTCAACGGGTGGATATAGCTGTACCTTAAACACGTTCCATTGTTTTCTGAAAGATAATAAATAAATAAAATAAAAATTTTCAAATCTTTTTTTTTATTAAAAAATATAAAATTTAACTTTTGTTACCTATTTTATTGTTTTTCATTTTAAAATTGTCCGCGCGAAACTCATGCTGTCTTGTTTCAATGCTGTTTTAGTTCTGGGCCTGGGTCGGTGGAATGCATACAGACCCATCTAGATGGGGTCCACATTAATGGCATATTTATTTTTTATTGTTAGTTTATAAATGCATCTTAATGTTGATTAATTGTTTTTGTTTTCATGTTTTGTGTTTATGTCAACAATTTTAGGAGCTAGCTAGAAATCTAGAGGTGTTGAAAATGGCTGCTTCTGGGGTAGGTGTCGCATGGAACTTGATCTAATGGTTATGTTAATGCATGTGTTATTTATGGTTGGTTGTTTTGTTGTCTAGGTTAATTCTAGTAAGCAAATGAAGAGGTTGGAGTCAAGGAAATCACATTCTTGGTGGTGGGATAGTCATATTGGTCCTAAGAATTCTAAGTGGCTCTCTGGAAATCTTGAAGGTGACCTAATAGTTACAATTGCAATGCTCTTATTTTTGTTAATCTTTTTGTTAGTCTTTGTTTCAATTAAAATGAGATTGTTAGAATCATTTTAGGATTCTTGATAGAATTAAAAAAAAACAGAGATGAGAGAAAACATGAGAAAGTGAAATGAACTGTTATTTTGTTCAAAATTAAAAAGTTTATACAATTAGATTTATTCATCATTACAAGACAGTTTTCTAAAGATGAATTAGGTCACTAATTCTATCAAATTTGCAACTAATAACCAACTCTAATACAGTGTAATCAATTTGTAACTAACTTGTAATTAATAACTAACTCTCATCTCATCTCCTATAAGTAACTAACTTGCAATTAATAACTAACTCTCATGTCATCTGCTATAAGTAACTAACTTGCAACTAATAACTAACTCTCATCTTCTGTAACTAATTTGTAACTTATAACTAACTTTTAACCAATTTGTAACTAACTTGTAACTTATAACTAACTCTTATCTTCTGTAACCAATTCGTAACTAACTTGCGACTAATAACTAACCCTTATTTAGTGTAACCAATTTGTAACTTACTTGCAACTATAGTAACTCTTATATAGTGTAATTAATTTGTAACTAACTTGCAACTAATAACTAACTCATCTAGTGTAACCAATTTGTGACTTACTTGCAACTAAAAGTAACTCACCAATTTGTGACTTACTTGCAACTAAAATCAACTCTTGTGTAACTAATTTGCAACTAATTTGACGTTAAAATCTCTAACAAATCACGCACGGTGATATCGTGGATGCCATCGTGATTTTGCCAAACCCACAGTCAATTCTAACACATGCTTAGAGGAGGAAGATGAAATGTTAGTGGCTAGTATTGAACCTTGGACATGCATATACTTTATTTGGTGTCTCAGCTGAAGCCATGAGACTACTCCTTAGGGACAGTTGCAATTCGCAATGCGATGCTCTTATGATTACATGTTTTTTTTGACAAAAATTGTTGTATATTTATTATTGATTTATACTTTATATTACATTATTCGCCTTCATCGTGAAATTTGTGATTTGAATGATAAACTCTTGAACTAGTATGTTTCTAACCAGTAGCAAAGTTTCATAATCATGGTTTAAACGAGTATTATCTTCTTTAAGATAGCCTAGATATTTTTTTAATGGTAAATTGAATCATCATTTTGATAAAATCATCTTTAATCTCAGAGATGGACCGGAGTGTGAAACGGATGTTGAAGCTGATAGAAGAGGATGCGGATTCATTTGCTAGAAAAGCTGAAATGTATTACAAAAAGAGACCAGAATTGATTGCTTTGGTCGAGGAGTTTTACCGCGGTTATCGATCCTTAGCAGAACGTTACGATCATGTGACCGGAGAGTTGCGGAAGAATGTACAAACTGATCTCCAATCTCAAGGCTCAGGTTTTTCAGACACCGGCTCTGAACCGTCTTCAACTTTGCCCTCTCCAAATGTAGCTCATACTAAATCTAGTAACCGAGCTGCTGGGTTTGATTTCTTTCTGGGATCTGGCGGAAATGCTTCTGATATAAACCAAAAAGACGGAGATGAGTCGTCAAGTGTGACGGATTCTGAGGAGGAATCTGATGATTCTTCAGTCAATAATTATTCAGCTTTCTCGCGGAATGGTAGTGATCCGGGGATGAACAGAAGAATATCCGAGTTGGAAAATGAACTACGCGAGGTAAAAGAAAAGCTATGGACACAGGAAGGGGAACATGTGGAGGTTTCCGTTTCATCTAGCGAGACGAGAATTGAGAATGTAGAAGATGCTTATGCCAAAATTAATGCATACGAACACGATTTAATGACTGTAAATGAAAAGTTAAGGTTGTCAGAAGAAGAAATCGCTAAACTAAAGACAGAACTCGGAAACTACAGACCCTTGGATTCAGGTAATATCGATGCTTGTATCGATAAGGAACTGCAGGGTGAACGAAGCATTGATGGTGTGGATAAGGAACTGTTCGATCCAAGTAATAACAATGTGGCTATTACAGATGAGCTTCGAATTGCGAAAGAAAATCTCAAGGCTTCCGAAATGCAAGTTGCTTCGCTGAAAACCGAGGTGAATAAATCCAAGGAAAGAATTCAGCAGCTGCAGGATCAACTTGATTTGGCTCGAAAGGACGTTTCCTCTTGGAAAACCAAGTTCAGTGTCGAGAAAAAAGAGAGCACAAAATTCCAAGAAAGACTCGCGAGGTTAAAGTGTAGTTTACAGGACCGGGATAATGAGATCAGGGAGTTGAAAACAGCTGTATCAGATGCAGAGGAGAAAATCTTCCCGGAGAAAGCTAATTTGAAGTTGGAAATGTCCAAGATGCTGGAGGAACAAACACATTTAAAAGAGCTTATCAGAGAATGGGAATGCCGCGGTCGATCATTTGAAGAGGAAATCAGAAACATTCAATCCGAAAAGATAGAGATCGAGGCAGAATTCAAAGACAGAATCGAATTACTAAAAACAGAAATCAATCAGAGAGAAAACAACATAAAAGAACTCAATGTAAGCCTTGATAATCTCAATTTCGTAATAAGTTCACTCAAGCAAGATGTGAACTCTAGAGACGTCCGGATTGAAAGTCTCGACCGGCATTTGAACGAATTACATATGGAACACGTGCAACTGATTTCCGGAATGGAAGAATCACGCAGACAAGCAGAAGAGATAAAAACTAAAGCCAAGAAACTCGAGGAACAGGTCGAGAGGCAAAAATCGGAGATTTTAGAAACAGCCGAAGAGAAGCGCGAGGCGATTCGGCAGCTATGCTTCTCTCTTGAACACTATAGAAATAACTATCATATGCTTAAGCAGCATTTTATGGGGCTTAAGAGGGTTCCAGTTTTGGCTGCATAATTATTAGTATAAATCTAAAATGTGAGTTTGTATAATTTTGTTATTTTCACGTATAAAGCTGAATTGATCTAAGTTAGAAAAGCTGGTTCTTGAAAAGGTATCTGTATCATTGTATTATGTTTACTTTATTGTAAAATTACTATTGCTTCTTGATGTAAAGTGTGGGGTGCCCTACTATCCCTTGTCTACTACAGTAGTAATAAATTTTGCTAAAAAGAACTTTTAGATGTGTGTATGTCTTGTCTAATGGGAATGGTTAGATAAGCTTTTTCATGTTCAATTTGTATTTTGGCTTGTAGAATAACAAGATAATCATGTTGGGTTGTAGAATATGAGGAAAAAAGTAATTTTCATTTGATGAGAAAAATTAAGGATTTTCTCTAATGACGAGAAGAAAACACTTATGTCTGGTCATAAACCATTTGTTTACATTAAGAGTTTGAATTCAATATTCTACATGGTGCATGTGCTTTAACACTATTAATGTATTTATACTTTATAAAAAAGTAAATATTATATCATTATAAGATTATTAAAATTATTTAAGTGATAAAACATGTGATATATCCATACATATATTTCTTCATTTGAAAAATATATAGTAATTGTTTAAAATTAATATAGTCATATAACATTGAGGTTGATATTGGAAGGCTTGAAACTCTCACACACACTTTCAGACAAAACAAAAAATAAAAAATAAAAATAAAAAATAAAGAAAATTTCTTATCCCATCTTATGGGTCTCTCAAGCATCATGTGTATTTTCATTTTTGTCCTTACTGTTTTCGCTGATGTATCTCAAAACGCAACATTTTTTATTTAAACGTTAATTTGTTTTGGGGATACACCAACGTAACTTTTCCTCAAATGTAGTTGCAGAACATATTTTGATATACTTCACGTGCAAAACCCTTCTCCTCCCTCACTTTCACTTTTCATCTTTCTCAACCTCAACCTCAATTTCTCCAAACTCTCTCAAACCTAAAAAATTCAAAGTCCACCAAATCGCACCATTTTCGCTCGACTTCGACACAGAGGATCATTTGCGACGATCAACTACGTCATAAACATCTGAAGCTCATTTTAATCGGTAAGTTTTTGAGTTTTCGAGTTATTTTTGAATATTCTCCGTAATCGATTTAAAATAGTTATTTAGGTGTAGAAATCACTAGATAAGTTTAGAAACATGATTTAGAGACAATGTAGATACTTTTTGGGGTTTAAATGGACGATCAGGGGGTTATCTTTGAGCTTTTCTTCAAGTGCGATGTTAATGGTGTTCGTCACTGATTTCTCAAGTTTCAAAAACTTCCACAAGTAAATCAGCGGTATAATTGAACGTTAACGCGTTCCGTAGGTGCACTTGCGGAACAACCCAGATTTTATGTATCTTAGGTGCTCCCGTAAATACACTTGCGGAACAATTAAATGTTAATTTTGTTTCTTTATTTTGTTTTCGTTGTATCTTAATTTAACTTATTGGTTTGCATACATTATGTCTTCTTCAGACTCAGACTATCAGATTCCTATAGAGAGACAGATACACGGTCGAGTTATCCAATATACCTTCGTTCGGAAGGAGAAGGCCCATGTTTAACCAGACGTACCGTCTACATCTGGAGTTGTAGACACTTATTCATCCCGGAGGCCACAAGATGCTTATGAGGGTACTTCACAATCTTCGCCCTCCCAGAGGAGACGCAAGGAGAGTCCAGTTCCACTACCGGAACGCAATGTTAAGGATCCTGAGCAGAGCCAGGAGGGAGTTGAGGAGACACATGTGGATATTGCTGCCACTACTCTTGAGATTTATCTAGGGGGTCCATCTGACATGTCTCTACTGTTGGGTTACGCATAGCATGATGTCCCACATGTCTGGCTTGGAGAGGTAACATTACTCATATATTTTTTTCATTCAGAAAATATTATATGTACCATTGTTTTTATTAAAATTTGTTTCTTTGATAATTTCCAGGCACGTCAAGCTCAGAGGTTTTATAACCATGGATGCAAGAGAGTGACTCCACCAAAGGACGAGTGGAGTATGTGCAGGAGTACACGGAGGAGTGGCCTCGGGCATGTGCCTTCCACCTGACGAGAGGGAACGAGTCGGTAAAGCCTTATAAAGTGTATCTGGACCGCATGGATGTTGAAGATGTCAGATAAGACTGCTACAGAGATCGTCGCGCGACACGCCCGTTCGATGAGGTTTCACTTTACAATGGATGGTTGGTGTCATACCCTAATTTTTGACCCTAATATTTTTCGCATCTCATCTGCATCTTGCATACAAACAAGATCACATCGGTTGATCGGTTTTTCTCGAGTTAGGTTTATGCTCGCAGGGGACCACCGTTGTCTTTAATTACTTTATTTGTTTATGTTTACTAACCATTAATCAAAATCCAAAAAATATTTTGTTTCCTTTTACTAATTTTTTTCCAGGAAGAGGAACCATTGAAAATGCCAAAAATAGCAGTCCTGCAACTCGAGTAAAATTTCATAGACAAAAGTCGAAGTTGATCCACAAATAATTCAAATTTATCTGATCAAGGATTTCCCAAGTTAACTGATTCATTCAAAGGATTTCCAAGGTTCATGTGTTTATTTCTTCGATGTACAAAAAGAATCGGGCCATCGACAACGAAGCAACCTCATTTGAATAAAATATTCAAATTTTGGCTTGGTTAACCAGTTAACCAATGCGAAATTTGAATATTTTATTCAAATTCAGCACCCTTAGATCATTGATTTAATTGGAATATTCTAGATCCATTGGTTTCTGATTTCTCTACATCACTTTGATCATTTCCTACTATAAACCCTCACTAATCACCACTATTTTCCATTTCCCACCAAATTTTCAATTACCAAACCTAATTAGAATTACCAAAGCAAACTCCATTCCACCAAATTCCCATACCTAAGGCCTTTAAATAAGACCACAATTTCATTCATTCAACAAGCTTTTGATAGCCACAAAACCCCATGCAAAATACTCCCCCAACACCAAAATTCTCAAAAGCTCACTTTCTTTCTTTTGAAGTTATCAAGAATTCATATTGAATCTTGACTAACTTGAGCTAAACCTCCATCCTTTCATTCTTTTGCTCATCAATTTTAGTAGATCTAAGTTTGTGTTGCTCCAATTTGAAGAAGTGGCTTTGGTAATTCCTCTCACTCCATAAACCCATATTCACCATCAACATTCAAGATGTAGATCTTTGGTGCCTTGGTTTCTAGATCCTTTGGATCTTTTTGTTGTTGTTTGATTGCAGGGATTCCACTGTATTTTGGTTTTAAAATTCGTTCAAATTCAGATCATGATCATCAAATGTTTGAGAAAAGGTTTCAAAATGGATCATGCTGAATTTTCTACATTTTTCAGCTTCTGGTACAACGTTAACCGGTTAACCACCTTTAAATCTGCGCAGGTTTTGCCTGCGTTAACCGATTAACCAATTGGTTAACTGATTAACGCAAGTCAGAATGGTGTTTTTGGCTTGTTTCAAGCCCCTTTTTGGTTCCTCTTTCTTCTTCTTCTTCCTCATTTTTATTTTTACCCTGGGAAGCACTTTTGGGAGTGATTTCTCTTTAATTTCAATGAACTTTGGGTGTAGATTAGAGTAGTTAATGTTCATTAATTCAAACTACCTTTAAGTGGATTATTCAATTCATTTAAGGTACTTTGCGTTAGTGATACATTTTCATGCTTGAATCCACCGAGATGAGTGATTGAACTTAAGGATGGAAGAATACCATGAGTGCAGATCAATTTGGTATTCACCTTTATTTTTGTGCGGTATTGCGTCCGGATAGTGATTTACATATCGTTTATCTCGCATGCATTAACACTAACATTATGCACCTTAATTGGTGGTGGCCGACCTCATTTGTAGGGTAATTACTTCGTAAATTACTCGACAATTGCTTAACATAGACCTAAATGTGTTCCGACTTCGGAATAAAAATCTAATTGGGTAGTTGCACTTTCGTGGACTGGATCTCTTGTTGACCGCGTAATCCCAAAGTGATTAATCATATTTCATTAAGAATCGAGACTTATGAATGTTTGATGCGTAGGTGCTTTGGGCCTCCCAATCGCCTTTAAAATTACATTGAATTCGGTTCGATTTGCCTTGATTAATCGCTATAGTGTAAGATGCTAAGCGGATCCGGTTGCCTTTCGATTTTGGTTACTCTTTTGGTTGTGGTTGATTAAGTTCACCATACAATTATTATGTAAATATTATTATACTATTACTACTATTAATATTTTAGATTCCTGCACTTTAATTTCTTTTGCTACTAACATTTAAATTCTTGCACTTTTAATTTATTTTGCTTTACTATACTTTATTCATCCATTATCATGTTTTATTATTTGCTCTTATTTTTTTTGTTATGTTGATTTTCCTTTTGTCCATTTGGACACAAAACCATTAATAAAAGATTAAACTTCTAAAAGACTTGTGACTTTAATTTTGGACTATGGCCATCATCCTTAGCATTGGACTTGGAGTTTTGGACTTAGATTTTAGGATCTTGCCCTTTGCTTGAGTTATTATGTATTGAAGACCTTAGCGAATTTGGTTCACTTGTTTTTGAAGATGGAATGTTTACCATACGGTTTGATCGTTCTTCCCTTAACTTTTACTTTCAAGTCTTAGGATAGTCCCTTCATCTCTTCCCACTTCTTAAATTTTCAAATCTTCTTCCTATTTTCAAAACCTTCTTTGTTTTCAAACTTCAAACACAAAAATCCTTAAAAAAACATTTCTCTTCTCATCTCTTCAAACAAACCATTTTCAAACCAAAAAGCAGTAAATTTTTCAAAGGGCTCCCGTGGAGTACCACAGACATTTTGGGTGCGTAAAACCTTTATGATTTGTAACCTATCCCCTTACCCGTTCTCTGCTTGTTTCTTTTAGCTTTTTGCTTTTAGATTCATTGGGTTTTATTCGCTCCTTTTCCCTTTTCCTCTTGGAATAAAAATAAAGCACGGTGGCGACTCTGTTTACTTTGAGTTAAGTTAATCAATATTTTACACTCATGATTTTACCGCTACAGAAAAGTGACGACTCTGCTGGGGACTAGTCTCTAAGTGGATTCGGCCTACTTTGATTTATTTACTGCTTTGGTTTGTTTTGTTTGTTATTTGTTTGTTCTGTTTCGGTTTTGGTGATCCTCTGTGAGTGAGATAGATTCTAACCCGGATCTGAGTTGAACTTATGATAGGACAGACGATATTCGAAGCGATAAGCGATGAAGTAGTCCAAAGCTATATCAATTCGATAATCTCCACTCGGTTAGGCTCTCTTGAATTATCAATGTCATGACGAGTAATCGTACGTGGCATTATTTTCCGACCTTGAGCTAATCATACCGAGGACCGTAGAATCCTTAATCCATCCAAGCCAATTTAGGAACGTAGTGCGGAAACTATCCGAGTGTAAACCTAAGGTGGTTGTCACGCGATACTACACTCGGACGAGGTCTATTTTAATAATGTTATCGGTTGGGGAGTAATCTAATGTACCGATAATATTCTAAAGATGGCTGTTAACTCCGGGAACCTCTGTTAACACCCTTTTGGTTTTTTGCAGGTACAATGAAGACAAACCTTAGTACATGCCTTTGTGGGTTGTTGGTTCTTATCCCTTGACTCCATGCTCGTGATCCGAACCTTTGAACCTGTGTGCTTTGCGTGATTGATCAGTGCATTTTAATGCACATTCTACCATGTTTGCACTTAAGTATTTCTTTGGTTTTCTTTGTTTATTTTTATATTTTAATTTGTTTTTTTATTTTACTTTATTTTTGGCTTAATTTAATTTTCGTACTCAATTTTAAGCTTTAACAACATTTACGTAAATGATCATAACCGGAGTTCCAGGAATTTGATTGAGGCGTTCTACCAGTCGATGGAAAGCTAAGAGAGAGAGAGAGCTACAACTTTTATGTTGGAGTCGAAGTCAGATTCAGAGTCATATTTTCCATAATTTCGTTTGAAGCTGATGCATTAGTTTTATTTAGTTTCGGGTCATTTAGAATTGAGCCTAGGTTATGTATTTGACCCAGTTGGGTTGTAAACGGGTTTTTTAGGTTTTTCTATTTAACCTAGCAGCCGCAACTGTTCAATATACACTTTTTACAATTCTAATTTTTCCTTTTGACGAATTATGGAGAACTAATTCCAAGGAAATTCTGCTGTTATGGATTTCATACTTTGAGGTTCTTTAATCTTTAATCCAATTTCTTTTCCCTTTTCAATATTAATCTATATGCCTTGTTTGCTTAATTCGAGTTATATAGAATACTATTGATTTATATCGATTGATTGATGTTCCTTGAGTTTTAGCGTAGTTTACCGTTGCTTAATCGTTGGACCACGTATGTTAGAATCACGTTTGCTTAATTCGTGATTGTGCCTATCTGGTTGCTTTATTCGGAAAATAGGAATGCAATCTTATAATATCAATTCCGCTTGTTAATTGGTGTTGTAATCGATAGGGGAATAGAAACCGTTTAGGGGATTGAAGTTTATTGAACCAGTGATAAGTCGGTACTCGAATCAGTAGAATTGCCGTTTTAGCTTATTTGTTAATCACTTATTTTAATCCGTTTTTATAATTCGACCTTAAAATCAATCCCCCATTAATTATTAGTTAATAAGATCAAGAATCCTTGTGAGACGATTCGAGTCATTGTCGCTATACTACATTTTCAAAAATTACTCGTTTTTGATCCGTGCACGACACGCGGATCAAATTGGCGCCGTTGCCGGGGATTCTTGTTGTTATTAACCGATTTTATAGTCATAAATATAGTTTGCTTGCTAGATTTTTTTGGTTGTGTTTGTTGGTTTTCAGGGTTGCAATACCGGTTGCAGTATAGTGATAAGTTTTCCAGCCTTTCAGGTAAGTTGGAAGCTACTGTTTCGATTTGCTCCGATTTTTTCCAGAAAATCAGAAATAAATCGAAGAACAATACTCTTTTAGAATAGAATTCTAAAAGAGTTTGACCCTCAAAATCGCAAATTTTGTGTTTTTCTATTTTATTTGATTTATTTTCTTTTTTCATATTTTCAAAAAAATCTGAACCCAAGTCTTTTCAAAACGGTCTTTCCTGTTCTTTTATGTCTCTTCCTTATGGATAAAATAAAAGTCGGTGGTGACTCTTGCTATCCGCAACATGACTAAAAAGTCAGTTCTCCCACCGTATTACAATGAGCATTCTGAAATTAAAAAAAATGCTATTGAAAAATATTGATGAAATATTGATGATGATTTGTAGTTGATGAAATTGAGTTGATGTTGCTTCTGATTTTGCAGACTCTCGACTTTGCGGTTTCGTCAGCAGAGCATCGAAGTAGCAATAGAGGAGCAAGGTTTTGCTTCTGAGGAGGGAGACACGAGGTTTGGAGGAGGGGGAGGGCATAAGGCCCTCCATTGAGGCACTCTTTTGAATTTCCTCTCAACTCTGAGTTTTTTTCCTTCTGCAATTTTCTATAAAACTCAATATGCTCTCTGCTCTTCACTCTGAATTTTTCTTTCCTTCCTCTCTTGAATTTTTTCTTTCCCTTTTGTTGTTGAAGCTTGTCAATACAAGCTTGGTGTGAAAAATTATAGAGGATTAAGCTTCTATTTATAGGGGAAATTGACTTGGGGATCAAGTTTCAATAGCTTAGGGCTTAAGTTATTTATGATGAGCCGTTGAAATTGATGATTGTTTAAGGATAGAACTCTGATTTTTCATGTGAATTTTGCAGGTTTGATGATGAGTTTTGTAGGTCATATTCCATTTTGATGCCAAATTGAAGAAAGTTGATGATGAGGAAGCATGTGCTCTTCAATGCAGCAGGGATGAACATTGATGGATTTTGTTTTATATGTCTGCAGAATAAAACAAATTTCTTGTAGTTTGTTACTCCATCTGTCTCACAATAGGTGTCATTTTTTCTATTTTTATTTGTCTCAAATTATTTGTCCATTTAAAATACCAATGTGATATTTATTATTTGTTTCCACTAACTTATCCTTATTTAATGTATTTTAAATTATTTAACTACTCTACTATCTATTATTAATAAGGTTATTTTAGTAAATGATTTTCATTTTATCATTAAAATCAACATAATTAATTATTATCTTAAAAAATATGAAAATCTATTAAAAAAAACACCTATTATGAGACGGAGGAAATAGTTAGCAGATGAATGTTTTTTCTGATTTAAGGACGAGTTTGTAATTAGATGAGAGTTGAATTGGTCAAGTTTGCAATGTATATGTGAATAACACAAACTTGGGAATGTCTTATGTAATAACAAAATGTTCCTGATAAACTGTATTATTATTTTAGCAGAAAAATGATATGATAAAACAAACGGTAATAATAATAAAAAAAAACTATTTTTTTATGAATTACGTAATATGTGAGAAAAATTGAACATAAAAAAACATATATACATATTGAAACAAAATGAAATTGTTAATACTATTATTTCATAAAAATTCTGATTTTGTAATAATAAAAAAAATCGAAATATATATATGTATATGAAAAACTGAATTTTCTGCCATATGGGTACGTAGGTGACACTTTTTCAGTCACTGCCACTAATGTGATATACATTTTCTTCATGTACCCACATATCCTTTTAACTAATTACCTTGCAAGTACAAGACTATGTAATCATACTAAGTCTAAAGTTACACTCCAAAAAATTAAATAAAAATGTTTTAACATTATCACTAAAAATTTGAAGATAATTTAGTTATATTTTAGCAAACCAACATAGCAAAAACACCACAATAATTAAATTAGGATTCTAAACCAACTAAAGTTAAAGCCATTTAGTTACATTTTAGCAGTTTAACCCCATTCACTCACTAACACATGCTTTGTGTTATGCCACATGGCATATAACTATGGCATATAAATATGTTTAACAACGGAAACATCCATGTCTAACAAAGAAAATTATTATATAGTACATCATATATCCAAAGTACCCTTTTCCAAACAGTTACATAGGATGACACCAAAAAGAATCAAGCAAATATGAATAAGAAAACTAAATGGATAAAATAGATTTGGTATGAAAAATTTACCTAGAACTTCACGTAGCTCTTTGGCAGTACAAGATGCTTGGCATGAACCACGTCTTTCAACCAAACAAACTACCCTGTAATATTGCTTATATTACTGATAAACAACATGTAAAATAAACTACCCTAGTTGTTTCAAATAATTCAATTAAAACCTGATAGAGCTCTTCTATAAAGTAGCCAAAGCATGATTGGCAATATCAGTTGTCGCTAACTCTGTAGTAGGTCGTGCGGTTGCGTCTTCGTGGCGGCTCGTCTCTGGCTGTTCGTCGTCGCGGCTGCGTATCTGGCCGTGCATCGTGACGGCGCCGTGAAGTCTTATGGTCGTTCGGTCGTCGGTGGGGCGGCTGTGGTTGAAACAATAAGAGTAGTTGGAAGAAGAAAATATGGAATCCGCCATTTACAAGTGTTTAGGGTTTTAATCTATTTTTTTAGTATAGACAGGATTTCACATTGATGGAAATAATGGACCGATGTAACGGTCCAAACTAAAATAATTTTTTAAACCGGTTCACAAATAACAGATGTAAAAGGCTATGATAAATTTTTAAAAAATTTTTTAAATTTTTTTTTAAATCGATTCATTCATAACTGATGCAAAAGGCTATGAATAAATCTTTTAAATACTTTTTTAAATCGGTTCATGTATAACCGATGTAAAAGGCTAGTATAAAATTTTTTAAATTATTTTTTAAATCGGTTCATTTAAAAACCAATGTAAAAGGTTATGGATAAATTTTTTAAATAATTATTTAAGTCGGTTCAGTCATAACCGATGTAAAAAGGATATGTATAAATTTTTTAAATAATTTTTTAAATCGGTTTTAAGTACAACCGATGTAAAAGACTTTATATCAATTTTTTATTATTTACGATACTGGCACCGTGTTACTATTTAACAAAAAATTACATCGGTTGGAACCAATAACCGATGTAAAATCTCTTATAACAATTTTTTTATTATTTACAAAACTGCCACCGCGTTATTTTTTACATCAGTGGAAATAAATGTCTGATGTAAAATTATTTAACCAAATGTCTTTTTTCTAATAGTGCATATATTATCATTATTAAAACAATTTTTTTGAATATATATATATATATATATATATATATATATATATATATATATATATATATATATATATATATATATATATATATATATATATATATATATATATATATATATATATATATATATATATATATGGTTTTTATCTTTATTTATGTAAAAGAAAGCATGAATGAGAAATTGGTTAAGATGATTGAAAAATTCGAAAATTCACACAATATATATGATATAATGCGTAAATGAATCGAAAACTAAATCGGGTAAACAGAAATAACAATAATGGAAAATGTCAAAATTTAGGGTATGACACTGAACACACAAGCACCTACTAGTTGATCTATCAAGTTGTCGATTCTCGGTAATGGATATTTATTCTTGATAGTCACATTATTCATTTGTCGATAGTCGGCACATAACCTCATGCTACCATCTTTCTTCTTGACCAACAACCCAGGAGCACCCCACAGAGAAACACTAGGTTGAACAAACTTCTTTTCTAACAATTCTTCTAACTGATTCTTCAACTCACTCAATTCCAAAATGGACATCCGATAAGGAGTCATATACACTGGACAGGTACCTGGTATTAAGTCCACTGCAAACTCAACTTCATGTTCCAAAGGTAAATCACTTATGTCGTCCGGAAATACATCAGGAAGTTCACAAACAATAGGCAACTCAACACTGGCAGCTTCACAATCAACTTGCAATGATGAAAACATTGACATTGCCCTAACATAATCAATATTTTCACTTTAGACAACGCTTTTTGCCTTTTTTTAATATACCTTAGACAACGCTTTTTTTATTTTTACGGTATACCTTAGACAACGCTTTCACTAAAAGCGCTTTCTAAATCCCACCATGCCTCAGTAAATGCGATTTCAATTCATCTGCGTCAACCTTACCAATATAACAACAATCCAAGCAAGGACATTTCATTCGACTAGGGTCTTCAACGTGTTGAACAACAAACTTAACGAATTTCGCAACCCCATTCTCGTACTCTTTGCTCAATCGATCGGCAAACATTCATTTTTTATCCATGATTTTCCTACTTATAAGAGATACATATTTTCACTACATAAACAACGTAAATCCAAACGACATTTCCTATACATAACTTATACATAACGTAAAATCCAAACGAAAATAGAGATACATAATCTGATTTTTCACTATTCTTCACAAAATCATAACAACATTGACATTTCCCTAACATAATCAATATTTTCATTATTCTCACAAAATCATATTTATCAAAGAAATATTTGCCCTAACATAATCAATATTTTCTCTGACATTGCCTATTTTCACTATTCTTCACCGAATCATAACAACATTGACATTGCCCTAACATAATCAATATTTTCACTATTCTCACAAAATCATATTTATCAAAGAAATATTTGCCCTAACATCTTCAATATTTGCCTATTTTCACTATTCTTCACAAAAAATTTGCCCTAACATAATCAACATTGACATTAATTGCCTATTTTCACTATTCTTCACAAAATCATATTTATCAAAATACATTTCAATGACATTGCCCTAACATAACAATAACATAACAATGACATTCAGTACAACAAAAATGTACCTTCACGAAGTAGAGGACGAAGTCAGTAAAAAAGAAGAACAAGTAGAGGACGAACACCTTCACGAACACCCGAACTCAGTAACTTCACGATCGGAGGCGTTAATGGAGGTTTCCCGAGTGGCATTAATGGACGAACACCTTCACCAACGACGTTAATGGAGGTTTCAGAAAGAAAAATGGAGTTTTGTTAGAGTTTTCACTGTAGAAGTAACATGTTCGCAGGGGAGAAGAAAGAGGAAAAGAATGAAAATATGATTCTGAGTTTCTAAATATTTCATTTAATTAGACCTTAGACAACGCTTTTGTGGAAAACGTTGTCTAAGGTAGTCCTTAAACAACGCTTTTGAGCGCTTTTGATTTTATTTTATTTTTTAAATTAAAAAACCTTAGACAACGCTTTCCTCAAAAGGGCTGTCTAAGATATACCATTAAAAGCGCTTTTTGAAAGCGCTATCTAACGTCTACGTTAGACAACGCTTTTCAAAAAGCGATGTCTAACGTATGACTTTTAGCAGCGTTTTTTCTCTCTTTTTTTAGAATATTTTCCGCGTTTTATTTTAATTTCTACCTTTAGCCGCGCTTTCATATTAAAACGTTGTCTAAGGTGCGCTATTAAAAGTCTATTTTAGCGTAGTGGGAATCACAATATCTCCGTAGAACCCAGGAATTAACAACGCCTTACCAAGGCCCCTGGGCTCGAAAGCCAGGAATTTAAACCGAAGATAAAGAGAAGAACCCCAGTATCTACTTCGAATATTGAATAGAAATCTTACAACTATACAAACACCAACCGATGTAGAAATCAACCGAGATACAAACATTAGTGGACTTGATACATGGTTATGAGAGAAGAAGATGAATAGTAGCAAGCCTAATCAAAGAAAGAGAAGTCAGATGTTCTCTCTCTAACTTACTTTTCACTTTAATAATAGAAATGTTAAAAAAGTTTCTAACTTTCATTTAAAGAAATGATATCAAATTAATTTAGTATCAATGTTATACATAATGATATGACGACCATCTGTCTCACGTTTTTTCAATATACATGTAATGAAACATTGACCACCCCCAGTTTTCATTTTTAAAATTTTTCACTATCATTATCTTTATTATATGTTTCATTTTTAAAAAATTTCACTAGTTTTTCACTATCATTATCTTTATTATATGTTTCATTGCTTTTCATGTACTTAAAAGATCATTAAAACATAATAATTTGTATTAAATTTCAAATTTATAGTACAATGTTAATATTATTTTGTATCATTTGTACTATATTATTACAATAATTAAGAAAATAAAAGTGAATATACTTAAAATAATATATAAATTCAAATAAAAAAAAGTAAGAATATTTTTATTATAGATCTAAGAACATAAGTTTTATCCAAATATTTTTAAAAATATTTTATATTTATTTATTATAAATATTTAATAATTTAATGTAACATGAAATTGGATTTTAATGGTTATTTAAATAATTATTATTTTTCAAATATTTGTGTGGTATGATTACAACACAACAAATTTAATGACATATTGTTTTGCTTTTGAATTGATATTATCAAGATTTATATCATTTTTAATGTCTTATGAGAATATTAAACATTTAATATATATTTTTTATTTGTCAATTAAATATTTTTATTATTATTTTTTATATAATTTTTTAACAACTATAAAATATTTATTAATAACATGGACACATTTATCGGTCATACTAATAGTATCATATTTGCTATTGATTCCGATATTATTTTTGTGTGAATAATGACAAAACAAAAATAATATTTATATAAGAAAAATATATATTATTGATTCAAATATTTTTATATATAAAAATATTTATAGACACCGATTTATATCTCTTTTAAAAATAAATAAATAAATTTATTGGTTAAAATATTTTTAATGAATGAATTTTTTAATTTGGGGTTGTGTGTTTGCTTTAGATCTAATTTATTGGTTTAAATGCATGAAACCCCAAAAGATAAGATATATTTTTATAGGTAACACAAACAGAGATAATGGAGAAACTTGGTGTAGAGATATAATAGAGAGATTTATTATTACTATATCTTTTGTGTGAAACATAAAAAATATGTGATCAAATACGCATTGAACATAAATCATATTCCTAAATCTTGGCATACATCAAGCTTTCAATCGCACCAATGATAACAATTACATAGACCTAAATCGCAAGTCGCTTCTCCCTCAAGGTATGCTTGTCTGCACCTAGCATCACAATCCCCCAATGGACCACATGCTCCTAGAGGAGTTATACATGATTTTGCACTCTCCACTTGTTGTAATCCTATGTTCCAAACTTGTGTTAAAAAACAAATATATTAGGGTTAATATTAAGTATTTCAAATTCAAATAATCATCGAATTTAACATTTTAGCTAAAAAATAAAAATTGAGAAATATATATCACAAATTCACAATGATATGATATATACTTACTAGCTCCAACCAACACTAAAATAACAAAAAATTGAAACAAGTTTGAGATGGATTTCACCATTTGAAAGTTATTTTTGTCAACTTTCTTGTTCTTCTTTTATAAATTCCAATCACATTGTTTTCTATGATATTTATAGACACTTCATATGTAGGACAATAAATTCTAATGAAGGGGTAATTCGGATAATTAATTTGTTTCTCTCTATATATATATATATATATAATTATTGATTAATTATTATAATCATATATTAAAAACTAATCAATAGTCAAAATTTGGAGTAAAATTTAAAAACCTATTTGGGGAGTAAGAATATCATATATATATATATATATATATATATATATATATATATATATATATATATATATATATATATATATATATATATATATATATATATATATATATATATATATATATATATATATATATATATATATATATATATATATATATATATATATATATATTGTTGTAATATTTACAAACGTCAAAATATTGAAATCACCTTTTCACCTGGTTATTTTTATTCTCATTATACTTATTTTCACACTTTATGAATTTTATATTTCATTTTCAATTGTTATATTTATAATATTTTTTTATATATATATTTCATCACTCGGAACCTTACTTCAAAAGTTATTGAATTACACATTTGTTTCAAGTAGACCAAACATTTTTAAATAGAAAATGTCAATTTTTTTTATAAGTTTGACTACTTAAAGAACTAAGTTACAATTAGGGACGAGAATAGGCTATGCCGAACTAGGCTTTGTCAAGCCTGAGTCTAGCCTATTAAAATTTTTTAAGTCTAAGCCGGCCGGACCTGTAACCTATCAAAAACTTATGTTTTGGCATGAACCTGACATTTTCAAAGGTCTGATTGATCTATTAGTCTACTTAAAAAGTCTATATCATTTAAATATGTGTAAATATGAAATTCAACAAATGTTTAAATAGACTAGAGAATCAAAAGTATAATGAGACTAAATATTTATTTCCATTGACTTATCTGATCTTACCTAATATCATAAATTTTATGAGATGATTTGTTTGAGAGAACTTATAAAAACACCTTATAACATTATTCATAGGATTTCTTTCAACTTATTTTCACAAGTTCTTAAATATAACTAAGTTTTACTCTTGTATTTTAATATAAAGAATAAAATACAATATAAAAATAATAAATTCATTCATATTTAATAAAAGGTCGGCCTGATAGGCTTATAAGGTTTTTTCTATGGCTTGCGGCCTAGTCTATTTAACTAAGTAGGCTTATAAGGTTTTTTCTATGGCTTGCGGCCTAGCCTATTTAACTAAGTAGGCTTATAAAAAAACCTAGGTCATTTCTATTTAAAAAAAGTCTGGCTTGACCTTGGCCTATGTAAGTTAGGCCTTAGGCCCCTGTTAGTTGGCTTGACATATTCCCACCCTAGTCACAATACCACAAAATCCTTTAAAAGTTTATAAGGTTGATTTATTTAAATAAATTATAACTAATTATATTATTATTATTATTATTATTATTATTATTATTATTATTATTATTATTATTATTATTATTATTATTATTATTATTATTATTAATTTTATATTTTGAATTAAACTATAAATTTATTAACTGTTTAAGTGATTTAAACTTATTAATTTGTATTATTTTTCTTACATTTAATATTAAATATATGATTAAATATATTTTTGGTATTCTAAATATCATGTTTTTACTCTCCATAAACATAATTCGCATGTGATCGATATTTTATTTTATCAATACTTTCCTTTTATAAGTAAAATCTTTATCTTTATTTTTATCTTTATTATATAAAATAGAGTAACATATGGTCCATTTTGATTTATCTTTATCTTTATTATATAAAATGGATCAGCATATACAACTCTTATAAAACTTTAATTTCCTACATTTTGATTTATCTTTATCTTTATTATATAAAATTATATAAAATAGAGCAACATATATCGCTCCTATAAAATCCCAATTCTCTGTATTTTGATTTATTTATTTAAATTTTAAAATTATTACTGATTTGCTAACATTGACATTTGTATATATCATTTAATAAAATGCATTAACTTCTTTATAAATTTAAATTTTAAAATTATTACTGATTTGCTGACATTGACATTAATATATACATTTAATAAAATATTGCATTGTTAAATATTGCATAGTTAAATATTACAATATTTAATATTTTAGTAATTAAATATTGCATTTCTTATCTATACAAATAAAATATTAATATTACGTAGTTAAATATTTTAGTAATTAATTTTTTAAAAATATTTTTAGTAACTTAATATTCATTAATAATTTTAGTAATTAGTAATTACAAAAATTAAAATTTGTATCAACCGTGGCTCGATCTAAAGATACATTAAATTTTAGAACTAATGATACTAACCAAGTCATTTCGATCCTCTGTAATATGGTCACATATTATATAATTTAAACCTTATTGTTTTACTATATGTTAAAATTGTCAAATGATTTATAACAAATATAAAATTATTTAGATAATATTCAAAAGCATTTAAATATAAATTTTTAAAAAATAATATTTAATTATCTATAATTTTTTATATTTTAAAATCATTTATAATATTAAGTTATATGAATTTTTACTTGAACAAATGACGAGAGCGAAGAGGGGAAGAGGGCGGCCACGTACGGTGTCCAAATCGCTGGTTTCACAACCATCACCGACAAAAGAGGTGGTGGGGGAAACACCGTCATGCACATAAGAGATGATTGAGAATGAGGAGTGATCCGCGTGTCGCGCACGGATAAAAAATGAGTATTGTTTGAAAACGTAGTATAACGACAATGACTCGAATCGTCTCACAAGGATTCTTGTATTGTTATTAACCAACCAATTGGAACAATGGGGGGTTTGAGTTTCGATTAACATAAAAAAAATCAATTAAGTGATTATCAAAATAAGTTGAAACGATTAATCTGCTGTTTTGATTTCCCAACTTATCATCGACCCAAATAATTCCCAATTCCTAAGCGGACTCTATTTCCTTTTCGATTATAATAACAATCAAACAAGCATAATTGATATTATATGATAAATATTCCTAATTTCCGAATTAAGCAAACAGATGAAATATATCAATCGTGAATTAAGCAAACACGATAAACATACGCGAATTAAGCAAACGCGATTAAAGTATAGGAACATGCAATCATCGAATTAAATCAATCTAACCTTAGATAAATCGAATTAAGCAAACAAGATATCAAGATCATAATTGAAAGGAAATAGATTAATTGGAAAATATAATAACCTCAAAGTGTCGGCGAAAACCGCAGATTAATCCTTGGAATTAGTTCTCCATTTGCGTTCTTTCAAGCTTAAAAATAAAATCGTGAAAAGTGTGTTGTGAACAGTTGCGGCTGCTAGGTTATATGGCAAAACCTAAAAAAACCCGTTTACAACCCAACCGGGTCAAATACATAACCCAAGCCCAATTCTAAATGACCCGAAACTAAATAAAACTAATACAACAGCTTCAAACGAAATTCTGGAAAATATGATTCTGAATCTGACTTCTGCTCCAACACGAAAGTTGTAGCTCTCTCTCTCTCTTAGCTTTCCGTCGACTAGTAGAACGTCTCAATCAGATTCTTGGAACTCCGGTTATGATCATTTCCGTAAAAGCTGTTAAAGTTGAAAATTAAGTACGAAAATCAAATTAAGCCAAAAATAAAATAAAATAGAAAAACAAATTAAAATATAAAAATAAACAAAGAAAACCAAAGAAATGCTTAAGTACAAACATGGTAGAACGTGCATTAAAATGCACTGATCAAGGAGCAAGAAAAAGAGGATGTGGTATTGAAGATAGTGGAAAATGTTGAAGAAATTGTGAAAACCCTAGATCCAATTGAAAAGAGGGATGAAAGGGTGAAACCAGTGACAAAGAGTGTGACTATAAGGGACTATGAAGGAAGGAAGATGGCTCATAGCATTGAATACGAATGGAAGCTAATGTATTATGAGAAGTGCAACAAAATTGGTCATCAATGCAAGAAAGCAGGCATAATCAAAGAGAAACAATGGAAACCCAAATCGAAACCACCTGAAGCAAGCACATCAAACAATGGTGAAGCAACAGAGGTTACCATGAAAGATACTCCAAAAGTTGACCACACAAAGAAGACAATGGATGAAAATGGAGAGGTATGGACCATGGTTAATACAATGAAAAGAGATAAAGGGAAGATAATTGTGTTCACTGGATCAAATAATGGTGTGAATTGTATGAATGGATTTGAGCCACTTAGGGTTTTGAATGACCCTATAGTGACTTTAGATACAGGTCCATGATAGTGTCCTGGAACATAAGGGGGTTAAATAAATCAGGTAAACTTAGAGAGATTAGCTCCCGTCTCAACAAGTTAAAACCTGAAATTGTGATTCTATTGGAAACAAGGGTGAAGATAGCCAAGGCCACTAGTACTAGAGACAAGCTGAAGTTGTATGACAAGTATATAGACAACTATGAAGCACATGATAATGGTAGAATATGGGTATCATGGGATGATAGCAAAATTTGTGTGCAAGCTTTGAATAAAACTGCGCAAATGATACATTGTGGCATTTATGACAAAATTGGTAGGTTTCAATACTGGATGACAGCCATTTATGCTAAGAACCAACTGGAACAGAGAAGAGTTTTGTGGAGGGATATTATGAGTATGCAAAGTACCTGTCAGGGGCCATGGTGCATGATCGGTGATTTTAACAATGTGGCAAAAGCTGGAGACAAAATAGGTGGAAGACCTGTGTCTGAGAATGAGTTATGTGATATGCAGGAGATGATGAATTTGACTGGTCAGGCTGAAATGGATAGCATAGGGGATTATTTTACATGGAGAAATAGATAGACTGAGGGCACCATTTACTCTAGATTTGATAGATTTTTGGGAGATGTGGAGTGGTTCCAAAAACACCATAACTATCAATTAAAAATTTTGCCTCCCAATATCTCTGATCATGCTATGTTGCAGGTGGATAACAAGAGCCAGTATCAGAATAAAACCAGAAGATTTAAGTTCCAAAACTACCTGGTTAGTTTGAATGGGTTCAATGAGATTATGAAACAATGTTAGGAGAATCCTATGAGAGGGAAGCCAATGTATGTTCTATGGCAGAAACTACAAAGACTAAAACTAGAGCTGACAAAGTTCAGTAGCTCAATGCAGAGTGTGACACAACAAGTGCAGGTGGCTAGAAGAGAACTCGAAATGGCTCAAGAAGCCTTGACTCAAAACATGATGGATACTAGGCTTATCTCTGAAGTGAACATTTTCACTGACAAAGTTATAAAGTGGAATGAGATAGAGGAGGATATTCTAAAGCAAACAGAAAAAGTGGATTGGTTGACTAAAGGGGATGAAAATAGTGCCCATTTTCATGCAACAATAAGATCAAAACATCAGCAAAGAAGCATGAGTATTCTCCAAAAGGAGGATGGGAGTGTTCTCACTGAGCAATAAGAGATTATGCAAGAAGTTATGGGATTCTATAAGAGGCTTATGGGGGCTGAAGCTAATAATTTTAAAAGCATTGACATACAAGTGATGAGATAGGGCAAACAAATCTCTAATGACCAAGGAGAGATGCTTACTGCTACAGTTACAAAAGAGGAAATTTTGCAGGCATTAAAGGGCATTGGTGATACGAAAGCTCCAGGGATAGATGGATATGGAGCAAAGTTTTTCAAAGCTTGTTGGAACATAATTAGATGTGATGTTTGTGCAACAGTCCAGGAATTCTTCGAAGCAGGTAATATCTATAGGGCATTTAACAATACTCTTGTTACCCTTATACCAAAATCAGAAAATGCTAAGACCATTAAGGATTAGGCCAATAGCTGGGTGTTCTACCTTTTACAAAATCATTTCAAAAATCCTGACAAAGAGGCTTGGTAATGTGTTACATGGCATTGCCCACCACAGTTAGGCAGCATTTGTGCCAGGATAGGTGATTCATAACCATATTATGCTGTAAACTGAATTAATGAAGGGATACACTAGGAAGGGAGGGACACCTAGATGCATGATGCAAATAGACCTCCAAAAGGCCTATGACATGGTTGATTGGAGGGCTCTTGAGGGAGTGCTGAATGAGATAGGTATGCCTCAAAAATTTACTAACTGGATTCTTAAACTAACTAAATCAGTTAGCTATAGATTCAATGTGAATGGGGAGCTGACTGAAGTTCTTGAAGCAAGGAGAGGAATAAGGCAGAGGGACCCTATCTCCCCCTCTTATTTGTTCTAATGATGGAGTATTTGAATAGGTTGTTGGTTAAGATGCAAAGGGTCCCTAATTTCAATCATCATAGAAAATGTGAGAGGCTGGACATAACACACTTATCCTTTGCAGATGATGTCCTCTTGTTTTGCAGGGGTGATAAGCAATCAATGGAACTTATGTTAGCAGCTTTTCAAACGTTTTTGCAGTCAACAGGTTTACAAGTCAATCCCAGCAAATGTAAATTGTTCTGTGGTGGTATGGAGAAGGAGATTATGAAGGAAATGCAGGAGTACACATGATTTGCCATGGGAGTGCTACCAATCAGATACTTGGGGGTACCACTTTCCAGTAAAAAGTTGAACATGATCCACTATTTACCGTTGATTGAAAAAATTGTTAGCAGAACTAAACATTGGTCTACAAAGTTGCTTAGTATTGCAGGAAGGATCCAGTTAGTGAAGAGCATAATTCATTCAATTACAAACTATTGGATGAGTTGTTATCTTCTACCAAAGAGGGTAATCTAGAAAATTGACAGCATCTATAGAAGTTTCATTTGGATGGGGCAAACTGAAATGAAAAAGAAGAGTCCCGTGGCCTGGAAGTTAGTTTGCAGACCTGCCAGAAGTGGGGGAATGGACATTATTAACCTGAATGTGTGGAACATAGTGGCACTACTAAAATGTTTATGGAATGTTTGTATGCAGGGTGAAAAAATGTGGGTGAAATGGATCAATGCTTACTTCATCAAAGGTGAGGATGTAATGGGTGCAATTGTTAATACACCAACATTCTGGTGCCTAAAGAGTATCATGGAGCAAAGAAGTATGATTGAATCGATTAAGCAATTGTGGGATGATATGAAGAGGCTGCATAATTTCTCAATGAATCAGGTGTACATGGCTTTGATAGAAGATAATTGCAGGCCTGAATGGTATGCAGTCCTGAGGAGAAATAGGGCGCGACCTAGAGCGAAAACGATATTGTGGTTGGCGTGTCAAAATAGATTAGCCACTAAAGTTAGACTAAATAAGATGAATTTGTTGGGGGAAACTGTGTGTAGTCTGTGCAATGAGGAGATGGAGGATCTCAATCATCTGATGTTTACATGCAGGAAAACAAATGTGTTATTGGCTGAAGTGTTGCAGTGGTTAGAAATGAACCACAATCCTCAAAGATGGGATATAAAACTAAATTGGGTGTGTCAGCAGGTCAAAGGCAAGGGTTGGAGGAGAGATTTGCTGAAGACCGCGTTTGCGGAGACTGTCTATGGCATATGGAAGTATATGAATCGAGTTATATTTGAAAATAAGGATGATCATGTTAATATAGGAAATGAGATACAAGCCAACATTGTGTATAGGGGTTGGTTGGTAGATAAAATTAAAAACCACTTAGCTAGATTGATGTGCTAAGGGTTTGTAGGTTTTGTTTGTCTTTTTGTCGTTGTTGGGCTGAATCGATGGATCGCCGTGTTATCACTGTTTTTTGAGATATATAATAATCTGTTATTAAAAAAAAACCTTATCATCTTACACTATAAAAGTCCACCATATATTTAATTGGACATAGCAGTCATGAGACTCGTTTGGCCGGTCCCGCAAGTAAACCTTTTAGACAGGAGGCCAACGAATTGTTCGCGCGAAATCTATGTGCGAATAAGCCTCCAAAATGACTCAACCAAAACCAACGATTGCCACTCCAAGTTCCTATTTCACAACCTTTACATGACAATCAACCGCCAAGAGAAATAGAGTTAGAAAAAACAACTAAAAGGAGTAGAACCGAGCTAACAATCATTCCAAAATTCCAAGAAAAAACCAGAACCAAGTTTACAAGAAATGGACGAGGAGAACCAATTTGAGAAATGACCCAAATTCCCGCATCCGACAGTGCAAAGATCCCTCCATCAAAGAGCACTTTACTCCTCGAATTAAAATACAAATGATTAAGCATAGCCTTTTTAATGTCATCATACTTGCAAGTAAGAAGGTTAGTCCATAAAGAGTTTTCTTCGTTCAAAATTTCCCACTTTCATTTACTAAGAAGAGCAAGATTGAACTTCCAACAATCCTTCACATCAAACCCCTCATCTTTCTTTGAATGACAAACATTATCCCAATTAATATTCGCTTCATCTCCACCCCATAAAAAGGATCATTGAAGCATGATGATCTCTTTAATAATTGATTTGAATCTTTCCGGTGTATAATTCAAATCACACATCAGAATCACTCTCTCGAAAGTATCACTAGCATACTTAATTCAAATCCCTAGTCTACGATTTGAATAATGTTGGAAATTTTAATATTTGAGAGTTCTCATTAAAATCACCTTATAATATGATTTGAATCAAGAATAATTTTTTCACTTGTGTTTTAGGTGCATCAGTTGAATCATTTCAAACAGTCTTAAATATTTATTCGAATCAAACAATTAATTTTTTTTTTACTTTTTGTATTTATTTTTGATTTCTTGTATTAGGAGGAAAGAGAGAGGATGATATTTAAGTTAGTGTCTTTTTATTGTCTGTTTTTTTTAGTTCTTTTTATAGCATACAATGAAGATTGATGAATAAGATGAAGAAAAGTTAAAATCAATAATATTGATGAAATATTATTTTTTTAGTGAAATATTATTATAATTAATTAAAAATTAATTTGGTTAATATTAATAAATTTAATAAATTAAGATCTCTAATAAGGAAACAATATCTAATATGGAAACAATAAATTGTAAACAAATAAAATTAATAAGAAAATAAATAGATAAGAAAACAAATCAAATTTATTTCTTCAATTTTTTTACAAATTTTAGAAAATAAATTAGAATTTTGAAGATATCTAATTAAAAAGAAACAAAATTAAATTAATTTTAATAGATTATTTATGATAATTTAATTAATTAATTTTATTTTAATATTTTTTGATATTATTTGAATAAAAAATAATTAAAAATGATATGAGATTGATTTTCTCCATTTAAGTCATGCCAAATAATCAATTAAACTGCAATGTCATGCAAAATGACACTTAATTGGGGTGGGGGACTAAAATCTAATAAAAAAACTTTTAAAGAGGACCCAAAATCCTGAACTTTAAATAGAGAGACTAAAATTACAATTAAACTGATTTTTTTGTAAGCAATGATTATATTAAAAGGAGTATAAAGAGTACTCCAACCTGATTACAAAGAAACACGAAAAAATCGCCAAAAAAAGAGATTACCCACAAATTGACATTCGAAGACAAAACCAACAACGAATCTTTGTCAAAATCATACAAACTACAATTAGAATGAATAATATCTCCTATAAATGACCATCTCCAAATCGTAAGCTTGATCGACCAAATAATGTCAATCACACTCCAACCGGTATTACAAAAAAACAATAGAGTTCCTAAGAGTCCACAAATTCCAACAAACTTCTAGCCAAATACATCCTTCCCTTCCGGATCTAACACACTTTGATTTACAAAAGGAATACCAATTAAAAAAACTCTCTTTGAAATCAATATCACCAGGTTCAACGAAACCTATCCAATCACCAACCTCTTTCCAAAGTAATTTAGTTGTCGGACATCAAAGAAAAAAGTGCCTTAAAGATTCTGGATGAATGTTGCAAAGAGAGCAATTAGAATCAGAATTTGTGGGAATAATGCCTATACAAATCAAAAGATATTTCGTCGGAACTCTATTCAAAAAGCACATCCATCCAAAAGCTTTAATCTTCAAGGGAGCCACGACTTTCCAAATCAATTCAAACGCCTTATCATCCCGATTAGGAGGGCCACAAGGAATATGAAAATTACAAAATAGGTAGTAGCAGGAATGTACCAAAAAATAGCGTTATCCTCGACCAACCATTCCTTATTTTCCATAGAAAGTAAATCCACACGGGAGTTGCTAATCAATGACAACAGATCTGTCATCTCAGTAATAGCCTCATAGCTGGGCCAAAAAACTTTAGAAAGCAGAATGCTGTCAACATTAACCGATCAGACAGATCCCCCACAAACGTCCTTGTCCTAACGGCACTGCCAACTGAGACTGAGAGCCCAACATTCTGAGTAGCAGTACGCTTGAATTGATATCTCCCCCTCCTCTTTGAAATATAACGAGCTTCAATATAACTACTCCCATAAATAGCAATAGCATTTGTTACAGTAACAGAAGTAATAACACCATGGTTTTCTATTGAAACAGAAACAACATCAAGGACAACTGCTGACAAATTCCAAGGAATGCCAAAGTCTCCCCACGTAGAAACTCCATCGACCCATCCTCTCTTCCCCGCAACCGACACATCTTGTAATTGCGATAAAGAAAAAAGAGTCAGAAATAACTGTTTTAGAGACCTAGTACAAATCCAATGAACATGCCCAAACGGAATCACATAGTCATTACCGACATGAAACCTACAATTGTTAATAAAAGTATCCTCCATATTAGACTTATTAACCAAAGATAACACATCCAACCACCACGTGGAATAAGAGATCTTCTTATCACAGAAAATATCACAACCCACCATATAAAGCCTAATGTCACCATAACGCGCTTTTAAAATTTTGAACCAAAGTTCCTCCGATCCTCCTAAAATTGTCTATCTCCATTTGTGAAGGAGAGCCAAATTAAAATCTTAAATTCTCTTCACATTTAGACCACCTATGTTAAAAGGCAAGCAAAGAAACTCCCAATTTATCCAATGAGTCATCCTCTTAGCCATCGTGCTTCCCCAAAGAAAACTACTTTGTAACTTAACAATATCCTTCCAAATTTTCATCGGGGTTTGTAGAAAGATAGTTGGAAAATCGAAAAACTACTAAGAACGGATTTAAGAAGAGTAATCCTACCTCCGAAGCTAAGGTAACGACATTTCCAACTCGATAACCTTCTTTCTATCTTCCAAATTAATGACGCTCAAGAAGAAATTCTAAGGGGACAAGAACCGATAGGAATTCCAAGGAACGTAAATTCTTTATTCTCTGTCCTACATTTAAGAAAAGAAGTCTTCCCTTCAAGAAAGTAATCCGTTATATTAATCCCAATAAGCTTGCTCTTGTGGAAATTGATCCCAAGACCCGATACCAATTCGAAACCATGAAGAACCGATTTAATAGCCCACCAATGGCTCCAACTACTATATCCAACCAAAAAAGTTTCATCCATAAATTGAAGGATATCACTGAAATTACTACCATTAACATTGAAACCAGAGAAATATCCGCTCAACACCAACTTATTAACCAATCCCGTTAAACCTTCCGCGATCATAACAAAAAGAAAAGGAGAAAAATGGTCTCCTTGCCTCAAACCTCTTTCCACCCCAAACTCCTTAGTCGAACTACCGTTAAAAAGAACGAACATCTTGCTAGAGAAAATAGTAGCCTCCATCCACTTCATCCATTTCTCCCTGAAATGCATTCACCTCATGACATATCTAAGAAAGTTCCAACTCACCTTGTCGTAGGCTTTCTCAAAGTCCACTTTAAAAATAGTCACAACCTTATTCTCCTTATCCGCAAAATCAACCATCTCATTAGCCACTAAAACTCCGTCCAACATTTGACGAACTAGAACAAAAGCTTTTTGATTATTGGAAATGACTGAATGTAATATCAACTTCAACCTAGCCGTTAAAAGTTTAGACAACGCTTTGTAAAGACAACCAACCAAGCAAATAGGTCTAAAATCGTCTAACCCCAAAGGATTATCGCTTTTAGGAATTAAAGTTAACAAGGAAGATACAATAGACTTAGATAGAGTGGAACCTTCATGAGAGTCATTGAAAAAACAAATGAAATTCGGTTTAAGAAAATTCCAACATCTCTAAATGAATAAGTAAGTATATCCATCAGGACCCGGAATTTTATCTCCCCCACAACTCTAAATCACATCCTTGATCTCCTCTTCCGAAAAAGGTCTCTCAATAGAGTCCCTCTCAACATTTCTAAGCATATTGAAAGGCACCCCTTCCCTAATAGGCCTATTATGACCGGGTTCCACAAACTTGTTATCAAAATGAGCTCTCACTTATTTATTAACATCCGAAACCGACACCAACATACCTCTTTCCAAGTTAATTGAACCAATAAAGTTACGCCTTCTTCGCTTCTTCATAATGCAATGGAAATACTTACTATTATTATCCCCGTCATTAAGCTACTTCAATCTCGACTTTTGAATTAACATATTCTCCTTAATCATAAGGTTCAACCAAAAATGACTCGAAGCTTTCTTGCTATTGGAGGCGAAGTCATCCGAAGACTTCCAAAATATGAATTGGACACTTCATATCCTTCATTAATCTCTCTCACACTCTCCTCCACCTCCAAATCGAACTTCCCGAAGACCTCCAAATTCTATCTCCTTAAACTCCCTTTAAGAAGCCAAAGTTTTTCTTTCAAGATATAGTCACCTCTACCAACCACATGCAACTTCTCCCACTATTTCTCAATAAAAGGTAAGAAATCCCTATTGTTAAACAAATTATTGTTGACTTTGAAAGGTTTTAATCCCCAATCCGAGGAATCCACTACCAACCAAATCGGGAAATGGTCCGACAAATCTCTTTCCCCGATTAATTGACCCACCACTCCCCATTAACGATAATTGCTTCAGAAATAAAAAATATATCAATCCAACTCAGAGTGGATACATCACCACTAAACCACGTGAATTTCTTTCCTTTGCAAGGAACATCCACCAACTCAATATCCGCAATGAAACCCCAAAACTCCTTCATCTCCGTAACACACCTACCAAAATCACTCCATTTCCTCTCTTCATGATTATTGGTCACATTAAAATCGCCGCCAATGCATCAATCCCCATTCGAGAATCTTGATTTCAACTCCAATAACTTCCCCCACAAGACTCTTTTCGCCCTAATATCGCAAGGAGAATATACATTAACAATGTAAATGAAGCTATCCTTCCAATTTGCTTTCACCCCAATGTATCATTCTCCCTTAAAACTATTGATAATCTCCACTTTATCCATCTTCCATAAAATGAAAAGACCTCTCGACGCACTGTTTGAGCTATAAAATGTCCATGCTACATCCTCCTTAGACCAAAAAATCTTAGCCATTCCTTCTGATATATTGGACATTTTGGTTTCTTGAATAAAAAAACATCTGCATTACCTTTTTTAATTTTAATAACATTGCTAATCCTCTTCCTCTTAACCCAACTATCTCCCCCCTTATATTCAGAGTTCCGATGATCATGGTAAACTCTTTTGGTTCGCCTCCCACCTGACTTTATCTCCTTATCACTTCTCTCCATCTCATCTAATTTACTATGGTAATCCCTATCTAAGTCTGCCGCCATAATCCCCAGATTTGATATAGCCTACCAAAGCTTTCCTCCAACCTCAGGGTCTAAATTATCCCACAATCGATATTTGCTCCGATGAATATCCGAAAAAGCCCCGTCATCTTTATTATATAAGGAATTCAGACCCGATTTCGTGCACTCCCGAAGGAAAGAGTCATTGGCTACTGTAACATTATTTTTAACCAAATGACCCCGGGCCACATCTATTATACCTTTATAAATTAGCTTAACCTTTTTATTATTTTTAAGACTCCTTCTACCCAACTTAATGGGCCCACTTAGCTTTTTGAAGACCAATTTTTTCGGTTGTCTTCTACTGGCCATGTGGTCCCCACGCGAATGAGACAACTCTTTGTCAAAATAGCACATCACCTTGGACGAATCAGTACCTTTACTATTGTGAGAAGCATTAAAAACTTTATGAACAAAATCACTTTTCAAGGACAAACAAACATTGCTTTTTGCCATCTCTAACTCCTTATCAAAAGTACCAATTTTACAAGACCCAACGTCTACTCCTGCTGTTGCGTTAGAACCCAAGCCATATCCTTCTAACTCCTCCTTCAGATAAGCATCTGCATCCCCATTCCCTTCTAACGTCAAGTCGCTATCATTCGTCCCTGCAAACGATGAACCATCATCAACATGAATACTTTCGGTTTCCCCTTCCACACCTCATCGGAATCCAACGTCTTCTTGTCATCTGGTTTTTCCACCTTCGTCAGAGAAACTTATCGAATGGGTCCAAACTATTCTTCCCTGAATCTTAAAACAAAAACTCTTCCATCTATAACAACCTTCAACTCTTCTGGGAATGAAAAATCAACAAGAATTCTGACCATAATTCTTGCCACAACAAAATATAATCCATTCACCGTATTATCATCAGAACATAAATAAGTTCCAAAAAAAGTTCCCAGCATCTCAAAGAAGTTTAAATTCAAAGCTCAAAGCTTGATATGGTGCTCCGTAAGCTCGAATCCATGTCACTCTTTCGAAATCAACATCATCCGCAACCCATTTTCTGATATCAGTAAACCATTTTGTCCACTAAGTTGATCATTCCGCCAAGAAGTCAGACATAACTCCATCCTTCATTTCCTCCAACAAACATAGCTTGGCTCCTAAAGGCGTAACCTTCAGGAGAAAAATGCCTTCTGACTCAAAACTACGTTGCAGATTATAGGTCATCCCAGGGTGCTTCATAATGCCCATGTACGCCGTTTTCAACCTCTCTAAATCCTCTATATCAGACGCATAACTCAACAAATTCAGAGGACCTGCAGATGTTTCACCAAATACATTGTTAAGCACATCCAAATAAGATTTGGATCCATCGAATGCCCTCCCCCCCTGTGCCACTCTTGAGCGGATTATACTGAAAAGCACAATTGTTAGTCCTCGTATCAGCTCCCCCGTTCCTCACTATATGATCCTTCTTGAACGAATTCAACCTTGTCTCGAATCTTGGCGGATTAACGTGTATTTTCCTTCCATCAATCATCACATTATTCCCAACAATTTGAAATCCTCCACACCTTTAAAACGAGTAAACCCAAACCTTTTTCGAATTTTATTCCTCTTAGGTGGAATTACCACCTTAACGGCATCTCCTATACAACCGAATAGCACAAAAATGTCTCACGATCTGCTATAATCAAGTATCTCAGACAAGAAATACGAAGAAATTCCCTCCAACTCGTTACCTCTCACCCCCTTACCAAATGGAAAAACGTCTCATTTAGTGGACGGAAAAAAACGATTCTTCCTCTTGACCACACTCTAAGCAATAAATGGGATGAAAATAGGAGACCCAAGAAAGACAGGCTCAAACAAAAAATAAAGAAGGAAGAACACCACAGAAATGCCACACAACCAAACTAAGAGAAACACACCGTTTAAGAACCTCACAAGTCACAAACTAAACTGAAACAACCCAGAATCGAAAGTACCTCCACCAAGGTCCCTAACCCTAAGGTTAGGAGTTTAAGCCAAAAATGTCAATGCGATCGTCTAAGCCATAACAAGTCTTCTGTGAAGGAAGCTGAATGTCTGATACACTGTTCTCAGATTTTTTTTTTCTTTTTTCATTTCATTTTTAATACATTTTTCATATTCTTATCTAGTTTTATCAAACATTTATTTCTCTCATTGAAAACTTGTTTATCATTGCTTGAGGTGAATAGAAAAGTTAGTGAGGATTTCAATTTAGATTAAAATAAAATTTATTGTGTGATTAGAAATTTTTGAGAGCCTTGATTTGTGATTTAATCATTGTTGAACGAATACATGATTGTGTATTTTAATTTGGGGTTGTGTATGCTTGCATGGGATTTCATTTATGATCAATGCAATTTATTGGAGGTAAAATGATCGAGAGGTTTAAGTGCATGAAAGTCCATAAGATATTTTTCTTTAGGTAACACAAATAGAGATAATGGCGATACTTGGCACCAAGAGATAATAGAGAGATTTATTATTATTTATTATATCTTTTGTGGAACATAAATAATATGTGATCAAGTGCATTATGTTCCTTAATCTTCTCTTTCATCAAGCTCTTCAATCGCAATCTTTATGTTCCTAAATCTTCTCTTTCATCAAGCTCTTCAATCGCACCAATGAGCACATGTACATAGACCAAAATCACAGTCCCCTACTCCCTCGATATATTCTTTTTTGCACCTAACATCACAATCCCCAGCTGGACCACATGCTCCCAAAGGTGTTATACATGATTCTGCACTCTCCACTTGTTGTAATCCCATATTCCAAACTTGTTTCATAAAACATATTAGGGTTAATATCAAGTATTTCAAATTCAAATAATAATCAAATTTTACATGTTAGCTAGAAAATAAGAATAGACAAATATACAGTATCACAATTTCACAATAAATACTAAATAATAAGATATATACTTACCGGCTGCAACCAAAACTAGAATAACACAAAATTGGAATAAGTTAGAGATGAATTTCACCATTTTGAAATATATTTTTCTCAACTTTCTTCTTCTATTTTTTCTTAGTTTCCAGTCACATGCTTCATGCTTCTTATGTTATTTATAGAACTTTGTTAACAAATTCCAATGACACGGTATTATTGTAACAAAATTTTTATAATATTTTTAGTAAAACAACAATTATATTTTTCCATTTATATATGATTTTTATTCAAAACAATTTGTACTTTATTGTTTATTTTGTTATAATATTAGAAAAGAAATATTGAAAGTATGTTTTGATCTAATTATTTTTATTCTTATAAGACTTATATTCATATTTTCTGAATAGTATGTTTCTTTTTTAATTGTTATCTTTTTTAATATGTTTGATTTTATGCCATAACTCAAAATCTGATTTCAAAATTGAATTTACAATTTGTTTTTCTATCAATTAGTAGAGGTATATGGCGTAGTCCAGATAGATCTAGACTATACCAATAATTTTTAATGTTACAATATTTTTCTAAAGCATATATGGTTAAAAAAGACGAAGTCATATGTCATAAAATATTTTTTTTTACTATCAGACTGATTTATTTAAAAAATATTAAATATTTTATTATTATTATTATTATTATTATTATTATTATTATTATATTGTATTTTATATAATAAATAAAAATAAAAATTTATCATCCTTCTAAGTTATTTGAACTTACTAGGTTACATTTTTTTTTTTTAATATTTAAATGTGTTAGATAAAATTACAATTTTAGTCTTTTTTTTTTTGCCTAACTTACGAATTATTCCACCTATTTATTTTTTAAATAGTTGTCGTACCCATGGCAGTTTTTTATTAAAAAAATATTGATGTGTCAATTTTTTTAATATATGATATTAATTTTCTTGCCAAGTCATTATTAAATAAAAAATAAAAAAAAATGTTAATGATTCATAAATCTAATATACCAAATGAAATTGGAACTATAATTCATAAATCTTAGCGTGTTCATCGTTGTTATTACCATCGCTCTGTTCATAAATATCATCGTTGTTCATTGTATTATTCATTGTATTGTTCATAATTTTCCCACCATCGTATTTATCTTCTTTAAGTTCATTTCTCTTCGTTTCCCTAATTTGTCTCCTTTGTGACGGGTTCTGAGTCTGTGCAAATATCAATTTATTTTACTCACTCTAGGAGGAGAAAGATTCAATGTTATTGCGGGTTGGATTCACCACTTGCATGGACATACGAGAATCCAGGTCATAGTTTTTATGGCTATGGGTTATTCAAGTTACATCTAAATCCCTAATTTTTTGTATCATTCATGTTCTCATTTCAAAAATTCATGGGTAATTCCTAAATTCCACTTTCATTTCTATTTTATTCGGTTACAAGAAAGGAAATGATGTTCTTTTTTTTATTAGTATGTGTAATCGCAAGCTTTTCTTTTGGTTTTGATGAAGACAACAAGGCTCTTTCAATAAGCTATGATTTGCTCAAAAAGGAAAATAAATGAAATTATTCAAGCTAGCACATCAATTTAAAATTTATTCAAGACTTGATGAATTCTCAAGAAATATTCAACGGTATAATCTTTCACTCTTTAATAATATGCATACATGTGTTCAACTTTCATAAATACATTATATACATAGTTTAAAAATGTTTTGAGTAAAAGCCATGAAGTTTCATTGCATCAAAAGCCATATTTTTCAAGCCTACACGCATGTAACCGGTTACAACCCAAATGCTAACCGGTTACATAGTAGAAAAATTCAAAAATCTTCCTAAGTGATAACTGGTTACCACTGAACAGAGGCCAATTTTTTTTATATCTTTTCATGCTTTTGTTCCAAACCTTTTCCAAATGAACCATGTCATCCTTCATGATTGATACCTATTTATAGAGGTGTTTAAGCACTATATAAGGATATAATTGTCTGATTTGTGAGACACCTCCTTGCATAAAATTTTCATAAAATCACTCTCTCAAAACTTTCTTTTTTCATTAAGTGTTCATACAACTTTCAATTAAAGTGAAACTTGTGCATCATATTTTCACATATTGCTCATATAAGTTTCATCATATACTTGAACACCTGCTGCAAATTATTAGAGTGATTATTACAAAAAAGGGAAGATCAATCTTTTGATTGATACAAGATTCATTATCCGTATTCTACATTTTCTAACATAATTTTTTTAGAAATCTTGTTCTTGATCACTTCTTTTTTCAAGATTGTTGGATATAAGTTATTGAGGTGTTTTTCCTTGTTATTCGATTTGTGGATACAAGAGTTCCTTTATGAGAGTTTATTCTTGGTTGGACTTTAATTTTGTAAAATCCAAGAGGTTACTCTTGGTGGGTTGTTGTTAGAAGATTGTATGCAAGCTATGCAAACAATTATCACAAAGTGTTATGAACATATATGCAACATTTATGCACAAAAACGGAAACTAACGAAACACATGTCGAAAGCTACCAAAACAACATGAACTTGCACCTAAAGTAATCCTAAAAATCTCCTAAAATCAAGATCTATCAAGCTATGAAGATTAAAGAAGCAATGAAAATAAAACATGCAATGAAACAATAAATTCCACAAAATTGAACAGCGTTAACCAGTTAACTCTAGGGGTTAACCAGTTAACGGACCCCAAACAACAACAATCAAAAATGAAAAATGTGTGTTAACCGGTTAACCCCTGACGTTAACCGGTTAACACTGAACATAAGCTGAAAAAATCAATTAGGAAAAACACTTTTAGTCATCAACCTACTTCTAAAAGACCCTAATACTTCCACGAACATACTAGCACGAAATTTCTACCTAGATATATCCTTCTAACACCTATTAGCATCAAGAACTAGCTATGATTCTAGCTACTAACAAGTAAATCGAACAAAATGCAAGCAAAACAATGAATCAATCAAAGAATGCCATACAACGGGATGAAGTGAATAAATTAAATGCGAAAAGCAGTTTCAGATTTACCAACCTACAAAGCGAAGGCCTGCTTTAGTGATTCTTGCATGATCGATGCACAAACAAAGAGAATACAGAGATTCCTTGCTTCGATCCGCAAGAATGCAAAATAAATGCAATTGATGAAGATCTTGATGAACACTTGCAAAATCACTTCCAAAAAGCTAAAATCAATCCAAAACAACAACAACTCATTCAATAAGCAAAAGAATCAATGTTGGATGAATGTTTAGCTTCAAGTTTTTCAAGCTTCAATGCAAAACTTGAAGAAATTTTGATGAAGAAGCTTTGGTGAATTTGGAAAATGGAGAGAAAAGTTGAGAGAATTGAGATGAAAAATGAGATGAAAATGTGAAAATGGTTTTTTTAGGTTTGGAGTGAATTCAACTTATATAGGAATTAGGTTTGGCATGAGGCTTGGGTATGGAGTTAGCTTGGACATTAGGTTTGGGAAATGTGGTTAGGGACTAGGCTTTGAGTTAGTTAAAGTTGGTTAGGGTTTCTAGAATATTCCTTGGAATATTCCTTAGAATAGTGTGGAAGAGTCTAGAATGTGGTAGAAAAAGGAAGCAAAATGAAGTGGGAAAATGGAGTGTAATGCAAAGTGGAAAAATGAGGGGAAAATGTGCAAAACCAACTAACTTTTGAAATTTCTTCACAAATTTCGCCTCCGTTAACCGGTTAACCCCAGGCGTTAACCAGTTAATGGATGAAAAATATGGATTTTTCTTTCCTTTGATGGGTCAACTTGGAAATGAGCTAGGTTATTTTTTTGTGATATTATTTATTTTCTTGAACTCCAAAGATTTACAAGAAACACTTTATCACAAGCCTCATGTGTATGCCAATGATGAATGATTTATTTACTATTTTTCTTTTGAATGCAATGCAATATGGGCGGATATGCAGGATGACGAAGCATAAACCACTTGAGGTTGATAATAAATTAAGAGGGCAAATTTTGGAGTGTTACAAGCATGTACTTCCATTGTACTTGTCAAATGAGGGCACCTTGAACTTAGGAGGGATTCTGACACCAGGTACCAACCCATGACTGGTTACATCAATGCGTATGGAATTCTGACATTCCATGGACTTAATCTTCTCTGCCAGCTCTTCATACCTTCGATCATTGATCTCGTTCATATTACCCATATCAACATCCAGTAGAATGAACTGATCCTCTTGTGTGTCTTCTAAAACCACATTACGGGCCGCAGTCCCATTTGGATTTGGCTCTTCGTTACGGGCAGCGTTCGGATACACAGTCCCGACAGGTGTCCTATTATTAGCATTTACTCGGGGTTGCTCAACCATCAATCTGATACGCTCCTGGTTCTGGGCCATACCAGCCATCATTCTCATGAACTGATCTATCCTCTGTCGGAGTTCGGTGAGATCATTCTGCATTTGCTCAGCCATTCTTACTCGGTTTCTGCGAGTTGGATATCGATGAATGTGTTGACCAGCTATACTGCCTGTAGTTGAATAAGTTAGGAAGTCCGGATAACCTGTCAAAATGAAAAATATGAAAATTATGCAATGAATGCGTATGAAATGTCCATGAGGATGTGACATGCGACCTTGCAAATGAGTAAACATGTGTTAGGAATGCAAGTGTGCAAATGGTGTTATGCAATGCACTGCCATGTGATCAATGGTCTGATGTTGGTGATGAGAAGATAACCACGTGTTGGTGAAGAGTCATAACAACAGTCTCTTTGTGCATAACCCCACAATTAGGAACCAAGGAACCACATAGGACTGGATTATCACGAAGTAACATTGGTGAAACGGGTATGTTGAAAGTTTAGGGTTCCTACAAACCTGTAAACCCCTCCCAATCTCACGGGTGTGCTACCTCGGGTCAACATCACAGACTCTCAAAGCCTAATAGCAATAATACATTCATCATTTCCGAGAAATGACTCATGACCAAATCAGGGAATCAGTTTGACATTATGTACTACTCAGGGAGGTCTCAGATGAGTCCGGGAAAACAAGCATCCCTCATAAGTCCCCACTGAATCGAGAAACAATAGTAAATTTAGACCTTGGGATACAGTACTATCGTCATATGAATAATTTTCCTTGAATGGGTTCCTATGAGAGAACCAGACCATCCTATGCGAGTTCCTAGTGGGCCCTCAGATGCGAGTGGGTTTGCCAACAAATGTGGTCTGCCATTGTCATCACTGGAGAGGGTTGTTTTCACTAAGTTCCTCGATGATCGGTCACCAGATGCACATAACTATCGAGGTCGTACCCTAAAGTGGAGGAAATCCCCACACAGAATAGTTCTAAGACGGTCGCAGTCTGTGTGATTAATAAACCAAAGCATCAATAAGCACAAAAATGATAAAACGAAGAATGTGTGAGGCGAGATGAAGAGAAATAAGTTAAAACAAGGAAGTGATTTTGTATTCACCAACCTACAAAGAGGAGGCTTGCTTTGATGATTGTTGCAATGTCGAAACGAAACGCGATAGGAGAGAAAATCGGAGATCCGATACTCTTTCACGAATGCGCAAAATAAATACGGTTGATGAAGATCTTGATGAACACTTCCAAAAAAAGCACTTCCAAGAAGATAAAATCAACCCCCAAACAGTAGAAACTTCTTACATAAATCTTCAATAAATCATAGAATCAAGGCTAGAATGAAGGTTTAGCTTCAAGTTTTTCAAGCTTCAAAGCAAAACTTGAAGAACTTAGGATGAAGAAGCTTTGGTGAAAGGTTGAAAATGGGAGAAAAAATGAGAGAGATGAGAGAAAAGTGAAATTAAAAAAATGAGGTTGAAGTTGTGAGGTTTGGAGCATATTGAGTTTATATAGGAACTAGGCTTGGAATGAGGCTTGGTTAGGAGCTAGGCTTGGGGCATTAGGCTTGGGGTTTATATTTGGAGTTAGTTAAAGTTAGTTAGGGTTTCTAGAATATTCCTTGGAATATTCCATAGGAAAGTGGTAGAAGGGTCTAGAAAGTGTCTAAGAAATGCAAGGTAAAGTGGAAAAGTGTGGGAGGAGGAATCCTTCAAAGTCAAATTTTGCAAATTTTGTCCAAAAATTACATGTGTTAACCGGTTAACCCTGGGCATTAACCGGTTAACACAAGCCAAATTCAAATTTTACCTCCTTTTGGTGGGAAACCCTGGAAATGTGCTTGTGTCAGCCGTTCTGAACTCATTTTCCTCCTGAGGCCCGATAATTGATATTTTCCTTGAAAACCCTTGATCACATTCCCCACGTGTCCATCAATGATGAATGATTTATTTATTTTTATTTTTATTATTTATTGAATGTAATGCAATGTATGAAATGATATATGCAATATGATATGCTAAATGCCATGAAATGAGAGGGCAAATTTTGGGGTGTTACAATATATCATAGACAGCTTAATCATTCTAATTGTCATAACCATCATAAACATCATAGTCATCATAAACGTCATAATCATCATATACATCATAGTCATCATAATCATCATAAAAAACACCAAACATTTTACTTCTGAAACATCATCATAGCAATTTATATAATAAACCACACACAAATAATTTATTCGGCATGTAATCTCGTCACTTAATTTACTATATGATCAATGTATAATCACATTCTATACTTTATTTTATTCTACTAAATTATCGAACGTTGCAACATCTATCCAACGCATCAAACGACATATAAAAACCAACTTACGATCCGAAAATTGTACTCGCATCTTTAGCATAACATCATACACATAAACCACTGCAAATTCCTCTTCAATTTTCATAACAGACATCAAACCATTCATTTCCGTATAATCCCATAATTTGCTTTCACACAATAACACGCATGTACTTATTTTTCTAGCATATCACACCTCACTGGTCCTGACACTAATATTGGAAAATGTCTAATTTTAATCTTCTATAATAGCTCATGACAGTAGAAACCAATGCTTCAGACCACATAGGAAACAGACTTACAGTTTATAACTTATGGTCAAGAAAAGAATTAATGAGTCCCCCCTTCTAAAAATGGGTGGCTGGTGCCACCCCCTTCACTTGGTGGCTTGCGCCACCTCACATCCACACAAGTGTGGCTTGAGCCACATTAATTCATGGTGGCTAGTGCCACATTGCCACATTATTATTTATGGTGGCTGGTGCCACATTCTAAGTGGCTTGCGCCACATGCACTCACACACTGGGTGGCTTGCGCCACCCTCTCTCTCTCACACACACACACACACGGGTGGCTTGCACCACCCTCACTCACCCATGCACTGGTGGCTTGCGCCACCTTAGCAACTCATATTTAGGGTGACTCTCGCCACCCTTCCTAACGGACATGAATCCAATATTCGTCTAACTCACTATCGATTCAATCTGGCACTGATTATCTTATTTCAAATTCATCAACAAATCTTTTGATTCACTCATCATCAGTTCCAACCTTCATAATTTTTTTTCTTTTATTCTGATTAACCGATTCAATTATAATACTGATAATTACCAAACCCTTACAATTATAACTTCAACTCCTCCTCGGCTTCAACGAAAACATTCATCAAAATAAACTCATACCAACTATCATAAACGATTGATTAAACACAATCCAATGGCAACAATTATACTACAATAATATCATTAAAACAACAACTTTGTATACAACACATAATTTGTCAAATTCATCGTGGTTTCTCATAAATCCTAAAATCTGAAATCATTTACATATATAATCTACACCTTATATCAATTATAATGAAAGTTAATACTCCGCATACTTTAGATGTCAAACTCTGAATTCCCTTTTCTCGAGGTCTTCGAGAAACCTCCGATTCCTTGTCTTTCTGCCTTCGTTCCTCATAGCAGTTTCTTTTTTCAAAATACGATCGATCCCAAAATTCTCCGAAAAATATGATTTTATGTTTCTTCATTTACCCTATTGGACCTCATTATGTTATTCTGATTTTAACCTCACGTATCCATCCAAAAATATCACTTTACCCTTAATCGTTCTCCTTTTATTTTAAATAATAATATAATAATAATAATAATAATAATAATAATAATAATAATAATAATAATAATCCGAATAATATTATTCTATTATCATTATTAAAATAATTTTGGATAATCACTTAAATATCAAATTACACCTCAGTCGTCATAAACACATCTTACACCATAATATTTTGTCAAATTCACCGATAAATCTCAAATATTTATTATAAATCAATTAAATAAATATTCTAATTTTTTTTTTTTTTGGGTATTACAATGTGAACTTATTCAAGTGTACCTTGACCTAGGTAGAAGGGCGGTGAGATATTGGGTGGTTTAGTTGGGACCCATTAAGATTTTTATTTTATCCCACTTTGTTTTATTTTGTTTTCTTCCAAATAAGTAGGTGCACGAATGGGCTTATAGTTTAAGACTTGATGTTGAAGACACGTTGATCAATGTTTTCTATTATACATCATTTTTAGTTAATAGATCATGTTGTAATTAGAATTGTTGCTTGTATTAATTTAGTTAATTTCTAACCTATTCCGTTCCAAAAATTTTAGAAGATTTCTTAACATATCCTATAAGTTTTTTATATATCTTATGTACTGATAAAAATATCTCTTTATTATGGGTGTGCAAATCAGGATGCATCATTTTTTTTTAAACGTTGATTTTTTTTCAGATGTGCAAATTAATTTTTTTTCCTAATTTGCATATCAAGAAAAAATCTTCATACATTTTTATGTTTTTTTAATATATTTTTTGTATATTTTTTCTATTATATAATTCCTTTAAATTATTACTTTTTGTATAAATCATCATATATATTTTTTCCTACTTTGATAAAGTGATTGTATAAAGTGAAGAGATTAACATAAAAATGATTGTATATAAAGTGAAGAGATTAACATAAAAATGATTGTATATAAAATGAAGAGATTAACATAAAAATAATTGATAAAAAAACATAAAAATGTATGAGGATTTTTTCCTGATGTGCACATACATTTTTATAATTTTTATCAATCATTTTTATGTTAATGTCTTCACTTTATACATTCATTTTATGATTTAAATGTTTTGTGCTTAGACATTAGAGTGTTTTTACTCGTGCGTTAGAGATTAATTGATAAATTCTCTCTATTTAAATATTTTTACATTATTTGCAATCATTTATAATTGATATCTTATTTATATAATTAATTATATTTAAAAATATTATATATTACTTATTAATATTATTTAATAATATTATTTAAAATTAATTATATATAATCTTGATTATATATACTTATTAATATAATCAAAATATTTCTTTAAAAAAAACAATTTTTATATATATGATAATTAAATATTTTTAAGAAATAGAATAAAACTAATTTTCATTATATTATTCTTATGTGATTGTTCTATTATAATAAAATAAAATATAATTGAATTTTTATAATATTTTAATTAAAATTTTAAATAATATTATTAAAAGTAAATTTTAAATAATATTATTCATGATTCTGCACTCTCCACTTGTTGTAATCCCATATTCCAAACTTGGTTCATAAAACATATTAGGGTTAATATCAAGTATTTCAAATTCAAATAATAATCAAATTTTACGTTTTTGTTAGAAAGTAAGAATAGAAAAATATACAGTATCATAAATTCACAATGAATATTAAAATAATAAGATATATATATATATATACTTACCCGCTGCAACCAAAACTAGAAGAACAAAAAATTGGGATAAGTTAGAGATGAATTTCACCATTTTGAAATATATTTTTCTCAACTTTCTTCTTCTTTTTTTCTTAGTTTCCAGTCACATGCTTCATGCTTCTTATGTCATTTATAGAACTTCATTAAAAAATTCCAATGACACGGTATTATTGTAATGGAATTTTCATAATACTTAGTAAAAAAACAGTTGTATTTTTCCATTTATATATAATTTTTATTCAAAATAATTAATACTTTATTGGTTATTCTGTTATAATATTAGAAAAAGTAAAATATTGTAAATATGTTTTAACCTAATTATTTTTTTCTTATAAGAATTATATTCATTGTATGTTTCTTTTTTTTAATTGTTATAGTTTTTAATATTTTTGATTTTATGCCATCACTCCGTATCTATCTACTTCTACTTAATCTAAATTGTTATAGTTTTTAATATTTTTAATTTTCCTAGCTCTAAATATTTATGTGATATTTTTTTATAATAATAATAATAATAATAATAATAATGATAATAATAATAATAATAATAATAATGACTACCTTAATCACAACCTTAATTTTAATACTGACATGTCAATCTCTTAGAGTTTTCAATATTATTTAAAATTATTATTATTTGTGACTATTCTTAGAATTTCCAATATTATACTCTATTAGTAGATATTAATAATTATATTTTCTTTATAAAACTCTTCATTCTTTTAACTTTAATTTAAGAAGTAAAAACAAAAATAAATTATATTTCAATAATCACAAAAATTATAAATAATATAAAAAATAAAAAATAAATCCACTAACAATTACTATAGATAAAAAAATTAAAATAAAAGAAATAAAATAAGAATAAAATTATTTAATACATTCTTCATATTTATTATATAAAATTTTAATTACTTAGTATTTAAAAATAACTAAAAAAATCATTTTGTAAATAAAATAAATAAAATATAAAAGCAAAAATACGAAACACATATCACAAATATAAAAATTATTTTAATAACTAATTATAATAAAACTTTTTTTCACTTAGTGTATAAAAATTATAAGAAGATTTTGTCTTGATTTTATATTTAGTGACTAAATCATATATTTTATTTTATATAATTTAAAATTTAATTATTAAAAATAATAAAACTATTCTTCAATTATATAAGTTAATAAACTAATTTTGAGATTTCAAATTAACAAATTTATTTTAACTTTAAAATAGTTTTCCAAAATTAGTTTATCAAATGATTTTTTTATGTATCATAATGAATAGTAATTAAATAAATAAATGGTAATAAATATCTTAATAATAATTATTAATTTAGTGTATGATAACTGAGTTATGAGTTACGAACAATAATAATAATAATAATAATAATAATAATAATAATAATAATAATAATATTCATATTCATATTCTAATTTTAAATATAAATTAATATAATAAAAACTTCACTACAATATTCCTATTCATAATTACAATAACCATATTAATAATTATGATAATAACATTATAAAACTTAACTGTACAATTTATCAACTAATTTCAAATAATAAATATATATCAATATCTTTCAGTTATAAATATATTTTATTGTGTTTTTATTGAAAGAAATAAAAAAATAAAAATAAAAATAATTCACAATTACTACAGAGAAAAAATTTAAAATAAAAAAAATTAAGTAAGAATAAAATTATTTACTACGTTCTTCATATTTTTTATATAAAATTTTAATTACTTAGTATTTAAAAATCATTTTGTAAATAAAATAAAATAAAAAATACGAATCACATATCACAAATATAATTATGATAAAAATATTTTTCACTTAGTGTATAAAAATTATAAGAAGATTTTGTCTCGATTTTATTTAGTGACTAAATCATATATTTTATTTTATATAATTTAAAATTTAACTATTAAATATAATAAAGCTGTTTTTCAAATACATAAGTTAATAAAATAATTTTTAGAATTCAAATTAACAAATTTATTTTTAACATTAAAATTATTTTCCAAAATTAGTTTATCAAATGATTTTTTTTATGTATCATAATGAATAATAATTAATTAAATAAATGGTAATAAATATCTTAATCATTATTATTAATTTTATGCATGATAACTGAGTTATTAGTTTAATAAAATAATTTTTAGAATTAAAATTAAAAAATTTATTTTTAACATTAAAATTATTTTCCAAAATTAGTTTATCAATTGATTTTTTTATGTATCATAATGAATAATAATTAAATAAATAAATGGTAATAAATCTCTTAATCATTATTATTAATTTTATGCATGATAACTGAATTATTAGTTAAGAATAATAATAATAATAATAATAATAATAATAATAATAATTATTATTATTATTATTATTATAATATTATTATTCATATTTATATTCCATTTTTAAATATAAATTAATATAATAAAAGTAACAATAATAATAATGTTCATTTAAATAGATTATAATAAAAAATTATACTATTTTTCAATTTTATTATGAAAATATAATGTAACACTCAATATAAATTTAAATGTCAGTTACATGTTACCATTATAATTATAAAACTTAACTACAATATTTATCAACTAATTCCAAACAATAAATGTATATCAATACTATCTCTCAGTTATAAATATATTCTTTTGTAATTTTATTGAAAGAAATAAAGTAAAAATAATATTATTTACTACATTCTTCATATTTATTATATAAAATTTTAATTACTTAGTTTTAAAAAATAATTAATACAAATCATTGTGTCAATAAATTAAAAATTAAAAAATATGAATCACATATCACAAATATAAAAATTATTTTAAATACTAATTATGATAAAAATATTTTTCAATTAGTGTATAAAAATTATAAGAAGATTTTGTCTTGATTTTATATTTAGTGACTAAATCATATATTTTATTTTATATGATATAAAATTTAATTATTAAATAGGATAAAACTATGTTTCAATTATATAAGTTAATAAAATAATTTTTGGAATTCAAATTAACAAATTATTTTTAACTCTAAAATTGTTTTTCAAAATTAGTTTATCAAATTATTTCTTTTATGTATCATAATGAATAATAATTAAATAAATAAATGGTAATAAATATCTTAATCATTATTTTTAATTTTATATATGATAACTGAGTTATGAGTTACGAATAATAATAATGATAATAACATTATTCATATTCATATTCCAATTTTAAATATAAATTAATATAATAAAAAATTAACAATAATTATAATTATAATAATAATATTCATTTATATAGATTATAATAAAAATTATATTATTTATCGATTTCTTTATGAAATTATATTGTGACACTAAATATAAATTTAAATGTCTGTTACATGTTACCATTATAACTATAAAACTTAATTACAATAAATTTATATCAATACTATTTTTCGGTTATAAATATATTCTATTGTGTTTTTATTTTATTATTAATATTTGATGGGTTACTAATTTATTGATATCTCTTTAGGATCCCGTCTAACTCATAAAAAATCATCTCAATTCCCCAAATTTCTTAATAGTTATCGGTATAAATAAATAAAAAATCTCTTAATAAATAATAAGTATGTTGAAACATTCTCATCATTTGTCTATAGTTAATTATTATTGTTTTTGGTAAGAACTTTGTTCTACCCATGCTTTTAGATATAAGGTGTCTATTTCTCCATTTTCATTAATTAAATATTTATTTATTATTAGTAGTATTAGATTAATAATTTTATGACTATTGTGTTTACCAATATTTTTAATTTAATAATTTCAGCTTCATATCAGGTAGGGATTTGCTCTCAATATTGACAGTTCAATAGTAAACTTACTCAATATTTGTCTCTATTAAAATCATTTTTTATTAAAGTCAAAGAAGTTTAAATTCTCCATCAAATCTTAAAAAAATAAATACATGGAAATTTAATCATGTATACAATATATCTATTTTTAGTACACATTGAAAACTCTTTGTAAATGGTCTAAATTAATGTGCAAGAAATCATAGGTACAGAGCCTCACAACCTTTTATGGATTATAAAATTTATTAAGATATTTAACGAACAAAAATATTATTTAAATTACTCTCTTCTTATTTCTTCTATTTATTTTATTTGACTTTTAAATTAATCTGTTTTAAATTTCAATTTTATTTTATTTTATTGTATTGGTGATTTTATTGCAATTACATATGTTAAATTTTTTTTAGCATAATATGAATATTAAATTTATGCTACAATAATTTATTATGAATTTCAATTGAGACAAGAATATGAATTAATAAAAAAAAAATTCTATAAATAACCAATTTTTTTATAATTTTAATACTAAACTGATTAATATTTCACATAATTTTCAATATAATCATGTTTCAAGTAAAAAAGAATGGATTAAAGAGGATGCACATATTTAATTTACGCCTCCTATTTAATCATATTTTTGTTTGAAACATGATTACATTGGGAATTGTGTTGAAATGTTGGTTAGTTTCCTATAAAAATATATTCAATTAAAAGAAGTAGACAGTAGGTTGTTCATGCTACTTTAAATTCTTCATATCTTTGGAATTTTTGTGAAGTTATTAATGACGTAGACATCTTAATCTATATACCACACAATTTGCTCATTCCAAGTTTTGGTGATCCACTTGCCGCTATTGTTCAGAGCACGTAAATACAAATACAATTGTTGATTCAATCAATGATTATATATTTGATTTAATAACTGGAAAAGAAACAAAATATTTGAGTTTTGATTCTCCACGTTACAGAAAATCAAATGTTGACATCCCAGATGATGTACACAAAATTGGAGTACCGATAACGTTTTTGAGAAATATTAAACAATCTTTATGTTTGTGTAACGCAACAAGGCTAATGATTACAAAGTTAGGAAAATACGTTGTTGAAGCAAAGGTCATATCAGGAAGCAATAATCAAAAGTTTACGATATTTTGTAACTCCTTTTCTTTTAAGTAATTTAAAAGTCTATGAGTTACATAATCACATATTTTGCAACTCCTTTTTAATTATAAGTAGTTCAAAGGTTTATGATATTTTGTAACTTCTTTTCTTTAATTATATGAGAAATGTTAACGAGTACCCTCATCTCAGGGCACTAGTTAAAAGATTAAAAATTGTAAATTGAGCATTATTTAATAGATTAAAAAGACATGTTTTTCTTTTATTTATATATATATATATATATATATATATATATATATATATATATATATATATATATATATATATATATATATATATATATATATATATATATATATATATATATATATATATATTCAATGCATTGAAAAAATAAATAATCAACTTTTTTTAAAGAATATTGTGTGAATTGAATGATAGGAACACAATATATTTTCCTTATTTGGAATTCTTAATCAATGCGCTCATGACACTGGTTAGCATGACCCTAATTATATTCATAATCATATATTTTATTTTATCCATAATCACTCTATGTATAAATATTTGATATCGAGTTATCGTCATTACCTACCAACATTGTTTTGGTTGTATGGTTCAATTTTGTATAAAAAAATTATTTCTATTCAGGCCCTTTTATTGATTTTTGTGGAATAATACAAACTCAAATTATTTTATTTAAATATTTAAACTCTTTTTTTTATTGATTTAACTTTTGCTAATTTAATATTTTAACTTTCTTTCTAATTTTCTTTTATTCTTTGATATGAATATGATTTTTTCATTTGAATCAGGTGAAGAAGATAGATTTATGTTGCATCTTTTTTGTTTGAGAAGTCTAAAAAATGGTTGTTCACGTAAGTATATATTTTTATATGTAATAATTGTATAAATCAATTACTTTTATATTGATATATTTTTTTGTTAGTTTGTTTTTCTATCTTCCTTTCTCATTTTCTTTTATTTATAAATGTGTGTTTATTTTTCATATGAAACAAAAAAAAATATAAATAATAAATGAAATGGATGTGGTGACAAACTGACAAACCAATGACATATATTACAAAATTTTATCTGATGGAATATACTGCTATATTTTCTTCAGAAAGATTATTCAAGAATCATTTCACCTCCATGATTTAGTTTTTTTTATTTATAATTGACTTTTTTTATAGCTTTTATCCGTTTTCTTTATTTTGGTCATTTTTTTTCTTCATTTTTAATATAGTGGGATACAAGTTGCCCTTCCACTATTGTAATTTTCTTCTTCTTTTTGTTAACTAAGATTATATGTCTAAGATTATATGTATAGTAAAAAATATTATAGGTTTTGTTAATAAGATGCGATTGAGTTTATTATTAATTTAAATATAATAAATATTGATATGGTATAAGTTAATGTAATGAATAAAAATTGTATTATCATAATAAATTGATAGCATAATTAGTCTCGTAGTCCCATAACTTAATTATTGGTTTCGCTTTAGTCCCATAACAAAAAAACGTTTCGAAATAGTCCCGTAATATTTATTCCGTCAACACATAAAATCATTTATGTTACTTCTAGTGTTAATCCGTTAGAGTTTGCCACATATGGTTGCCAACAATGTGCCATGTCATAAAATAAGTGAATCTTGAGTTTATAAGGTGTATCATGTTCATCCTTTCCTGGGTTTCACGACACTTTCATCGTTCTTCTACAAGGTATGTTTTATTCAAGATGATTGTGTCCTCTTGAGTTTGCACATTAACACCTGAAGAAAAAAAACCCAAAATTATTCAAGGATAACATACAATGATAAAAAGCAATTAACAAAAAATGGATAAATCGCATACCCAAATAAAGCTCTCCAAATGATCCACTCCCAATTTTCCTCCCAAGCATGAATTGTCCACCGATAACAAGATCCATTATAACAAATCAAATCAAACCCAGACCCAAAAATTCAGAATTCCCCTAATATTGATACCCTTAAAAAAACTAAAAATTAAGTTTTGATGAAAATATGATGAATAACGAAGAAACTATACAACACCCATGACTGGTTGAATTGAAGCAAGCATGAATCTGGGTGGTGAAAAGAAACCCCTAATACTTAGTTCTACTCCAGTAAAGATATTCAATGAAAACGTGAAAATAGTGAAGGTGGAAAGGGAATCAAAGGCGATTTGGGTGCAATTGAAGAGAGATGAGTGATGAGTTGGATCTGTGCGTGGAAGGTGAAGGAAAATGGTAGAGATTTTGTTGAGAAGAAAATGGATGAGAAAGATAGTGAATGATTGTATAGGTATGTAAGATTATCAAATCAGTATAAGGTTTTCTTTATGCAATATAAAACTAGTGTTATTCTATAATGCCAAATAATTAAATAAAAATGTCACATGTGTACTACTTAACGATTATTCACTTAAATTTAACAGAATGAATTTAATGGTCTAAGGAAGTATGATTAAAGGACTAAATTGTCAGGATTTAAATTTGTGGGACCAAATAGAAATTCTAAAATAAGTTATGAGACTAAAAGATGAATTAAGCCTAAATTGATAGTATTGAAATTATTTATATTATATTCATTTTAAAGCTTTAATTCACTTTTTAAGATGATTGTTTCAAAGAGAATTATATTAATATTTATCTATTTTTTTTTTCAATATTATGTACCAATTAAATATAATCAGAGATTTAGATGTTTGTCAAGTGAAAAATAAGGGGTATAAGGAGAAGAATGTTTTTTTATGATGTTTAGTATTATTATAATAAATCTATAGTATTGAATATATTTATATTAAATTATATTATACTTTATTTAAGATTTTTCTTTTTTTACTTTTTAAGTTGACTATATTAAACATAATTATATTTTTGGGTTAAAATACCTTTTACTTTAAATATTTTATTGTATAGAATTAAAAATATTATTTAAAAAAGATTTTGATACTAATTTTAAATTAAATACTTGAGCTTTAAATATTTTTTATTTCATTAAATAAAATAAATAAGGTATGTTTTTGAAGATATTGACTAATTGTTATACTATTTAAAAATATTATTAACTAAAAAATCTCATAAATTTTTCTTTATTATTGACTAGCCACTATTTATTATCATATTTATGATTTCTTTAATTTTTTTTTTGTTTACTAAATTAAAAAAATAATTGTATTAAAATTGATAAGTTAGAGTTTTTATTATTCATATTCTAAATTAATAATTAAATGTGAAATAATAATAATAATATATTGTGAAATTTTTGCTTTGCTAGGATTTTCACCATGGGCAAACGTGGCATCGGCCGGCCAAGACTTGCGGTGGCGGCGCGACGGAAAGGGGAGGAAAGAACTATAATTTCACAAGCCATTTGGAAGTGCAAGAGAACCAAGTGGAGATCCAGGAGATTAATAGTGAGACGGTACATTTGGAGGATGAAGCCAACATGTCATCTACGGAGGTGGTACTTGAAGTGAATTTGAAAAGCGAAAAGAAGGAATCTGAGATACCGATTGTTGAACAACAGCGAAAACCTTGGGTTGACATCATACAAGGGAATCGTAGGGTGAATAGAGGTATGAACATGGAATTTGTCGCCCCGACTATTGTTAATGGAGGAGTAGAAGTCAGAATTGATGATTCAGATGTTGAAGATGAACTTGCTTACTGGGCAAATGAGATTATACTATTTGCCCTTGGTGAATCCCTATCAAAGAATGCGGTGAAGAAATTCATGGAGAAGAACTGGAATTTTGTGTCCCTACCTGATTTATATTACAACGAGGAAGGCTATTCCATAGTGAGATTCAGGAATCAGGAGGATAGGGAAGTTGTGTTATCGCAGGGACCTTATTTCATTTATGGCAAACCATTGTTTTTACGATAATGGAGTCATGATTTTGAGATAAAGGAGGATATTCTGAGAGTCATGTCGTTGTGGATTACATTTCCTCAATTACCGCTACATCTTTGGGGGGAGAAATGCCTAGCCAAAATTTCCAGCACGATTAGGAAGCCAATTACTATGGATGAATGCACGACCAAGAAACTGTGTGTCATTTATGCTAGAATGTTGGTGGAAGTGGATGTAACATAGAAGCTTCGAGATACAATCAACATAAGGGATCATAGGGACAAACGGGTACAACAACGTGTGGAATATAAATGGGTGCCAAAGTATTGCCATAAATGTTTGAAGATAGGGCACGACTATGCCTTGAAGAAACCTATCATCAAGCAACCGAAGAAAGTGTGGCAGCCAATTGTAACCAATCAGAAAGTCCAAATCCAAAGGAGGACACCATTCAACCTCAGAAGGAAGCAGAGTAAGCAAAAGGGGTTGACGAAGACACATTAGTGGAGGAGGACAAAAATAGCAAGGAATGGACCATGGTAGCAACTAGAGACAAAGGGAAAAGAGTCTTAATTAACACACCCAATAGCTCATTTATGGAATGCCAAAACACATTCACACCCCTAAGGATTGGAGAAATTCCTGTAGGGGTAAGCAACAAGAATAAATGACAGTCACATGGAATGTCAGAGGTATTAATAAGGGATCCAGACATAGAGAGGTATTTTCATATATTTATTCTTTTAGGACTCCTATTGTAGCTCTCCTAGAGACTAGAGTTAAAGTGAATAAAGCTTATGGCATTAAAAGTAGATATGGCAATAATTAGAGCTTCCTTGATAACTATGATAAGCATTACAATGGTACAATTTGACTTATGTGGAAGTCTTATGTTATTATTAGACTTTTACAAACTCATGAATAGTTTATCCATTTTGAAGTGTATGGAGCATATCGCTCCCGGGATTTTCATCCTAGTACAAACGCAAAAGTGGCGCGGAAAATTTAGAGTCGCCATCCAGACATTTTTATCCCGAATGAATGGGAAAGGTAATGCTGCACAAACCTAAGAGAGAAGGAAAGGACGAGGTCCTGTAAACCAAAGATCTGGGTTCGGGAGTCGGTTACGACCTGGGAAGGTATTAACACCTAGATCGTCTGCCGTACCCGATGGGATCACGCTTATTTGTCTGTTTCAAAGGGTGAGCGATAAAACTGCTGCTGAACAAAAGAACCACTGGCTAGAACTGGAACTGAAATGAGAAAAGGAACTGGAAAAGAGAACGAAAAGGAAGAATGGCGAAAATGTAGGGAAAATAAAGAATGTGCTCGAACGGGCCCTACCCCGCTGCCTACGTACCTCATCACGAATATGAGGATCAGAGTCGACGTAGTTCGCCTAACTAAGGCAGGAACTTGTTTGTGTTTTTTATGACTGAACTACTTATGTCTATGCTCTGGTGTTGCAAGCTCGTCTGGTACGAGTGCATTACCGTCTTGCAAAGAGACATGTCGAAACGAGTTAGCGTCATGAGTAAATGAGATTAGAAAAGAATTCCCGCAGGAAAAGACGTTTGTTGTCTGTGAACTGTCTTTTAAAGAAGTATTTTGATTGTTTTTGTTTGTGAAAATAGTCTCATGATTAGACTTGTACATCATGCTAGACAGGCTTGTACTACCACCAATATGGGATGAATACAAGTGGCCTATGGAATAAGTCTCTGTATCTAAGACTACTTCAATCTTTATTAAAGTGTTTTTTAGCTTTTCTTTGAGATGAGAAAGAGAGCAAAGAGAACCAAAGGTAAAAGTCTAAAGGGAGACTAGTAATCTTAAGTGTTGTCATGCATGGATGAACCTAGGTTAGTGTGGTCTCTAATCCTAACGAGAAAAGGAAAAGAAGAGTTTAAAACTCAACTTACTTCCTAAAGAAGTTAAGTTATTTCTAAAAGGGGGAAGCCTATACAAGCAAAACACAAAGTGCTAAGGCAAACACAATTAGAAAGCAGAAAGAGCATGAGTAAGAAGTTATATAAACAAGGCTTACCTCAACCTCCCTACAAAACAAAGGTTAGCTTTACAAAGCATATTGAAAACATAAAGCATGACAAAAGCTCAAACTAGCTTAAACTAGCTAAGGAAAAACACTAAGGACTTCCTAAGGTTAATACCTAGATCTAAAGAGGTCCATCAGAAGAAAATGTCTCAAGAGGATTTTACAGAAAACATGGCATCCGATATGCCTTAGTGTCTTCAAACTCTTGGAGATATTCGTCGGATCTCGAAATAACTGACCCAGCCTGCATGGTCTATGAAAGAATTTGCCTCGCGAGGATTAATGAAAAACCTCATATCATTCTGAGATATTCTGCCCCAATATTTTGAACTCTGGGTAAGTGCCTCTGATTAACCGTCTTCGGGAGAAAGTGACTTCTAATGCTCTTTGGGTGGTCTGCCCCAGTACGAGCCTTGAAGTGATCACCTCTGATTAACTTGTCTTCGAGTGAATACCCCTACTAATTGTTCTTGGATAGATTTGAATCTCAAAGTAATTGCCCCAGTTTGGCTGAATTACGAAGAAATTCCTCAGACTCATGGCTCTTTGAGAGATTTGATCTCAAAGTGATTGCCCTAGTTTGGCTGAATTTGAATGAATGCCTCAGACTCATAGATCTTTGAGAGATTTGATCTCGAAGTGATTACCCCAGTTTGGCTGAACTTTGGAGAGATTTCTCGATGTGATTGCCCCAGATTGGCTGTACTTTAGAGAGATTGATCGATGTGATTGCCCTAGATTGGTTGTACCTTAAAGAAATGGGTCGATGTAACTGCCCCAGATTGGCTGACTCTTGCCATAACTGGTTGGGAAAGTCCCTACTCAATGGAGTTTCTTGGAAAAGTACATCTCGACATGATTGTCCTTCGAAAGTTTCAGACTTCTCAACTTGGCAAGATTAAGCTTCAGGACTGAGGTTCCATATGTGAACTTCTATGATGTCAAAAAAAATGTATGCAAGCAGAAAATGTTTTATTTTGTGAATGAAAATTCTAATGCAACACACATGTTAATCTTGAAGTTTTACTGAAAAAGATGTCGCAAACCTTTGTGAGTGAATCACTGGTTGAGGTACGACATTGATTTTTATGAAAGCGTGTACATGTAACACCAACCAAGATCTTTTAGTACAACTCATAGGAGTCAGGAACGCGGTCTTGTGGTAGTACGCTCTCAAAATAACCTGGTTTCAGTTAGGACTTTTTAGGGTTGTATCGTGGCATGGTTCACGGTTATAGAAATAAGGATTAAGGCTCAAAGTTTTATTTGTACCCACCCCTCTTCGTAATGTTATCCATTCCTATGTTCAGCTAGTTTTCATAGGCAGTCACCTATCAAAAGGGTTTTGTGTTGGTTTAGGAACCAATGACACTAACGGTTCAAGCACCAATCAGATTGTTGTTGGGAGTCAGTCACCCCTATTGTCTTTTGTGTCTGTATCACACGACTTTGTTCTTGTATAAGGTTCTTTCTTGTGTAATCCTTTTCGTCTTTCGCTTTTTCATTCTTTTGTTTATCCCCAACTTTTTCCTGGACTGATTCTTATGAATCTTTTATTATGGAGTCCAGCGGGATGCCCTAGGTTTTTCCTAAGTCGCCTGTTTTCAAGTTTTGACTTAGCGGGCATTTTTTTCATTTTTTGTTCCGATTATTTTAGTTTGAACAAATCGTGTGACATTGGTTGTCTTGATTGCTTTGAAAGGTAAGTACTAAGGTTTTATCTTCATTGTACCTGCAGAAAACCAAAAGGGTGCTAACAGAGGTGCCCGGAGTTAACATCCATCTTTAGAATATCATCGGTATGTTGGAATACTCCCCAATCGATAACATTCTTAAAATAGACCTCGTCCGAGTGTAGTATCGTGTGACAACCACCTTAGGTTTACACCCAGACAGTTTCCGCACTACGTTCCTAAATTGGCTTGGATGGGTTAAGGGTTCTACGGTCCTCAGTATGATCAGCTCAAGGTCGTAAAATAATGCCACGTATAATTACTCATCATGACATTGATAGTCCAAAAGAGCCTAACCGAGTGGAGATTATCAAATTGATATAGCTTTGGACTACTCCATCGCTTATCGCTTCGAATATCGCCGTCCTATCATAATTTCAACTCAGATTCGGGTTAGAATCTATCTCACTCAGAGGATCACCAAAACCGAAACAGAACAAACAAATAACAAAGAAATCAAACCAAAGCAGTAAATAAATCAAAGTAGGCCGAATCCACTTAGAGATTACTCCTCAGCAGAGTCGCCACTTTTCTGTAGCGGTAAAATCATGAGTGTAAGCTATTAATTAACTTAACTCAAAGTAAACAGAGTCGCCACCGCGCTTTTATTTAATTCCAAAAGGAAAAGGGAAAAAGAGCGAATAAAACCTAATGAATCTAAAAGCAAGAAAGCTAAAGAAACACATCAGAGAGACAGGTAAGGGGATAGGTTACACAATGGGAAGGTTTTACGCACCCAAAAGTCCGTGGTACTCCACGGGAGCCCTTTGAAATATTTATTGCTTTTTTGGTTTGAAAATGGTTTGTTTGAAAGAGATTGAAGAGATGAGAGGAGAAACGTTTATTATATTTTTGTGTTTGAAGAGACAATTATCTCATGCCTACGTACCCACAAAGTGCAATGCGAGATCAAAACCTCGTAGTTCGTGGTACAAAATTTGAAAAGAACAATGAGTTGAATTGATTTTAAAATGTAACGATAAGTCGTCATTCCTTAGCGAATAATTCCGCTAGAAAGAATGAATCATATCTAAACATAAAAATGATTAAAAGAAAATGTGCACGAGGGCACAAAAACAATTGAATGAGTTTTGAATGTTTTTTTTAAGTTTTTGAGAAAGAAAGTTTCGATATGCTTATGTGGTTTAGCATTTATTAAGAAATGAAATGAAAAGGTAAAACCGCTTGACCTAAGTCAAGGTTTGATTGCAAAAATGTTTGAAGTTTGAAAACAAAGAAAGTTTTTGAAAATAGGGAGAAGATTTAAAAATTTAAGAAGTGGGAGGAGATGAAGGGACTATCCTAAGACTTGAATTTAAAAGTTAAGAGAAGAGCGATCAAACCGTGTGGTGAACATTCTTCCAAACAAACGGATTTCCATCTTCATGAACAAGTGAACTCAATCGGGGCCAAGGTCTTCAATCCATAATAGCTCAAACAAAGGAATAATCCTAAAGTCTAAGTCCAAAACTCCAAGTCCAATGCCAAGGATAGTAACCATAGTCCGAAGATCAAAGTTACAAGTCTTTTAGATGTTTAATCCTTTATTAATGTTTTCGTGTCCAAATGGACAAATAGAAAATCAATCAACAAATAATAAGAGCAAAAATATAAACATGATATGGATGAGTAAAGCAAAATAAAATAACGACAATAAAAATGCAGGAAATTAAATGTTAGTAACAAAAGCAATAAATAAATAAAAACAAGAATCTAAAATATTAATAGTATTAATAGTATAATAATATTTACATAATAATGGTATGGTGAACTTAATCAACCACAACCAAAAAGGAAAAGTGACCAAAACCGAAGGCAACCGGATCCACTTAGCATCTTACACTATAGCGATTAATCAAGGCAAACCGAACCGAATTCAATAAAATTTGAAAGGCGATTGGGAGACCCAAAGCACCTACGCATCAAAAATTCACAAGTCTCTATTCTTGGTGCAATATGATTAACCACTTTGGGATTACGCGATCAACAAGTGATCCGGTCCACGAAAGTGTAAGTACCCAATTAGATTTTTATTCCGATGTCGGGACACATTTAGGTCTATGTTAAGCAATCGCCGAGTAATTTACGAAGTAATTACCCTACAAATGAGGTCGGCCACCACCAATTAAGGTGCATAATGTTAGTGCTAATGCATGCGAGATAAACGATATGTAAATCGTTATTCGGACGCGATGCCGCACAAAACTAAAGGTGAATACCAAATTGAGCCACACTTATGGTATTCTTCCATCCTTAAGTTCAATCACTCATCTTGGTGGATTCAAGTATGAAAATGTCTCACTAATGCAAAGTACCTTAAATGAATTGAATAATCCACTTAAAGGTAGTTTTGAATTAATGAACATTAACTACTCTAATATACACCCAAAGTCCATTGAAATTAAAGAGAAATCACTCCCAAAAGTGCTTCCCAAGGTAAAAATAAAAAGAAGGAAGAAGAAGAAGAAAGAGGAACCAAAAAGGGGCTTAAAACAAGCCAAAAACACCATTCTGACTTGTGTTAACAATTGGTTAACCGGTTAACGCAAGCAGATTTTGAATAATCTGCGTTGTTTTTAAACTGGTTAACCGGTTAACCAAATGGTTAACCGGTTAACGCTGTACCAGAAGCTGAAAAATGCAGAAAATTCAGCATGATCCATTTTGGAACCTTTTCTCAAACATTGGATGATCATGATCTGAATTTGCATGAATTTTAAAACCAAAATACAGTGGAATCCCTGCAATCAAACAACAAATAAAGATCCAAAGGATCTATAAACAAAAGCACCAAAGATCTACATCTTGAATGTTGATGGTGAATATGGGTTTATGGAGGAGGATGAATTACCAAAAGCTTTTCTTCAAATTGAACCAACACAAGCTTAGATCTACTGAAATTGATGAGAAAAAGAATGAAAGGATGAAGGTCTAGCTCAAGTTAATCAAGAATTCAATGTGAATTCTTGATAACTTCAAAAGAAAGAAAGATGAGCTTTGTAGAATTTTGGTATTGAGGAGTATTTTGCAAGAGGTTTTGTGGCTATCAAAAGCTTGTGGAATGAATGAAATTGTGGTCCTATTTAAAGGCCTTAGGTATGGAAATTTAGTGGAATGGAGCTTGCTTTGGTAATTTGAATTTAGGTTTGGTAATTGGAAATTTGGTGGGAAATAGAAAAGAGTGGTGATTAGTGAGGGTTTATGGTAGGAAATGATCAAAGTGATGTAGAGAAATCAGAAACCAATGGATCTAGAATATTCCAATTAAATCAATGATCTAAGGGTGCTGAATTTGAATAAAAAATTCAAATTTCGCACTGGTTAACCGGTTAACCAAGCTGAATTTTGAATTTTTTGTTCAAACATAGCCGCTTGGTTGTTTCGGCCCGATTCTTGTTGTGCGTCGAAGAAGCAAACACATGGTCCTTGGAAATCCTTTGAATGAATCCTTGATCTGATAAATTTTGAATTATTTGCAGATCGTCTTCGACTTTTTCTGTGAAATTTCGCTCGAGCTGCGGGACTGCTATTTTTTGTATTTTCACATGGTTCCTCTTCCTGAAAAAGGTTAGTAAAAGGAAACAAAATATTTTTGGATTTTGATTAATGGTTAGTAAACACAAACAAAATAAAGTAATTAAAGACAACAGGGATCCCCTGCGAGGCAATAATCTAACCCGAGAGGAACCGTGCAACCAATGCGATCTTGTTTGTATGCAAGATGCAGATGAAAATGCAAAGGAATCTTAGGGCAAAAATTAGGGTGTTACAACTGCCCCTATTTAAGTTTCTTCAATCCGGAGATATGAAGATTGACATCTTCGTCTCTACAAGATGGGAGAGACTTAAATACAGAAAACCTAATTTTTGTCCTAAGAGATCATGATATGATATGGATATGAGATGCAAACCCAAGATCTCTGTGGGGAAAATATGACCACCAGAGGAAAGCAAAATCTTGGGGACACAGAAGAAAATCCCGCTGGGGAAAAACAACAGACAACATGAGAGTTACCAGGAAAATAAATCACTAGATAACTGACTCAACTTGGGAAAAGATATAATATAATCAAAGTAAGGGTTCAACAAGGAATAGCGAACGCTCTGCCGGGGAATATCAACCAAACAAGGTGTTCAAGTCCAAAAATGGAGGAATACCGAGTTGGAACAGAAATCATAAACTACCGGTTTACTGGGTAGGAAAACAAGGGACTCGACTATCGATTTACTGGATAGGAGCAAAACAAAGAGGGATAACCTCCGCTACCTTTTTACTGGGTAGAAAAATTCTCAACTACCTGATTTACTGGGTAGGAGCTCAAACAAAGGGAAACAACTTCTATTACCTTTTTACTGGGTAGGAAGAAGAAATCTCGACTACCGGATTTACTGGGTAGGAGCACAAGCAAAAGAACTTGATCAATTTGATAATATTACCCACTATCGATTAACTGATAGTTTAATTCCAAAGTAATATACTCAAGCTGGAGAAAATGTTGCCCACTATCAAACAATGATAGCTTAATTCCAAAGCAATATTACTCACAAAGAGGACCAAAGTTCAATCCAAGAACAAGTTGGAGAGAAACGGCCAAACAAAACTCATCCTGAGGAGGAAATATCTCAACTGGGGGAAATCTCATCCAGATAATAAACTGGGGAGGAAACTGAATCAAAATCATCCACGAGGAATAAACTCGGTGGGGAAATGGAAAGGATCAACACTTTCTGCTTAAGGGTCGACACTCTAAACTTGAGAGGAAGACAACACACACACTCCGTAGGGAAAAAACACACCAAAGAACGGGGAACAAAGATAAATGCAAGAATGCAAGCAAAAGATGCCATGCCCATGCATATGAATATGCTGACAAAATAGACACAAAGATAAGCAACGGGTGATATAAACATCACAACAACCGGATACTCGGCTAATCAGGGCAACAAGGTCAGGGACCATGCCGGAGATTCGATTTGAAATCCTGCAGGGGAAAAATCAAAAGCCATCAAAGGAATAAAATCCAACTACAAGGCAAAATTCAGACTAGGGAAAACAACTGCTAGGAATCCAATCCACAAAGCATTTCTTCAAAAATCCATAAAAGGATATCATCAGAAAATTTCACTCTGAGAAGATAACATATCAGAGATATCTCATCAACTCAAAATCTTCCATACCTTGGGGGAAAAGGGAAATGTCCCTGCTAAACTCTTATAGGTACAAATATCTTTACAACTCTGTTTGGGGAAACCAGATAAAAGTTTACCAGTGATGCAAATAAAGCATAATCTACTGGAGCATTAAACATCAACTCTGCATAAAGGATATCACCCTGCTGAGGAAAGGTAAAAATCTGCCGAAGGTGAGAAGAACTTCCACGTTCCATGCTGGGGACAGAAATGTTATTAATCAAACTCCTGCAGAAACAACCATTATACTATTTCTGCTTTATCGGGGAAAGAGTTATACAACTCTCGCACTGCTTGGGGAAGGAGTGCAAGACTTGCCAAAGATAGAAATCTATTGGGAACCATCACACGCAGACTTACCGGGGATCTATGAAGATCTTTCATTACTGAACAAATACACTTTTCCACCCACGGGGGGGGGGGGGGGGGGGGGAATCTTAGAAGTTAACATCATAGCAAATCACGATTATAAGGGATTTTAAATCAATCATTACCAATAGGTGAAAGAAAACCTCTAAACGGATTGATATACTCATACTTCTGCTGAGGGATGCGACCAACTCGTGCTGAGGAGCGCAAAGACTCGGCCGGGGACTTCCAAGACTTTTCAAGTCCAGGGTAAACTGATGAGGAAGAGATCAAAACTCAGCTGGGGATTTTCCAGGATATACCTTCCAACAACTCTTTTGGGGAAAGGGAACCGAATTGAGAGTTCTTACAAATCCCTTCTCATGCTGGTTGTTGGGGAGAAAAACATCATTAATGTCAGGACCAATAAAAAATTCCTCAAAGACACAAACGGATCAAACCCTGCTTTGGGAGAGACAAGTTACACACATCTGGACTTTACCATCCTTGGAATCACTATTAATATCCTTTCTTTGTTCATATGTCAAAAGAAAAATGTTTTTATAATCTTCAAAGATTAAATTTATTAAATTTGTTTAAAAAATCATCATCAACAATAAATTGAAATTTTGTAAACAAAAACAATATAAAGAGTGGCAAACAATTGGATAAAAGCTCAAATTCATTGATATAATGGTAGTCAGCAAATGGCATGACTCCATGGATCTTTACAAGTTTGAAAAAATGGTAAATAAATGGAAAATGGCTACATTGAAATACAATGATCACTATTCTCCCTATCAACTTTGAACTCCACTGTGTCAGAAACTTTAGTCAAGGATGAAAGAAAAAGAATCTTTGACAGGCACTTCTTATGAGGGATAGAATCTGAAATCCTTGGTTGTTACAAGTGATCCAATCTGTCGATGCAGTTACTTGCCATGATCCCTAACTTTTGCCTGGATTTCCCATTCGGGTTTTCAATCTACCGGGATAATTATTTCTGTTTTTGTCTCTAATTTTTTCCTGGACCGCCCTTTCGGGTTTTCAATCCACCGAGACGCTCATTTTTGCCTAAGCCGCCCTTTCGGGTTTTCAACTTAGCGAGCTGTTCTTTTTATTTTTAGGCGAAGTATTTCTTGACTGCATCCGCATTCATAGGGCGAGTGATCTCTTCACCATCCATAGTTGCAAGAATTAATGAACCGCCAGAGAAGGCTTTCTTGACAACATATGGGCCATCAAAGTTCGGAGTCCACTTGCCCCGAGAATCTTTAATGAAAGACTGAATCTTTTTTAGCACGAGGTCACCTTCTCTGAATACACGAGGTTTGACCTTCTTGTCAAAAGCTTTCTTCATTCTTTGCTAGTACAACCGACCATGACACAAAGCCGTTATTCTCTTTTCCTCAATCAAATTCAACTGATCAACTCTACTCTGACACCATTCAGCCTCAGTCAACTTGGCTTCCATCAGAACCCTCATTGATGGGATCTCAACCTCGACGGGGAGCACTGTTTCTGTACCATAAACAAGTGAGAAAGGGGTTGCCCCTGTTGAAGTGTGGACAGATGTTCGATATCCATGCAAAGCAAAAGGGAGCATCTCATGCCAGTCCTTGTATGTCACAACCATCTTCTCAATGATCTTCTTAATGTTCTTATTCGCAGCTTCAACAGCCCCATTCATCTTCGGTCTATAAGGAGAAGAATTATGGTGCTGAATCTTGAATTCTTCACAAAGTTCTTTCATCATCTTATTATTCAAGTTCGAACCATTATCGGTGATGATTCTATTCGGAACACCATATCTGCAGATAATGTTATTCTTGATAAACCGAACCACAACTTTCTTGGTCACATTAACATACGATGCCGCTTCCACCCACTTGGTGAAGTAGTCAATTGCCACAAGAATAAAACGATGTCCATTTGAAGCCTTGGGTTCAATCATACCAATCATATCAATTCCCCACATAGAGAAAGGCCATGGGGAAGAAATCACATTGAGATAAGCTGGCGACACGTGAATCTTATCAGCATACACTTGACATTTATGGCACTTTTTCACATACTTGCAACAATCAGATCCCATTGTCAGCCAATAGTAACCTGCTCTCAACATCTTTTTAGCCATTGCATTCCCATTAGCATGAGTGCCAAAAGATCCTTCATGAATTTCTTTCATTAACATGTCTGCCTCGTGTCTATCCACGCATCTGAGCAAGACCATGTCAAAATTTCTCTTATAAAGCACATTTCCATTCAGGAAGAAATTGCCTACCAATCTCCTCAAAGTCCTCTTATCTTTATCGGATGCCCCAAGTGGGTATTCCTGTCTCTGGAGAAAACATTTAATATCATGATACCAAGGCTTGTCATCATGGACCTCTTCAACTGTAAACACATGAGTTGGTCTTTCAAGTCGCATCACTCTGATCATGGGAACATCATTCCACTGGTGCACCTTTATCATAGACGTTATAGTTGCTAAAGCATCTACCATCTGATTCTCATCACGAGGAACATAATGAAACTCAACTTTAGTGAAGAAAGTTGATATCTTCCTGGCATAATCTCTATAAGGGATCAAGTGGGGTTGATGAGTTACCCACGTACCTTGGATCGGATTGATTACCAAGGCAGAATCTCCATACACATCAAGATGCTTAATCCTCAGATCAATAGCTTCCTCAAGACCCATAATACAGGCTTCATACTCAGCTTCATTATTGGTACAAGGAAAAGTCAACCTCGCAGCAAAAGGAATATGTGAACCATGGGGAGTAATGATCATTGCCCCAATTCCTCTTCCGCGTGCATTTACAGCACCATCGAAAACTAAACCCCATCGAGATCGAGGCTCCGGCCCTTCTTCGATAAAAGGTTCATCACAATCTTTCATTTTCAAGTACATCACATCCTCATCTGGAAAATCAAACTTGATAGGCTGGTAATCATCAATCGGTTGATGTGCCAAATGGTCAGCCAAGATACTACCTTTTATAGCTTTTTGAGCTCGGTACTCGATATCATATTCCGACAATAAAATTTGCCAACGAGCAATCCTCCCAGTCAAAGCAGGCTTTTCAAATATATACTTGATTGGATCCATTTTAGAGATCAACCAAGTTTATGATTCAGCATATACTGGCGAAGACGCTTTGCAGCCCAAGCTAAGGAACAACAAGTTTTTTCAAGCATGGAATACCGAGACTCACAATCAGTGAATATCTTACTCAAGTAGTAAATTGCATATTCTTTTCTTCCAGATTCATCTTGCTGACCAAGCACACAACCCATGGAATCTTCCAACACAGTTAAGTACATGATCATCGGTCTACCTTCCACAGGAGGAGACAAGATAGGAGTTTCAAGCAGATATTCTTTGATACTTTCAAATGCCTTCTGACAATCATCTGTCCAGACACAACCTTTGTCTTTTCGAAGCAACTTGAAGATCAGAGCGCATGTGGCAGTCATGTGAGAAATAAACCTCGAAATATAATTCAAACGGCCCAAGAATCCTCTTACTTGCTTTTCAGTTCTTGGAGTAGGCATTTCCTGAATAGCTTTCACTTTATCAGGATCAACTTCAATGCCTCTTTGGCTAACAATGAAACCTAACAACTTTCCAGAATGTACACCAAAGGTGCACTTGTTTGGATTCAAACGAAGCTTAAACTTCCTTAACCTCTGAAACAACTTCAGCAAATGTTCAACATGATCCTCTTCAGTTCTCGACTTAGCAATCATATCATCAACATATACCTCGATTTCTTTGTGCATCATATCATGGAAAAGTGTGGTCATAGCTCTTTGGTATGTCGCACCAGCATTCTTCAATCCAAAGGGCATCACTCTATAACAGAATGTTCCCCATGGTGTAATAAATGTGGTCTTTTCCATGTCCTCGGGTGCCATCTTTATTTGATTATAACCGGAAAATCCGTCCATAAAAGAGAACACATCAAACTTAGTTGTATTATCTACCAACACATCAATGTGTGGCAATGGAAAATAATCTTTTGGACTGACTTTGTTCAAATCTCTGTAATCAACACACATTCGGACTTTTCTGTCTTTCTTTGGAACAGACACAATATTGGCAACCCATTGAGGATAATTAGATGTCACAAGAAAACCTGCATCAATCTGCCTTTGAACCTCCTCTTTGATCTTTACTGCCATATCAGGATGAGTTCTTCTCAACTTTTGCTTCACAGGTGGACATTCAGGCTTCAACGGCAATCTATGCTCCACAATATCAGTGTCAAGACCTGGCATGTCTTGATAAGACCAAGCGAATACATCAACATACTCTCTGAGAAGTTCTACAATCCTCTTCTTAACATCAGGACCAAGCAATGCTCCAACTTTGACTTCTTTCTTATCATCTTCAGAACCCAAGTTGACCATTTATATAGACTCTCCATGAGGCTGAATAACCTTCTCCTCGTGCTCAAGCAACCGAGAAATCTCATCAGGAATCTCTTCAACATCCTCTTCCTCAGCTTCAAACACAGGGAATTCAAAGTTGGGAGAGGGTATATGATCAATGTTTTCAATGGGTTTATCATTCAATCTGCACAATGATTTTATCTTTATTTTAGAACATGAACAAAAAATGCAAACATTATGCAGATAAACAATTATTAATATTTTGGGTTTTTTATGTTACCATTTTTCAAAATAAAGCAAAAAGGAAAAACACATATGGAAATCAAAATAGCATTTATTGATGATGATAAAATTTGAAACAAAGCCCGACAAACATCACTTTTACCTTGGGCAGAGTGAAAGGATTTTTTGAAATAAAACAAATTACTTTGAAGCAGGAACAATAAAAGGAACATCAACAGCAATCCAGTTCTGGCAAATCTTTCCGTGCGTAACAAAGTTAGGCATTTCTTCATCTTCATCATCTTCAATGATGGCAGCAGCGGAATGATCGTTGATAAACCCAGCACTTCGGAATCCTTCCTGAATAGTCTTTGGGTCATTGAGAACCACGCCTGGTGCAAAGCCGATACCAAATCCTTCCTTGTTGTTGACAACATCAATAACTCGTCCCCAACCGTCAGATTGACCAGTTTCAAGCACGCGCAGAGCATCCTTGAAAGAAGACATAGGCATGACATTCTTCTTAGCAACATTATCCGCAACAGAAAGAGCTTGAAATGGAGTTCCCACCTCTTCTTCAGCATCAATATAGGAGAAAGATGACAAATTGCTCACAAGCATCGCCCTTTCACCGCCTATGGTCACTAGTTTCCCCTCTTTCACAAACTTCAACTTCTGATGAAGAGTGGATGTCACAGCTCCTGCCTCATGAATCCAGGGTCTTCCAAGGAGACAACTGTAAGCGGGATGTTTATCCATTACTTGAAAAGTAATTTGGAATATAAACGGTCCAATAAGAATAGGAAGATCCACTTCCCCAATCACTGTTTTCTTCGATCCATCGAAAGCTTTCACAATAATCCCACTATGCCTCATGGGAGCACCTTGGTACGCGAGCCTTGACAAAGTCGACTTCGGCATCACATTCAGAGAAGACCCAGTATCAACTAACACTTTAGACATAGCATCCTCTTGACAATTCACTGAAATATGCAAAGCCAAGTTATGATTCCTTCCTTCTTCAGGAAAATCATCATCACAGAAACTTAAATTGTTGCACGATGTGATATTAGCCACAATACTATCAAACTGATCGACAATCACATCATGGTCAACATAAGCTTGATCAAGAATCTTCTGCAAAGACTGCCTATGAGCCTCAGAGCACATCAAGAGTGATAAAACTGATATCTTCGACGGAGTATGCAACAACTGCTCAGTAATGTTGTACTCACTTTTCTTTATCAATTTCAACACCTTATCTTTGTCGCTCCCCGGATTTCCATCCTGGTACAAACGCGAAAGTGGCGCGGAAAAGAATAGAGTCGCCAGCCAGGCATTTTTATCCCAAAGGAACGGGAATGGTAATGCTGCACAAACCAGAAGAAAGAAGAGGAAGGACACGGGTCCTGCGAACCAAAGAGACTGAATTCGGGAGTCGGTTACGACCTGGGAAGGTATTAGCACCCAGATCGTCCGCCGTACCCGACGGGATCCACGCTTGCAAAGAAACTGTTTCAAAAGGGTGAGGAAATGAAAGCTGCTGCAAAGAAAATGAACTGGATAAAAGAAATGAGAAAGGAACTGAATAGGAAAACAAAGAGAAAAAAATGTAGGGAAAATAAAGATTGTGCTTGAACGGGCCCTACCCCGCTGCCTACGTACCTCATCAGGAAAATGAGGATCAGAGACGCCGTAGCTCCCCTAACTAGGGGTGGAAAGGATTGCTTGTGTATTAAGGCTTGAACTGCCTATGTCAATGCTCAGGTGTTGCAGGCTCGGACGACGAGTGCGTTACCGTCTTGCAAAGTGACAAGTAGGAGCAAGTTCGCGTACGGAGCGAATGAGATGAGAAAAGAATTTCCGAAGGAGAGACGCTTATTGTTAGTTCAGTGTTTTTTAGAAGCTTTTTAGGAGTGTGTCACAAGGAAGTGAACTCAAGCTCTTTTCCATGGAATGTTCACTTGTCACTACATTCCAAGATGGAATAATAGAACAAGCACACTCAAATAAAGAGAAGATCCCCAAAACTTGAACCTAAAGATTAGGGCCTAAGCTCACTAACTTGTTAACTTATTAAGTGTTTTTGGTATTTACAGATGAAGAAGTGTTTTTTATGCTTTTCTTGGTGAAGAAGATACCTTGATCAGACTTGTACATCACAAGGTAAACTTGTACTATCCCAAGACGGGAAGACTACAAGTACCTCATGGGATAAGGATATTGCTCAAGGTATCACTTCAAACTTTATTAAGTGTTTTCTTTAAGGTTATGAGATAAGAAGAGAAGAAGAACAAAAATGATCACAAAGGTAAAAAGTCTAATGGGGGACTAAAGAATCCTAAGTGTTATCATGCATGGATATCCTAAGGTTAGTGTGGTTTTCTATCCTAAAGAAGAAAGAAAGAAGAAGAGAAGAAGAAGAAGAAGAGGGATGAGATGAGAAAGGACTAATCCCAACAAGCAAAGAGTTAGCACAATAAAGAAATAAGAAGAAGAGATGAGATTTGGAGATGTGGAACTCAACTTCCACACTTCACACTTACCATAGCTCCTGCAAGGTTAGTAACAAGCATACAAACGAAATACAATGAACAAGATGACATGCTAACATCATACAAACAGAAGTGAATTCATATATACAAATTCTCAATGGATATGCAACTCATAAGAATGAGGAATGAAGCAAACAAGACAATATGATGCAACATGAAACAAATGACAAACACATGCAAACTTAAGAAAGATGCAAAGCAAATATGCACAAACATGGACTCAAGGCAAACAACCATAACTAAAACAAGTTGAAGAAGTGCTTAAAAAGCTAGCAAGATGAAGAGAAGAGCCACACAAGACCAAACAATCACAATATGAGGTGAAAGAAGTAAGGAAGTGAGATGAAAACACTTAAGAAAGGAAAGGACTTAAAAGGTAAGCAAACACAAAAATTTCTAAGACACAAATCCTAAGCTAAGACCAGGAAGGAACCCATACCCCAAAAGGACCCCAAATGAGAAGAAGAAGTTGGCACAAGTGCCCTTCTAAGCTTATAAGAGAGCTAATGATCACAAAGAAGCAAAATGGGATAAGGTACAAAGCAAAATTCAAAATAAAATCAACAATGCATCTAAAAATTCCACAACTTAAGCCAAATGATCTTCAAACATGATATAACAATGAGCCAAAAGGATTGGGAGAAATTCAGAAGCCAAGTAGGTCAAATGAAGACAAGAACACAAACTAGGGTTAATAACTTCCAACACAAGTCAAAGGACCAATACCCAATGAAAAAGTTTCTAAAAATTAGGGGAAAAATCACACAAGAACTACATCATCTTAGGAATCCAGAGCAAAAAGAATGAACACAAAACTCAAAATAATGAACTCTATGGAAAATGAACAAGGAAGTGTACTCAAAAAACGATTTAAAATGAATTAATGAGATGGAAGAATTAATTGCCACGTGGATAATAGGAATAATTGAAAAATAAAAATGTGAAAAATTAAAGAAAACTCAAATTGACTTACAAGAATTATTTTTGGATTTTTGGATAATTGAAACTATTTTTAATAATAAGAAATCAAAATGGATAAAAGAAATAAAATGAAAAAGAAATTAAAAGAGAATGAGAGTTGGGGGGTGTTGGTAGTAAGGGATTTGCGTTCAAATTGATTGGGCTCAACAGGAAGGGGGTGTGAAGAGCAAGACTGAGGCCCATTGGTGCACAGGTTCATGAAATATATGGTGGGAATTTATGAAAATTAAAATGGGAAAATAAAAGAGTCATTAGATCATTTGGACGCATCTGGTGGACTCTTCATTAATTGACGTGGACCAAAGCTGGCTCATGAGTGGATGGCGCATGATAATTATGGTGAGACGCGCAACATGTTGCATTAAAACAGAATTTGAATTTCACGTGAGAGGGAGGAGGGATTTAGGGGAACGTGGCATGATCTGGGACGCACGCTGGACAGATCCAAAGGCTAGAAGATCATCTTCTTCATCACATAAACCCTAGCTTCATTTCCAGTTTCCGGTGACCGGAGCTAGGGCTCCGGCACCGGAACTTAAACCAGATGCACAAAACACAATAAAAATAACCATAAAGCTCCAGATTGGGTAATTGATAGGCCCTGATTACGAAAATGGACATGAAAAGTTCTAAAACTCAATGAAACAACCGGATCGAAGAGAAACAAGTATGACCATGAAAACTGAAACTCGCATATCTCACACTACAATGCACTAAAACAGAAACCAAGACTTGCAGCATACTCAGTGAACATCAAGGATTAATATGCACATCAACATTTTTATTTTCAGATCTTAAGATTTAGAACCATACCTGAGTTGCAGATCTTGAAGCAAGGTGTTAGAAGGCCAGATAATGGATGCAATTCACTCCTACTTCAATATAGATGCAAAATAAATGCATCTAAAGCCTTGAATGTGTCTGGATCTGAAGTTTTGCCAACACCTGCCCTGAAATGGCAAGGTTGTTGATCTTGAGAGAAAGCTTGAATGAGTGGGTGATTAATGACCCTGAGCTTGCACTGATCAAGAATCCACAATTTGTTTTCTGATTGAGCAAGTGTGTGATGAGAAATGAGAGAAAATGCAAGTTGTGCATAAACTTGGAAATGAGAGAATGAGGGAGATATCTGCAATTCTGAAACCCTAGCTTGTTAAATATGACTTCATAAACCAATGCTGAAAAAATGAAAAGGTTTGCATGTGTGAATCAATAGAATTTGGTAATTTTGCAAATTTTGCAATTTTGTGTGAGAGCATGCAATGCTCATACTTGCCTTGGCCTTTCATCCCATGTTCAATCCAAATCCATCCCTTGATTATAATACAACAAGTCCTGGCCATTGGATCAAGTCATCACACTTTTCTCATGACTTTGCAAATTTTGCATTTTTGGAGTGAAATTCTTACCTTGCACGAAAATGGGATATTCTTTGGAGCAAAGTGTGCCAAATTCAATGTATTTTAACTTTGTAAACAAACTTGATCCATTCCAAGCCTTAAAAATAAGTTTCATGACAATTGGCTTTGGTGCATGCATGGAATTTTAGGTTTTGCCCTAGTTTTAAGCATTTTTTCGAAGGGCCTATAAGACAAACCATGAATCCCATGAAAAAGTACTTGTAATTTTTGAAAATGGGAGCCCTTAACCTCCAACTTTCATGTTTGACTTTGGTCCATTTGAAGAATTTTTGATCATGTTAAGCTCACTTGAAATTTAGGGCAAAAGTTGCCAAAATTGGAAATTCTCAAAAACCAACTTTGTGCCAATTTTGCAAAAACCCTCAAATCTCCATGATTCTTGATCTTTGAACATTATAAACCTATTATAACATTTTAAGGACACCACTTGGCCAAAAAAGTTGGGTTGGACCCCTTGAAATCACACAATTGACTTTTTAAGGGCACAGTTGACCAATTACTTCATCTGCAAGAAACTGAAGAATTTCTTGACTTCCACATGGAATTTTCTCATGAAAATTGGTACCTAGGATCCTCTTGACATATAGAAGACTTTGCCCAAATGAAATGGCCAAAGTTGTGAAGTTTGGATGCTTGAATCTCAAACCCTAGTTTAGGTGCCTTGTGTAGGAGCTTTGCCTTATCCTGGAATCTCTGATGATCATGCAACCTTCTGAGCTTTTGCACATGAACTTGAACTTGTAAATACAATGTAGAATCATCATAGGACTTGTACAAATCCATTGGGACCCTTGTCATGTCTTGAAATGCTTCAAGAACCTCCACAGATGATCATATGCCTAATGTTAGGTCATGAAGAATGTTATGCCTCATCTTTCCATGCTAGGATGCTAAGAAAATGATATGTTCATGATGAATATGATGTGATATGATGCTTAAAATGAAGAGGGAAAATTTGGGGTGTTACAATCTTCACTATCACCAAATTGGCCTGATCGGGCAACATCATCAATAATCTGTTTACTTGCACTTGTATCTTCAACTCTCTTCGGAGGATCTGAAGCATAAACTCTACCACTTCGGGTAACCTTTGTCACATCAGCAATGCTAACCACAGACTTTGGAGAAGGAATATGAACTTCCCTACCATTTTCTATCATCGTAGCATTATACCGGTATGGAACAGCTTTATCAGACTCATATGGCATTGGACCAGGCAAATTGATCACCAATGGAGTAACAACATATTTGCGACTATCAAAAGAAATAACCACCCTCTCAGGAACAAACCTCTCAGGAATATTGAACTAAGGCATAATAACGTTCATTTCATTTTCATACTCATCTCTTTTTGCTGTCACTTGAATCAATTTATCATTCATCATCTTTTGAATGTCTCTCTTAACAATCACGTAACCACGAGGGTTCACCGAGCAGATACAACATCCAGCATAATCATGATCAATATCGTGATATTCACTTAAGAAAGCATGCATCTCAACCAAAGACCTTCGAAGATGGCGGACCTCATAAATCTTGAATAAACCAGGACAACCATCCACCATATTCACAGACGTATTACCATGCTTCGGAAGCGGATTTATCTTCACATTTGGATTAACATCATTGAAAAACAGAACATTGTTCCTCATCAATTTCTATACTTCAAACTTCAATGGATAACAGTTCTCAACATCATGCCCCGGGGCACCTTGATGAAAGGCACAACGAGCCTCTGGCTTATACCACCATGGGATAGTCTCTGGAACTGGAGGTGGAGAACGTGTTTGCACAAGATTCTTCGCAATCAAAGATGGAAGCAAATCCACATACAACATGGGAATAGTATCAAAATTCGGCTTAGCCCGAACCTGTTGATTACCACCTTGTTGCACAGAAGGTTGTTGATAACGAGACTGGTACTTTAGAACTGTTGGCACGGTGGGAGCCACATTAATCATTGGAGTTACAGAAGCTACATGTTGCGGATGGTGATTCTCACGACCACGAGGCCTTCTGTAACTTTCACGAGACACAACATTAGTCTCACCTTCTTTCTTCTTACCAAAGTTGAACCTTCTAGAGCTTGAACCATTACTGTTCTCTTGACTCAATCGTCCCTCATGGACACCTTCTTCCAAACGCATCCCCATACTCACCATTTCAGTGAAATCAGAAGGAGCACTTGCTATCATCTTCTCATAGTAGAAAGAACCTAAAGTCTTCAAGAAGATCTTCGTCATTTCTTTCTCTTCCAGAGGAGGAACAATCTGAGCTGCTAGCTCGCGCCATCTCTGTGCATACTCTTTGAAAGTCTCTTTGTCCTTCTGGGACATAGCACGAAGTTGATCTCTATCTGGTGCCATATCAACGTTATACTTGTATTGCCTAACAAAAGCCTCTCCCAAATCATTGAAAGTCTTGATTTGGCTATTATCCAAACTCATGTACCATCTCATGGCTGTACCAGTCAAACTATCCTGGAAATAGTGAATCAGTAGCTTATCATTGTCTGTCTGAGCAGACATCTTTCTAGCATACATAGTCAAATGACTCAAAGGACAAGTGTTGCCTTTATACTTCTCAAACTCAGGCAACTTGAATTTGTACGGAACTTTAACATTAGGGACCAAACAAAGATCATAAGCATCTTTTACAAACAAATCCTTATGCTTCAAGGCTCTCATCTCCTTCTGTATCTCATCAAAGCGTCCTTGAAAATCATCGAGTCTTTCAATCACTCCAGCACCTTCACTGGGCTCAGCATGGTAAAACATTTCATCATGGTGCGGAATAGTGTGCATCACAGGCGGTGCAGGAGTCATAACTGGAGGAAGAGTAGTCATCACTGGTGGGAGAGTATTGAATGCAGTAGTCTCAGGAGGAGGAGGGTGATAACCAGTAGGAATGAAATCAACCGGCATGACCCAAGGTGTGCTAGAAGGAATACGATAGCGAGGAGAGATGACAGTTTCAACAGGAATTGATGCAGTAACAATATCGGAGATGACTGTATTCTGAACGGGAGAATTAGGAGGAGGTGGCTGATTCTGAGCAGCCACCAAACCTTCCATCATGGCAGAAACTCTTTCCAAGCTTTCCTTCAGATATGTAACCTCCTCGCGCAGCTCGCGATTCTCTTGTTGTAGGGTTTCCATCATCTTCTTTCGATTAGCTCGAGTATCAAATCGGTGAGTTAGCTTGACAGGAGAACTGAATGAAGACCAAGAAACAACATAAGATCCCTGGAGAACACTCAAAAAGCAAGACAAATGCGGGTATGATGCATGGTATGCGTATGCAAATGCAAAGATTTCAAAGGACTATAAGATAACTTGCAATGTTTATAAAGAAACGCTTTTGGAAGTACTTAAAAAAACTCATTCTCATTAAAATCAAAGTAAGGATTACAAGTGAAGTACAAGCCTCAACAATCCTAATACATAAGAGAAAAGTAAACTAGGCCTAGGGAATCATATCCGAAGAAGATCTGAATCCTGGCTGATACTTCATGCGAATTCTCTTAATCTCCTTCTTGTACCGATCTTCCATGTCTTCCTTATCCTTCACCAACTGGTCAACAATGGCCTTCCAAGCACCGGATGTAGGAGGAACGGTAGATGGAGTACTAGAGGAAAATAAATCCTCTCTTGGCCTCTTCGTAACACACCGCTCAAGTAAATCAATGAGATCATCCTTCTCCTTCAGTTGCTCTTGCATCATAGTCTTCTCAAGTAGGCATTCTTCTTTCTCTTCCCTCATCTTGTCCAACTCTTCTTGAAGAGCAACCTTCTCATCAACGGGAGGAAGAAAAGCGGACAATGGTAATATAGGAAACAAAGGCTACTCAGGTGGATAAGGCATCTTGAGCTTGGAAGCCCTAAATCGAACCCACTGAATGTAACACTCGGAAGGAGCAAGGTGTTGTCTTCCCAATTGACCCTTCTCTTTCCGATGAACCGCATGCCAAGAATGAGCAATCCTTTTCTTCATTTCTACATGATCTGCACCATTAAGAAAGAAGAAACGGGATAAGGAAAGATTGTTTGGTATGTCCTTCAAACAATATCCCAACTGTCGCCTAGCAAGAATAGGGTTATAACTAATTCCCCCACGTGTACCGAGAAGAGGTACATTAGGAAATTCTCCACAACTATCAATAAGCACTCCAGTATCATAATGAGAACAATACCAATTCATATCCTTATGAGAAAGTGACATAATCCTTTGAGACCATCTTCGATTCTCTTTATTGTCCTTGAAGACATCGGACTTTGGTAGGTGCGAAATAAACCACCTATAGAGAAGAGGCGCACAACACACAATCTCTCCATCACCTTTGGAGGTTCTATAATGAAAAGCATGATACATATCTCCAAGCAAAGTAGGTACCGAATTCTTCTTCAAGAAAATCTGAATGGCATTCTCATCCACAATGCCATCTAAGTTAGGAAACAAGACAATCACATAAATGAGCAAAGCAAGAATAGCCTCAAATGCATCCTTATGACCCAAAGTAAGTGAAGTAGAAGCCTACCCCATCAAGAACTTAGCATTAATACCACGAACACTCCCTTTTGGAAGAAACTTCCCATTAAGATCGGACTCCTTAAGAAAAAGGGCTTTGGCGATGACTTTGATAGTAATCTCCTTCTCTAAACCACTAAAAATAAATTCCTTGTCCAAAATAGGTAGGCCTATCCAATGAGAGTACTCCTCCAAGGTCGGCACAAGCTGATAATCAGGAAAGGTGAAACAATGATGCAACGTATCATAGAACTGAGCTAAGGTAGGGAGAATCCCCTCTGGTACATCGGTATCCAAAATAAACAAGAGTTTTCCATAACATTTCCGGAACTCCTGGGTATCAATCACCAATGCTCCTAGCCTTCTCAACTCCACTATATTAGGATTCTTGAAGGTGTACTTCTTTGTGTTCCTCCTTTCAAAATTCATAACCATAGACATCTCAAATTTTGCAAAAGTTCCTTATGAGTCCCTTGAAATCTCAAGAACAATGCTCATGAATGCATGAGCGCATGTATGCAACAACCACAAACAAGATCACACAAAGCACACGGGTCTAGGTTCTGAGTTATGAGCATGAAGTCAAGGTAGCAGAACACCAACGCACACAGGTAAGTACTAAGGTTTTGTCTTTATTGTACATGCAAAAAACAAAAACGGTGCTAACAGAGGTGCCCGGAGTTAACAGCCATCTTTAGAATATCAACGGTATGTTGGATTACTCCCCAACCGATAACATTCTTAAAATAGACTTCGTCCAAGTGTAGTATCGCGTGACAACCACCTTAGGTTTACACCCAGACAGTTTCCGCACTACGTTCCTAAATTGGCTTGGATGGGTTAAGGGTTCTACGGTCCTCAGTATGATCAGCTCAAGGTCGGAAAATAATGCCACGTATGATTACTCATCATGACATTGATAGTCCAAGAGAGCCTAACCGAGTGGAGATTATCAAATTGATATAGCTTTGGACTACTCCATCACTTATCGCTTCGAATATCGTCGTCCTATCATAATTTCAACTCAGATCCGGGTTAGAATCTATCTCACTCAGAGGATCACCAAAACCGAAACAGAACAAACAAATAACAAACAAATCAAACCAAAGCAGTAAATAAATCAAAGTAGGCCGAATCCACTTAGAGATTACTCCCCAGTAGAGTCGCCACTTTTCTGTAGCGGTAAAATCATGAGTGTAAGCTATTAATTAACTTAACTCAAAGTAAACAGAGTCGCCACCGCGCTTTTATTTAATTCCAAAAAGAAAAGGGAAAAAGAGCGAATAAAACCTAATGAATCTAAAAGCAAGAAATCTAAAGAAACACATAAGAGAGACAGGTAAGGGGATAGGTTACACAATGGGAAGGTTTTATGCACCCAAAATGTCCGTGGTACTCCACGGGAGCCCTTTGAAATATTTATTTCTTTTTTGGTTTGAAAATGGTTTGTTTGAAAGAGATTGAAGAAATGAAAGGAGAAACATTTTTTATATTTTTGTGTTTGAAGAGACAATTGTCTCATACCTACGTACCCACAAAGTGCAATGCAAGATCAAAACCTCGTAGTTCGTGGTACAAAATTTGAAAAGAACAATGAGTTGAATTGATTTTAAAATGTAAAGATAAGTCGTCATTCCTTAGCGAATAATTCCGCTAGAAAGAATGAATCATATCTAAACATAAAAATGATTAAAAGAAAACGTGCATGAGGGCACAAAAACAATTGAATGAGTTTTGAATGTTTTTTTTAAGTTTTTGAGAAAGAAAGTTTCGATATGTTTATGTGGTTTAGCATTTATTAAGAAATGAAATGAAAAGGTAAAACCGCTTGACCTAAGTCAAGGTTTGATTGCAAAAATGTTTGAAGTTTGAAAACAAAGAAGGTTTTTGAAAATAGGGAGAAGATTTGAAAATTTAAGAAGTGGGAGGAGATGAAAGGACTATCCTAAGACTTGAATTTAAAAGTTAAGAGAAGAGCGATCAAACCGTGTGGTGAACATTCTTCCAAACAAATGGATTTCCATCTTCATGAACAAGTGAACTCAATCGGGGCCAAGGTCTTCAATCCATAATAGCTCAAAAAGAATAATCCTAAAGTCTAAGTCCAAAACTCCAAGTCCAATGCCAAAGATAGTAACCATAGTCCAAAGATCAAAGTTACAAGTCTTTTAGATGTTTAATCCTTTATTACTGTTTTCGTGTCCAAATGGACAAATAGAAAATCAATCAACAAATAATAAGAGCAAAAAAATAAACATGATATGGATGAGTAAAGAAAAATAAAATAAAGACAATAAAAATGCAGGAAATTAAATGTTAGTAACAAAAGCAATAAATAAATAAAAACAAGAATCTAAAATATTAATAGTATTAATAGTATAATAATATTTACATAATAATGGTATGGTGAACTTAATCAACCACAACCAAAAAGGAAAAGTGACCAAAACCAAAGGCAACCGGATCCGCTTAGCATCTTACACTATAGCGATTAATCAAGGCAAACCGAACCGAATTCAATGAAATTTGAAAGGCGATTGGGAGACCCAAAGCACCTACGCATCAAAAATTCACAAGTCTCGATTCTTGGTGCAATATGATTAACCACTTTGGGATTACGCGATCAACAAGAGATCCGGTCCACGAAAGTGTAAGTACCCAATTAGATTTTTATTCCGAAGTCGGGACACATTTAGGTCTATGTTAAGCAATCGCAGAGTAATTTACGAAGTAATTACCCTACAAATGAGGCCGGCCACCACCAATTAAGGTGCATAATGTTAGTGCTAATGCATGCGAGATAAACGATATGTAAATCGTTATTCGGACGCGATGCCGCACAAAACTAAAGGTGAATACCAAATTGAGCCACACTTATGGTATTCTTCCATCCTTAAGTTCAATCACTCATCTTGGTGGATTCAAGTATGAAAATGTCTCACTAATGCAAAGTACCTTAAATGAATTGAATAATCCACTTAAAGGTAGTTTTGAATTAATGAACATTAACCACTCTAATCTACACCCAAAGTCCATTGAAATTAAAGAGAAATCACTCCCAAAAGTGCTTCCCAAGGTAAAAATAAAAAGAAGGAAGAAGAAGAAGAAAGAGGAACCAAAAAGGGGCTTAAAACAAGCCAAAAACACCATTATGACTTGTGTTAACCGGTTAACGCAAGCATATTTTGAATAATCTGCGTTGTTTTTAAACTGGTTAACCGGTTAACCAAATGGTTAACCGGTTAACGCTGTACCAGAAGCTGAAAAATGCAGAAAATTCAGCATGATCCATTTTGGAACCTTTTCTCAAACATTGGATGATCATGATCTGAATTTGCATGAATTTTAAAACCAAAATACAATGGAATCCCTGCAATCAAACAACAAATAAAGATCCAAAGGATCTAGAAACAAAAGCACCAAAGATCTACATCTTGAATGTTGATGGTGAATATGGGTTTATGGAGGAGGATGAATTACCAAAAGCTTTTCTTCAAATTGAACCAACACAAGCTTAGATCTACTGAAATTGATGAGAAAAAGAATGAAAGGATGAAGGTCTAGCTCAAGTTAATCAAGAATTCAATGTGAATTCTTGATAACTTCAAAAGAAAGAAAGATGAGCTTTGTAGAATTTTGGTATTGGGGAGTATTTTACAAGAGGTTTTGTGGCTATCAAAAGCTTGTGGAATGAATGAAATTGTGGTCCTATTTAAAGGCCTTAGGTATGGAAATTTAGTGGAATGAAGCTTGCTTTGGTAATTTGAATTTAGGTTTGGTAATTGGAAATTTGGTGGGAAATAGAAAAGAGTGGTGATTAGTGAGGGTTTATGGTAGGAAATGATCAAAGTGATGTAGAGAAATCAGAAACCAATGGATCTAGAATATTCCAATTAAATCAATGATCTAAGGGTGCCGAATTTGAATAAAAAATTCAAATTTCGCACTGGTTAACCGGTTAACTAAGCTGAATTTTGAATTTTTTGTTCAAACATAGCCGCTTGGTTGTTTCGGCCCGATTCTTGTTGTGCGTCGAAGAAGCAAACACATGGTCCTTGGAAATCCTTTGAATGAATCCTTGATTTGATAAATTTTGAATTATTTGCAGATCGTCTTCGACTTTTTCTGTGAAATTTCGCTCGAGCTGCGGGACTGCTATTTTTTGTATTTTCACATGGTTCCTCTTCCTGAAAAAGGTTAGTAAAAGGAAACAAAATATTTTTGGATTTTGATTAATGGTTAGTAAACACAAACAAAATAAAGTAATTAAAGACAACAGTGATCCCCTGCGAGGCAATAATCTAACCCGAGAGGAACCGTGCAACCAGTGCGATCTTTTTTGTATGCAAGATGCAGATGAAAATGCAAAGGAATCTTAGGGCAAAAATTAGGGTGTTACAGTCGTACACCACCATTATTAGGGTTTTAGCTTCTAAATTGGGGATTTACGATTTAGGTAGTTTAAATAAATTCTAATGATGTGATTGGATTGTGTATGATATAAGGATCATCATGGTATGATTAATTTGGCTAAACGTTGCTGGTTTCATGATGTTTAAAGAAGCCTAGGATTTTTTGGGAATGCAAATTCGCAGGTAACTTTGTAACAAAAACTACAAGTATTTTCGCAGGTAAGAGGTTGAAGAGGAAGTCCTCAAGGCGCGAATCTGATTTTGAATTTCTGACTTATTTCATTATTTGTTTATTCCCTATTATTATCACAGCGTGTATGTGGATTGATGGCTAGAGGACCGGTCTGATAACCTTGAGGGCATGGGTTCAAACCCAGCCTCAAGCAAATTTTTCTTTTACAATTTATTTTCTTTAGGTTTATTTTATATATATTTTGTTTCATTATAATTTCACCTATGTGCAGGTGTCCCAGTGGCAAAGAACTCAATGAAGCAAAAGAGGTTGGGTTCAAACCCAGCCTAGGGCAATTTTTTTTATTATTTCAGGATATTTTCAAGGCTTAATATATTATTGTTTGTTTCCCAATTATTTGTTTCCCAATTATTCCATATAGGCGCGCAATGGCCTAGTGGTAAGGACATGTTGGCTGAGGATGAAAGCAAGGTCAGGGGTTCAACACCAACTCCCAACATTTTGGTATCTCTAACTTTATTTTTCCCTTTTTTCATCAAATTATTATTTTTCTTTGAATTTACTTATTATTATTATTAAACTAATTTCTAAAAGATAAAACAAAACCCATTTTTTAAAAACTTATATTTTTTATAAACCTTTTTTTATAATTTATCTCTTTTAGTTTTATTATATTTTATGAATTAAAATAAAACTTATTTTTGTATATAACCCTAAAATTTCTATAAAAAAATATTTTTTTCATTAAATCCTAATTAAACCCTAAAAATGTTTAACTTTAACCCTAAAATTTTCTTTAAACCATAACTTTTTTTTTCGAACTTTTTTCCTTCTTTCAAACCTTTAAAAAATTCTCAACCCTAATCTTTTTTCCTCTTTTTTATGTTATTTATATAACCTGCTTTGTTATTGTTGCTATGAAATTTCTATCATTTTTTTTCCTTCGCCATTATAATTATGTAACTGTCTCTCACTTGTAAACTTTTATATTTTTATTTTTCGCCATCATAATTATGTAACTGCCCCAAAGCATTGTAATAGTTTAGGAATTTCTTATTTTTGCCTTTAATTTTCTGCCATTTATTTTTTGTTTAATAATTGTGTGGTTAGTAATTTAGGGTGTGGCAAGACCTAATTTAAATAAATTGGACTTAGAGAATTAAATTTAAGATAAATATCTGAATATAATCACTCACACACGTAAGTCGATCGTTCTACGATCGCCGTCTGCACCTCATAGGGTTACCCTTCTTAAAGTTGCCTTAAAAAGATATATGGTCAAGTCCCTAAAAAATGGGGGGTGTCTTAAGCAAAACCCATACAAATATAAATCATATAGTCCCTCCCCGGTTTAAAAGATCAAGTCCCTACGATGTTGCCTATGATAATGATCTTGTCCCTTCGGTTAAAGATGATAGCCCCTCCCAATTGCTAAAGACACCCCTAAGTTGCCTTCATTGACCGTACGATGACCCTACGCCCGTCCCTTAAACAAATCCAAGGTAATGACTACATATTCCTTAATAATAGGGACAATCTTACCCTTGAAAGAACATACAAGAACATGAAAGACTTAGTCTAGGGTAGGAACTCTAAGTTACTGGCTCACACCCTTTAAAATACTTTTCACACCTCACAATTTTCAAACATTTTTCAAAACAAGACTTTGTATACATCCATACGAGGATCATTACAAAGTACTTAGAAAATTTTCTAATCACACACTTCACACTTTTCAAAACAATTAAGTGAGTTAAGTAACTAAGAGCCCATGGATAACCATGGATATAAAGGGTGCTAACACCTTCCCTTTATATAACCTACCCCCCAAACTCAAGTCTTTTAAAATAGGTCTTTCCTATTCTTTTATGTCCTTTCTACTTGGATAAAATAAAAGTCGGTGGCGACTCTTGCTATCTGCAACATTTATAGAAAGTCAGTTCTCTAACCGTGTTACAGAACTGGCGACTCTGTTAGGGATTCCAAGTAAAAGAGGGGTACCCTTAGGAATTAGATCACTTAATTATTTGCTTTGTTTGCTTTATATTATCTGTTGGGCTTTTGTGTGAAATATCCTAACCCGGATCTAGTATACCCTTGGTAAGTAGCAATAGACCAAGGAAATTGTACGACGTATACCAATATGGTTGATCTGGTGGCTACGTTAGTGTGACTTCTTGGTCGGTTCTTATGTTCCTTAAGTAAGTTGAGGATAACCTGAGGCTGCCATATGTTGTTATTACACTAACTTACTTTGTAAAACCCTAGTTAACCCATCTTGGCCTTTAGAAAGTAGTGAGATAGCTGGCTTTGGTGAAAACTAAAGTTGGTTGATACTCGATGCTATGCTCATTGAGATTCTAATCTTGGGGGGTTTTGGTTGGCAAGTCAGTTTCCTACTGAACAACAACCCTTGAGAAGGATCAATGATATTGAGATCCCTTAGAACCTAGTTACTTTTGTAGGACAGGATGAACCAACTAAACTTCAGGGGGAAGGTACTTACCTTTAAACCTCATGAAAGCCTCTAAACCTAAGGCTATTGTGTGACTTATTTATGTGTGCCACATGTTTGTGATTGAGCATAACATCATGACATCATGACATCATAAGCATAGAATTTTCACTAACCATTTCAAGGACCAAAGAATTTATCTTTGGTTTTTGTTGCAGGTCATGGCTTCTGCTCGTAGGAACACTATCCGGATCAACTTTGAAGGGATACCTTATAAGCTTAAGGAATTGGTTTCTAAGATTTCTGATAGCTCTCAATTCATCAAGAAGTATGGTTACCTGCTGGATCTAGTTACTTCAGGGTTCAATGAAGACATGATGAGTGTCCTATTCCAATTTTTTGATCCTAAACATCATTGCTTCACATTCCCCGACTACCAGCCGATACCTAAAATGGAGGAATTCTCCAAACTCCTGGGTGTGCCTATCCTTGATCAGAGACCCTTCACAGGCTTAGAGAGAGAGCCTAAACTTGAAGTCATTGATGCAGCCCTACATTTGAAGAAATCAGACATTGTCCTAGAAACGAGAAATGGAGTTAAGGGTATCCTTGCTAAAGTATTGATGGAGAAAGCTCAGGTGTTCTTGGATGCTATGAGCTATGATGCTTTTGAGGAGTCTTAGCCTTACTGATCTATGGTTTGGTGTTGTTCCCTAATCCAGACCAGTTCATAGACGTACACGCCATCAACATATTTCTAACTCACAATCCTGTGCCTACCTTACTTGGAGACATCTTGCACTCTCTTTACACTCGTACTACGAAAGCGAGAGAAACTATGATGTGTTGCATACCTCTACTATCTAGGTGGTTTATTTCTCACCTTCCTCGATCCGTGATGAAGAATGAACAAGGTTTGAGGTGGTCTAAAAGGATAATGTCACTCTCTCATTCAGATATTCACTGGTGTTCTCGATCTATGGAAAATGTTACTATCATCGACCGTTGTGGAGAGTTCCCTAATGTGACGCTCCTTAGTATTAGAGGGGGCATTACCTATAACCCTTCATTAGCTCTACGTTAGTTTGGTTATGCTCGGAGTAATGGTCCTCATGACCTGCTTATTCAGGGTATTGTGTTTGATTACGACAAAGATCTTCAGGGTTATCGTCAAAGGTTCATACGAGCATGGAAAAAGGTGAATAAAGTTGATAGCAAGACTCTGGAACCAAAGTATTCCATTCATATGGAACCTTACCTCAGATGGGTGTGATCTCATGCTCAGACTCTTATGATGCCATATCCTACTGTCCTACCAGTTATTGTAGAGCCTATTGTTGAAGGGGATGTTCCTTACACCATTCTCCATCCTGATATGCCTACTAATTTAGAGGAGTTGCAGAAGTCTTGGATCCAACTGAAGGAGCAAAGAGATACCTTTGAGACTCAGTTCAAGGCTAGCCAAGAAAGAGTTCTAGAGCTGACGAAGCAACTTCACGAGAAGCGAAACCTCAATACATACCTCAACACTAAGAGGAAGCGTTCATGGGAGACCTAAGTCCCATATATTTATTTATTTGTACTTTATTCTTATTTCCTTTCATTGTAAGCCTAATGGGCAATTTATATTAACACTTACTAATAAAAGTTTTGTTTTTGTTTTTCGTTAAACAAATTTAAATCCTATATGGTCCTTGAAAACATTGCATATGCATCTACATACCATATCATTGCATGACAGGTTTTCACAACAGGTTTCTCATCTTCTTGCTGTTTATTTCAGCAGAAATGGATCTCAAACAATTTGTCAAAGATCTTCAAACTCAGAATGCTTAGTTTCAAGGGGTGATCATAAATTTGTCCAAGGGGCAAGAAGAGTTGAAAGCCCTCCTCACTAAGGACATGAAAAAGAAGAATCCTGAAGACAACGAGGATGATTAGTTAGAACAACTACAAGCTGAGATGGAAGAGATGAGAATCCAGATGAATGGTCAGGTGACTCTTATCTAGAGCTTAGCCCAGGGGCAAGAAGAGCTGAGAATCTTTGTCAATAAACTTCAAGACAATAGAGTCGGGAATCTAATCATCAGTCAACCTCTGGTGAGACAAGCTGACTTGGTTGAAAGGAAGATAAGGATAAGAGAAGGAAAGAGACATGCTACTACTGATAATTCTTCAATTAAAGAAAGAAGGTATGGTAAGGTTAATCCACCTCGACACGAGGAATGTAGAAGACAATTCATCCAATTCAGCACCCCAATGTCACAAATTTTGCAATGCTTGTTGGAGATGGAGCTAATTTCCATGGAAAATTCTCCTCGAAAGCCCAATACTTCCTCCCCTCGCTATAATCCCAATGCAAGGTGTGTGTATCACTCCAACTGTCCTGGACATGACACTGATAATTGTTGGGAATTGAGGAATAAGATTCAAGACCTGATTGACAAAGGAATCCTCGAGGTTACACCATAAGATCAAATTGAATTCTCATATCGTCCATCAAACATCGAAACTGCCAGACAAATCACCCGAGGGAGCAAGAAAGAAAGCTCACCAACCCCTGCTGAAGTTTGGGACACCTTAGGACAGCCCAGTGGCAAATTTGATTTCATGGTAAAATATACTGCTCCTGAAAGTTTACAGATTGCAATTGAAGACATTCAGCCAACTGGATGGGACATCATTTGATTTATTTAGTTGTAATTTCCTTTGTTTGCTCAATCACTTACTATTATGTCGAACTTTGTTTTACATTAATGCATTGTGTATGTTTGTCTTGAATTAATCCATTCGTTTCACTATATTTACAAACTATGTTTTTTTATCTCGCTTTTTGTGATATTTAACTCTTGATAAAGTTGTAAGCCTTTAGAGGGAGGATGGCGAAAACAATACCATAATCTTATGCAGTATGATTTTGAACAGACTATGCTGACGATGTACAAGCATTATTTCAATTCCTAAACAGTGGAGATATAAGGAAGTTAATCCCTAGTTAACCCTTTTGAGCCAAAGAAGTATGGGTTTTTTCTTTCTCAAGCAAGTTAAAACCCTTATTCATAACCTGGGGCAAGGTAGTTACTCGGTTAACTCGATTATACCAATTTGTCTGTATTGTACACAACTAATGAGGGTTCCATGTAATCATTAAGCCTGACAGAAGAAAATCTCCCTAAGTCAAAACCTATGAAGGAGACTTAGTAAAAAATTGAGAAATCCCGCTGACTATAATCTTGAAACAAACAGTTCAGGCAAAAAGAAGGGATAACAAAGTCAAAAGTAAAAAGAAGTCACTACAAATCCTCAACAAAAAAAAAGATGATTGGTTTTTCAAATAAACTTCTGTCAGTGTTACAATTCCAAACTCTTTTGGAGCCTCAATGCATAAGTTAATCGAACATAGGACTGAAGAACATCACGAAAATCGGGTTGGGTAGAAATAAAATTTGAGCCTTTATCTTTTGTTTCTTAAACCGTGAACCAGACCACGTTACAACCCTTTAAGAGTCCTAACTGAAGCATGGTTAGTTCAAAAGCATACTGTTACAAAAAAGTATCCCGACTCCTTTAGGGCTTATTATAAATCTTGAGTTAATATCACAGTTTTCATAAACATTATTTTACTAAAATAACTTTTTTTTCAAAACTTCAAGACAGACATAAGCATTGCATTTTGAATATCATTGTTTGCATATAACTAAGTGTTTGACAACAGGGAAACTTACATGATGAATATTCGATAAACCAAAGTCCTTCCTGTCGCTCCCACCAAATGACACCTGGTCAGACGGGGTACATACGCGAACGGTCGGCGAAAGGAGAGAACATGAAGATGAACTAAAAAGAGTCACCAGCTAGGCATTTTTATCCCGAAGGAAAGGTAATGCTGCATAAACCTAGGAAAGAAATGGATAAGACGGTCGCGAACCAGAGAAACCGAGAAAGGGGGTTGGTTACAACCTGGGAAGGTATTAGCACCCAGATTGTCCATCGTACTCGACGGGATCCACGCTTGAAAGATTTGTGTTTAAAGGGGTAGTGTTAGTGCTATCTGTGTGCAAAAGCTGGAAAAGAATATACAAGTGTCAGTGTAAAAGAAATGTGAAGTGAATTGCTCAGGAATGAGGCTTAAAGAATAATGCTGGAAGAGGGGGAATATACAGAGACTTTTGTTCGATAACAGTTAAGTTATGTCTACGTATCCTCTCGTGCAATGAGGAAGTCAGAACACCGTAGTTCGACTCAAAGAGACTGAAAGATAAATTGACTTGTGAACTGCTTACTTGCCTATGCTCAAGTGTATGACCTGTCTGGCTTAGGTGCTGATTGTCTTGCATTAGACGGAAGAAGCAAGTTCTCGTTTATGAGTGAATGAGGTGAGAAAAGAATCCCGAAGGAGACGATTATTGTTTGTTTTTGGTATTTTCAATCTTTTATTACTTTTTGGTGTTTGTCATAAGAAAATGAGCTTAAGCCTAAACCAAAGGTTAGTAAACTCATCACATCTTCCCTCTGATTAGGGGTAATGAGAATACCTTAAGTATGAAGTAAACACCTCACACTTAATCACCATGATGTAGGATTAAGATCATTAACCTACTTGCATTTATTTAGATGTTTTTGGAGTTTTGTCTAGTGTTAAGTGATGGTTTTAAGCCATAATCAAGGATTTAATTGACCCATTACACCATCCTAATAGAAGGATAATAGATGAGAACATTTAAGCTGAGGAAGACTCCTCAACTTAATCCATGATTAGGGATTAACCTCATGACAAAACAAAGCCTTTATTAAAGTGGATTTTAGTTAATGGTAAGATTAAGAAGTGGGTTTTATGGTTTGTAAGACAACTTGAGGGGGACTTGTCCATTAACACTAGGGTTAGTCCTTCTTAACCAATTAAGGAAGAATTAGAACCCTAATGCAAGGCCCAAGTTACAAGCTTATTGTCTTAGTGATTATTAGGTGGATTGATTAAGAGATTTAAACACATCAAGGGTTTAACACCTAGGATTAAAGTTATACACTCCATCCTAAGAGAAGGATGCAGGCATAACCTTAATCACAAAGCCTTAAAACCTTAAAGGTTTAGTCTCTGATTATGAGATGAGAGGAGAGACACAAAAGAAGACACAAAGGTAAAACTAATGGGGGACTAATCAAACCCTAATTGTTAACATGCTTGGGTGTTCCTAAGGTTTATGAGGTTTGCAAGAGATCTTCAGGAAAAGCCACCAAGGAAGAAGCATATGAAAGGAGGTGTTCCTAGGGTTTATGAGGTTTATGAGGTTTGCAAGAGTTCTTCCTTTAACTTTTACTTTAATTCTTAGGATACCAAATGAATGAAGAAATGATCAAGCAATTCTCAAACATGTCCTAAGATGTCTAGGATGACATACAAGTGCATGGAATGTCATGGCAAGATCACATGATGATGATATGCAAAGATGGATGCAAATGAACATAGAAAATTAGGGTTTTAAGAATGTATGAGATGCACATGATCAAAACAGAAGCATACATCATGATAAAAATTTGAAAATGAACTCAAACAAACCCTAAACACACATAAGATAACTCCCCAAAGATGGAAGTCAGAAGCTAAACCTAAAGGATGTTATGAATTTTCTAAGTTAACTAGGGGTTTTGGGTGGTTCTTCATGAAAAATGCTAAACAATTTGAAAATGCAATGCAAAATTATGAGTTAAATGCCCTAGATACTACATGCAAATTGTGAAATAATGCAAAAAGAACCAAATACAAACTCATCATGGTTGATCAGAAATGATTTTTTCTAAGTTAGGGTTAGAAAAATGGCAATTTAGAAACCCTAATTCAAAGTAAATTGTGAAAATGTGATCAAACCTAAAAAGAAATTTGTGTGATGAGTTTGTAAATTGTTCTAAATGTATGAGAATGCTTCATGAATTTTGTTTGTGATTTTTAGATACCTAAATGTATTTTTAATTAATTAAAATGAATTAATTAATAAAATAAAACATTTAAATGATTTAAAAATACATTTTTAAGGCATAAATTAAAAATAAAAATGTTTTTGAGTTTTAAAAAATATATGAAATGAAAATATAGAAAATGATGATTTTACAAATATTTTTGCTATTTTAAATAATTATATGAAAATAAATGTGAAATAAATAAAAAGAAAAATAAAGTATGCAAGATCAGTGGCCAGGATTTGAAGTTGAGGGATCCTAAGGCTGAGATGCAAAGTCCACGTGACTTGGGGTATGGCAATCCAAGGGCCTAGGTTCGAAACTGGAGTTGGCGCGTGATCTAAGGGCTCAGAACTAACCTGACTTAATTAATTTATTTAATTTAATTAATTAGGTTTTAGGGTTTAAATGAAGTGATATGGACCATTCATGCGCGCGGTAAACTTAAGATCTAAGGGATGAAATTCAAACTGACGCATTAATGAGGATTAAGCCCTAATGACCTTCAGGCGACCGGAGATAAGCTCCGGTCGTCTTCTCCGGCGACTCCCTCATCCTATCTCTCTCCCTAGGCCACCCCAAGCTCCCAAAACCTCCATAATCAATCATTAAACACCATTAAACAAGAATCCAACAACAAAAACAATTTATCATGCACATACAAAGAGAATCGAATCAAACAAGTTTCACGGGCAAAATTTCAGAAGCTTCATACACACTCATTTTCCAACCATTTTCAAAAGTAAAGACATCACAATGATCAGGGGAGCATTTAGATTCGTTCTATAACATAAAAGAAAGGTTCTGGAAAAATTGTTTGAAGAAGCTACCTGAGCTGGAGCTTTCTAAACCTGAGCTTTCTGGCCTCTTTCTTTGTGCAATCAACCTCCAATGATCCCCCTTGAGTGAATGGAGTGCTTAGATGGAGCTTAAATGGCTTGATTTGTGTGTTCAGTTTTGAGATGGTCAGAAATCATGTTTGTGATTCAGTGCCTTTTAAGCCATTGTGAAGGGTGGTTTATGATCTATAGGTTATGTGGAGATGATTGGTGGAAAAAGATTTGAGTTTTGAGGCTTGTGTGATGAAATTCGAAGGAATGAAGATTTTGCAAGTTTTTGGCAATCTGAATGTATGAGAGGTTATGAGCTTGTGTGTTGTGTTCTTTAGAGTCCTTAGGGTTTGTTTAAGATGTTGTGATTGGTCAGAGAGTGGGTGGTGGCACAACTTGATTGGTATGGGTGTATTTGCAAAAAGTCAAGATTTTGGTCATAGAAGGCATGGCATGGGACATAAGTGATTTGAAGAGTGGTTCTGCCTCAGCTAGCTTCAAGGAGGTCCCTTGGATTGAATTTGATGAGCTGTGACACTTGATTCATGAGATTGCATAGCTTTTGCATTTTTGCCTCTTTGAAAATTTTGTGAAAATGATCCATGGAAACTTGTAATCCAAGGCATAATTTTGGTCAAGCAATGTTGCATTATCATGTTATGATGCTTAGAGATGCATTATAGGTCACAAGAAGTCTTAAAACTTGGTTTTGCAAAATTCCCTCTTTGTCATGAACTTGAAATTTATAAGATTTTTGCCAACTTTGAATCATCATATCTTGAGTTCTAGGATGAATCAAGAGGAGTTCTTGTACTTTTTTAAAATGGGAAGATCCAATCTACAACTTTCATGTTTAAAGATTTTTCATTTGAAGCCTTTTTGATCAAGAAAGAGGAGTTTGAAAATCTTTCCCAAAATGGAAAGTTTTCATTACAAGTCATGTCAAAAAATGGAAAGTTTGCAAATGGCTTGAAATTCTTCAATCTTGTGAACTTCTAAACACTTCTAAGATCAAATAAAGATCATGGAACTTCAAAATGATGAAGATGACCCTTTGGTACCATTGGTGGTGGCCTCAGATGCCTTGAAGAAGACTCTCTGGGAGAGAAATGACAGTCGTCTGGATAATGAGAGGTTAGAGAAGCTCCGGATTGAGCACTTAACCAAGATTGAGAAGACGGATGACTACATCAGAAAAGCTAGAGCATGGGAGTTGGTGTAACACGGTGGGAGAACTGACTTTTAGCTATGTTGCGGATAGCAAGAGTCGCCACCGACTTTTATTTTATCCAAAGGAAAGGGCATAAAAGAACAGGAAAGACCTTAAAAGATTTTTGAGTTTGGGGGGTAGGTTATGTAAAGGGAAGGTGTTAGCACCCTTTACATCCATGGTTATCCATGGGCTCTTAGTCACTTAGCTCACTTTAAATTGTTTTGAGAAGTGTAGTGTGTGATTAAAAATTTTCTTAAGTACTTTATAATGATCCTTGTACGGATATATATAAAGACTTTGTTTTGAAAATTCGTTTGAAAATGTGAAGTGTAATGAAATATTTTTGAAGGAGTGAGCAAGTACTTAAGAGGAACCTACCCTAATTTGAATCTTTACTGTTCTTAAATGTTCTTTCACTGGTAAGACTATCCCTATTATTAAGGAATAGGTAGTCATTACCTTGGATGTATGAGGGACAAGTGAAGGGACATCTATGATTAGGCAACTGTAAGGTGTATTTAGCGATTCGAAGGGACTTATCATCTTTATTCGAAAGGGACAAGATCATTTACGAAGGCAACCATGAAGGGACTTGATCTTATTATCTTTTAAGGGACTAGATGATATAAATAAATGAAGGGACTTTGCTTTATACACCTTACTTGACCTTTTTCTTTAGGCAACATGAGAGGTATCCTTAAGAATGTGAGATGGCGATCCAAGATCGACTTACGTGTGTGCGTGTACAAATTCAAGTATTTATCTTACAAATTAGTGATCTAAATTTAATTTTTAAATACAAACATGTTTTCACACCCTATTTTACTAACCATGACAATTAAAAATAAATAATAAGAATAATTCTACAACTATTACATAATTGGCACAATTACATTATAAGAATAATAAAAATAATTTAAATAAGTAAGCATATAATAAATAAATAATTAGATTGGTTAGTAATAATAAACAAAAATAAATATAAGAAGGTTAGTATAACAATATAATATAGAAACAAATTAAAAGTTCAAAATTAAATAAATAATTATTTTTTAAGAAAAAGAAATAAATAATAATAATTATATACTAATAAATATGACTAATAGTGCTAATAATTTAATTTTATATACATATTATAAAAAAAAATTTGTTAATTATAATTAAGTAAACATAAAAAAAAATTAGAAATTAAACTCATAAAATAAGGTTAGGCTTTTTAATTGTTTAGAAAAAAAAATTAGGGTTAACTACTTAATTAAATTATTTATATACATAAACAAACTACATATAATAATTATAAAATAAATATATATAATTAAAATTTACAAACAAATATATTAAGATTTATAAGATAATTAGGATTTATAAAAAAAAAATTAGGTTTTTTACATATAAAATTTTAGGGTTAATTATTTAATCTAAGCCTAATTAAATTATTTTAAAAAAAAACATATAACATTAATAATATACAATAAAATAAATATTAAATAATTTTAGGAATAAAGTTTAAATTTTTTAAAAAAATATAAGTTTTTGAATTATATAATATAAATATTTTATTTTTAAACATTTATTTAAATTAATTAACTATAATATAAACAAAAATCAAATAAAACAAAAAAAGTGAGAAAAAGAACTTACCTGGGGCTGGGATTCGAACCCAGGCCCTAGGCTTTGCATCCATTGGACCAACAAGCTCTCCACCAGGCTGCGCTGCATTTGGTGATATTGAATGAGAGCCAATACCTTTTGTTTCATAACCTGTAAAAATCATAAAAAACAAAACAAACGCAAAATGGCCTGGGGGGAATCGAACCCAGGACCATTCATTCACTAACAAATGCGCATACCAACTGAGCCAAGTTGTTCTTCTGAAGTGATAATCACAACAATTTCATAAAATATAATAACCAATTTTTAAATATGAATTTGGCGCCAGACTTCATCTTCCTCATTCAAATTACCTGCGAAATTTCCTATGCATTCTCCTGCGAATTTTCCTGCAAGTTCTTAAAACCAGAATCCTATGTATTTTCAAACATCAATCAAATCGTAACATCAATTCAAATTAAAATCCCAGATCAATTATACAAGTCTCATAGATCATATCCATGTTCTTAGATTTTGTTTTAAGGCCCTAAATGCTTGGTTCCCGATTTGAAGCTCCAAACCCTAGCAATGGTGAATTTCGATACAGTCCACAATAATTGAATTAAATCATCTAGAAAGTTTCTAAACATCACAACAAACACAAATCTATAGTTAGTTTTCAATATTAATGCACGAATCATTCAAATCGAAAAAACTTAGAACATGAAGAAGATGCATTCGGTTTGTGTAATTTAAGGCATGAATGGATGATGTTATGATCCAGAATCAATCCATGAACTCCAAAGAACAAGTTGCAACCTTTGGTTTGTCTTGAAAACAGCTCTAGGTATCAAACCGAATTGGTGTTCTTAGTGTGAATTTTGAAACTTTGCTCTTACCTTTGGAGGCTGAATTTTTCGTCCCCTTGGCTGCTCAATGTTCTTTGTATATATATGAATGATATTAGGTCAAAAAATTGCATCACACTTTGGATATTCTGATCATTTGAGATTGGAAAAGATTATGTCATTAAACTTGATTTTTATTTGATCTAACATTGCTATTTTGGGACAATCCTCATAACTTGTGTATCAATCTGATCCAAATGTCATTTATAACATTCTAGAAACAAAATCCCTTTTTAAATATATGATTTTATATTTTATTTCAATTTAAATGATATTTTAATGAGTAAAATTCAAATAAATATGAAATAAAAAATAAAAAATCAGAAAATAGGTGGGTTGGGTCGTGCTTGGTGTTTTTGTAAAGATGGGATGGCAATTTGGTGGACTCATTTAGCAAAAATTTGATTTTAGGCCTTATTTGCTTCATAAACTTCCCCAAAATTTCCCAACTTTGCAAGGGCACAAATCCTTCAATTTTAATGCTATGAGGGTGTTCTTGGACATTTTGGAAAGCTTAAAGAGTCCTCTAACCAACCTCATTGGTTGAATGTCCATATCTTTTACCATTCTCAAGTTATGCTCTTTTGAAATTGTTGACTTTTTGTTGACTTTTAAAAGGACCTATAATGTCTTAGCTCATACCTTCCAAATGAAGCATTTTTGGGCTTGGCTTGTGAGACACAAAGTTGTAGAGAATTCAATTTCCTTCAAAATGAGCTTTGTATAGAAATTTTTTGATGAAGCATGTGAAAGTTATGGCTGGTCAAAGTTCAGTTGACTTTTCCTGAGGAAACCCTAATTTAGAAACTCCTGATTCTTGATGATCTGAAATCTCCTTGATGAATCATGATCAACCCTTGATCAAATGATGAATTTTACTTCATATACTTGATGTTGGCAAAAAAATCATGAAGTTTTACTTTGGTTTGACCACAGTTGACCCCAGTTTGACTTTTTAACTGCTTTGACTGATTTTGACCTATCTGATCATCTGACTGAGCAAACCTTTGGGAAAAGTCTTGAAACTTGTCATGGGGATTATTGAACACATGTAAGATATTATGAAGCTCACTTGAAGTCTTGGAAGTCCATATAGCCTGATTAAAGTCAAAACCCTAGTTTAGGATGCATTGCTTAGGAAGATGCATTGTCTGAGGGAAATGTCAAATCTTCTGACTAATTGTGAACTTTGTGAATATTGTGAACCTCATGAGATGTCTTGTGAACCTTGTGAACCTTGTGAGCCTCTTAGTACACAATGACTTGTCTTGTGGAGGGAAAATTTTGGGGTGCAACAGCTGCGCCTGTTCAATTTTCTGAAACCTGAGGGGTTAGATTGGTACATGTGCCAGTCGTGACCTGGAAGGTTGAAGGGGATTGAACACAAAAGCCCAAAAATTTACACTCAACAATGCATAGAGTAATACTGATGATTAGCTGTGTATGCTTGAGTGGGCTTGAAGATGCCACTTGGAAGAACTAGGAATGGGCTTAGAGATGCCATCAGGATGAACTGGAGATGGGCTTAGAGATGCCATCAGGATGAACTGGAGATGGGCTTAGAGATGCCATCTAAAATATCTGGATGTGGTGATGTTCTGATGTTGATACTGGATATCAGTACTAGGTCTTTGTATAAGCCGTCTCTGAATCATTTATGCAACATGATTTGAATTGTTGGATGGACCAGTAGAAATAAATCTTGTGATGATTATCTCTTCTGGAAATATTTTGAATTAGGGAATGGATCTTTGTACGGATCGTTTGCCTATTCTCCAAGGTCAAAAGAACGTCAGGATTTGTCCTTCTGAAAAAGTATCTTGAACCAGGGAATGGATCTTTTTATAGACCGGTTGCCTGCTATTCAAGGGCCGAAAGAACGTCAGGATTTGTTCTTCTGAAAAAGTCTTAAACAAGGAGCCAAAAGAACGTCAGGATTTGTTCTTCTGAAAAAGTCTTGAACAAGGGGCCAAAAGAACGTCAGGATTTGTTCTTCTGAAAAAGTCTTGAACAAGGAGCCAAAAGAACATCAGGATTTGTTCTTAAGGGTCAAAAGAACGTCAGGATTTGTTCTTCTGAAAAAGTCTTGAACAAGGAGCCAAAAGAACGTCAGGATTTGTTCTTCTGAAAAACTCTTGAACAAGGGGCCAAAAGAACGTCAGGATTTGTTCTTAAGGATCAAAAGAACGTCAGGATTTGTTCTTCTGGAAAAAAAAGTCTTGAACAAGAGGCCAAAAGAACGTCAGGATTTGTTCTTAAGGGTCAAAAGAACGTCAGGATTTGTTCTTCTGAATAATGTCTTGAACAAGGGGCCAAAAGAACGTCAGGATTTGTTCTTAAGGATCAAAAGAACGTCAGGATTTGTTCTTTTGAAAAAAAAGTCTTGAACAAGAGGCCAAAAGAACGTCAGGATTTGTTCTTAAGGGTCAAAAGAACGTTAGGATTTGTTCTTCTGAATAATGTCTTGAACAAGGGGCCAAAAGAACGTCAGGATTTGTTCTTAAGGGTCAAAAGAACGTCAGGATTTGTTCTTCTGAAAAAAGTCTTGAACAAAGGGGCCAAAAGAACGTCAGGATTTGTTCTTAAGGATCAAAAGAACGTCAGGATTTGTTCTTCTGAATAAAATGTCTTGAACCAGGGAATGGATCTTTTTACAGACCGTTTGCCTGCTATTCAAAGACAACTTGAGCGAATGTATGGATCATTTCTGACCTGTTGTAAGTCGTTGATATTGTTTTACCTGCATATAACTATCCTGCAAGGAAAATATTAGTTTATGCATTATGTATGCATGCATAGTATGATGCATTTAAGTAATGTATTATGTACTTATGGATATGTATGTTATGGTATGATGTAAATGATGTATGTATGCATCACGTAGTCTGAAGCGTCTGGATATCTTCGTATATCAACTGTTGGCCAGGGAAAATAAATCCCGATTTGTTGCTGAAGAATATGAGGAACTCGTCTTGTTTGATAATATAGTGAAGAATATGAGGAACTCGTTCCCGTCTCGTTTGATAACATAATATTCATAAACCTCCCGTCTTCGTTCGATAGTATGGTATCCATAACCTCCCGTCTTCGTTCGATAGTATGGTATCCATAACCTCCCGTCTTCGTTCGATAGTATGGTATCCATAACCTCCCGCCTTCGTTCGATAGTATGGTATCCATAACCTCCCGTCTTCGTTCGTCGTACACCTATTGAAGGAATAAATTCCCAACTATCCGTCTGAGGATAAAAGAGATGGATATAAATTCCAGGGGAGATGTGACTCGAAGTATTTATGAAGATGGATTTGCCCTACTGGGGGACTTGTAGCTGTCTGGTGGGGATGAACCGGCGAAACTTCGTTGAATTCCTTCCCTCGTTCGTCCTTAGTAAATACTATTACTATATTTTTATGCATTTCTGGTAAACATCAATCATATTAAGCATTTATGCATTTCTGGTAAACATTAATCATATTAAGCATTTATGCATTTCTGGTAAACATCAATCATATTCAAAAGCATACATACATTCAAACACAACCAATGGACGTTTCGCTTATGTAAATAGGGTAAAAGTAAATCTGGATTCAAAGATGAAATTTTATTTATATCACAAAGTGACCCATACATAGGTAAGTTTGTACAAGGAGACAGAGATCCTAGTAAGAGGAACTTGTCATGAAATTTTTACAAAACAAAGAAAATCAGCTATGTGGGAAATAATCCTATTGAGTTTCAATTCTACTATTGCCATTATCTTCAAGTATCTCATCTTCTGCTGTTGAGACGGAAACGATTGGATTGAGCTTTATCTGTTTGAACTTGGTTAAGTAGCACAACTGGTTGGAGTTACATGGGTGATCCAAACGAGACATAGTCATACGCTTTAATCCCTAACTTTTGCCTGGATTGCCCTTTCAGGTTTTCAATCCACCAGGATACCCTTTTTTGCCCAAGCCGCCTTTTCAGGTTTTCGACTTGCCGGGTGTACATTTTTTTTATATATCCCTAATTTTTGCCCGAACCCTTTTGGTTCGCCGGGATGCCCTTATTTTTTCCTAGGCCAGTCAACCTAGCAGGTCTCTTTTTATGCGTAGTATTTTTTAACTATGTCTGCGTTTACAGGCTGTGGGAAGTCTTCACCGTCCATAGTAGTAAGTATTATGGCACCTCCTGAGAATACTGTTTTGACCACAAATGGCCCTTCATATGTAGGAGTCCACTTGCCCCTAGGATCACCCTGTGGTAATATGATACGCTTGATTACCAAATCACCACCCTGATATACCTTTGGCTTAACCTTCTTATTAAAAGCTTTGATCATTCGTTTCTGGTACATCTGGCCATGACAAACTGCTGTTAACCTCTTCTCATCAATCAAATTTATCTGGTCAAGTCGAGTCTGAATCCACTCATCTTCATCCAAGCTTGCATCCTTCATAATTCTTAAGGAGGGTATCTGAACTTCAATGGGCAGAACTGCTTCCATACCATATACTAAGGAGAATGGGGTTGCCCCTGTTGAAGTGCGTATTGTGGTACGATAACCATGAAGAGAAAATGGTAACATCTCATGCCAATCTTTATAAGTAACAGTCATCTTCTGTAGAATCTTCTTAATATTCTTGTTAGCAGCTTCTACTGCCCCATTCATCTTTGGACGATACGGAGAAGAGTTGTGATGCTTAATCTTGAACTGCGTGCAGAGATCAGTAATCATAGTGTTGTTCATATTAGAGCCATTGTCAGTAATAATCCTTTCAGGGATGCCATACCTACATATAAGATTATTCTTAATGAATCGAGCCACAACATTCTTGGTCACAGATGCAAATGAAGCTGCCTCTACCCACTTCGTAAAGTAATCAATAGCAACCAGGATGAAACGATGTCCATTAGAAGCAGTAGGTTTGATCTCACCAATCATATCAATGCCCCACATGGCAAAAGGCCAAGGATCAGTCAACACATTCAATGGTGATGGAGGTATATGCACTTTGTCAGCATAAATTTGACACTTGTGACATGTTCTGGAATGTTGATAGCAGTCAGCTTCCATGGTAGACCAATAGTAACCTGCTCTCAATATCTTCTTTGCCATAGTATGACCACTAGAATGAGTGCCAAATATTCCATCATGCATGTCTTCCATAATCTCAGTTGCTTCCTTCTTATCCACACAACGAAGCAAAGTTGAATCATGATTGCGCTTGTACAAAATTCCATTACTCAAAAAGAACTTAGCAGAAAACCTCCTCAGAAACTTCTTATCTTTGACAGATGCCCCTTCAGGGAACTCCTGAGCTTCAAGATATCTTTTCACTTCATAGAACCAAGGTTTCTCCTCTGTTTCTCCAGTGTCAATCTCATTGCAGTATGCAGGCTTCTCAAATCTATCAATAGTAATCTTGGGAGCTTCATCATCCCAGCTGATCTCAAACATGGATGCCATGGTGGCTAATGCATCTGCCAACTGATTTTCTCTTCGTGGAATGTGTCCAAAGGTAATCTCTTTGAAATGTGGGATCAAAGACAACACATGCTCTCTGTAAGGAATGAGATTATCATGTTTGGTATCCCAATCTCCTTTGATCTGACTCACTACTAGGGCTGAATCTCCATATACATCTAGGAACTGAATCTTCATATCAATGGCAGCTTTGATACCCAGGATACATGCCTCATACTCAGCCATGTTATTGGTACAATAGAAACAAAGTCTTGCAGTAATCGGGGTATGACAACCTTCAGGGGAACTGATCACAACACCAACACCATTACCAAGTGCATTAGAAGCTCCATCAAAAACATAGTCCATCGGGATCCTTGTTCAGGTCCGTCATATTGTCCAGGTTCTTTGGTAATAATCATAATGTCTTCATCAGGGAACTCAAAACTCATTGACTGGTAATCATCCACTGCTTGATGAGCCAAATGATCAGCTACAACACTTCCTTTAATGGCCTTCTGAGTAGTATACTATATATCATATTCTGTTAAGATCATTTGCCATCTTGCAATTCTTCCGGAGAGAGCAGGTTTCTCGAATATGTACTTGGTTGGATCCATCTTCGAAATCAATAAGGTAGTATGAGTCAACATATACTGTCTTAGTCGGCGAGCAGCCCATGCCAAAGTGCATCAAGTTTTCTCGAGCAGTGAGTATCTTGTTTCACAGTCGGTAAACTTTTTGCTAAGGTAGTATATTGCCTGCTCTTTTCGACCAGACTCGTCATGTTGCCCCAACACACACCCCATTGAGTTGTCTAACACTGTTAAGTACATGATCAAGGGTCTTCCATCAACTGGTGGCATCAAAATTGGAGGTTCTAGCAGATATTTCTTGATTTCATCAAAGGCAGTCTGGCATTCATCATTCCATTCCATCACCTGATCTTTCTTCAACAACTTGAAGATTGGCTCACAGGTGGCAGTTAATTGGGAAATAAATCTTGCAATGTAATTAAATTGTCCCAAGAAACCTCTGACTTCCTTCTCAGTACAGGGAGCTGGCATCTCTTGTATAGCTTTCACTTTTGCAGGATCTACTTCAATACCTTTTCCACTGACAATGAAACCCAGGAGCTTACCAGACCTAACTCCAAAAGTACATTTGTTTGGGTTCAATCTCAACTTGTACTTCTTCAATCTCTCAAACAACTTATGCAGATGATCAAGATGTTGTTCTTCATTCTGGGACCTAGCTATCATATCATCCACATACACCTCTATCTCATGATGAATCATATCATGAAACAAAGCCACCATAGCACGCTGATATGTTGCCCCTGCATTCTTCAAACCAAATGGCATCACTTTATAACAAAAAGTGCCCCACTGTGTAACAAATGTTGTCTTCTCCATATCTTCAGGTGCCATCTTGATTTGATTGTAACCAGAGAAACCATCCATGAAAGAGAATACTTTATGCTGAGCAGTGTTGTCTACCAGAACATCAATATGAGGAAGTGGAAAGTCATCTTTGGGGCTGGCCTTGTTCAAATCCCTGTAGTCTACACACATACATACCTTACCATCTTTCTTAGGTACCGGTACCACATTTGCAACCCATTGAGGATAAGAAGTCACAGCTAAGAACCCTGCATCAAACTGTTTCATCACCTCTGCTTTAATCTTCTCTGACATTTCAGGACGCATGCGACGAACCTTCTGCTTCTTTGGACGACAATCTTCTTTTACTGGTAAACGGTGAACCACAATGTCTGTATCCAACCCTGGCATATCTTCATAGGACCAAGCAAAGATCTCCACATAGTTATGTAACATCTGAATCAATCTGCTCTTGACACTATCCTCTAATTCAGCCCCTATCTTGACTTCTTTCCTGTTTTCTTCAGTTCCCAGATTCACAACTTCGATTGGCTCTTCATGTGGTTGTATAGATTTCTCTTCCTGTTGTAATAACCTAGCAAGCTCTACAGGTACTTCACAATCGTCCTCATTTCCATCTTCAGCTTGATAGATCGGATTCTCGAGATTATAATTGGCAATAGTAGAACTGTTATCAACAGGATCCAGAGTGGATGAGGATCTGCATTTTAGTGATGTGGGTGTGTGTAAGAACACATAGCTGATAAAAGAAAAATAAAAGAAAAGAAAGACAATGAACACAATATTTACGAAAACGAAACGTCCACTGATTTTTATTGAATGAAGTATGCAAATGAAATGACATCCCGTAACAAGCACACCATTGTGCCCCTGGTAAGGCACAAGGCTTAAGAGTTTAATTGTTCAAAAATTACAAACTTTAAAAGTAACAACACAGTAATAGTATTTACTCCTGACTAAAGGAGATAGGAATAACATCTTCAGCTTTCCAATTATTGAGCCCAGCACCCACAGTAGGAAAAATCCAAGCATCCAAGTTGTAGTCTTCATCATAGTCATCCACAGCATTGATCTGATCTTTCATAATCCCTTGATTAGTTATACGAACAGCCCGAGCACGACGAATAGCCTTCTGGGACTCTGCAGTGAAACCCAAACCAAATTTGTCAGACTTGTAAGGAATGTCAGGAAGCTGACCCCAAATAGTACAACCACCTTCATCCACCACAACTCTAGCATCTTTAAGGGAGGCCATTGTAGGAGGTACTCTGGTGACCACAGGAACTTTCTTGACAACAGGAGGATCTTCAAAATTATTAACAACCCAAGGAACTACTTCAAACGTCTGGCATGGAGTTTCAACATATTCACCTTCCACTTCAAGATATTTAAATGTGTTCACATGGCTAATCATGTATCCTTCCTCTCCGTAAACAGTAACAACCTTTCCTTTCACTGGATATCTCAGCTTTTGATGTAAAGTAGAAGTCACAGCACCTGCCCCATGGATCCAGGGGCGCCCAAGCAAACAAGAATACGAAGGACGAATATTCATTACATAAAATGTAGCATTGAAGACCTGAGAACCTACTTTGATTGGGAGATCTATTTCTCCGTGCACCACTCTTCTTGAACCATCAAAAGCCTTCACCACTATATTACTGGGCCTCAACACAGCATCTTCGGGACTAAGCTTATTCAGAACTTCTTTGGGCAACACATTCAGTGAGGAACCATTGTCTATTAACACATGTGACAGGGTAGTGCCTCTACATTCAATAGAGATATGTAGAGCCCTGTTATGATCCCTCTTGGCAGGAGTCAAATCAGCATCGGAGAAACCTAACCCATTATCATAGGTCAAGTGTGTGACACAATTTTCAAACTGGTCTACAGATATCTCATTTGGTACGTGAGCAGTCTTCAAAAATTTAATCAAGGCTTTGGCATGAGCCTCAGAACACAACAATAAGGACAACATGGAAATCTTGGAGGGAGTATGCCCCAATTGATCAACAATGTCATAATCACTCTTGCGAATGATCTTCAATACTTCTTCCATCTGCTTAGAAAGATCATCAGCAGCTGGTACATCAATTTGTATAGGTTCAATAACAGGACCTTTGCCCCGAGCATCAGCAGTGGAGGTAGTAGTTGGAGTAACTGTATTCTTGGAGGTAACTGGAGGAGAGAAAACTCTTCCACTTCGTGTGATCTTACTAGATCCAGCAATATTATCAACATCCAGATTTTCATCAATAATAGGTGTCTCAGCTAAGGGTTCCTGCTTAACACCGTGGATATAAACATCAGAACCGTAGTGCCAAGGTATGGCTTTATCTGAAGTATATGGAATAGGACCAGGAGTGGTAATGATCATAGGAGCCACTCTAGCTTCAGCAACAATCTTCACAGGGCCTTCAACAGTAATTTTAATTGGACCCTTACGAGTGATTTTTACAGGTCCCTTGGAAGTAATCCTTACCGGCACTTTATCAACCATATCCACCTCTTCAACCTTCGCACCTTTAGTTAAATGTTCGACCATGCTCTCCACAGAAGGTGTCCTCTCAAACAATATTGTGTAATTGTCCATGAGGCGTTGAATCCCGTCCTTCAACTTCCAGCAACTATCCGGTTTATAAGCACAATAGAAACAATCTTCATTACAACCTGGAAAGAACCCAGCTTGTACCAACTTCTTCTTAATAACAGACAATGGTGTAGTCACATCTGCAACTGAGGAAATATGTGAAAGTGAAACTTCATCAATGGCATTGACAGTCTTCTCATTATTTGGCATGGGAGCAGTAATCACATTTGGAGTACCCGGAGGGTCAAACTCAATTTCTCCAGCATCAATCATATCCTGGATCTTGTTTTTCAATATCCAGCAACTATTGGTATCATGTCCCTGACAATTTGAATGATATGCACATCGTGCATTAGGATTGTACCTGGGAGAGGTAACATTGGGATTATGAGGGGGGTCCCTCAAAGTGATGAGTTCACCCTTCAACAAGTGTTGCAAGGCTTGGGCCAGTGACATGTTGAGCTTAGTGAACTGCCTTCTAGGCCTCTGTTGATTGCCCTGTGGTGGCTCTGGTGTTGCAGGAGTAGGGTTGGAGATATGAACTGCACTCACAGATTGGTGCCTCCTATTACGATCAGGTTGTCCATAAACAACATTCGACTCTTTCTTCCCACTAGGGGGCTTCTTTGTAGTACTGGATGAAGAAGCACCCACTTGGATCTTGCCACTCCTTATACCACTTTCTACGCGTTCTCCTGTCATTATCAACTCAGTGAAGCCAGATGATGAGCTTCCAATAAGATGACTGTAAAAAGGACCATTCAACGTACACATGAACATATCCACTAACTCCCTGTCAGTTAGAGGAGGTTGTACCCTTCCAGCCAAATCTCTCCACTTCTGGGCATACTCCTTGAAATTTTCTTTAGCACCCATAGACATGCTCTGTAGTTGCATGCGGGTAGGGGCTAGATCAGCATTGTATTGATATTGCTTATAAAAAGCCTCAGCAAGATCATTCCAATCACGGATGTTGACACTTTCCAATTGATAGTACCATTCCAATTGAGCTCCAGATAAGCTCTCTTGGAAGAAATGGATCCACAACTTCTTATCAGCAGTATGGGGTTGGATCCTCCGGACATAGGACCTCAGATGCAGTTTGGGACAAGAAACACCATCATACACTACAAAAGCAGGGACCTTGAAACCAATGGGTATAACCACTCCAGATATCAAACTCAGGTCTTCAAAATCCATCCCAGAAGACTTTTGCAATTCCATAGCATCCATTCTATCCACCAGCATCTTGAACTTATCTTCATTAGGATCATGATAGTAGTTAGCTTCAGAATCAGAATCCCCCATCGTGTTGTGGAGACTGCCTTCCTCTTTCTCAGACTCCTCAGACTCATAATCTTCAACTTGTTCCTTGGTCTTGACAGGACCTCTGAACCTTCTTCCCATGTTAATTAGGCCTCCTGATCTTCTAGTCTTCTTGGTTTTCTTGGCTAGCAGTGTCTTCAATTCATCCTGCCCCTTGGACAAGTTCAGGATCAGCTCTTGGAACTGTGCATTTTGTGCCTGGAGATCTTTAACTGTTTGTTCAAGAGCCATTGCTGCTGAAATAAATAGCGAGAAGATAAGATACCTGTTCATAAGAAACCTGTGATGCAATGACATGGTATGTAAATGCATATGCAATGTTTTCAAAGACCGCAGGATTTAAATTTGCTTAAACAATCAAGAAAGTAAACTTTTATTAGTAATAAATTTGTTTGCCCCTTGGGCTTACAATAAAAATGAAATGAAATAAATACAAAAGATGGGGTTTTAAGTCTCCCATGGACGTTTCCTCTTTGTGTTGAGGTATGAATTGAGATTCCGCTCCTCGTGAAGTTGCTTTGTTAGCTCCAGGATCCTTTCTTGACTTGCTTTGTAATGAGCCTCGAAAGTATCCCTTTGCTCCTTCAACTGGATCCAGGACCTCTGTAAGTCTTCCATGTCAGTGGGCATGTCTGGGTGAAGGATGGTATAAGAAGTATCTCCTTCAACAACAGGCTCCATAGTAACTGGCAGGATGGCAGGATATGGCATCATAAGAGTCTGAGCACGAGATCGCACCCATCTGAGATAAGCTTCCATAGGAATAGTGTACTTGGGCTCCAGAGTCTTGCTGTCAACCTTGTTCACTTTCCCCCATGCTCGTATAAACCTTTGACGGTAACCTTGCAGATCGTTGTCGTAGTCAAACACAATACCCTGAATCAACATGTCATGTGGACCATCACTCCGAGCGTAACCAAACTGACGTAAAGCTAAGGAAGGGTTGTAAGTAATGCCTCCTCTTATGCCTAGAAGTGGCACATTAGGAAACTCCCCACAACGGTCAATGATAGTAACATTCTCCATAGATCTGGAGCACCAATGGATATCTGAATGAGAAAGTGACATGATTCTTTTGGACCATTTGAACCCCTGTTCATTCTTCATCACTGATTGAGGAAGATGAGAAATAAACCACCTTGACAATAAAGGTATGCAACACATCAGAGTTCCTCGTGCCTTCGTAGTACGAGTATGAAGAGAATGCAGAATGTCTCCAAGTAATGTAGGCACTGGATTGTGAGTCAGGAATATGTTGATGGCGTGAACGTCTATGAACTGATCTGGATTGGGGAACAACACTAAGCCATAAATCAACAAGGCTAAAATCTCCTCAAAAGCATCATAGCTCATAGCCTTCAAGAATACTTGAGCCTTCTCTATCAACACCTTAGCAAGAATACCCTTAACTCCGCTTCTCGCTTCTAGAACAATGTCTGACTTCTTCAGATGTAGAGCTGCTGCAATAACCTCAGGTTTAGGCTCTTTTTCCAAGCCTGTGAATGGTTTCTGATCAAATACAGGTATACCCAGAAGTTTGGAGAACTCTTCCATTGTAGGAACTAGTTGATAGTCAGGGAAGGTGAAGCAATGGTGCTTAGGATCAAAGAACTGAAACAGAACACTCATCATGTCTTCATTGAACCCTGAAGTGACTAGATCTAGTAGGTAACATGCCTCTTGATGAATTGGGAGTTTTCAGAAACTTGAGAGACCAATTCCTTAAGCTTAGGAGGTATTCCTACAAAGTTGATCCGGATAGTATTCCTACGAGCAGAAGCCATGACCTGCAACAAAGAACAAAGATAAATCCTTTGGTCCTTGAAATGGTTAGTGAAAATTCTATGCTTATGATGCATGATGATGCTATGATGTTATGCTCAATCACAAACATGTGACACACACAAACAAGTCACACAATAGCCCCAGGTTTGAAGGCTTGCACGAGGTTTAAAGGTAAGTACCCTCCCCTGAAGTTTAGTTGGTTCATCCTGTCCTATAAAGTAACCAGGTTCTAAGGGATCTCAATATCATTGATCCTTCACAAGGGTGGTTGTTCAGTAGGCAACTTACTTTCCAACCAAAACCCTCCAAGTTTAGAATCTCAATGAGCGTAGTATCGAGTATCAACCAACTTCAGTCTTCACCAAAGCCGGTTATCTCACTACTTTTCTAAAGGCCAAGATGGGATAACTAGGGTTCTAAAATTTAGTTAGTGTATTGACAACATATGGCAGCCTCATATTATCCTCAACTTGCTTAAGGAACATAAGCACCAACCAAGAAGTCACACTAACTATGGCCACCAGATCAACCATATCGGTATACGCCGTACAGTTTCCTTGGTCTATTGCCATTTACCTAAGGTACACTAGGTCCGGGTTAGGATCTTTCACACATAAAGCCCAACAAGTAATATAAAGCAAACAAGGCAAACAATTTAAGTGATCTAATTCCTAAGGGTCCTAAAATGGAAAGTTTTCATTACAAGTCATGTCAAAAAATGGAAAGTTTGCAAATGGCTTGAAATTCTTCAATCTTGTGAACTTCTAAACACTTCTAAGATCAAATAAAGATCATGGAACTTCAAAATGATGAAGATGACCCTTTGGTACCATTGGTGGTGGCCTCAGATGCCTTGAAGAAGACTCTCTGGGAGAGAAATGACAGTCGTCTGGATAATGAGAGGTTAGAGAAGCTCCGGATTGAGCACTTAACCAAGATTGAGAAGACGGATGACTTCATCAGAAAAGCTAGAGCAGGGGAGTTGGTGTAACACGGTGGGAGAACTGACTTTTAGCTATGTTGCGGATAGCAAGAGTCGCCACCGACTTTTATTTTATCCAAAGGAAAGGGCATAAAAGAACAGGAAAGACCTTAAAAGATTTTTGAGTTTGGGGGGTAGGTTATGTAAAGGGAAGGTGTTAGCACCCTTTACATCCATGGTTATCCATGGGCTCTTAGTCACTTAGCTCACTTTAAATTGTTTTGAGAAGTGTAGTGTGTGATTAAAAATTTTCTTAAGTACTTTATAATGATCCTTGTACGGATATATATAAAGACTTTGTTTTGAAAATTCATTTGAAAATGTGAAGTGTAATGAAATATTTTTGAAGGAGTGAGCAAGTACTTAAGAGGAACCTACCCTAATTTGAATCTTTACTGTTCTTAAATGTTCTTTCACTGGTAAGACTATCCCTATTATTAAGGAATAGGTAGTCATTACCTTGGATGTATGAGGGACAAGTGAAGGGACATCTATGATTAGGCAACTGTAAGGTGTATTTAGCGATTCGAAGGGACTTATCATCTTTATTCGAAAGGGACAAGATCATTTACGAAGGCAGCCATGAAGGGACTTGATCTTATTATCTTTTAAGGGACTAGATGATATAAATAAATGAAGGGACTTTGCTTTATACACCTTACTTGACCTTTTTCTTTAGGCAACATGAGAGGTATCCTTAAGAATGTGAGATGGCGATCCAAGATCGACTTACGTGTGTGCGTGTACAAATTCAAGTATTTATCTTACAAATTAGTGATCTAAATTTAATTTTTAAATACAAACATGTTTTCACACCCTATTTTACTAACCATGACAATTAAAAATAAATAATAAGAATAATTCTACAACTATTACATAATTGGCACAATTACATTATAAGAATAATAAAAATAATTTAAATAAGTAAGCATATAATAAATAAATAATTAGATTGGTTAGTAATAATAAACAAAAATAAATATAAGAAGGTTAGTATAACAATATAATATAGAAACAAATTAAAAGTTCAAAATTAAATAAATAATTATTTTTTAAGAAAAAGAAATAAATAATAATAATTATATACTAATAAATATGACTAATAGTGCTAATAATTTAATTTTATATACATATTATAAAAAAATATTTGTTAATTATAATTAAGTAAACATAAATAAAAATTAGAAATTAAACTCATAAAATAAAGTTAGGTTTTTTAATTGTTTAGAAAAAAATAAATAAATTAGGGTTAACTACTTAATTAAATTATTTATATACATAAACAAACTACATATAATAATTATAAAATAAATATATATAATTAAAATTTACAAACAAATATATTAAGATTTATAAGATAATTAGGATTTATAAAAAAAAAATTAGGTTTTTTACATATAAAATTTTTGGGTTAATTATTTAATCTAAGCCTAATTAAATTATTTTAAAAAAAAACATATAACATTAATAATATACAATAAAATAAATATTAAATAATTTTAGGAATAAAGTTTAAATTTTTTAAAAAAATATAAGTTTTTGAATTATATAATATAAATATTTTATTTTTAAACATTTATTTAAATTAATTAACTATAATATAAACAAAAATCAAATAAAACAAAATAAAGTGAGAAAAAGAACTTACCTGGGGCTGGGATTCGAACCCAGGCCCTAGGCTTTGCATCCACTGGACCAACAAGCTCTCCACCAGGCTGCGCTACATTTGGTGATATTGAATGAGAGCCAATACCTTTTGTTTCATAACCTGTAAAAATCATAAAAAACAAAACAAACGCAAAATGGCCTGGGGGGAATCGAACCCAGGACCATTCATTCACTAACAAACGCGCATACCAACTGAGCCAAGCTGTTCTTCTGAAGTGATAATCACAACAATTTCATAAAATATAATAACCAATTTTTAAATATGAATTTGGCGCCAGACTTCATCTTCCTCATTCAAATTACCTGCGAAATTTCCTATGCATTCTCCTGCGAATTTTCCTGCAAGTTCTTAAAACCAGAATCCTATGTATTTTCAAACATCAATCAAATCGTAACATCAATTCAAATTAAAAGCCCAGATCAATTATACAAGTCTCATAGATCATATCCATGTTCTTAGATTTCGTTTTAAGGCCCTAAATGCTTGGTTCCCGATTTGAAGCTCCAAACCCTAGCAATGGTGAATTTCGATACAGTCCACAATAATTGAATTAAATCATCCAGAAAGTTTCTAAACATCACAACAAACACAAATCCATAGTTAGTTTTCAATATTAATTCACAAATCATTCAAATCGAAAAAACTTAGAACATGAAGAAGATGCATTCGGTTTGTGTAATTTAAGGCATGAATGGATGATGTTATGATCCCGAATTAATCCATGAACTCCAAGGAACAAGTTGCAACCTTTGGTTTGTCTTGAAAACAGCTCTAGGTATCAAACCGAATTGGTGTTCTTAGTGTGAATTTTGAAACTTTGCTCTTACCTTTGGAGGCTGAATTTTTCGTCCCCTTGGCTGCTCAATGTTCTTTGTATATATATGAATGATATTAGGTCAAAAAATTGCATCACACTTTGGATATTCTGATCATTTGAGATTGGAAAAGATTATGTCATTAAACTTGATTTTTATTTGATCTAACATTGCTATTTTGGGACAATCCTCATAACTTGTGTATCAATCTGATCCAAATGTCATTTATAACATTCTAGAAACAAAATCCCTTTTTAAATATATGATTTTATATTTTATTTCAATTTAAATGATATTTTAATGAATAAAATTCAAATAAATATGAAATAAAAAATAAAAAATCAGAAAATAGGTGGGTTGGGTCGTGCTTGGTGTTTTTGTAAAGATGGGATGGCAATTTGGTGGGCTCATTTAGCAAAAATTTGATTTTAGGCCTTATTTGCTTCATAAACTTCCCCAAAATTTCCCAACTTTGCAAGGGCACAAATCCTTCAATTTTAATGCTATGAGGGTGTTCTTGGACATTTTGGAAAGCTTAAAGAGTCCTATAACCAACCTCATTGGTTTCATGTCCATATCTTTTACCATTCTCAAGTTATGCTCTTTTGAAGTTGTTGACTTTTTGTTGACTTTTAAAAGGACCTATAATGTCTTAGCTCATACCTTCCAAATGAAGCATTTTTGGGCTTGGCTTGTGAGACACAAAGTTGTAGAGAATTCAATTTCCTTCAAAATGAGCTTTGGATGGAAAAATTTTGATGAAGCATGTGAAAGTTATGGCTGGTCAAAGTTCAGTTGACTTTTCCTGAGGAAACCCTAATTTAGAAACTCCTGATTCTTGATGATCTGAAATCTCCTTGATGAATCATGATCAACCCTTGATAAAATGATGAATTTTACTTCATATACTTGATGTTGGCAAAAAAATCATGAAGTTTGACTTTGGTTTGACCACAGTTGACCCCAGTTTGACTTTTTAACTGCTTTGACTGATTTTGACCTATCTGATCATCTGACTGAGCAAACCTTTGGGAAAAGTCTTGAAACATGTCATGGGGATTCTTGAACACATGTAAGATGTTATGAAGCTCACTTGAAGTCTTGGATGTCCATATAGCCTGATTAAAGTCAAAACCCAAGTTTAGGATGCATTGCTTAGGAAGATGCATTGTCTGAGGGAAATGTCAAATCTTTTGACTAATTGTGAACTTTGTGAACCTTGTGAACCTCATGAGATGTTTTTTGAACCTTGTGAACCTTGTGAACCTTGTGAGCCTCTTAGTACACAATGACTTGTCTTGTGGAGGGCAAATTTTGGGGTGCAACAGTTGGTACTGAAGAATGCTTGCAAGGAAGCTAAGACTCAGAAGGCTAGGGTAGAGCATTATTTAGAGGAGATCCAGGCTAGGTGGATCAGGATCACTGAAGCCCGTGCACAGGAAGATCAGAGAACTCAAGCTAAGATAAAGCATTTGGAGGCTAGTGAGAAGAAGCATCAGGAGGCATTATTAGCAGCTCAGAAGGAGATCTCAGAGTTGAAACTCCGGGCGGGGTTGAAGAGGTCAAAGGATCAGGATAAGCATAAGAAGTTGACCAGTGCCATTGCTACCAGGAACCTCCTCATCAGGACTATCATAGAGTATCCAGTAGGTCCAGTGACTGAGGCCCTCCTGAAGGAAGTCAGAGAAGATGACTTTGGATTGGACGTTTGACTCTTTTTTGTTTGTACTTCTTTTTGACTGTATTTTCCTTTTGTTGTTGTATTTTGACCCACCATGGGAATGTTATTGTAATCAAACTATGTATTTTCACTCTTTTTAATATATTGGTTTGTATTATTTTTGGTGGGCTTTATCTCTCTGCAACATCATCAGCATTTCCTTGAGGTCTGGGAAGGTCAAAACCAAAGAACCAAACCGGATACCCTTGAAAGACAAATAGGCATCCTGCATTGCATACTAACATTTTCTTTGTTTTGTAGGTTTTTGTTTGTTGTTGTTTCTCACTTTGTTGTGGTTTCAGGAAACATTGCTCGCAGAAGAGTGTTCCCTGTCAACAGAATACACCGGTACCCGACAAGAAAATACCTTCCGGGACTTCAGATGGATCAAGTTCAACAAGACCTGAATGAAGTGAGGGCCCAGATGGCCAATGAAAGGGTTGAGATGAGAAATCAGATGACTCAATTCATGACAGTAATGACTGGTCTAACTCAGAGCCAGGAAAGACTGAGGGAATTGGTTGAGGGACAAACTCCTGAGGAACACCATCCAGGTACAGGAGGTACCAGCAACAACGATCACGTGCAACCTCGCACTGATCCACCAGAGTTTGGGCCTCATTTGAACCCAGATATCAACGCCATAAGAAATACCCAGGGTAACACTGCTGGAGGAAGGGTCTTTCAGGAAGATCCTCAAGAAGAACAGTTTACATTGGTTGGAGCTGGAGACGAAGTTTACGATCGTCGGTTCGATGAAATTGCGGAGAAGCTGAGGTCCCTTGAATCCCAAAACTCTCTAGGTTTTGATGTCATGGACATGGGATTGGTGGAAGGGGTTAGAATTCCTCACAAGTTCAAACCCCCTTGTTTTGAAAGATATAATGGCACATCCTGCCCACGTACCCACCTTCAGTCTTTCTTGGGAAGATTAAAAGCATACGCCATGGACGAGAAGCTGTGGATGTTTTACTTCGAGGATAGCTTGACAGGGGCATCCCGAGAATGGTATTCCCACTTGACCAGAGCCAGAGTAAGAAACTGGAAAGACTTGGCTGAAGCTTTCATCCGTCAATATCAATATAACCTGGACATGGCCCCAAACAGGACCCTTCTGATGGGAATGTCTCAGTCTTCCCGTGAAAGGTTTGGAGAATATGCCCAAAGGTGGAGGCAACTGGCTGCTGCAGTTCAACCCCCAATGTCAGAAAGGGAGATGGAAGACATGTTCATGAATACTCTCCAGGGTACCTATATTGACAGACTGGTTGCATTTTCTTCCACCAGCTTTGCAGATGTGGTGATAGCTGGGGAAAGAATAGAGAGCCTACTGAAGATGGGAAAGATCTCCGACAACGGTGCCAGTTCAAGCAGTGCAAGGAAGCCATTTGCTGGGCCCTGTAGATCTGGTGAGACAAACTTTGTGCACATGGGAAGAGGGAGACCCCAATACCTGCCCAGAACAGTTTCTGTTGTTACTATCCCTGCTCCACCTCCTCAGTATACTCAACCACCACAACACTTTCCGTAACAACAACAGTTTCCTCAATAGAGATCATACAATAATAACAACAATCAACAACAACGCCCTTTTCAACAGCGGCCATCTCAGATCGACAGGGTGATTGACCCTATTCCAATGCCATATGCTACACTACTGCCACAACTCCTAAAGCTCAATCTTGTTGAGTTGAGGACATTGGCTCCACCTGATCCTCAGAACCTTCCAAGAAACTACGATGTCAACGCTAGGTGTGCTTTTCATTCTAACACACCTGGTCATTCTACGGAAAAATGCAGAGCTCTACACATGAAGGTCCAGGATCTGGTAGATTCAAAGAACCTGAACTTTGCACCTCCTCCCAATGTAATGAAAAATCCTATGCCAAGTCACAGTGGGCCAAGGATTAATGCTATAGAGGAAGGCTCACCCACGAGTTTGATAGAAGACATTGCAAGTATTCAGACACCTCTGGCAGAGGTTAAAGCTCAGCTTTTGAAATGCCAGGTGTTTCCAGGTTGTGAGGCCTATTGTGAATCATGCAAACTTTCCAAGAATGGGTGTGCAAGCTTGAGGAGTGGAATTAATGGCATGATCAGAGAAGGCATCCTACAAATCACCACAACTTATTCTACAACACCAACAACTCTTTTGTCAACAACAAGTGAATCTTCTACAACTGCAACAACCATTGTTCCTAGGGATTCTTCTACAACTGCAACGACCATTGTTTCTATTGATTCATCTACAACTTCAGCAACCACTTCTTCCATCACTTCAGCAAACAATAGTTCCATTTCATCTCCTTCTACAACTCTAGCACCCACCAACAATGATGTCTCCACAGTTACAATTTATTACGACCTGACAACGGTCCCGAACTCCAGCAACTTTCAACAATCTCAACAATAGTTTCAACCAAGCTTCAATTCACCACCACCAACATCCACTAGAGGTCCTGTTACTATTTTCTATGATCCACAGACAATAACGGTTCCAACATCTGCTGCAGTAAGCCCAATCACTATCACGGTGCCAGGGCCAATTCCATATGATAAAGACAGTGCTATACCATGGCATTATGGTGCTGACCTTTACTGCAACGGGGAAAAAGTCCTTCTTGATTCTCCAGTTATTACTCCCCAAGTGGACAATGTCGGGGGAGGCGGAGGCTTCACCCGAAGCGGACGTCTCTTCGTGTTACAAGCTCCCAGAATTAATACTGAGGCAGAGGCTGCTGCCAAAGCCAAAGGGAAGAGTGTAATATCTGAGGAATCTGCACCAAAAGAGACTCATAAATCATCCTTTGATCAGGATGTGGATGAGTTTATGAGGATAAATAAAAGAAGTGACTATAAATTTGTGGACCAGCTTCATCAGACTCCTTCTAAGATCTCTATATTATCCCTGTTGCTGTGTTCTGAAGCCCATCGGGATGCACTACTCAAAGTTCTACACGCTGCCTACGTGCCATAAGAGATCACAGTGAATCAGCTTGAAACAGTGGTGTCTAATGTCAATACTAGCCATGGGCTAGGTTTCACTGATGCTGATTTGACAACAGAAGGACGTCACCACAACAAAGCTTTGCACATAACCCTGGAGTGCAAAGGAGCTGTACTATCTCATGTTCTTGTAGACACTGGGTCCTCACTCAATGTCTTACCTAAGAAAGCTCTTGTCAAGCTCGAATATGATGGAATAGCTCTCCGACCAAGCAACCTTGTGGTTTGGGCTTTTGATGGATCCAAAAGATCTGTTCTTGGAGAGGTGGAGCTACCAGTGATAATCGGTCCGCAAGTCTTTAAGACTACTTTCTATGTGATGGACATTCAGCCGGCATACAGTTGTTTATTAGGTCGACCGTGGATTCACGCCGCAGGCGCAGTAACATCGACCATTCACCAGAAACTAAAATATAAATGGGAAGGACAAATTATCACCATCTGTGGTGAAGAGGACATATTTGTTAGCCATCTGGCTACTTACAAATATATTGAGATGGATGGTGAAATCCATGAAACAATGAGCCAAGGGTTCGAGGCCCTGAATGTCAATGAGGCGACGACTGAAGTATTTGCAGCATCCCAAGAAGACAGGATGGGTACTTCAATTGTCTCCTATCAGCAAGCCCGGAAGGTTGTTGAAGATGGTAATGCCCAAGGCTGGGGCAAGCTACTGCCAGTGGAGAAGAAGGAAGATAGATTCGGTTTGGGTTACAGACCATTCCGACAAGATCAATCAGAGGCTGCAAAAGAGTCCAAGTTCATCAGTGGGGGGATGTTCACCCCAGATGCTGTTAACAACCTGGAAGACGAGGCGGAAAGCGACCGCAACCTGGAGAGCTGGATACGTCCAAGGATCCCGGGGCACCAAGTCCTTAACTGGTCTTCCCAGGAAATTATAAGGGTTACTCCTGCAGAGTAATTATTATTTCCTGTCTTTTTTAGCATGCATCAAGTCCTGCATCTTGCCCAAGGTGTCAGGACTCATTTTGTAATAGGGCCATATTGTAATTTTGTGCAAATGGATTAATCAATGAATATCGGACATCTTTTGAAAACGAGTCTCTTTTTTGCTCACTGTCTTTTCATTTTTTTCACTTTTGTACAAAACAATAAAATGGCAATGTTTTCAAAATAAACAACTTCATTTTCACTTTTCTAAACAAGATTAAAATTGATCACTAAAACGAACAAATCTAAAACCTTGCAGAGATTACCCTCCAGATTGCACCGACAACATCACTGCTATGACCTTGTATGACTTCGACAATCCAATTAATCAAGCCGATGAATGGGTTGAAGAAGACTATGTGTTACCTAAAGAGTTAGCCAGGTTGTTCAGGCAAGAAGAAAAAGTGATCACTCCTCATCAGGAGGAGGTTGAAACAGTTAATCTTGGTACCAAAGAGGATTTGAAAGAAGTGAAGATTGGGGCCGGTCTGCAGGCTTCAGTAAAAGAACAGCTCATTGATATGCTTCGAGAATACGTCGACATCTTTGCTTGGTCTTATCAAGACATGCCAGGTCTGGATACGGATCTTGTTGTACACAAGCTGCCTTTGAAAGAAGATTGCCCTCCAGTAAAGCAGAAGCTACGCCGTACTCGTCCAGATATGGCCATGAAGATTAAAGAAGAAGTACAAAAACAATGGGACGTCGGTTTCCTTGCTGTAACTAGTTACCCGCCGTGGGTCGCTAATATTGTACCAGTGCCTAAGAAGGATGGCAAAGTACATATGTGTGTGAATTACCGGGATCTGAACAGAGCTAGCCCAAAGGATGATTTCCCATTACCTCACATTGATGTATTGGTCGACAACACAACTCAGTTCTCGGTATTTTCCTTCATGGATGGATTTTCAGGGTATAATCAGATCAGAATGTCACCTGAAGACATGGAGAAAACAACCTTCATCACACCTTGGGGCACATTTTGTTACAAGGTAATGCCATTTGGGCTGAAGAATGTCGGTGCAACCTATCAACGGGCTATGGTAACTTTATTCCACGACATGATCCACAAAGAAATTGAATGCTACGTGGATGACATGATTGCCAAGTCCCTCACTGAAGAATATCATCTGGTAAATCAGCTGAAGTTGTTCAAGCGCCTGAGAAAGTATCAGCTGAAGCTAAACCCCAACAAATGCACATTCGGGGTGCGTTCTGGTAAGTTGCTGGGATTTATCGTAAGTGAAAAGGGAATTGAAGTTGATCCTGACAAAGTCAAAGCCATTCAGGAAATGCATGCACCTAGGACTAAAAAGGAAGTTCGAGGGTTCTTAGGTAGATTGAACTACATATCAAGGTTCATATCTCACCTCACTGCAACCTGTGAACCCTTGCTCAAATTGTTGAGAAAGGAACAAACAGTCAGGTGGAACGAAGATTTTCAGAAGGCTTTTGACAAAATCAAGGAATACTTACAAGAACCTCCAATTCGTATGCCTCTAGTTGAAGGAAGACCTCTAATAATGTACCTGACAGTATTAGAAGGATCAATGGGGTGTGTGTTGGGCCAGCATGACGAGTCTGGTCGAAAAGAGTATGCAATATACTACCTAAGCAAAAAGTTTACCGACTGTGAACAACGTTATTCACTGCTCGAGAAAACTTGTTGTGCTTTAGCGTGGGCTGCTCGCCGACTAAGACAGTATATGTCTCAAAAGGCCATCAAGGGCAGTGTACTGTCTGACTATCTAGCTGAGCAACCCATTGATGATTATCAACCAATGAGATTTGACTTCCCTGATGAAGACATCATGTTCCTAAAAGCAAAAGATCATGAAGAGCCTGTTCACACTGAAGGGCCTGACCCGGAAGAAGAATGGACAATGATGTTTGATGGGGCTATCAACATGAATGGTCGTGGAGTTGGTGCAATGCTTATTACACCTAAAGGAGTTCATATGCCTTTCTCGGCAAAACTCACCTTTGCATGCACTAACAACGAAGCTGAGTACGAAGCCTGTATCATGGGTCTTGAGGAAGCCATTGACCTCAGGATCAAGACTTTAACTGTATTCGGAGATTCAGCTTTGGTAATCAAACAGACCAACGGTAAATGGTACACTCACCAAGAGCATCTGATTCCATACAGTGACTACACGAGGAGATTATTAACTTTCTTCACAAAAGTCAAACTTGAGTACATCCCTCGAGACAAGAATCAGTTCGCAGATGCTTTAGCTACCGTTTCCTTCATGATCAAAGTCCAAACTGCCAATTTTGTGCCTCGAATTTCGGTATCCATACTAGACCGACCGGTATACGTATTCTCTGTGGACATTGCTAAAGATGACAAGCCTTGGTTCCATGACATCAAATGCTTCTTAGAAGATCAGATATACCCACCTGGGGCATCATCCAATGATAAGAAGACATTGAGAAGACTGGCTGGTAGTTTCTTCCTCAATGCTGATGGTTCATTGTACAAGCGAAACTTTGATATGGTTCTGCTCAGATGTGTTGATAAGAAAGAAGCAGACTTGCTGATGCACGAGGTGCATGAAGGATCTTTCGGTACCCCTGCTGGAGGACATGCAATGGCAAAGAAATTATTAAGATCAGGTTACTACTAGATCACAATGGATGCAGACTGTTGTGCCTATGCCAGAAAGTGCCACAAATGCCAGATCTACGCAGACAAATTGCATGTGCCTCCAAATCCTTTGAACGTGATGTCTTCACCTTGGCCCTTTGCAATGTGGGGCATTGACATGATTAGAAAGATCGAGCTGACCGCTTCAAATGGCCACAGATTCATCCTGGTAGCCATTGATTACTTCACCAAGTGGGTCGAAGCAGCTTCATATGCAAACGTCACCAGACAAGTGGTAGCCAGATTTCTGAAGAGGGACATCATCTGTCGATATGGAGTACCCGAACGAATCATTACTGACAATGGTTCCAATTTGAACAACAAAATGATGGAAGAACTGTGTCGGGATTTCAAAATTCAACATCACAATTCTTCTCCTTACAGGCCAAAGATGAACGGCGCTGTTGAGGCAGCTAACAAAAACATCAAGAAGATTGTGCAGAAGATGGTGGTTACTTACAAAGACTGGCACGAAATGCTACCATTTGCCTTGCATGGGTACCGAACCTCAATCAGAACATCTACTGGGGCAACACCTTATCAACTTGTGTATGGTATGGAGGTTGTCCTACCTGTTGAAGTTGAGCTACCCTCCTTACGGGTACTGATGGATGTAAAGCTGAATGAAGCAGAATGGGTCCGATCTCGGTACAATCAGTTGAATCTGATCAAAGAAAAGAGATTAGCTGCAATTTGCCACGGGCAGTTATATCAGAAGAGGATGAAGAAAGCCTTCGATCAGAAAGTCAGACTTCGGGAATACCAAGTGGGAGATCTTGTGCTGAAAAGACTTCTTCCTCCTCATACAGACCACAGGGGAAAATGGACTCCGAACTACGATGGCCCATTCATAGTAAAGAAGGTTTTCTCTGGTGAAGCACTGATGCTCACTACTATGGATGGTGAAGATTTCTTGTCCCCTGTGAATTCAGATGCAGTTGAAAAATACTTTGCATAAAATGACCCGCTGGACATAAAAAACAGAATGTCAGTCTAGGCAAAAATAGGGCATCTCGACGAGTCAAAAACAGAATAAAAGACTCAGACAAAAATAAGGGAAAATTAAAAAAAAATGTACACCCGCTAAGTTGAAAAGCCGCATTGGACAGCTCAGGCAAAAATGGGTATCTCGGTGGATTGAAAACCCGAAAGGGCGATCCACGCAAAATCAGGGAATAAGCGAACAACTGCATTCTGAATTCGTTTGTATCACTTACAACACGGCAAGCTTCGAAAGAGTTAAAGAATCGGTCAAAATCAACCTTCTTCAGAAAGCAAGATGAGAAGAGCGTCAAGGTCATACAGGTCATAGCAAGGAAAGCTCACCGGAGTGTCGTCAACATTGCCAGCACCTTTACTTTTCTCAATTTGTAACAATCTCCTCATTTCAGGGGATCTGTTTCTTTGACTGTATTTGCCAATTCAGGGCGCCTAGATTAATAAAATCAGATTTTCAGTCACACCTTGTCTTGTACATTTTCGTTCCGTTTGCAAAATGTCCAATATCCATGATATAATATTTGCATAAAACAAATGAGCCATTCTTAATAAATGCTTCCAGGAAATGTATTTACTCTTAGGAATATCTAACTCCTATGACGGAATCCGGTAAGGGATACCTCAGAATGCTTGTGCGTTTCTTTGTCTTACTAGGTTGCAAGTATTCAATACACAACATGGGGCATGACAAGCACATTTCCCCAACATACCTTCTCCCCAAACAGTATCTGGAATGATTTTCCCCAGCGGAGTTGGCAAAGCCTCCTCATCACCAGCGTAAGTCTATTCAGCAGGAGCTTCCCCAGCCGGGATCCCCACAGAGTCCTTTAGGAAGATCGTTCAGTGATCTTTTCTTCCCCAAACAGAGTGCCAGGTCTCAAAGACAAAGGGACTAACCCCCCGCAGAGTTCCAGCCTCTCCTCAGAAGAGTAATGCCTGAATTTCTCACACAACAAGGTGACAGAAGCTTCCTTATCCCCAGCTGGACTTCTCCTTACAGGATAGGTCTATCAATGATCTAGTTCCCCAAGCAGAGCTATGTATCTTAACAGATCTACCAAAGATCTTCCCCCCAGCTGGGATATCCCTCCAAGCAGATCAGCCAGAGGTCTTCACAGTAGCGGGATCCGAATCCCGAATCGGTTTCCCTTTGCATAATCATAGCATTCGCATCATTTTTCCCCACAAAGCGTAGCATTCCGTCTAAAAACGGAGCATTACGGCAAAAATCAAACATTTGCATGATCACAAGCCTGGTTCGAATCAGTCACCTGCAAATACCACCAGCATTTCATCAGCAATGTATATAAAGGCTCACATGCCTTGCAAATAAAAGCCAAAGCGTCCCCTTTGCACTCTCCAACACAAATGCCTGTTTATATATACCCTTTCGACACTCGCCCGTGTCATATCTTTCCCCTGCAGATGTAAGCCAAGACATCTTTGCATTCAGAAACTTATATACACTCTCTTTTGACACTCGTCCGTGTCTTGCTCGTACTTCACAACACTCATTCATACTTATACAGATACTCGTATGTATTTTGTATATATATATCACTCCTCAAACATATTCAACACTCGTCCATGTTCTTTGTTAACCAGTTGATACTCGTCCGTATCGTCATCTCTGAACATGCGTCAGCGTTTGTTTCTACCGATACTCGTCTGTATCATGGTCTTAAGGATGCTCGTCCGCATCTTTAATATATACACAACGTCAAACACTTATACCTTTTATTTCTTAGGCGTAAGCACCCGTCCGTGTTTACTATTCCCCAGTAAGTCTCCAGCAAAGCAACTTTTCTCCTATCCGACATTCGTCCTATGTCGTGATACTTTCGGCAGCCGTACCCTGCCAGGTGATCGTCCTTCACCTTTGGATAACCATCCCTCATCCTTTTCCCCAACGAAGTCTCCATTATTGGACCCCTTTTCTATCCGGCATTCGTCCTATGTCGTGATATTTAGCAGCCGTCCCCTGCTAGTTGATCGTCCTTCACCTTTTGATGATCGTCCTTCATCATGCTTATCCGATGGCCGTCCCCATCTTCGACTTTTTCTACCTGACATTCGTTCTATGTCATGATACAACCCCGAGAGCAGACGTACCCTGCTAGGTGATCGTCCTTCATCTTTTGATGATCGTCCTTCATCATGCTTATCCGATGGCCGTCCCCATCGTCGACTTTTTCTATCTGACATTCGTCATATGTCGTGGTAAAGAGCAGCCGTCCCCTGCTAGGTGATCGTCCTTCACCTTTGATGACTGTTCCTCATCATTATTTTATTTATTCTTTAACACCGATGGCCGTCCCCATCGTTGTTTAAATTACTTTCGGAAACCTGGTGGTCGTCCCCATCATTGCTTTTTTACCTTTGTTTTAATCCCCAGAGAACCCTGTTTCTTTGCTTGATGGCCGTCCCCATCATGATTTCTTATTTCCCCAGCTTGTCGGTCGTCCCCGTCATTGCTTTATTCCCCAGCAGTCGTCCTCTGCTCGATGGTCGTCCTCCATCGCCCGCACTTTATATTCATGCTATGCTACCTTTTACAATTTATATCCCTTTTCTTCTTCTCCCCAGTGAGTGCAAATTTTGGACTGTCTTTGGTATTCAACAACAAGTTATCTTGTTTGTCTGTTAAGCCAAGCGCTTACATCCTGCACAGCTAACTCATGCTTGAATAGGAGCAGCTGTCAACACCCCAAATTTGCCCTCACTCATTTCACCATTGGCTTGTGATCTTTCATTTTTTGCATAAGCATAAGCACACCATCTCATATTGCATATTTGTTTCATCTGCATAGTTTAATTCATCTGCATCTAGGGTTTGTGATCTGAGCAATCCAAGGATTCATCTGAGCCACTCCAAAGGTCTTCAATCATTCCAAGAGGGTCCATGTGTGTTCTATCATCATATTATATCCCTCAAAGATCAAGGAAGTCAAGAAATCATAAGAACTGGCAAGGCATGGAAGCAGAGCTAGGGTTTTCACTACACAGATGACCTGAAATTAGGGTTTTGGTTTCAGAGGCCATAACTCCAAATTTTTTGGTCATTTTTGTTTCTAATAGTCTCAATATGTTATAAGGATCATGTGTACCAAGTTTGATGAAGAAATTCATTGTGGAAGTCATTTGTTCACTGGGTAACTTCTTGAGCAAGTCAGTGCAAAATCAGGGCATCTAAGGCCCCCAACAATAGAACCAAAGTGGTATTTTCATCATTGAAGTTATATGATCTTTATTTGATCATTTAAGTGCTTGGAAGTTCACAAAATTGAATAAATTTGAGCTAAACCAAAAGTTGCCAAAAATGGAAATGACTTGTAATGAAAACTTTCCATTTTGGGAAAGTTCTTCAACCTCCTCTTTCTCAACCAAAAATGCTTCAAATGAAAAATTGTTGGTCATGAAAGTTGTAGATTGGATCATTCCATTTTCAAAAAGTACAATAATATGTTCTAATTCATTGTGAAACTCAAGTTATGGCCTTGCAAAGTTGGCAAAAATCCTATAATTTTCACATTCACACCAAAGAGGATTTTTTGCAAAACCACTTGCCAAGTCATTTTGTGACCTCTAATGCATCTCTAAGCATCATACAAACATAGTATATTGCATTGTGATCAGAATTTCCCAAAGAATCACTTGCTTTCATGGCTTGCATCACAAGAAATCACAAAAGGGGAAAATTACATAACACTTGCAAAACCTATGAAATCTTTGCCTCTAAGCCATCCAGCTGCATAATTTCAATCCCATGGCTCTCCTTGAACCAAGCTGAGGCCAGACATGCCCTTGAACAGCTGCTGCACAAGCTCATGCCTCAAGTACACAAGTTGTTGACTTTTTGCAATTGGACCCATACCAATCAGCTGCAGCCACAACAACTCTCTAGCCAACATGGACTTGTTATGTGGACCAAAAGCAAGTCAACTCACATAACCTTGGAGCTCAGAACCTCTCATACACCAAGTTCCACAAAATCACCCTCAACCTTCATCTCTTTGAAACACATTGCACAAGCATCAAACATCCAATATTTTTCCATAGATCAACTCACCATCATCCACAAATCATTTCCCAACCATTGCCAAGCCCTAAAAGTCAGCCAAACACAAACACGATTCTGGACCAGTTGAGTTGCAACCTCTCAATCCAGTTCATTTCAACTCATTCCAAGCTTCTCAACATCATCAAGGAGTCCATTGGGGTGGGTTTGCACATGAGAAGAGGTCAGAAAGCTCTATACGTGAAAGCTCCAGCTCAGGTATCCATCTTCAAACTTTTTTCCAGAAGCATGATTTTAAGTTTCTAAGTTGTTCTACGTGTTATGCTGATCATCATGATATAATTTATTTTGAAAATGAGTTGAAAACAAGCGTGTATTTAACTTCTGAAACTTTGCCCGTGAAACATGTTCTTGTTTGATTCTCATGATTGATGCAAAATAAATTAATTTTGAGGGTTGATCCGTGCTTGGGGTGAGCTGGGGATTTGATCTGGAGCTTTAGAGCTCATGAAATGGCTTGGGGAGAGAGTTGGGGAAAGAACCCTGCCGGAGAAGACGACCGGAACACTGTTCTGGCCGTCTGAGGTGGATTAGGGCTAATCTCAGGTGATTAGCTGAGTTTGAATTTGGGCCGTTTGATGTGAGCTTGCCGCGCGTTTTGAAGGGGTGAGATTAATCATTAAACCCTAAACTTAATTAATTATTTAAATTAAGTCAGATTAAAACATAGCCGTAGGATTTCATTTAATTTGGAAGATTAAGTCATGGCCTTTGGATTTAAATACCCCCAGTCACGCTGACTTGCCATCTGGACCACTGGATTTCCCAACCTTAGATCTCAGCCTCTCCTTTTGCATACTTTCATTTTATTCTTATTTTCTTTATATTTTATTTTACATTTTTATTAAAAATAGAAAAAATCATTAAAAAATTCTGAAATATTTTACCATGAATATTATTAATTTTCAGAAACCAAAAATATTTTTATTTTTATTTTTTGCATAAAAATTGTATTTTTAAAATATTTAAATGTTTATTTTAATTAATTAATAGAAATTAATTAATTAAAATACCATTTAAGTTTCTAAAAATCACAAAAAAATTCACATTGCATCTTAAGACATTTAGAAACATTGTCAAACCATTCATACAAATTTCTTTTTGGTTTTGAACATTATTTGACATTTTCTTTGAATTTAGGGTTGATAAAATTCCCTTTTTAGAACCCTAACTTTGAAAAATCTTTTCTGCCTAACCATGAATGTTTTGATAATGATTCTTTTTGCGTTGTTTTCCATATAACATGTAGTTTCTAGGATATTTTTGTCATGAATTTATCTTTCATTTTCAAATTGATTTTCATTTTTCCTTTTAAGGTACCCAAAAACCCTAGTTAACTTAGAAAAATCATAACTTCCTTTAGGTTAAGAGTTAGACCTCCTCCTTTGGGGTGTGATATCATATGGGGTTAGGGTTCGTTTGAGCTCATTTGTAAATTTTTATCATGTGAATTGCTTCTGTTTTGATCATTTGCATCTCATCCTTTCATGTAACCCTAATTTTGCATCCTTACTTGCATCTTACATTGCATTGCATGAACATATGAACTTGCCATGACATTATAAGCACTTGTATGCCATCTTAGACATCTTAAGACATTGATTGAACATTTCTTGGTCATTTATTCATACATTTGCTATGCTTTGCATCCATTTCATTTCATAAACACCCATGTGTTTTCATGCTTCCCACATGCCTCATATGCATTCATTCCCTTGTATGATCACACATGTGCACCTTGTATGCTCTTACATCATCTCATAGCATCATTTACATCATGTGTTTGTTTCTGGTTTTGGTTTTGCCTTTGCATATGCTTCATTCCATTTCATTTCTTTCCTTATGCATATTGTGATAACATTTTCAGGTGGTAAGTTAACTTGAGAAGTGAATTTGCCTTCACTTCTCATTTCTCTCCCTCTTCTTCATATGCATCTTTACTGCATTTTTCATTGTCTTTGAGTGGTATTTCTCACTCATGTTCATCTCTCACTTTCTTTCTTTAAGTTACTTATCTTCTTCAATGAAGTAAGTAACTTACTTCTTCTGCTTCTTCCTCCTTCCATCTGCTTCTTCCATTGGTGGCTTCCTTGAAGATCTTTCTCAAGCCTTAAAAACCATAGGAACATCCAAGCATGACAATAATTAGGACTTATTAGTTTCCCTTATACTTTTATCTTTGAGTCTTCTTTGTGTCTCTCTTCTCATCTCATCATTAGAGACTAAATCTTTAAGGTTTTAGGACTTTGGAATTAGGGTTATGCCTGCATCCTTCTCTTAGGATGGAGTGTATAACTCTAATCCTAAGTGTTAAACCCTTAATTTGTTTAAACCTCTTAATCAATCCATCTAATAATCACTAAGACATTAACTTGTAACTTGGGCCTTACATTAGGGCTCTAATTCTTCCTTTATGGTTAAGAAGGACTAACCCTAGTGTTTAATGGACAAGTCCCCCTCAAGTTGTCTTACAAACCATAAAACTCACTTCTTAATCTCACTCTTAATTAAAATCCACTTTAATAAAGGCTTGTTTTGTCATGAGGTTAATCCCTAACCATGGATTAAGTTGAGGTATCTTCCTCAGATTAAGTGTGCTCATCTATTATCCTTCTATTAGGATGGTGTAATGAGTTCACTAATCCTTAATTTATGCTTAAACTCATTACTTAACACTAAACAAAAACCCAAAAACATCTAAATAATCACAAGTAGGTTAATAATCTTAATCCTACATCATCATGGTAATTAAGTTGAGATGTTTATCTCATACTTAAAGTATTCTCATTATCCCTACAAAGGGAGGATATAATGAGTTTACTAACCCTTGGTTTAGGCTTAAGCTCATTAACTTATGAAAAACACCAAAAACAATAAAAGATTGAAAACACAAAAACAAACAATAATCGTCTCCTTCGGGATTCTTTTCTCATCATCTTCATTCACAAGCGAGAACTTGCTTCTTCCGTCTAATGCAAGACAGTTAGCACTCGAGCCAGACGAGTCATACACTTGAGCATAGACAAGCAAGCAGTTCATAGTCAATTTATCTTTCAGTCTCTTTGAGTCGAACTACGGTGTTCTGACTTCCTCATTGCACAAGAGGATACGTAGGCATAACTTAACTGTTATCGAACAAAAGTCTCTGTGTCTTCCTCCTCTTTCAGCATTCTTTTAAGCCTCATTCCTGAGCATTTCACCACCCTTTTTTGCACTGACACTTGTATATCTTTTTTCAGCTTTTGCATACAGATAGCACATACACCTACCCCTTTAAACACAATCTTTCAAGTGTGGATCCCGTCGAGTACGACAGACAATCTGGGTGCTAATACCTTCCCAGGTTGTAACCAACCCCCTTTCTCAGTTTCTCTGGTTCGCGAACGTCTTATCCATCTTTTCCCAGGTTTATGCAGCATTACCTTTCCTTCAGGATAAAAATGCCTAGTTGTCGACTCTATTCACTTCACTTTCATTTTCTCTTTTCGCCGACCGTTCGCGTCTGTACCCTATCTGACCCGATGTCTTTTCGGGGGAGCAACATTATGCTCAGGTGTTGCAGGCTCGTCTGATACGAGTGCATTTACCGTCTTGCATGTGAGACAAGTCGTTGCGAATTCGCGTTATGAGTGAATGAGATGAGAAGAGAAGTTCCCGCAGGATAGTCGCTTATTGTTTGTTTTTGCCTTTTAAGAGTTTTGTATGAATTTCTTACAAGGAAGTGAATTCAAACTCTTTTCCATGGAATGTGTACTTGCTACTGCATCCCAAGATGGAATAATAGAACAAGCACACCAAGCAAGGAGAATTTATCCAAGACTTGTTTCCACGGATTAGGGTTTAAGTTCACTAGCTTGTTGAACTTTATTAAGTGTTTTTGTAGCTTTTGTGAAGAAGTATCTTTTATGTTTTCTTTGTGAAACAACCCCTTGATAAGACTTATACATCATGCCAGACAAGCTTACACCATTCCAAGATGGAATGAATGTAAGTGCCCCATGGAATAAGGCTATACACAAAGGATCCTTTCATGAATTTATTAAGTCTTTTTGGATTTTGTCTGAAGATGAGAATGAAGACTCAAATCGGAAAAGGACAAAAATTAAGGGGGACTAAGACACAACCCTATGTTATTTATTAAAATGGTGGTCCTAATGGTGAGTGGGGCTTTTCTAATCCTAAAGAGAAAAGGAAAAAAGAGAAGAAAAAGGATGCAACTTACTTCCTAAGGAAGATAAGTTGGTCCTAACAAATGGGAACCCTACCAACAACAAATATGGAAGTAAAAGGTGAATTAAATGCATAAAAAAATGCATAAAAATAAAATAAAAGGATAAGGTGTAAAGAAACATACCTTTCCCTCCCTACAAAACAAAGATTAGTGTGCATTTTATTAAAATAATTAAGCAAACATACACCAATTAAATCCTAATAACTCTAGGACTCAATCTAAACTCTATCTTAATTCTAAAAGAACTAAAAATATGCTAAAACAAAAATTCATCACCTACTACAGCCTCTAAAGTGACAACAACTACCAAAACAATGCATAACACAAGGTAGCTTTTTACAGCTAGCATACAACATAAAAATAGGTGTAAAAAGTCACATACAGCATGCAAACATAACAAACAACATGCATTTTACAACACCTATATGCAAAGTCAGCTGTGAAATGTAAAATGCGGATTTGATTATTTTCATTTTTTAATGCACAAACTCAATAAAAAATGTACTAATTAAACATGAATATGCATTTAAACATAGATCAACATACATAATTGAATGAACATGATCATTTTTGAGGGATTATGCAACAAGAATGCAAAATATGGCACATGAACATGGCATATGAACATAATGAGCATTGACCATGAATATGCAACATGATAGATCAACAAGAATGTCAAGCTCAATGAAAAATTAAGAATTGAATTGATGTGAATGATATGATCAATTAAGCACAATAAATTGTATGATCATATGAAGCATTTAATCACTTTTGGCAAAAAAATCAACATGGCATTTAATCATTTAATCAATCCAACAAGCAAGGATCATAATCATGAAGCACATATTGGAATTAAGCAAGCATTTGACATGTGAAACAAGTGATTAAAGTGTAGCAAAACACATCAAGAATAAATTACAACACAAATTCATATTTAACAAAAAACATGGAAAAGTGAACGGAATCATGTCGAAATGACTCAAAACAAATGAATCGGCTACTGGAAATAGACCCAAAAATTCCCTAAAATCAATACCTAAACATGTATGAACCTTAGAAGCACTAGGAAGCAGTATTGATCAAGAAAATAAGCTAAAAAAACAAAATATAATAGCGTTAACCGGTTAACCAAACGGTTAACCCGTTAACGGACCCAAAACAACACTAAATTTGGCTAAAAACGCATGCGTTAACCGGTTAACCAAACCGTTAACCGGTTAACGCTGAACAAAAAGTGAAAAATGCTTTTGAAATAAGTGCTTTTGGCCACAATCTTCCTTCTAAACAACCCTAACCCCCACCTAATCATGCTAACATGAATTTCTACTCAATTAGGGCTTATTAACACATATTAGAACCTATAACAAGCTACAACCTAGCTTCTAATCCATAAAACTCCACAAATCGCAAGCAAAACGTAACGAAAACATAATCAACCATAAGTAATATGAAAAGCACTTAAAGAATGCCAAAATGGAAAGATGAAGAGAATAACTTAAAGCTAGCATGGTTTTAGATTGCCAACCTACGAAGCAGAAAAGTGCTTCGATAAATGTTGTGAGAATCGGAACTTGATCAAAGAGAAAACCAAGAAAACCGTGAATCCGCAAAATAAATGCGTTATTGATGCTTGAGCCTCCTTGCACTTCCGATAAGTCGAAATCTTCACAAAAATCAGTAGCTTCTTCTTCTACAATCCACAATTCAATGGAGGTTGGAGGCTAAGCTTTAAGATCTTCAAGTTTCAATGTGAAACTTGAAGAGCTTCTTCAAAAAAGCTTTGGTGAAAAGGGAAATGGAGGAAAAGTGAGAGAGAAAAAGTGATTCTAGAAATTGTGAGAGAGTGAAAAAATTGGGAACCTTTTACATTGAAGTGACTATATAGGGGTTAGGCTTTGAGCTAGGTTTGGGAATGGAGTTAGGTTTAGGAATGGAGTTAGGTTTGTAGTTAGTTAGGGTTAGGGTTGGAGAAGGAATATTCCTTGGAATATTCCATGGAATACTCTAGAAGGTTGTGGAACATGGTAGAAGAATCCAAAGGAAATTGAGTGGAATTGAAGTGGAAAAACAAGAGGGAAAGAATGAAAGGAAATGTGGAAAGAAAGTGGAAGGAAAAGTGGAGGGAAAGGTGAAATTAACCACTTTTCAAATGATTTTGTTTTCTTTGATTTTTTATGATTCCTCCATCATTTCTTGACCAAATTTGAACCATAGGATCATTGTAACCCTAATTTCATGATTTTGATCTTAAAAGTCATAAGTCGACCTTTTTTACCTAGCTCGGTTGCCTTTTCCCCGATTCCTCGATTTTTAGTCATCTGGCCAATTGAACCTCTTCCAAAATGATTTTGTGGATGAAATTTGAACCCTAGGAACTTGACATCATATATAAGACATCAGAATCAACTTTGAATCATAAATTCATGTAGAAGCCCAATAGAAATGAAACCCTAATTTGGCCTTTTTCATCAGGAGATATTGCACTGCTTGCCTTCTCTGATTAAACCAAATCTTTCCATGGCTTGTGGCCTCAAATGAAGACTTGTAGGATGTTGTGAACCCTTTACACAAGGTTGAGAAGCTTTGTGGCCCTTTGATTGCCTTTGTATAGCCTTCAGTTACTCCAATCATTGATCACATACCTATGCCTCAGCCATGCTACACATGATGCAATGTTTTTGGTTATTTCATGAACTTATGTATGCTAAATGATATGCAAAATGTTGAGGATATGAGAGGGTAAATTTTGAGGTATTACAGCTGCTCCTATTCAATTATCTGCAAGCTTGAATGACTAATTGCGAGAGCTTTTAGACGTTCAAGGTATGGAGTGATTGAATACTCGAATAAAACCTGGAAATTTGAACTCTGTGGGTAATAAAATATGCTGGGAAGAATGCCATCCTCAAATGACAATTCTCAAAAGATACTCGGATCTAACACGAAACCATCCTCGAATGGAGACGCAATGGCATACCGGCCTCAGTCGATAACCAGAAACACAAAGATTGACCTCAGACAAACTGTGCAAAAGAGACAAACTGACCTCAATCAATAAGCTCAAAATGGTCTATCTTCCTCAAATGATAGCCACAACAAAAAGACCAACCTCAGAAGGACTTGAAGAAAAGAATGCCATCCTCAAATGACAACTCACAAAAGATCCTCGGATCTAACACGAAACCATCCTCGAATGGAAACACAATGGTATACCGGCCTCAGTCGATAACCAGAAACACAAAGACTGACCTCGGACAGATTTTCCAAAAGAGACAAACTGACCTCAATCAATAAGCTCAAAATGGTCTATCATCCTCGAATGATAGCCACAACAAAAAGACCAACCTCAGAAGGACTTGAAGAAAAGAATGCCATCCTCGAATGACAACTCACAAAAGATCCTCGGATCTAACACGAAACCATCCTCGAATGGAGACACAATGGTATATCGGCCTCAGTCGATAACCAAAAACACAAAGAATGACCTCAGACAGACTTTGCAAAAAAGACAAACTGACCTCAATCAATAAGCTCAAAATGGTCTATCATCCTCGAATGATAGACACAACAAGCAAGACCAACCTCAGAAGGACTTGAAGAAAAGAATTCCATCCTCGAATGACAATTCTCAAAAGATCCTCGGATCTAACACGAAACCATCCTCGAATGGAGACGCAATGGTATACCAGCCTCAGTCGATAACCAAAAACACAAAGAATGACCTCAGACAGACTTTCCAAAAGAGACAAACTGACCTCAATCAATAAGCTCAAAATGGTCTATCATCCTCGAATGATAGCCACAACAAACAAGACCAACCTCAGAAGGACTTGAAGAAAAGAATTCCATCCTCGAATGACAATTCTCAAAAGATCCTTGGATCTAACACGAAACCACCCTCAAATGGAGACGCAATGGTATACCGGCCTCAATCAATAACCAAAAACAACAAAGACTGACCTCAGACAGACTTTGCAAAAGAGACAAACTGACCTCAATCAATAAGCTCAAAATGGTCTATCATCCTCGAATGATAGCCACAACAACAAGACCAACCTCAGAAGGACTTGAAGAAAAGAATTCCATCCTCAAATGACAATTCTCAAAAGATCCTCGGATCTAAAACGAAACCATCCTCAAATGGAGATGCAATGGTATACCGGCCTCAATCGATAACCAAAAACAACAAAGACTGACCTCAGAGAGACTTTGCAAAAGAGACAAACTGACCTCAATCAATAAGCTCCAAAATAGTCTATCATCCTCGAATGATAGCCATAACAACAAGATCAACCTCAGAAGGACTTGAAGAAAAGAATTTCATCCTCAAATGACAATTCTCAAAAGATCCTCGATCTGTAACGAAACCATCCTCGAATGGAGACGCAATGGTATACTGACCTCAGTCGATAACCAAAAACACAAAGAATTACCTCAGACAGACTTTGCAAAAGAGACAAACTGACCTCAATCAATAAGCTCCAAAATGGTCTATCATCCTCGAATGATAGTCACAACAACAAGACCAACCTCAGAAGGACTTGAAGAAAAGAATTCCATCCTCAAATGACAATTCTCAAAAGATCCTCGGATCTAACACGAAACCATCCTAGAATGGAGACGCAATGGTATACCGGCCTCAGTCGATAACCAAAAACAACAAAGACTGACCTCAGACAAAATTTGCAAAAGAGACAAACTGACCTCAATCAATAAGCTCCAAAATGGTTTATCATCCTCGAATGATAGCCACAACAAACAAGACCAACCTCAGAAGGACTTGAAGAAAAGAATGCCAACCTCGAATGACAATTCCCAAAAGATCCTTGGATCTAACACGAAACCATCCTCGAATGGAGACGCAATGGTATATCGGCCTCAGTCGATAACCAAAAACACAAAGAAAATAGGATAAGATGAAATGGGATCGTTGTACATAAACGAGAGCCCATGCAAACAGGACCATTGTACCAAACGAGAACCTGCGATGCGATTGTTTTACAAAACAAGACGCGAAATAGATGACAAATATTGACTTGAAAAGGCAAGGATGCCTGGAAAATGGTATAAGTATCTTCTGTGGGGAGTATTTCAGGTTGAGAAGATGTTATAGGTTGTATGTAACATACCTCAAAACTGGCCCATGCTGGCATGCATATGCTTGGATTTATGGCGTAATGCTCCATGAGGATGGAAATGCTACGCTTTGGAGGATGCAAATGTAATGATGATTATGCATATGCAAATGCAAAGGATCTCCCGAAAAGGAGACTGCAAGTATCCCGGATGGCTTGACTGGGGAGGAACTGATGATCACTGCACTGATCTGATCCATCCTGATGAGGAGGAAACAACTCTGCGGGGAAAGTTGTCAATGATACACCAGCTCTGAACAACCGCCACTGCCAAAAATAAATTGGACTTCAAGATTGGAGAACCAAGACCCTGTTGGAGATGGACCCTTCTTGTACTCTGGTGGGGAGGTGGAGACCTTCCGACTTGACTGGTAACCGGAGGCATGACACTGCTGAGGAAGCAACTTGCTGGGGAGGAAAGACACTCCTTGTACTGCTGGGAATTGCCCCTGTATTGAAGGAAGACTTCTGCTTGAGGAGGGAAAACATCTCTTACCATTAATGTTGGAGAAGAAATTAAACTTTACTTCCATTGGGGATAACTGGAGACACCCTGGAAAACACATGTTCTTGTTCAAGCATAAGGAAATGTTCCTCCTAGGAATCTTCTTTTAGCTCTGTTAGCAACACCTGCACTTGTACCTGCTTAAACACAATCGATAGTGCCTGCAACATGGAGAGTTAGTTTGGAACCTGTATGTCCCAGGCTCATAGCATGAATCATTATCTGGGCATCCTGACACCCTTTCAAAGTTGTATTAAATGTTTTTGTCCTCCTGCATGAGTTAGAAAGCATTCAAATGTTCACAACACAATATAAATCATAATTTGTTGGACGTTTCCGCAATCAATCAATGCTAGATGAAAAACAAAAACAAGAAACAAATAGTCACAAGTTGACTGAAATTGAATTTTTTATTGATTTGGAAAAATGGCCATGAATAGACAATACAAAGGAAGCAATTCCCTGGAAAGAGGAAATAGCCAAAAAGGAAAACAAATTATCCTATTGGCAATGTAATAAGTGGATCTCATCAAGTTTTAACCCGGTTATGACTCGTATATCTTCGAGACGATTCGCTCGCTCTGCCCCTTGGGAAAGGTGATTGAACTGGTCTTCAACCTTTAGAATAACCTCAATTGCAAATGAGTTAAAAACTTCGCAGATCGCAGTCGTTCGTGTTAGTCCCTCTTTTGCGTGGATCGCCCTTTCAGGTTTTCAATCCACCGGGATACCCTTTTTTACCTGAGTTGTCCGATGTGGCTTTTCAACTCAGCGGGTGTACATTTTTTTTTCAAGATTTCCCTAAGTTTTACCCGAGTCTTTTATTCTGTTTTTGGCTCGCCGGGATGTCCATTTTTGCCTGGATCTTTATTTTGTTTTTATCCAGCGGGTCCTTTTTACACGAAGTATTTTCTTACTGCGTCTGCGTTGACAGGGGATTGGAAGTCTTCTCCGTCCATGGTTGTCAGCATCAAGGCTCTACCTGAGAAAACCTTTTTAACCATGAACGGTCCTTCATAATTAGGTGTCCATTTTCCCCTGTGATCGTTAAGAGGAGGAAGAATCCTTTTCAGCACCAGGTCACCTGGTATGTACCTTTACGGTCGTACCTTCTTGTCAAAAGCTTGCTTCACCCGCCGCTGATACAATTGTCCATGGCATACAACTGCTAGACGTTTTTCTTCAATGAGGCTCAATTAATTATATCTAGATCAGAGCCACTCAGCTTCATCTAGCTTAATGTCCATCATTAACCTCAATGAGGGGATTTCCACTTCAATTGGTAAGACTGCCTCCATACCATACACCACTGAGAACGGAGTTGCCCCTGTTGAGGTACGCACTAACGTTCTGTACCCATGTAAAGCAGATGGTAGCATCTCATGCCGGTCATTGTATGTTACAACCATCTTCTGCACGATCTTCTTGATGTTCTTGTTGGCCGCCTCGACGGTGCCATTCATCTTCGGGTGATATGGAGAAGAGTTGTGATGCTCTATTTTGAAATCCCGACACAAGTTAGCCATCATCTTGTTGTTGAGATTAGAACCATTATCAGTAATGATTCTTTCGGGAATTCCGTACCGGCAAATGATGTCTCTTTTAATAAACCGGGCTACCACTTGTTTAGTAACATTGGCATAAGATGCCGCTTCGACCCACTTCGTGAAGTAGTCTATAGCAACCAGGATGAAACGGTGACTGTTGGAAGCTTTTGGTTCGATCTTGCCAATCATATCAATTCCCCACATGGAGAACGACCATGGTGAAGACATGACACTCAATGGATTCGGAGGCACATGGACCTTATCGGCATAAATCTGACACTTGTGACATTTACGGGAGTATTTACAGCAATCGGATTCCATGGTGATCCAATAATATCCCGATCTCAACAACTTCTTGGCCATAGCATGTCCTCCAGCATGGGTACCAAAGGAGCCTTCATGAACCTCTTGCATCAACAAGTCTGCTTCGTGTCTATCCATGCATCTGTGCAGAACCATGTCGAAGTTTTGCTTGTATAGCACACCATCTTGATTCAAGAAGAAACCACCTGCTAGTCTTCTGAGGGTCTTCTTGTCTTTACTGGATGCCCCAACGGGGTATTCTTGAGCCTTCAAGAATTGCTTGATATCATGATACCAAGGTTTTTTATCTTCACCACTGTCAACTGCAAAGACATAAGCAGGTCTTTCAAGACGGGAGACCATGATTTGAGGCACGAAATTCTCTTGACAAACTTTAATCATAGACGACAAAGTTGTTAGAGCATCGGCGAACTGATTTTTGTCTCGAGGAATATAATTCAACTTGACCTTGGTGAATAAAGTTAGTAGCCTCCTGGTATAATCCCTGTAAGGAACCAAGTGAGGTTGATGAACTGACCATTTGCCATTGACTTGGTTCACCACCAGGGCAGAATCTCCGAAGATCTCGAGGTTCTTGACTCGCAAGTTAATTGCCTCTTCAACCCCCATGATGAAAGCTTCATACTCTGCCTCATTGTTAGTGCATTCGAAAGTCAACCGAGCAGCTAAAGGTGTATGGACCCCTTCTGGTGAGATGATAACAACACCTACTCCACTTCCGTTCATGTTCACAGCTCCGTCAAACATCAACTTCCATTTGGATTCAGGGTCTGGCCCCTCCTTCGGAAGTGGTTCTTCACAGTCTTTCAACTTGAGGAACATGATGTCCTCATTCGGAAACTCGAACTTCATGGGTTGATAATCATCGATTGGCTGCTGAGCCAAGTATTCTGACAATACACTTCCTTTGATTGCTTTTTACGAAGTGTAATGGATATCATACTCTGTTAGTATCATCTACCATCGGGCTACCCTTCCCGTCAGAGCCGGCTTCTCGAAAATGTATTTCACAGGATCCATCTTGGAAATTAAGAGAGTGGTGTGAGTCAACATGTACTGTCTTAGTCAGCGAGCAGCCCATGCCAAAGCGCAACAAGTTTTCTCGAGTAGTGAGTAGCGTGTCTCACAATCGGTAAACTTTTTGCTAAGGTAATAAATGGCGTTCTCTTTTCGACCAGACTCGTCCTGCTGACCCATCACACATCCCATTGATCCTTCAAGCACAGTAAGATACATGATTAAAGGTCTCCCTGGCACCTGAGGCATGAGAACTGGAGGTTCTAGCAAGTACTCCTTAATTCAGTCAAAGGCTTGCTGAAAGTCTTCATTCCATTTAATTGCCTGATTTTTCCTCAGAAGCTTAAAGATGGGTTCACACATGGCCGTTAGGTGAGAGATAAACTGTGCAATGTAATTTAGTCTCCCTAAGAAACCACACACTTGTTTTTCAGTCTTTGGCTCAGGAATCTCTTGGATGGCTTTTACTTTGGCTGGATCAACCTCAATTCCCCGCTCACTAACAATGAAACAAAGTAGCTTGCCGGAACGGACCCCGAAGGTGCACTTATTCGGATTCAACCTCAATCTGAACTTCCGGAGTCTGTCAAACAACTTTGATAGATTGACCAAGTGCTCTTCTTCTGTTTGGGATTTTGCTATCATATCATCAACATAAACCTCAATTTCATGATGAATCATGTCGTGAAATAGCGTCACCATCGCCCGTTGGTAAGTGGCCCCAGCATTCTTCAGACCAAACGGCATGACCTTGTAACAGAAAGTGCCCCAAGGCGTGATGAAGGTAGTCTTTTCCATATCATATGGATACATCTTAATTTGGTTATAACCTGAAAACCCGTCCATGAAAGAGAACACGGAAAACTGAGCAGTATTATCAACAAGCACATCTATGTGAGGCAGAGGGAAATCATCTTTAGGGCTGGCCCTGTTCAAATCCCTGTAGTCTACACACATCCTGACCTTACCGTCTTTCTTAGGGACCGTCTCAATGTTGGCAACCCACGGAGGGTAACTAGTCACGGCCAAGAAACCAGCATCAAATTGCTTTTGTACTTCCTATTTTATTTTGATTGCCATATCATGGCGTGTGCGCCTCAACTTCTGCTTCACTGGAGGGCAGTCTTCTCTCAGAGGCAACTTATGTACCACAATGTCAGTGTCTAAACCAGGCATATCCTGGTAAGACCATGCAAAGACATCAACATACTCTCGAAGCATAGCAATTAGACGAGTCTTGATAGATTCTTCTAATGCGGCCCCGATCTTAAATTCTTTCTTGTCTTCTTCGGTACCCAGGTTTATCACTTTGACGACCTCTTCATGCGGATGAATCATCTTCTCCTCCTATTTAAGCAGTCTGGCTAACTCTTCAGGTAGTTCACAATCTTCTTCGCCTTCCTCATCGGCTTGATAAATTGGATTGTCGAAGTCATACTCAGCCATAACAGGGTCGTCATTGATAAGATCCGGTGATGAGCACCTGCTTGAATGGTGATTCATGCAAGGCTTTAGCAAAAACTTGAGAAAATGAGAAACATTGCCATTTTAAAACTTTTCTTTCTTTTTGAAAAACAAAAGCAAAAAATGAAAGGCAAAGAACAACATGGATGAATGTGAAACGTCAGCTTTATTTATGATTATGAATTGTGCTAGGAACAAAAGAACCCTTACAAAAAGCTACTATGCCCCGGGCAAGACATAGTGCTTGAGTACAGGAAAGACAAAAAACAAAGATTATTACTCTTCGAAGGAAGTGACTGAGATAAGCCTTTCAGATGTCCAATGTCTAAGTTGAGTCCCTAGAACAGAAGGCTTGATCCACTCATCTAAGTCACAGTCACTATCAACTGCGTCATCCTGCACGACACTGATGCTTCCATTATCCACCACTCCCGCACTCGTGAAAGTAATCGGGCCTTGACGACCTCTAGCACTCGGTCCAGATGATGACTGCCCAGGATGGTAACCAATCCCAAACATATCTTTCTTTTCCGACACTTCTAATGGACTGCCCCAGCCTTCTCGTATCCCAGATTCTACCACTTCAAGAGCTTTCTTATAAGAGGCTATGGAAACCCCCTTCTTTGGTTCTTCAGAAGAAGCTTCCAATGAAGAGGCTTGTTCAGTTCTCAAGGGCTCAAAAGCCTGACATGGAGTTTCAACTATTTCGCCATCCATCTTCATATATTTGAATGAAGCCAGATGACTAATGAAAATGTCTTCTTCCCCACTGACTGTTACAGTTTGGCCCCAGACGAACTTTAGCTTTTGATGAAGTGTGGATGATACTGCTCCTGCTGAATGTATCCAAGGCCTTCCCAGCAAACAACTATATGCAGGTTGTATATCCATTACGTAGAACGTGGTATTGAAGATTTATGGACCTACTTTAATTGGTAAATCCACCTCCTCGAACACCGATCTCCTCGACCCATCAAATGCTCTAACTACCAGGTCACTAGGCTTTAAAACCACTCCATCATAATCCAACTTCATCAATGCCTTCTTGGGCAGAACATTCAATGATGATCTGGTATCTACCAACACGTGAGAAAGTACTGCCCCCTTACATTCTAAAGAGATATGCAGTGCTCGATTATGAGCACGCCCTTCAGATGTTAGATCCATGTCTGTAAAGCCCAATTCGTGACTGGAATTGACTCTAGATACCACCGCCTCTAACTGATTTACTGAAATATCCTGAGGCACACACGCCTTGTTCAGAATACTTAAGAGAGATTTCCTGTGGGAGTCAGCACACATTAGCAAAGACAAGATGGAAATCTTCGACGGAGTCTGCTGCAGATGGTCCACAATCTTGTAATCGCTCTTTTTGATAATTCTCAAAAATTCTCCATCTTCTTTATAAAAGGTAACATCTGGATCAGTTACTGGTGCGGGCTCATTGACAACCACTGGTTGCTTCCCTCTTGCCTTAGCCTGGGCTTATGCGGTGTCTCTGGGTGGTATCACACTATTTCTTAGTGTTTCTGGCATGAATAACCCTCTACTTCTAGTAAATCCCCCTACTCCGACGTTTTCTACTTGAGCTGGGGTAGTGCTAGACGTGGCCAAATCTTGCTTCTGGCCGTTACAGTATACTTCGCCACCATAATTCCAGGGAATGGCTTTATCACTCTGATACATTACTGGTCCTGCAGTGGTGATGGTTATCGGTGCCACTCTGGCCTGCGGAGGAACTTGAGATGGATCATAGAAAATGGTTATTGTAGAGACTTTGCTTTCTTTTACAACTTTGTCAAACTGTAGAACCCCTTCATTAATCATGCTCTGGATCCCTGCTTTCAACTGTTCACAACCGTTTAAAGCTTCAACACATCTTGGACAATCACTTCCACAACCTGTAAACACACCCCTCTGGGCCAAACATGCTTTAACAACACTCAACGGAGTTTGCTGATCGTCGATATCACACACCAAATTTAGATTCTCCCCATTATCAACTACCCCAACTGTACCTCCGTGAGGAGGCATGGGGTTCTGTATTACATTAGGAGTAGGAGCGAAATTAATCGCTTTAGAATCCAGTAAGTCCTGAACAACATTCTTCAGAGCTTTGCAGTTTTCTGTGGTATGCCCGGGAGCTCCAGAATGAAATTCGCATCTGGCGTTTGTATCATAACCCTCGGGGATTTGGCCTGGCTTTGGGGGTTTAGAGTTCGGAGTTGAATCATCTGGAGTTGTAGGAGATTCTTCAAAAGTTGTTAATAAAACATCGACGGAGTTTCGAAATTTCTTTCTTTGGTCTTCTGGGGGTAATATGGACGAGGAGCTCTTTTTTGATACCCTTGTTGGTGTTGCGGTTGCGGTGGTGGGACTTGTTGTTGAACAGGTTGAGCTGTTATGGTGACGGGGGCCACTTGCTGATAAAACCCTCTGTTGTTTCCACCCCTCTGCGCATACACTGCCCCAATCTCTCCTTCTCTCCTCTTCACGAAGGGCTTCTTGACACCAGAACTTGAAGCGCCCCCATTCTGAATCTTCCATTGCTTGATCCAGCTTTCTACCCTTTCGCCCGTCAAGATGATATCTGAGAATCCACTTGAGGAACATCCAGCTAGCCTTTCCATGAAATGCCCAGGGAGGGTATCCAGGAACAGGTCTACCATTTCTCTCTCCAGCAAAGGTGGTTGCACTCTAGCGGCCACTTCGCGCCACCTTTGTGCATAATCTTTGAAGCTCTCGGAGTTCTTCTGAGTCAGACTTTGAAGTTGAGTGCGACTGGGCGCCATGTCGATATTATATTGATACTGCTTGAGGAATGCTTCTCTCAATTCCTTCCAGCTTCTCACAGAGCTTCTCTCTAGCTTCATATACCATTCCAAGGATCCTCCGGAAAGACTATCCTGGAAGTAGTACATCCAGAGCTTTTCATCCCAAGTATGGGCAACAATTTTCCGGTAGAATGCCTGCAAGTGAGTCTTAGGGCAGGAACTACCGTTATACTTGTCAAAAGTAGGTGGCCTGAATTTGTGAGGAATAACCACCTCGGGGACTAGACCCATGTCAGACACATTTATCCCCAAAGTGTCTTTATACTCGAGGGCTTTGACTTTCTTAGCAAGCATCAAAAAGTCTTGAAGATTTCCTTCTCCGCCGAACCCCATGTCATTGTTAAAAGAAGGGAACTGATCCTCCTGCCTATCTTGTAATGGAATGAAAGTTGTTGCGCCCTGTTCTGGAACTTGAGGTCCACCTGGGCCATTGTTGGTGTTAGGAGGAGTCACTTGGACGTCAGGAGTAGTTACAGGGATATTAATCTGAGGAGGGTTGAGCCCCTGAATTTCATTTCTTAACTCTTGTTGTCCCTGAGCCATCAATTGCATCATGACCATGAACTCTCCTATTCTGGTGTGAAATTCATTAAGCTCAGTTTGCATAGCATCCATGACTGTCCTCTGGTTGTTGCGAGTTGCGTAACGATGCGGGATATTCTGTCGAGGATGACGGGTCTTGGCGGCCCTCGCAATCTTTGCCTGAAATGCAAATAAGTTAAGCAACCTGTAGAAAACCTGCAAAACAAAAAGAAATGTAAATGATGTGTATGCAATGCAATGTGTTCCTTTTATTCCCAAGGCTTCCACTAATTTCCCATTCTGGTGTTGAGAAAAAGATCCCTTGCAAGAAAATCTTGTGTGACATTCAAACTTGAAGTGGTGGCATTTATTTTGTGTCTGTGCAATAGATATAACCAGAGACTTCAGATAAATCGGAAGACAATTGGAATAACAAAGATCCTTACAAGGTACAAATTCAATATGTCAAGAAAGAAAAGTACATCAAGAAAGAGGGGATTCCCACAACAAGTCTGTGGGTAATCCAAGTCATATGCACATACAACTAAAGCTTAGGAAAGTCTACATCCTATAATCTCCAACTGAGGCGCTTGACATTTTGCAACATCTGAGCTATACCCGAATGCGTAGGCTCCTGTACAAGCTTCTGAATTAGGATATCCCTAAGGTCAAAGTAGGCATGCAATTCCTCGATTTGTTGTAGGAACACGTTTTCACTTTCTTGGCTTGTAATGGAATCATTTTTTGCCCTCTTGACATCAGCTTTCAACTTCAAATCTTCTATTTTTTTTGAGCTTCCTTTACTTCTTGTTGGCTTTCTGCTAAACTTTGGAGATGAATCTTATCTTGATGATAAGCCTTCTGAAGGAGCTCTCTCTGTCTATCCAAAGAATCCTGAAGACTCTGGACTTCTAGCTTGTGCTTGACTTCCAGCTCCCTCTGCTTCCTCAAATTGTCCTCCCACTTCTTTTGCCATAAGGTGACAGCTTCATTGGCTTCATTCAAATCCTTCCTCTCCTTCCGACGCTAGGCCGCCTTGTGAGTTTCAGCTAATCCCCTTTTCTTGAAGTAAAGCTCTCTCTCTTGAAAATCTTGCTGCTTGAGCCTAACCATCTCTTCAGCTTTGTGAGCTCTTTCCTCCAACTTTTGATTCTGCATCTTCAGCTTCTGACATGAATTGTAAGCTTCTTGATTCTCCAACCTGAGTTGTTGAACCAAGGCTTCCAACTTTTGATAATATTGAAAGAGGCACTGAAGTTGTGGGTGCTACCTCCTTAGGGTAGAGAGGTATTTCTGTAGAAAATGGGAGCAACAGGGTCTCCACACGATCCTCCAACCAGCTGGAAAAAGGATCATAAGTGTTGGGATCCACTCTCCCAAAGTCTTTCTTCCCTTTTACCACTCTAACTTCCCAAGCTTGGGATGACATCATGCTCTTCTTGAGATTTCCTTCTGCTGGAAAGTACAAAGATTCATTTGCCTCTTCAATCAAAGGCACAACTCATAATGGATAACCAAACTGCTTCCTGGACAAGATAAGATTGTAACTGATCCCACCTTTCCTTCCTAACAGAGGCACACTTGGGAAGCTACCACAACTGACCAACAATTCTTTGTCCACAAGATCTCTGTTGCATCCCCATGCAATGTCAGCTGAGGTTAAGCCCATTAATCTTTTGGACCACTTCCAAGATTGTTTCAAATCCTGAAAAGGTCCTGATTTAGGGAGTTGCCTTACAAACTAATTAGCAAATAGGGGAGCACAACAATTTACATGTCCTTTCCTCTTTTCATTTCTATGGTGAACCCCGTAGTAAAAGTAACCTAGCAAAGTGGGTATTGGATTTCTTCTGGAAAATATAGTGATAGCTTCCATGTTAATTAAACCCTTCTCTCTTGGAAACAAACTAGTCCTATACACTATCAATGCAAGCAAGGTGCTGAACTTAGCCCATTTGTTCTCAGAGGCCAGGTCCTGAGCTTCCTTGATAAGAAAATCTAAGAAAAGTCCTTTACCCTTGGTGGCATCCACTTCTCTGCTAACTTTGGATAAATCCAGAAGAAAAGACTCAGCTATATCTTTAGATGAAGGCATCTTCTCTAAGTCATAGTAAGGAGCACCCTTTTTGATGGGGATTTTGAGGATGTTGGATATCTCTTCTAATGTGGGAGCCAAAATGTAGTCAGGGAAAACAAAAACCCTCAGATGTGGATCATAGAACTGCAGTAGAGAATGCAAGTTATCCTTCTGATCAGTGGTTGGCTTATTCACATAGTCTAAGATCTTTCCAAACTCTTTTCTGAAATCATTAAGCACTTTGTCCCCCATCAAGCCAATTAACTTCTAAATACCATATGTCTCTGGATGTAGGAACGTATAATGGACATTTCTCTTCCTTGGAATCTCCATGTTGAAGCAGCAAATATGACCAGAATAGGAGGTAATAAACCCTGAGAACAAAAAGAACACAAAATGATTAATGATGTTATGATGTTATGCAAGGAAAAGCATGTGATCAGTGATGTGTATGTGTAGTGAATCAGATAATCAAGTGTCTGTGCAAGGCCACAACATCATCACAAGTATCTTTCTGATCAGGAGTTCATGATTTCAGAATCCATAATTAACAGAACAAGATCATATTACTGAAGTGTACTGGCATACATGGGTATGTTGAAGTTTTGGGTTCCTGCAAACCTGTAAACCCCTCCCAATCTCACGGGTGTGCTACTCGGGTCACACATCACGGACTCTCATAGCCGAATAGCAATAATACGTTCACCATTTCCGAGAAATGGCTCATGACCAAATCAGGGAATCGGTTTGGCATTATGTACTACTCAGGGAGGTTTCAGCTGAGTCCAAGGAAACAAGCATCCCTCATAAGTCCTCAGCTTCAAGCACTGAATCGAGAAACAATAGTACATTCATCCTGAAGGGTACAATACTATCGTCATACAAATAGTTTTCCTTAACTGGATTCCTATGAGAGAACCAGGCCATCCTATGCGAGTTCCCAGTGGGCCCTCGGATGCGAGTGGGTTTGCAAACAAATGTGGTATGCCACTGTCATCACTAGAGAGGGATGTTTCCACAAAGGTTCTCAATGATCAGTCCCCTGACTGCACATAACTATCAAGGTAGTATATGGCCCCAGAAAGATTCCGGTGTCAATACATTTCCGAGAAGGTCGCAAGTCAAGGCGTGGAACTCACTAATACCAACATATCAAGATGTCGTGAAGCCAAAGTGGAACCACTCTAAATCCTAGGTGCACTCAAGCCGGGTATTTGGCTTATCTCACAGTAACAAAACTCATCCCACAGAAAAAAAATGAAACCAGCACAGTCCAGTATGATGCATGTGAAATAAATACTGAAAGAAGTAAATAAAATTGTAAAGTAAATTGTAAACGAAAACAGTAAATAAACACAACAACACACACATATAAACACCCAAAGAAAACAAAAACAAACAGGCGCTAGGATTGACTCTACAAGGGAAAACAGAGATTCTGAGTTGTTTCCCCAGCAGAGTCTCCAGCTGTCGCTCCCAGGATTTTCATTCTAGTACAAACGAGAAAGTGGCGCGGAAAAGGTAGAGTCGCTAGCCAGGCATTTTTATCCCGAATGAATGGGAAAGGTAATGCTGCACAAACCTGAGGAAGAAGGAAAGAACAAGGTCCTACGAACCAAAGATCTGGGTTCGGGAGTCGGTTACGATCTGGGAAGGTATTAGCACCCCAGACCGTCCGCTGTACCCGACGGGATCCGCGCTTGCTTATTTTGCTTCAAAGGGTGAGAAAAATATAACTGATGTTGAACAAATGAACTGCTAACTGGAATGGGAATGAGAAATGAGAAAGGAACTGGAAAAAAGAATGAAAAGGAAGGGGGAAATGTAAGGAAAATAAAGAATGTGCTCGAACGGGCCCAACCCCGCTGCCTACGTACCTCATCGGGAAAATGAGGATCAGAGTTGACGTAGTTCGCCTAACTAAGGAGGGAAATATTTGTTTGTGTTTTTTATGGCTTGAACTGCGTATGTCTATGCTTAGGTGTTGCAGGCTCGTCTGGTACGAATGCGTTTACCGTCTTGCATGCGAGACAAGTCGTCGCAAATTCGCGTTATGAGTGAATGAGATGAGAAGAGAAGTTCCCGCAGGATAGTCGCTTATTGTTTATTTTTGCCTTTTAAGAGTTTTGTATGAATTTTGCACAAGGAAGTGAATTCAAACTCTTTTCCATGGAATGTGTACTTGCTACTACATCCCAAGATGGAATAATAGAACAAGCACACCAAGCAAGGAGAATTTATCCAAGACTTGTTTCCACGGATTAGGGTTTAAGTTCACTAGCTTGTTGAACTTTATTAAGTGTTTTTGTAGCTTTTGTGAAGAAGTATCTTTTATGTTTTCTTTGTGAAACAACCCCTTGATAAGACTTGTACATCATGCTAGACAAGCTTACACCATTCCAAGATGGAATGAATGTAAGTACCCCATGGAATAAGGCTATACACAAGGGATCCTTTCATGCATTTATTAAGTCTTTTTGGATTTTGTTTGAAGATGAGAAAGAAGACTCAAATCGGAAAAGGACAAAAATTAAGGGGGACTAAGACACAACCCTAGGTTATTTATTAAAATGGTGGTCCTAATGGTGAGTGAGGATTTTCTAATCCTAAAGAGCAAAAGGAAAAGAGAGAAGAAAAATGATGCAACTTACTTCCTAAGGAAGATAAGTTGGTCCTAACAAAGGGGAACCCTACCAACAACAAATATGGAAGTAAAAGGTAAATTAAATGCATAAAATAAAATAAAAGGATAAGGTGTAAAGAAACATACCTTTCCCTCCCTACAAAATAAAGATTAGTGTGCATTTTATTAAAATAATTAAGCAAACATACACTAATTAAATCCTAATAACTCTAGGACTCAATCTAAACTCTATCTTAATTCTAAAAGAACTAAAAATATGCTAAAACAAAAATTCAGCACCTACTACAGCCTCTAAAGTGACAACAGCTACCAAAACAATGCATAACACAAGGTAGCTTTTTACAACTAGCATAGAGCATAAAAATAGGTGTAAAATGTCACATACAGCATGCAAACATAACAAACAACATGTATTTTACAACACCTATATGCAAAGTCAGCTGTGAAATGTAAAATGCGGATTTGATTATTTTCATTTTTTAATGCACAAACTTAATGAAAAATGTACTAATTAAACATGAATATGCATTTGAACATAGATCAACATACATAATTGAATGAACATGAGCATTTTTTAGGGATTATGAAACAATTATACAAAATATGGCACATGAACATGGCATATGAACATAATGAGCATTGACCATGAATATGCAACATGATAGATCAACAAGAATGCCAAGCTCAATGCAAAATTCAGAATTAAATTGATGTGAATTATATGATCAATTAAGCACAAGAACTTGTATGATCATATGAAGCATTTAATCACTTTTGGCAAAAAAATCAACATGGCATTTAATCATTTAATCAATCCAACAAGCAAGGATCATAATCATGAAGCACATATTGGAATTAAGCAAGCATTTGACATGTGAAACAAGTGATTAAAGTGTAGCAAAACACATAAAGAATCAATTACAACACAAATGCATATTTAACACAAAACATGGAAAAGTGAACGGAATCATGTCGAAACAACTCGAAACAAATGAATCGGCTACTGGAAATAGACCCAAAAATTCCCTAAAATCAATACCTAAACATGTATGAACCTTAGAAGCACTAGGAAGCAAGATTGAGCAAGAAAATAAGCTATAAAAAAAATAACAGCGTTAACCGGTTAACCAAATGGTTAACCCATTAACGGACCCCAGACATCACTAAATTTGGCCAAAAACGCATGTGTTAACCGGTTAACCAAACCGTTAACCAGTTAACGCTGAACAGAAAGTGAAAAATGCTTTTGAGATAAGTGCTTTTGGCCACAATCTTCCTTCTAAACAAACCTAACCCCCACCTAATCATGCTAACATTAATTTCTACTCAATTAGGGCTTATTAACACATGTTAGAACCTATAACAAGCTACAACCTAGCTTCTAATCCATTAAACTCCACAAATCGCAAGCAAAACGTAACGAAAACATAATCAACCATAAGTAATACGAAAAGCACTTAAAGAATGCCAAAATGGCAATATGAAGAGAATAACTTAAAGCTAGCATGGTTTTAGATTACCAACCTACGAAGCGGAGAAGTGCTTCGGTAAATGTTGTGAGAATCGGAGCTTGATCAAAGAGAAAACCAAGAAAATCGTGAATCCGCAAAATAAATGCGTTATTGATGCTTGAGCCTCCTTGCACTTCCGATAAGTCGAAATCTTCACAAAAATCAGTAGCTTCTTCTTCTACAATCCACAATTCAATAGAGGTTGGAGGCTAAACTTTAAGATCTTCAAGTTTCAATGTGAAACTTGAAGAGCTTCTTCAAAAACGCTTTGGTGAAAAGGGAAATGGAGGAAAAGTGAGAGAGAAAAAGTGATTCTAGAAATTGTGAGAGAGTGAAAAAATTGGGAACCTTTTGCATTAAAGTGATTAATGACTATATAGGGGTTAGACTTGGAGCTAGGTTTGGGAATGGAGTTAGGTTTAGGAATGGAGTTAGGTTTGTAGTTAGTTAGGGTTAGGGTTGGAGAAGGAATATTCCTTGGAATATTCCTTGGAATATTAAATGGAATACTCTAGAAGGTTGTGGAACATGGTAGAAGCATCCAAAGGAAATGGAGTGGAATTGAAGTGGAAAAACAAGAGGGGAAGAATGAAAGGAAATGTGGAAAGAAAGTGGAAGGAAAAGTGGAGGGAAAGGTGAAATTAACCACTTTTCAAATGATTTTTTTTTCTTTGATTTTTTATGATTCCTCCATCATTTCTTGACCAAATTTGAACCATAGGATCATTGTAACCCTAATTTCATGATTTTGATCTTAAAAGTCATGAGTAGACCTTTTTTACCTAGCTCGGTTGCCTTTTCCCTGATTCCTCGATTTTCAGTCATCTGGCCAATTGAACCTCTTCCAAAATGATTTTGTGGATGAAATTTGAACCCTAGGCACTTGACATCATATATAAGACAATGAAATCCACTTTAAATCATAACTTCATGCAGAAGCCCAATAGAAATGAAACCCTAATTTGGCCTTTTTCATCAAGAGATATTGCACTGCTTGCCTTCTCTGATTAAACCAAATCTTTCCATGGCTTGTGGCCTCAAATGAAGACTTGTAGGATGTTGTGAACCCTTTACACAAGGTTGAGAAGCTTTCTAGCCCTTTGATTGCCTTTGTATAGCCTTCAGTTACTCCATTAATTGATCACATACCTATGCCTCAGCCTATCTACACATGATGCAATGTTTTTGGTTATTTCATGAACTTATGTATGCTAAATGATATGCAAATTGTTGAGGATATGAGAGGGAAAATTTTAAGGTATTACAGATATGAATATGATATGCAAACCCAAGATCTCTGTGGGGAACATATGACCACCATAGGAAAGAAAAAGCTTGGGGACACAGATGAAAATCCCACTGGGGAAAACAAATCTTCGATTAACCGTGACAAACCTTCAATTAACCACTGAATTGGTGAAGATAATGAAGGCTAAGCTTCCGATATTTCGAGTTTCAATGTGAAAGCTTGAAAGATCCTGATGATGAAACTTTGGTGAGTTTGGGGAAATGGAGAGAAAGAGTTGACATTATGAAGTGAAATTGTGAAATGAGGTTGAAGTTGTGAGGTTTGGAGTGAAAATGACTTATATAGGAACTAGGTTTGGAGTGAGCTTTGGGTTAGGAATTGGCTAAGGCATTGGGTTTGGAAAGTGAGGTTAGGAGCTAGCTTAGGAGTTAGTTAAACTTAGTTAAGGTTTCTAGAATATTCCTTGGAATATTCCTTAGAATATTCCTTGGAATAGTCCGTAGGGAAGTGGTAGAAGGGTCTAGAAAGTGGTGGAAAATTCAAGGTAATGTGAAATGGGAAAATGAAGGGAAACCACAACTAACTTTTGAATTTTTTTCCAAATTTCGCCAGCGTTAACCGGTTAACCCCTGGCATTAACCGTTTAACGGCAGAAAAATGTGAATTTTTCCCTTTTGGTAGGAACTCCTGGAAATGTGCTTGGTCATCCGTTCTGAACTTATTTTCCTTCCAAAACCGAGTAACACTTGATCACCTGCCTCGTGCATATGCCAATGATGATTGTTTGTATTATTATTATTATTTTTATTTTACGGGATTATGAATGCGATGCGATATGCTAGATGCCATGAAAATGAGGGGGCAAATTTTGGGGTGTTACGACTGCCCTATTCAATCATTGTAGACCTGAATGGATGATATCAGTTTACTTCAAATGTTTGAGGTTTGCAGGGATTGAATACCAAAAACAACTAGAAAATTTGCACTTTGTGGAAGAAGAACAGAGAAATAAACCCAACCAATGCACTATGCTCGGCTATAATTTTGATGGGAAGAATAGTAAGCGAGTAATGCCTTCTGAGTGATGCCAAAAGACTACTTACTTGCCATGTTGCGTGTCGCTCCCAAAGATTTGCATCCCGGTACAAGCGTGAACGGTCGGCGAAAATAGAAATGAAAGGAACTGAATAGAGCCGCCAGCTACGCATTTTTATCCCGAAGGAGAGGTAATGTTGCATAAACCTAGAAAAAGATGGATAAGACGGTTGCGAACCAGAGAAACTGAGAAAGGAGGTTGGTTACAACCTGGGAAGGTATTAGCACCCAGATTGTTCGTCGTACTCGACAGGATCCATGCTTACAAGATTGTGTTTAAAGGGGTAGTGTATGTGTTATCTGTGTGCAAAAGCTGAGGAATGAATATACAGGTGTGTAATACCTCAAAATTTGCCCTCTCATTTCCTCAACATTTTGCATAGCATTTTGCATATATAGATTCATAAAATAACCAAAAACATTGCATCATATATAGCATAGCCGAGGCGGGGTATGTGATCAATGATCGGAGCAATCGAAAGTTATGAAGAGGCTACCGGAGGGCCACAAAGCTTCTCAACCTTGTGCAAAGGGTTCACAATATCCCACAAGTCTTCACTTGAAGCCACAAGTCATGGAAAGTTTTGGTTTGATTGAAGGAGGCAAGCAGTGCAATACTTCTTGAGGGAAAAGAGCCGAACTAGGGTTTCATTTCTACAGGGCTTCTACATAAATTTTTGAGTCGAAGTGGATTTCTTTGACTTATATATGATGTCAAGTGCCTAGGGTTCAAATCTCGTCCACAAATTCATTTTGGAAGGGGTTCGACTGGCCGGACGACGGAAAATCGAAGAATGGGAGAAACGGCGACCGAGCTAGGTAAAAAGGGTCGACTCCGGACTTTTAAGATCGAGATCGTGAAATTAGGGTTACAATTATCCTATGGTTCATATTTGGTCAAGAAACGATGGAGGAATCATGAAAAAAATCAAAGAAAAAATCATTTGAAAGTTAGTTGGTTTTGCATTTCCCTCCACCTTTCCTTCCACTTTCTTTCCACACTTCCTTTCATTCTTTCCATCTCATTTTTCCACTTCAATTCCACTCCATTTCCCTTGGAAACTTCCACCACCTTCCACCATGTTCTAGAGTATTCCAAGGAATATTCCAAGGAATATTCCCTTTTCCAACCCTAACCCTAACTAACTTCCAAACCTAATTTTGGATCCCAAACCTAATTTTTGGGCCCCAAACCCAAACCTAGCTCCAAGCCTAAGCCCTATTTAAGTCATTTTCATCCAAACCAAGAGGGTTCCCACCATTTTCCAATTTTTCACTCTTTGAGAAGCACTTTTTCTCTCTCACTTTTCCTCTCCCTTTCACCATAGCTTTTTCACATAAGCTCTTCAAGTTTCACATTGAAACTTGAAGATCTTGAAGCTTGAGCCTCAATCTCCATTGATATTGTGGATCATAGAAGAAGAAGCTACTGAATTTTGTGAAGATTATCGACTTATCGGAAGCACACGAAGATTCAAGCTCAAGAACGCATTTATTTTGCGATTTCTCGGTTTTCGGTTTTCTCTTCGATTCAAGCTCCGATTCTTGCAACAATCACCGAAGCACTCCTCCGCTTCGTAGGTTGGTGATCTTAATCACTTCTTCTTTAAGTTATTCTCTTCATCTCGCCACTTTCGGCATTCTTTAAGTGCTTTTCGATTTGCTTAAATCAATTCCGTTTCGATTATGTTTGCTTGTGATTTGTGATTTTGGTTGAATTTGGATTTAAGGTGTTAATAGATATAGGTTCTACCATGTGTAAATAAGCTCCAATTGAGTAGAAATTTGTGTTAGCATGATTAGGTGGGGGTTAGGATTGTTTAGAAGGAAGATTGTGGCCAAAAGCACTTTTTTCAAAAGCATTTTTCACTTTTCGTTCAGTGTTAACCGGTTAACGCATATGGTTAACCGGTTAACGCATGCGTTTTTTGGCCAAAATGCTGTATTTTTTGCCCGTTAACGGGTTAACCTATATGGTTAACCGGTTAACGCTGTCCATTTTTGGATTTTTAGCCTATTTTCTTGCTCAATCTTGCTTCCCGGTGCCTCTAATGTTCATGCTTGTTTAGGTAGTGATTTTAGGGAATTTTTGAATCCATTTCCAGTAGCTAGTTCCCCCATTTCGAGTCGTTTCGACACGATTCCGTTTATGTTGCGTTTTATGCGGTTTTTTTGTGTTTTTGTGCATACTTTGATTTCTTGCATTTTGTTGCTATGTTCATATATCATTAGGTATGTAATAATCATGTTGCATTCTGTTTTTACATGTTTGCATGGCATTAAATCATTTTGCATTTCATTGTATCATTATGTTGATGTATGTTGCATGTTGCATAAGCATGTATGTATGTGCATTTGGTTGCATTTAGTTGCATGCTTGATCATAGCATTTGCATAAATTCAATTCTGAATTTTGTATTAAGTTTAGCATTATTTGTGTACTATCATGTTGCATATTCATAATCAAAGATCATCATGTTCATATGCATATTCATGTGATTCACTTTGTACATTACTTGTTGCATAATCTATGTGATTCATTCTTGCATAATATTCAATAATGTTCATGTTCTTGCATTGGTATAGATGTGGATCCATGTTCAAATGCATGTATATGTTAATATTGGGGCATTTTTAATTGAGTTTGTGCATTAAAAAGTGAAAATAATCAATTCTGGATTTTGCATTTCATAGCTGTTGTTTTGCATAAGTGCTGTAAAATGTATGCTGTTTGTTATGTGTGCATGCTGCATTTGATCTTTTACACCTTCTTTTTTTCATGCTGCATGCTGGCTGTAAAAAGCTGAGTTGTGTTATGCATTGTTTTCATGGCTGTTTGTGTAATAGGGGCTGTAATAGGTGCTGTATTTTTGGTTTAGCATTTTTCTAGTTCCTTTAGGATTTAAATAGAGTCTAGTTTAGGTCTAAGGTGCCTTAGGATTTAATTAGGATTAATTAATGTGTGTTTGCCTTATTCTTTTTAATAAAAATGCATGCTAACCATTTGTTTTGTAGTGGGGAAGATTGAGGTAAGTTTACTTCACTTTATCTTTTATTTTTTTTATGCATTTCTTTTAGGCTTTTTAATTCATTTTTCCTTCCATATTTGTGATTGGTAGGATTCCCCATTGTTAGGACCAACTTATCTTCCTTAGGAAGTAAGTTGCATCCTTTTTCCTTTTTTTCTTTTCTTTTTTCCATTAGGAATAGAAAACCTCACTAACCACTAGGATCACTTTGTAAATACATAATACATTAGGATTGAGTCTTAGTCCCTTAGATTTTTCATTTTATCAACTTGAGTCATTCTCTTTCTCATCTCAAAAGAAAAGCAATAAAACACTTAATAAAAACCGAACAATCTTGTACGACACGAGACTTTGTTGCGGAGTGTTTATACACGTCCTGTTTCGGGGCGAGGTGTAAATACTTCCCGCGATGGATAGGTCTTAGTACAAGACCGTTCACAAACAGATTCAAAAAACACTTCTTTTAAAAAGACAAAAACAAACAATAACCGACTATCCTGCGGGAACTTCTTCTCTCATCTCATTCACTCACATCGCGAACTTGCGACTACTTGTCTCGCATGCAAGACGGTTAACGCACTCGTACCAGACGAGCCTGCAACACCTGAGCATAGACACACGCAGTTCTAGCTGTAAAAAACACAAACAAATAGTTCCCGCCTAGGTTAGGCGAACTACGTCGACTCTGATCCTCATTATCCCGATGAGGTACGTAGGCAGCGGGGTAGGGCCCGTTCGAGCACATTCTTTATTTTCCCTACATTTCCCCCTTTCTTTTCATTCTCATTTCAGTTCATTTCTCATTTTCCATTCCCATTTCAGTTCCAGTCAGCAGTTTTATTCAGCAGCATTCATTTTCTTCTCACCCTTTGAAACGAGCAAGCAAGCGTGGATCCCGTCGGGTACGACGGACGATCTGGGGTGCTAATACCTTCCCAGGTCGTAACCGACTCCCGAACTCAGATCTTTGGTTCGCAAGGCCTCGTCCTTTTCCTTATTCCTCGGGTTTGTGCAACATTACCTTTCCCATTCTTTCGGGATAAAAATGTCTGGCTGGCGACTCTACCTTTTCCGCGCCACTTTCGCGTTTGTACTAGGATGAAAATCCCGGGAGCGACAGCTGGCGACTCTGCTGGGGAACAACCTGATTCTTCCGGTTTCCCTTGTAGAGTCAATCCTAGCGCCTGTTTGGTTTTGTTCTTTGGGTGTATATGTGTTTGTTGCTGAGTGCTTTAGTTTAGCTTTACTGTTTTATTTACAGTTTTATTTACAGCTTTACTTTATCGCATTTATTTATCGCTTTCAGTATTTTATTTTCCATGCATCATATTATACTGGACTGTCTGGCTGTGCTGGTTTTCATTTTTTCTATGGGTTGGGAGTTACTGTGAGATAAGCCAACTACCCGGCTTGAGTGCACCATAGGATTAGCGTGGACAGACATTGTACTCTTATGGTATCTCACCATGATGGGTGGCGATGTGTTCCACACCCAGATTGCGACCGTCTTGGAACTATCCTGTGTGGGGATTACCTCACTTCAGGGTACGACCTTGATAGTTATGTGCATCCGGTGACCGATCTTCGAGGACCTTGATGGGAACACCCCTCTCCAGTGATGACAGTGGCAGACCACATTTGTTGGCAAACCCACTCGCATCCGAGGGTCCATTGGGAACTCGCATAGGATGGCCTGGTTCTCTCATAGGAATTCAGTTAAAGCAAACTGTTCGTATGACGGTAGTATTGTACCCTTCGGGATGAATGTACTATTGTTTCTCGATTCAGTGCTTGAAGCTGGGGACTTGTGAGGGATGCTTGTTTCCTTGGACTCAGCTGAGGCCTCCCTGAGTAGTACATAATGCCAAACCGATTCCCTGATTTGGTCATGAGCCATTTCTCGGAAATGGTGAACGTATTATTGTTATTCGGCTTTGAGAGTCCGTGATGTTGACCCGAGTAGCACACCCGTGAGATTGGGAGGGGTTTACAGGTTTGCAGGAACCCTAAACTTCAACATACCCATTTTGCCAGTATTGTTCAGTGTTCTATGGTTCTTTGATTCTGAGATCCGGGATTTCTATTCAGAGAGATTGTTACTGTGATTACCATGGTGACCCAGATATTGTGACTGTTATTATGACTCTCCATGGACACTTGGCTCGTTGTTCAGCTTCAACACCATCAGTGACTGTTCAATTATGTGATCCAGTTTTACAGTTATTGGGTTCTCAGTTATAGGGTTCTATACAGAGATGGTGCTACTATTAGGGTTCTATTCAGACACTTGACTCATTGCTCAACACCGGCACCAACATCAGATCACTGATCACATGCCTGTTGCATACATAACATCATAGCATTCTATCATACATGTTCGGCTATTTCCAGAGATCCTATGTTTGAACCATGTCGTTATTAGAACAAAAGCAGATGGATCCCTTGGAAATAATTGAACATGGCATTTGCATGCATCCTTACTCTCATTACAGGTGTTGGGGGACAGATTCTCATCCTGATTCGTTTACTCTTCAGAATGGCCAATTTGAATCACAGTCATCAAGAGGTGGGCATGGAACAATGCCGAGCAGAAATAGCTGAAATGAAAGTCCGAATGGATCAACTTTCGGAAGACATGCAGACTTTGTGCCATGACCACACGCTATTGATGGAGAAGGTTTACCAACTGAAGAAACAAGAGAATCAGACCAGGGAAGCCCCAAAGCTCCAAGAAGGCCATCATCTCCCCTTTATTACTGCAGAAGTTGTTGGTCATCCTAGTTCAGTGATTTTGTTCCAAGATCAGGAAGCGTTTCGCGGAAATTCTCCTCAACTTTGGGATCTTAATCCTCACCATTTGCAGACTCTTCCAGTTCATCAAAGGGAAGGTAAAGGCAAAAGCTGCGGACAAATGCCAAAGACGTCTAAAGCCAAGTTTGATTTGATCCCGGTGTCGTATGCACAGTTGCTTGTTTGTTTGCTCGAGCTTGATCTGGTTGAACTCGTCACCGTAGCAGCCACACCCAAAAAGCTTCCCCCAGATTTTGATGCCAATGCCAGATGTGTTTTCCATTCTGGAGCACCTGGTCACCATGTGGAAAATTGCAAAAGGCTTAAGCATCAAGTTCAAGAGCTCATTGATGCCAAAATAATCGAGTTCGCACCAATCAGCGGGGATGTGTCAAAAGATTTCATATCACTAGGAGGAACTTCTCCTTTCCTTACCACAAGAATTATCCCCAATCAGGGGTGTGTGCCTCCGATCTGGATTTTGAAGACATCGTGCCAGGCACCTTTACCCATTCACCGATCCGACATAAAAAAGAAAGTGCAGAAGAACTCTGGGTGTTCGAATTCATTTCATCATCAGAATTATCAACAACAGGGGAGACTCAAGTTCAAGCAGGTTGAAGAAGTGTTTACTCCTAGTCAAATGTTTGCCCGTTTGCTCGAGAACTCTTTGATTCAGCCAGGGAATGCCTTGCCAATACCCTACCCCATTCCCCCAGATTACAATATGGATGTCAGGTGTGAATTCCACTCTGGAACATTTGGACATACCATTGACGAGTGCAAAGCCTTCAAGCAAAATGTCCAATATCTAATTGATTCAGGGATTATTACACCAGAAGGGTACCTCAGGAGCTGAAGCCTTTGATCCAGCTGGCCATGCAGACTGCACGAAGCTCAAATCAGGAGATGTAGATTTCTTTGATGCATGTATTTTGCTTTATTGTGTTTCTAGATTACCTTCAGAGTTGTTGAAGGAATCTTTTGTTTTTCTGTTGTGGATTGCGACATTTTCCTGTATTTCAGTATTGTTGGCAAATAATTGTATAAGGTTTCGCATGTGGGTGTATTCTTTGCTTTATGGAAGTGTGTCGGTACCATTGTTGCAACTTTTCTATCCTGGCAATTTTATTTTGAATTCCCGATACACAACGCTTTCCCCCTGCACGCTCACAGAGTTTAACTTATGATGTGGCATTCCGTGAGTATCTGTCCCCTGATCTGAATGAAGTGGGATCAGTGACATGGCATTTTCACGCATATCATTCTTGCATACTAACGAGTTATCTGGATTTCCTAATTTATTTGACCATTTCAGGAGAAGTATCAGCTGTACCAGTACGCTACCTGAGTCAAATCATGGATACAATACAAGCCGAGTTGAACAATTTTCGCACTCAGATGGGGGAGTTCATGGTAACAATGCAGAGTATAGTGCAGGGGCAACAAGAGATGAGAACCGCCATGCTGAGGTTTAATCGTCCACAGGTTGATCCCCCATTGGCTACCTTGGACGCCGAAGGCAATCCGATCAACACAGTCATCCCATCTACGGATAATGGGCCTCCTATCCCTGAAGGCATTGGTCCAATCCCTGTTCGTGTAGCAGACCGACAGGAGGATCAATTTACTTTTCTCAATGAAGATGTGGGATTTGGTTATGGGGTCAATAACCAGGACTTTCAGATGCTAACCGAGAAGGTAAAGGCTTTAGAATGCAAAGACACCCTGGGCATTGATGTTGCTGATATGGGGTTGGTTTCAGGGTTGGTGATCCCTCCAAAGTTCAGACCTCCTGTGTTCGACAAGTACAGTGGTAGATCTTGCCCGAAGATGCACTTGCAGGCCTTCCATCGCAAGATCGCTGCACATACGAAGGATGAGAAACTTTGGATGTACCACTTCCAAGACAGCCTTTCCGGGGGTTCGTTAGAATGGTACATAAAGCTGGAAAAGAACTATGTCCGCAATTGGAAGGAACTTGGGGAAGCCTTTCTCAAGCAGTACCAGTATAATATCGACATGGCTCCCAACCGAACCCAGCTTCAGAGCATGTCACAAAAGAAATCTGAGAGCTTTATGGAGTACGCGCAGAGGTGGCGCGAGGTAGCAGCCAGAGTACAACCATCATTGCAGGAAAGAGAAATGGTAGACTTATTCATGGATACCCTCCCGGGGCACTTCATAGAACGTTTGGCAGGCTGTTCAGCTAACGGTTTTTCTGATATTGTCTTGACTGGTGAAAGAATTGAAAATTGGATGAAGCAAGGAAAGATTCAAATCAACGGTGCCTCCACTTCTGGGACTAAGAAGTCGATATCCGATGAGCAAAAGAAGCAGTACGAAGAAGCAGGGGCAGTTTGTGTCCAGCGAAAGAAGAGAAATCAAGGTTCGCGTTATCAGACAGCATCCATGATCATCCAAAGTGCTACACGTTCACGACAGCAAAATCGTCGTCAGCATAATCCTCAACAGGGTCGGCAACAAAGGAGAGAAAGATTTTTTGACCCTTTCCCAATGTCTTACACTGATCTTCTCCAGCATTTGCTTCAACTAAAGTTGGTTGGGCTTCGTAAGCTGTCTCCACCTCCTTTTCTACTACCGGAAGGATGGGATGCCAATGTCAACTGTGATTTTCATTCTGGGGCACCAGGGCATCATATTGATGGATGTAAAGCTTTTCACCACACAGTGCAGGACTTAATCGATTCGAAAGCTATCAACTTTGCACCAAACATATAAGAGAGATGACACTTTCTTTGATTCGAAGCTTTGGAGCCAGAAGTAATCCGGATACTCTTGTTTTGGTAATGGTGCGTCTTTGCAGTGCGGTTTCATCCCTGTTGAGGGGAACTACGTCGCTCTGATTCTTCATTGGTCTTGGGTCAATGGAGATACGTAGGCAGAAGATCGTCAGGTCTTTCCGAGCAACCTTATGGGGAAACTTTTTCACTTCTCTCTTCAGATGTCTCGTGTCGGAGTCAGAACAACTAGAAGAAGAGGTATGATTGTCGTGGGTAATTATACCACTGCGAATTGAAGACTACAAGTCCGTGAAAGAGTTGTTGATCGTTGAAAGTACCCAAGACTGACGGGTCCAAACGGAGTCAAGCCTCCTCAACTACGGCTATATTCAGTTTCTTTACTGCATTTTCATCTGTAGTTTATATTGTTTGTTTAAACATTTGTATGCATGCATGAAACTTATTTGTTTTTGAATGTTAACCATAATAAAATGCACATGTTTTTCTTGAAGTAATCCATTCGTATTCACTCATGATTTTGTGTATGTGCATTGCAATACCAACTGTCGTGCTTAAACTCTATGAGGGAGGATGATGAAATGACAACGCAAAAATCTCTAATTGTGTGCTTTTGAGAAAGACCTTGTTGACGATGTACAGGCATTTTTTTCAAATCCTAAACACCGGAGATATAAGGGAGATAGACCCTCGCCAACCCATTTGAGCCTTGAAGTAGGAGTTTCTTTTTGCATGAAAAGACCTTGCACTAAACCCAGGGGCAGGGTAGGCGTCAGTTAGTTTGACCGAGCATTCAAATTTCAAAAAGGAGTGCAAATCTGAGGATCCATTACCTTTCGTTGTACCAAATCAAAAGGTCTAATGACCAGAAACCACAATGGTTATCCCAACCAAGAGGTCCAAAGACCGGAGACCACAATGGTTATTCCTCAACAACAAAGGAGTGAGACAGTCACGACCCTCGCAAAGCATTCAAGACAAACAGTGTCACACGATTTGTTCAAAAAAAAAAAAAAAAAAAAAAAAAAAAAAAGAATTGAAAAAAAAGAATGAAAAATCTCGCTAAGTCGAAACTTGAAAACCAGTGACTTAGGCAAAAATTAGGGCATCCCGCTGGACTTCGCAATCAAAGATTCACAAGAATCAGTCCAGGCAAAAGTTAGGGATAATCAAATAATGCGAAAGCTAAAGACAAAAAGGATTACACAAGAAAGATCCTTGAACAAGAACAAAGTTGTGTGGCACAGACACCAATGATAAGAGGGGTGACTGACTCCAAACAACAACCTGAGTGGTGCTTAAACCGTAAGTGTAATTGGTTCCTCAACCATCACAAAACCCTTTTTGAGAAGTGAGCGCTTGTGAAAGCTAGCTGAAAATAGGAATGAAGAACATCACGAAGATGGGTGGGCACAAATAAATTTCGAGCCTATATCCTTTGTTTCTATGACCGTGAACCAAGCCACGATACAACCCTCAAAAGTCCTAACTGAAACAGGGTTATTTTTGAGAGCGTACTACCACGAGACTGCGTTCCTGACTCCTATGAGTAATGTTGAAAGATCTTTGTTGGTGTTGCATGTGCATGCTTTCTATTAAAAAAATTAATGTCGTATCTTAACCAGTGATTCACTCACAAAGGTTGGTGACATCTCTTTTACAGTAAAACTTCAAGATTAACATGTGTGTTGCATTAGAATTTTCATTCTTAAAATAAACATTTTCTGCTTACATACATTTGTTTGGCATCATAAAAGTTTACATATGGAATCTCAGTCCAGAAGCTTAATCTTGCCGAGTTGAGAAGGCTAAAACTTCCAAAGGACAATTTATCGAGGTGCACTTTTCAAGAAGACTCCATTGAGTAGGGACTTTCCCAACAGTCGTGGTAAGAGCCAACTAATCCGGGGCAATCATGTCGAGCAATCTCTTCAAAATTCAGCCAAGCTGGGGCAAACACTTTGAGATCCAATCTCTCAAAGAACAATTGATCTGGGTGTTTTCTTCAAAGCACAGTCATTCAGAGGTGACCACTTCAAGGCTCGTACTGGGGCAGGCCACCCCAAGAGCACTAGAAGTTACTCTCTCCCGAAGACGGTTTATCAGAAGCACCTACCCAAGGTTCAAAATACTAGGACACACTATCTCACAGTGATATGAGGCTTTTCATGAATCCTTGCGAGGCAAATTCTTGCACAGACCGTGCAGTCTGGGGCAATTATTTCGAGATCCGACGAATCTCTCCAAGAGTTTGAAGACACTGAGGCATCTCGTATGCCAGTTTTCTGTAAAATCCTCTTGAGACATTATCTTTGACAAATCCTAGTAGAAGGCGAGTTAAAAATTGCAAAGAACCATTGTTCATTCATGATTAGTTGGCAACCTATCAACCCGGGGCTAGGGGCAAAGCCATTGTCAGCACAACACTACAAGAGTTGTTTCATCCGCGGACTTCATCGATCAAGGTTCTTTAGCAAGTCTCATGGAAAGTTACTTCTTGAGAAGAAGGATCATCGTCTCTCAGCATGAGACGCCTTCCATCTCTCATTCACAACATGAGAGGATTTATCTCTTATCCCCAGCAAGTGGCAGCTTGAGCTTTTATCTTCAGCAGGAAGCTTTATCATTGATATCACCCGTCATCCCCAGCCATGTGGAAAGTGAAATTTCACCCAGCAAGGTAGCAGAGAGTGGGTGTCGTACCCAAGCAGAAGTTTCCCTTCAGACAGGGGCAATTCTCAGCCGTATAAGGAGTGTCTTGCCTCCCCAGCTGTTGCTTCCTCAACAGTGTCATGCCTTCGGTTCTCAGCCAAGTCAGGAGGTCCTCACTTCCCCATCAGAGTTAAAAAAAAAAGGGTCCACCTCCAGCAGGGTCTTGGCGCTCCAATCTCAAAGTCCAATTTATTTTTGGCAATGGCGGCTGTTCAGAGCCGATGTATCATTGACATCATTCCCCGCAGAGTTGTCTCCTCCTCATCAGGATTAACCAGATCAATGCAGTGATCATCGTTTCTTCCCAGCCAAGTTATCTGGAATTACCTGCTTTCTCCTCATCGGGAGACCCCTTTTGCATTTGCATTTGCATCTAGTAATCGTCATTACATTTGCATCCTCCAAAGCGTAGCATTTCCATCGTCATGGAGCATTACGCCATAAATTCAAACATATGCATATCAACATGGGCCAGTTTTGAGGTATATTACATGAGACCTGTTATATCTCCTATCAGATTGATATATTCCCCACAGAATGCAATTTCGTTTCCCAGGGTGGTTACTTCTACCAAGTCTTGTTGTTATCCCCAGTTGAGTCTTGTTTTAGTACAACAGTCTCATTTTTTCGCGTCTCCGTTTCAGTACAACGGTCGCGTCTTGGGCTCTCGTTTAAGTACAACGACCCCATTTCATTCGAGTCTCCATTTAAGTACAATGGTCTCGTCGTTGAGTCTTGTTTCCGTACAACAGTCTCATTTCCTTTCGCGTCTCCGTTTCAGTACAACGGTCGCGTCTTGGGCTCTCGTTTAAGTACAACGACCCCATTTCATTCGAGTCTCCATTTAAGTACAATGGTCTCGTCGTTGAGTCTTGTTTCCGTACAACAGTCTCATTTCCTTTCGCGTCTCCGTTTCAGTACAACGGTCGCGTCTTGGGCTCTCGTTTAAGTACAACGACCCCATTTCATTCGAGTCTCCATTTAAGTACAATGGTCTCGTCTTTGAGTCTTGTTTCAGTACAACAGTCTCATTTCTCTTCGCGTCTCTGTTTCAGTACAACGGTCGCGTCTTCGGGCTCTCGTTTAAGTACAACGATCCCATTCCTTTCGAGTCGCCATTTAAGTACAATGGTCTCGTCTTTGAGTCTTGTTTCAGTACAACAGTCTCATTTCTCTTCGCGTCTCTGTTTCAGTACAACGGTCGCGTCTTGGGCTCTCGTTTAAGTACAACGATCCCGTTCCTTTCGAGTCTCCATTTAAGTACAATGGTCTCGTATTTGAGTCTTGTTTCAGTACAACAGTCTCATTTCTCTTCGCGTCTCTGTTTCAGTACAATGGTCGCGTCTTGGGCTCTCGTTTAAGTACAACGATCCCGTTTCTTTCGAGTCTCCATTTAAGTACAATGGTCTCGTCTCAGTGCAAAGATAATGGATCGGTTGATACCATTTCTGTTAGATCGGTTGATCTTATTTGAGTTATGAATCGGTTGATATCATTTCTCTTCGAGTTGTAAATCGGATGATATTACATTCTCGTTTTTCTTGGTTATGGATCGGTTGATACCATCTCCATGTTAGATCGGTTGATCTTATTTGAGTTATGAATCGGTCGATATCATTTCTCTTCGAGTTGTAAATCGGATGATATTACATTCTCGTTTTTCTTGGTTATGGATCGGTTGATACCATTTCTGTTAGATCGGTTGATCTTATTTGAGTTATGAATCGGTTGATATCATTTCTCTTCGAGTTGTAAATCGGATGATATTACATTCTCGCGTTTCCGGGGTGGATCGGTTGATACCATTTCCGTGTTAGATCGGTTGATCTTATTTGAGTCATGAATCGGTTGATGTCATTTCTCTTCGAGTTGTAAATCGGATGATATTACATTCTCGTTTTTCTTGGTTATGGATCGGTTGATACCATTTCTGTTAGATCGGTTGATCTTATTTGAGTCATGAATCGGTTGATGTCATTTCTCTTCGAGTTGTAAATCGGTTGATATTACATTCTCGCGTTTCCGGGGTGGATCGGTTGATACCATTTCCGTGTTAGATCGGTTGATCTTATTTGAGTCATGAATCGGTTGATGTCATTTCTCTTCGAGTTGTAAATCGGTTGATATTACATTCTCGCGTTTCCGTAATGGATCGGTTGATACCATTTCTGTTAGATCGGTTGATCTTATTTGAGTTATGAATCGGTTGATATCATTTCTCTTCGAGTTGTAAATCGGATGATATTACATTCTCGTTTTTCTTGGTTATGGATCGGTTGATACCATCTCCATGTTAGATCGGTTGATCTTATTTGAGTTATGGATCGGTTGATACCATCTCCATGTTAGATCGGTTGATCTTATTTGAGTTATGAATCGGTTGATATCATTTCTCTTCGAGTTGTAAATCGGATGATATTACATTCTCGTTTTTCTTGGTTATGGATCGGTTGATACCATCTCCATGTTAGATCGGTTGATCTTATTTGAGTCATGAATCGGTTGATATCATTTCTCTTCGAGTTGTAAATCGGATGATATTACATTCTCGTTTTTCTTGGTTATGGATCGGTTGATACCATCTCCATGTTAGATCGGTTGATCTTATTTGAGTCATGAATCGGTTGATATCATTTCTCTTCGAGTTGTAAATCGGATGATATTACATTCTCGTTTTTCTTGGTTATGGATCGGTTGATACCATCTCCATGTTAGATCGGTTGATCTTATTTGAGTTATGAATCGGTTGATATCATTTCTCTTCGAGTTGTAAATCGGATGATATTACATTCTCGTTTTTCTTGGTTATGGATCGGTTGATACCATCTCCATGTTAGATCGGTTGATCTTATTTGAGTCATGAATCGGTTGATGTCATTTCTCTTCGAGTTGTAAATTGGTTGATATTACATTCTCGTTTTTCTTGGTTATGGATCGGTTGATACCATCTCCATGTTAGATCGGTTGATCTTATTTGAGTCATGAATCGGTTGATGTCATTTCTCTTCGAGTTGTAAATCGGTTGATATTACATTCTCGTTTTTCTTGGTTATGGATCGGTTGATACCATCTCCATGTTAGATCGGTTGATCTTATTTGAGTCATGAATCGGTTGATGTCATTTCTCTTCGAGTTGTAAATCGGTTGATATTACATTCTCGTTTTTCTTGGTTATGGATCGGTTGATACCATCTCCATGTTAGATCGGTTGATCTTATTTGAGTCATGAATCGGTTGATGTCATTTCTCTTCGAGTTGTAAATCGGTTGATATTACATTCTCGTTTTTCTTGGTTATGGATCGGTTGATACCATCTCCATGTTAGATCGGTTGATATTATTTGAGTCATGAATCGGTTGATGTCATTTCTCTTCGAGTTGTAAATCGGTTGATATTACATTCTCGTTTTTCTTGGTTATGGATCGGTTGATACCATCTCCATGTTAGATCGGTTGATCTTATTTGAGTCATGAATCGGTTGATATCATTTCTCTTCGAGTTGTAAATCGGATGATATTACATTCTCGTTTTTCTTGGTCATGGATCGGTTGATACCATCTCCATGGCAGTTACAGTGATTGCATTGATTCTATTCCACCTGTTTCTATTTCTCCGCTACCTATTCAGAGGTCAAAAACAAAAATCATAAATAAATAAATGGGCAGATGGCATTTCCGTTACCCTCGGTGTGCAAATTTTCAGGTTTTATTCAAGTATTCAATCACTCCATACCTTGAACGTCTAAAAGCCGATGCAATTATTCGTTCAGGTCTGCAGTTGATTGAATAGGGGCAGCTGTAATACCTCAAAATTTGCCCTCTCATTTCCTCAACATTTTGCATAGCATTTTGCATATATAGATTCATAAAATAACCAAAAACATTGCATCATATATAGCATAGCCGAGGCGGGGTATGTGATCAATGATCGGAGCAATCGAAAGTTATGAAGAGGCTACCGGAGGGCCACAAAGCTTCTCAACCTTGTGCAAAGGGTTCACAATATCCCACAAGTCTTCACTTGAAGCCACAAGTCATGGAAAGTTTTGGTTTGATTGAAGGAGGCAAGCAGTGCAATACTTCTTGAGGGAAAAGAGCCGAACTAGGGTTTCATTTCTACAGGGCTTCTACATAAATTTTTGAGTCGAAGTGGATTTCTTTGACTTATATATGATGTCAAGTGCCTAGGGTTCAAATCTCGTCCACAAATTCATTTTGGAAGGGGTTCGACTGGCCGGACGACGGAAAATCGAAGAATGGGAGAAACGGCGACCGAGCTAGGTAAAAAGGGTCGACTCCGGACTTTTAAGATCGAGATCGTGAAATTAGGGTTACAATTATCCTATGGTTCATATTTGGTCAAGAAACGATGGAGGAATCATGAAAAAAATCAAAGAAAAAATCATTTGAAAGTTAGTTGGTTTTGCATTTCCCTCCACCTTTCCTTCCACTTTCTTTCCACACTTCCTTTCATTCTTTCCATCTCATTTTTCCACTTCAATTCCACTCCATTTCCCTTGGAAACTTCCACCACCTTCCACCATGTTCTAGAGTATTCCAAGGAATATTCCAAGGAATATTCCCTTTTCCAACCCTAACCCTAACTAACTTCCAAACCTAATTTTGGATCCCAAACCTAATTTTTGGGCCCCAAACCCAAACCTAGCTCCAAGCCTAAGCCCTATTTAAGTCATTTTCATCCAAACCAAGAGGGTTCCCACCATTTTCCAATTTTTCACTCTTTGAGAAGCACTTTTTCTCTCTCACTTTTCCTCTCCCTTTCACCATAGCTTTTTCACATAAGCTCTTCAAGTTTCACATTGAAACTTGAAGATCTTGAAGCTTGAGCCTCAATCTCCATTGATATTGTGGATCATAGAAGAAGAAGCTACTGAATTTTGTGAAGATTATCGACTTATCGGAAGCACACGAAGATTCAAGCTCAAGAACGCATTTATTTTGCGATTTCTCGGTTTTCGGTTTTCTCTTCGATTCAAGCTCCGATTCTTGCAACAATCACCGAAGCACTCCTCCGCTTCGTAGGTTGGTGATCTTAATCACTTCTTCTTTAAGTTATTCTCTTCATCTCGCCACTTTCGGCATTCTTTAAGTGCTTTTCGATTTGCTTAAATCAATTCCGTTTCGATTATGTTTGCTTGTGATTTGTGATTTTGGTTGAATTTGGATTTAAGGTGTTAATAGATATAGGTTCTACCATGTGTAAATAAGCTCCAATTGAGTAGAAATTTGTGTTAGCATGATTAGGTGGGGGTTAGGATTGTTTAGAAGGAAGATTGTGGCCAAAAGCACTTTTTTCAAAAGCATTTTTCACTTTTCGTTCAGTGTTAACCGGTTAACGCATATGGTTAACCGGTTAACGCATGCGTTTTTTGGCCAAAATGCTGTATTTTTTGCCCGTTAACGGGTTAACCTATATGGTTAACCGGTTAACGCTGTCCATTTTTGGATTTTTAGCCTATTTTCTTGCTCAATCTTGCTTCCCGGTGCCTCTAATGTTCATGCTTGTTTAGGTAGTGATTTTAGGGAATTTTTGAATCCATTTCCAGTAGCTAGTTCCCCCATTTCGAGTCGTTTCGACACGATTCCGTTTATGTTGCGTTTTATGCGGTTTTTTTGTGTTTTTGTGCATACTTTGATTTCTTGCATTTTGTTGCTATGTTCATATATCATTAGGTATGTAATAATCATGTTGCATTCTGTTTTTACATGTTTGCATGGCATTAAATCATTTTGCATTTCATTGTATCATTATGTTGATGTATGTTGCATGTTGCATAAGCATGTATGTATGTGCATTTGGTTGCATTTAGTTGCATGCTTGATCATAGCATTTGCATAAATTCAATTCTGAATTTTGTATTAAGTTTAGCATTATTTGTGTACTATCATGTTGCATATTCATAATCAAAGATCATCATGTTCATATGCATATTCATGTGATTCACTTTGTACATTACTTGTTGCATAATCTATGTGATTCATTCTTGCATAATATTCAATAATGTTCATGTTCTTGCATTGGTATAGATGTGGATCCATGTTCAAATGCATGTATATGTTAATATTGGGGCATTTTTAATTGAGTTTGTGCATTAAAAAGTGAAAATAATCAATTCTGGATTTTGCATTTCATAGCTGTTGTTTTGCATAAGTGCTGTAAAATGTATGCTGTTTGTTATGTGTGCATGCTGCATTTGATCTTTTACACCTTCTTTTTTTCATGCTGCATGCTGGCTGTAAAAAGCTGAGTTGTGTTATGCATTGTTTTCATGGCTGTTTGTGTAATAGGGGCTGTAATAGGTGCTGTATTTTTGGTTTAGCATTTTTCTAGTTCCTTTAGGATTTAAATAGAGTCTAGTTTAGGTCTAAGGTGCCTTAGGATTTAATTAGGATTAATTAATGTGTGTTTGCCTTATTCTTTTTAATAAAAATGCATGCTAACCATTTGTTTTGTAGTGGGGAAGATTGAGGTAAGTTTACTTCACTTTATCTTTTATTTTTTTTATGCATTTCTTTTAGGCTTTTTAATTCATTTTTCCTTCCATATTTGTGATTGGTAGGATTCCCCATTGTTAGGACCAACTTATCTTCCTTAGGAAGTAAGTTGCATCCTTTTTCCTTTTTTTCTTTTCTTTTTTCCATTAGGAATAGAAAACCTCACTAACCACTAGGATCACTTTGTAAATACATAATACATTAGGATTGAGTCTTAGTCCCTTAGATTTTTCATTTTATCAACTTGAGTCATTCTCTTTCTCATCTCAAAAGAAAAGCAATAAAACACTTAATAAAAACCGAACAATCTTGTACGACACGAGACTTTGTTGCGGAGTGTTTATACACGTCCTGTTTCGGGGCGAGGTGTAAATACTTCCCGCGATGGATAGGTCTTAGTACAAGACCGTTCACAAACAGATTCAAAAAACACTTCTTTTAAAAAGACAAAAACAAACAATAACCGACTATCCTGCGGGAACTTCTTCTCTCATCTCATTCACTCACATCGCGAACTTGCGACTACTTGTCTCGCATGCAAGACGGTTAACGCACTCGTACCAGACGAGCCTGCAACACCTGAGCATAGACACACGCAGTTCTAGCTGTAAAAAACACAAACAAATAGTTCCCGCCTAGGTTAGGCGAACTACGTCGACTCTGATCCTCATTATCCCGATGAGGTACGTAGGCAGCGGGGTAGGGCCCGTTCGAGCACATTCTTTATTTTCCCTACATTTCCCCCTTTCTTTTCATTCTCATTTCAGTTCATTTCTCATTTTCCATTCCCATTTCAGTTCCAGTCAGCAGTTTTATTCAGCAGCATTCATTTTCTTCTCACCCTTTGAAACGAGCAAGCAAGCGTGGATCCCGTCGGGTACGACGGACGATCTGGGGTGCTAATACCTTCCCAGGTCGTAACCGACTCCCGAACTCAGATCTTTGGTTCGCAAGGCCTCGTCCTTTTCCTTATTCCTCGGGTTTGTGCAACATTACCTTTCCCATTCTTTCGGGATAAAAATGTCTGGCTGGCGACTCTACCTTTTCCGCGCCACTTTCGCGTTTGTACTAGGATGAAAATCCCGGGAGCGACAAGGTGTTAGTGTAAAAAGGTGAATGCTCAGGAACTGAGGCTTAGAAAAATATGCTGAAAGAGGGGGGAAGACACAGAGACTTTTTTTCGATAACTGTTAAGTTATGCCTAGGTATCCTCTCGTGCAATGAGGAAGTCAGAACACCGTAGTTCGACTCAAAGAGACCGGAGATAAATTGATTGTGAACTGCTTGCTTGTCTATGCTCAAGTGTATGACTCGTCTGGCTCGAGTGTTAACTATCTTGCATTAGACGAAAGAAGCAAGTTCCTGTTTATGAATGAGTGTGATGAGAAAAGAATCCCGGAGGAGACGGTTATTGTTTGTTTTTGTGTGTTTTCAGTTTTGTTATTGTTTTTTGGTGTTTTGCATAAGTTAGTGAGCTTAAGCCTAGATCAAGGGTTTGTAAGCTCATTATATCCTCCCTGATTAGGGATAATGAGCCCACTTAAGTATGAGATAAGCATCTCAACTTAAGTACCATGATGATGGAGGATTAAGATCATTAACCCATTTGTGATTAATTAGGTGTTTTTGGGTTTTTGTTTAGTGTTAAGTAATGAGTTTAATCTCTAATCAGGGATTAGTGAACTCATTACACCATCCTAATAGAAGGATATTAGATGAGAACACTTAAGCTGAGGAAGATACCTCAACTTAATCCATGGTTAGGGATTAAATTCATTATATAACAAACCTTTATTAAATGGATTTTAATTAAAGGGATGAGATTAAGAAGTGGATTTTAAGTTTGTAAGACAACTTGAGGGGGACTTGTCCATTAAACACTAGGGTTAGTCCCTCTTAACCATAAGGAAGAGTTAGAACCCTAATGTAAGGCCCAAGTTACAAGATAAAGTCTTGGTGATTATTAATGTGATATGATTAAGAGGTTTAAACAAATTAAAGTTTTAACACTTAGGATTAAAGTTATACACTCCATCCTAAGAGAAGGATGCAAGCATAACCCTAATTCCAAAGTCCTAAAACTTTAAGAGTTTAGTCTCTGATTATTGAGATGAGAAGAGAGACTCAAGGAGATTCAAAGGTAAAAAGCTAAGGGGGACTAAACAAAACCCTAAATATTATCATGCTTGGATATCCTATGGTTTTTTAGGCTTAGGAGAAAAAGAATCTTCAAGAAGGCCACCATGGAAGAAGCAGATGAAAGGAGGAGGAAGCAGAAGAATAAGTTACTTACTTCCTAAGAAGATAAGTAACTTAAAGGAAGAAAGTGAGAAAGATGTAACATAAGTGAATTTGATTCACTTCAAAGACATGTAAAATGCATATGGATGAGATAAGAAGAAGTGAGAGGTGAAGGAAAATCCACCTCCCACAATAACTTACCAAAAGCTCCTGAAAAGTTAGTATGAATGCATAAGACATAAAGCATAAAGAAATGAATTGAAATGAGAGGAAATGACCAAAGTCAGAAGTGATTATGCAATGTAAATGGCATATGAGATGATGAAATGTCATATAATGTGCATATGAATGATCATACAAAGATGGGATGTCATGAAAGCATGCTTGGAAGCTTGAAAACACATGGATGTTTATGAAATGAAATGAATAAAACACATGGAAAATGAATGAAGAAATGATCAAGCAAGGTTCTAACATGTCCTAAGATGTCTAAGATGACATGTGAATGCTTGAGATGTCATGGAAAGTTCATATGATGATGAATATGCAAGGTGAATGCAAATGAACATGAGAAAATAGGGTTTTATGGACATGTGAGATGCAAATGAACAAAACAGAAGCATGCCACATGATAAAAATTTGAAATCAAGCTCAAACAAACCCTAAACCCTTACAAAGTCACACCCCAAAGGAGAAGGTCAGAAGCTAATACTATTAGAAGTTATGATTTTCCTAAGTTTGCTAGGGTTTTTGGATGATTCAAAAGGGAAAATGCAAATCAATTTAAAAATGCAAGATAAATTCATGAGGAAAATAACCTAGAAACTACATGCAATATTTGAAACAATGCAAAAAGAATCAAGTTCAAACTCTTCTTGGTTAGGCAGAAATGATTTTTCAAAGTTAGGGTTAAAAATTGTGATTTTAATGAACCTTAATTCAAAGAAAATTGTGAAATTATGATCAAACCTAAAAAGAAATTTGTATGAAGAGTTTGAAAATGTTTCTAAATGTATTGGAATGGTTCATGATTTTTTTGGTGATTTTTAGAAACCTAAATGCATTTTTAATTAATTAAAATACTTTAATTAATTAAAAATAACATTTAAATATTTTAAAAATACTTTTTATATGCAAAAAATAAAATAATAATCATTTTCAGGTTGAGAAAAATATTTAAATCCAGAATGCAAAGTTTCATATTTTTTGAAAGTGTTTTGGTATTTTTAATAAATTATGCAAAAGAAATGAATTAAAATGAAAATAAAATAAACAAAAATGAGAAGTAATCAGATCCAGTGGTCCAGATTCAAACCTAAGGGGATGGGGTTGACTGCACGCGTTTATTTAATTAAACAGAAATTAAACCTAATGACTAAATCTGGCCCGTTCACGCATTAAACTAATCAGGATCTAAAGGTCCAAAATCAATCTGGGCAACTAAACCCTAATTAGGGCTAAACATTTTCAGGTGACCGGAGCTAAGCTCCGGTCATCTTCTCCGGCAGGCCAAATCCCTATCTCCCTCCCCAGGCCATAAAAACATGCCAAAATCTCCATAATCAATCCTCTAACATCAAACAACAAGAATCTACAAACAAAAACAATTTATTTTACATCAAAAGAGAGAATCAAAGCCAAACAGAAAACTGACAAAATTTTCAAAAGTTGAATACATCCTATATACTTGACCATTTTCAGTGATTCAAAGTGCATAATGATCAAAGAAACATGCTTTATCACATTGTAACTTAAAATCAAAGCTCTGAGAAAAAAGTTCTTGAGATATACCTGAGCTGGAGTTGAGAAAATGTGGATCCCCAGAGCCTGCTTCTTGTGCTAGACACCTCCTTTGATCACCCTGATGCTATTGAGAAGCTCTGCTAGTGTTTAAATGGCCTCCTTTTGAAGGTTCAATTCTGAGAGGTGGAAAATCGTGTTTGAGTTTTAGGGACTTTCAGGGCAAAGTGAAGGGTGGTTTGTGCTCCCTATGATGTGTGGAGATGATTGGTGGAAAAAGATTTTAGGTTTGAAGCTTGTAGTGAGAGTTTCGAAGAGATGAAAGTTTTGGCCAATTTTTGTGAATGCTGACTTGTGGGATTTTCTGAGCTTGTGTGTGTTATGAAATGAGCTCCTTAGGATTTGCATAAGAGGTTGTGATTGGTCAGAGAGTGGGTGGTGGCTCAGTTTGATTGGTATGGGAGGAAATGCAAAAATGTCAACTTATGTGTACTTGAGGTATGGGCTTGTGCAGCAAGGATTTTTGAGCATAGATTGCCTCAGCATGGTTCATGGGGAGCCCTTAGATCATTAGAATGCAGCTGGAATGCTTGGATGGAGAGATGGCAAGCTTTATGCAACTTTCCCTCTTTGATGTTTCTTGTGAATCAAACCTTAAAAATGGCAAATTCTTGGGCCAATTCTAATCTTTGGATGCTTCCTTGACATGTTGTAACATATTTGTGCACATTAGAAGTCATTTAGAAGCTTTAAAATGCCAATATGCAAAATCCCTCTTTGACATGAAACTTGAAATTATGTGATTTTTGCCAACTTTGAAAGGCCATATCTTGAGTTCTAGGATGAATCAAGACATGTTCTTGTACTTTTTGAAAAGGGAAAGACCTAATCTACAACTTTCATGTCCAAGAATTTCTCATTTGAAGCTTTTTTGGTCATGAAAGAGGAGGTTGAAAAGCTTTCCCAAAATGGAAAGTTTCCATTACAAGTCATTTCCATTTTTGGCAAGTTTGCAATTGGCTCAAAATTCTTCAACTTTGTGAACTTATAAACACTTATAATATCAAATAAAGATCATAGAAATTCAATTTGATGAAAATGATCCTTTGGTACCCTTGTTGGGGGCCTCAGATGCCCTGATTTTGACTTAACTTGCTCAAGAAGTTACCCAATGATCAGATGACTTCCACAATGAATTTCTCCATCAAACTTGGTACACATGATCCTTATAACATATTAAGAACATTAGAAACAAGAATGACCAAAAAATTTGGAGTTAAGGCCTCTGAAACCAAAACCCTAATTTTGGTCCTCTGTGTAGTAAAAACCCTAGCTCTGCTTCCATGCCTTTGCCAATTCTTGTGATCCTTTGACTTTCATGAACTTTGGGAAGCAAAATATGATCATATAACACACATGGATCCTCTTGGAAAACTTCAAAACCATTGGGATAGCTCAGATTAATTCTTGGATTGCTCAGATCACAAACCCTAGATGCAGATGAAATTGAACTATGCAGTGAAGCAAACATGCAATATGAGATGTAATGCTTATGTTAAAACAAAAAATGAAAGATCACAAGCCATGGTGTGAATGAAAAGTGAGGGGAAATTTGGTGTGTTTACAGCTTCCCCTAATCAAACATGAGTTAGTTGTGCAGGGTGTAAACGCCTGGCTTAACAGACAAACAAAATAACTTTGGGTTGAATACCAAAGACAATCCGAAATTTGCACTCACTGGGGAGAAGAAGAAAAGGGATATAAATTGTAAAAGATAGTATAGTATGATTATCAAATGAAGGCGATGGAGGACGACCATCGAGCATAGGATGACTGCTGGGGATAAAGTGGTAAGCAAAGCAATGACGGGGACGACCGACAAGCTGGGGAAATAAAGAGACCATGATGGGGATGACCATCAGGTAATAAAGTAAAATTCTCTGGGGATTTAAACAAGCATGGATGGGGACGACCATCAGACTTGGAAAATAAAGTAAGTAACGATGGAGACGACCATCGGGTTAAAGAAAAAAAATGAAATAATGATGAGGGACGGTCATCAAAGGTGAAGGACGATCACCTAGCAAGGGACGAGTGCTGAAAATATCACGACATAGGACGAATGTGGGATAGAAAAGGTCAACGATGGGGACGACCATCTGATAAACATGATAAAGGACGATCATCAAGAGGTGAAGGACGATCACCTAGCAGGGGACGACTGCTGAAAATATCACGACATAGGACGATTGTCGGGTAGAAAAGGTCAACGATGGGGACGACCATTGGATAAACATGATGAAAGACGATCATCAAGAGGTGAAGGACGATCACCTAGCAGGGGACGGCTGCTGAAAATATCACGACATAGGACGAATGTCGGGTAGAAAAGGTCAACGATGGGAATGACCATCGGATAAACATAATGAAGGATGATCATCAAGAGGTGAAGGACGATCACCTAGCAGGGGACGGCTGCTGAAAATATCACGACATAGGACGAATGTCGGGTAGAAAAGGTCAACGATGGGGACGACCATCGGATAAACATGATTAAAGACGATCATCAAAGGTGAAGGACGATCACCTAGCAGGGGACGACTGCTACAACTATCATGACGTAGGACGAATGCCGGATAGAAGGTTCCAATAATGGGGATTCCACTGGGGAAAAGGATGAGGGACGGTCATCCAAAGGTGAAGGACGATCACCTGGCAGGGGATGGCTGCTGAAGATATCATGACATAGGACGAATGTCGGATAGAAGAAAAATTGTTTTGTTGACGACTTACTAGGGAACGATAAACACGGACGAGTGCTTATGCTTTCAAGAGTAAAATATATAAGTGTTTGATGATGTGTATAGATTAAAGATGTGGACAAGCATCCTTAGGACCATGATATAGACGAGTATCGGTAGAAACAAACGCTGACACATGTTCAAAGATGATGATACGGACGAGTATCAACCGGTTAAGCAAGGAACACAGGCGAGTATCGAATCCGCTGAGGAGTAATATATACAAGATATGTACGAGTATCAAAAGGACTTTTGTATAAGTATGTATAAGTATTGATCTGTTTGGTGAAGTATGTGCAAGACACGGAAGAGTGTCGAAAGATTGGGCAAGGGACACAGACGAGTGTTTGACTTGCTGGGGGAAGCATGACACGGACGAATGTCAAAAGGAATATGTACAAGTTATGAACAAATATATGTATTTGAGAGTGCAAAGAGGATTGCTTTGGCTTTTATCTGCACGAGATATGAGTTTCATATATTGCTGATGCAATATTGATGGTATTTGTAAGTGGTTGGCTCGAACCTGGCTTATGATCATGCAAATGTTTGATATTTACCGTAATGCTACGCTTATTTCGGTGAACATGATACGAATGCTATGATTATGCAAATGAGAAGTTGACCCGGGACTCGGATCCTGCGGGGATAAAGATCTCAGGCTGATATGTTTGGAAGAATAACCCGGCTGGGGGAAGAGATCATTGATGGATCTGTCCGAAGGGGTAACTCTGCTTGGGGAAATAGATCATTGGTAGATCTGTCTGGAGGGAGAACTCTCAATAAGGATGAGGAAGTTCTAGTAACTCAGCTGGGGATGTACTTCAGGCATTGCTCTTCCGGGGAGGCAACTCTGTGGGAAATCAGTTCCATCAACTGTGTTGAGGATGAGAGAAATCTGGCACTCTGGTGGGGGATAGTGCATTCCTTGACCATCTTGCTGTGGAAGAGGCTGTTAGGCACTGCTCGGGAGGTCCCTCTCGGGGAGGAGATAACTTCTGGAAGTAGTATGCTGGGGACGTAATGCTTGATATGCCCCATGTTGCGAAAGATTGTCTGTATTGAATATCTGCAACCTGTTAAGACAAAGGAAAATGCACAAGTGTCCCTAGGTATCCTTAACCGGATTCCGTCATAGAAGTTATATTTACCTGAAAGTAATATATTTCCTGCAAGCATTTATTAAAAATGGCTCATTTGTTTTATGCAAGTGTTGTATTATGAACATTGGACATTTTGCAAACGAAACAAAAATGTAAAAAACGAAGTGTGGCTGAAAACTCTGATTTTATTAATTTGGGTGCCCTGAATTGGCAAGTATAGTCAAAGAAGCGAATCCCCTGGAATGAGGAGATTGTTGTAAAATTCAGAAAATAAAAGTGTTGGAAATGTTGAAGATGACACTTCAGTGAGCTTCCTTTGCTATGACATGTATGACCTTGACGCTCTTCTTATCTTGCTTTCTGAAGAAGGCTGATTCTGATCAACGCTTTGTCCTTTCGAAGCTTGCCATGTTGTGAATGATACAGATGAATTCAGAATGCAGTTGTTCGCTTATTCCTTGATTTTGTGTGGATCGCCCTTTCGGGTTTTCAATCCACCGGGATACCCATTTTTGCCTGAGCTGTCCAATGCGGCTTTTCAACTCAGCGGGTGTACACATTTTTTTGATTTTTCCCTTATTTTTGCCCGAGTCTTTTATTCTTTTTTTGACTTGCCGGGATGTCCTATTTTTTCCTGGACTTACATTCTATTTTTATGTCCAGCAGGTCATTTTATGCGAAGTATTTTTTAATTGCATCTGAATTCACAAGAGACGGGAAGTCTTCACCATCCATGGTTGTGAGCATCAATGCTCCACCTGAGAAGACTTTGGTTATGACATAGGGACCTTCATAGTTTGGTGTCCACTTGCCCTTGTGGTCCGTATGAGGAGTAAGGATTTTCTTCAGAACAAGCTCTCCTACTTGGTATTCCCGAGGCCTGACTTTCTGATCGAAGGCTTTCGTCATTCGCTTCTGATATAACTTCCCATGAAAGATTGCAACTAATCTTTTCTCTTCAATCAGATTCAGTTGATTGTACCGAGACCGAACCCATTCTGCTTCATCCAGCTTCACATCTATCATTACCCGTAAGGAGGGTAGTTCAACCTCAACCGGTAGGACAGCTTCCGTACCATACACAAGCTGATAAGGCATTGCCCCAGTAGATGTTCTGATTGAGGTTCGGTACCCATGCAAAGCAAATGGTAGAATTTCATGCCATTCTTTATAGGTAACTACCATCTTCTGCACAATCTTCTTGATGTTCTTGTTAGCCGCCTCAATAGCGCCATTCATCTTTGGCCTGTAAGGAGAAGAGTTGTGATGTTGGATTTTAAAGTCCTGGCACATTTCTGCCATCATTTTGTTGTTCAAATTGGAACCATCATCAGTAATTTTTCGCTTAGGAACTCCATATCGACAGATGATATCCCTTTTTAGAAATCTGGCTACCACTTGTCTGGTGACGTTTGCAGCTTCAACCCATTTGGTGAAGTAATCAATGGCTACCAGGATGAATCGGTGACCATTTGAAGCAGTCGATTCAATCTTTCCAATCATGTCAATGCCCCACATAGCAAAGGGCCAAGGTGAGGACATTACATTTAAAGGATTTGGAGGCGCATGCACTTTATCTGCGTAGATCAGGCATTTGTGGCATTTTCTGGCATAGGCACAATAGTTTGCATCCATTGCTGATGTTGTAGAAACTATTGATGTTATCTGTAGGATACCTTCTCTGATAAGGCCATTGATGCCACTTCTTAAGCTTGCACACCTATTGACGGAAACTTTGCAAGATTCACAGCAGGCCTCACAACCTGGGAACACCTGGAATTGTAAAAGCTGAGCCTTAACCTCTACCAGATGTGTTTGAATGCTTGTAGTATCTTCAATTAAATTCATGGGTTGATCCTCCTCAATTTCATTTATCCTTGGCCCACCGTGGTTGGGCATAGGATTCTTCGTGATGTTAAGAGGTGGTGCAAAATTTAAAGCCTTTGAATCAACCAGATCCTGGACCTTCATGTGCAAAGCTCTGCAATTTTCTATGGTATGGCCAGGTGCATTAGAATGGAAGGCACATCTGGCATTGACGTCGTAATTTCTCGGAAGGTTCTGAGGATATGGTGGAGCCAGAGTCCTTAATTCAACAAGATTAAGCTTCAGAAGTTGTGGCAACAAAGTGGCAGAAGTTGTTGGTTGTTGTTGTTATTGTATGACCTTTGCTGAGGAAAATGTTGTTGTTGAGGGAAATGTTGTGGTTGCGGGGTGTATTATTGTTGAGGAGGTGGAGTAGGAATTGTGACAGCGACAATTGATCTTGGCGTATATTGGGGCCTTCCTTTGCCCATGTGTATTGAGTTCGTTTCACCGGACCTGCGAGGCCCTGGAAATGGTTTCCTAGTGCTGCTTGAGCTGGCGCCGTTATCAGAAATTTTACCCATCTTTAACAAACTCTCAATCCTTTCTCCTGCTATGACTACGTTAGCAAAGCTAGTGGAAGAGAAAGCTGCTAGCCTATCAATGTTTGTCCCCTAGAGGGTGTTCATAAATATATCTGTCATTTCTCTTTCCGACATTGGGGGTTGAACAACAAAAACTAATTGCCTCCATCTCTGAGCATACTCTCTGAAGCTTTCCCTGGAGGATTGTGACATACCCATTAGAAGTGTTCTGTTAGGAGCCTGTCGCTCCCCGGATTTCCATCCTGGTACAAACGCGAAAGTGGCGTGGAAAGAAAAGAGTCGCCAGCCAGGCATTCTTATCCCGAAGGAACGGGAATGGTAATGCTGCACAAATCGTAGAAAAGAAAGGAAGGACAAAGGTCCTGTGAACCAAAGAATCTGAGATCGGGAGTCGGTTACGACCTGGGAAGGTATTAGTACCCCAGATCGTCCGCCGTACCCGACGGGATCCACGCTTGCAAAGAAAATGTTTCAAAGGGTGAAGAAATGAAAACTGCTATAAAACTAAAACTGAAACTAGAATAAGAAAAAGAACTGAAAAGAAAACAAAGAGGAAAAATGTAGGGAAAATAAGGATTGTGCTCGAACGGGCCCTACCCCGCTGCCTACGTACCTCATCAGGACAATGAGGATCAGAGACGCTGTAGTTCCCTTAACTAGGGGTAGAAAAGATTGCTTGTGAATTAAGGCTTGAACTGCCTATGTCAATGCTCAGGTGTTGCAGGCTCGGACGACGAGTGCGTAACCGTCTTGCATAATGACAAGAAGAAGCAAGTTCGCGGACGGAGCGAAGGAGATGAGAAAAGAATTCCCGAAGGAAAGACGATTATTGTTTGTTTGTGTTTTTTAGAGCTTTTTATTTGTGTGGCACAAGAGAATGAACTCGAGCTCTTTTCTATGGGATGTGTACTTGCTACTACATTCCAAGATGGAATAATAGAACAAGCACACCAAGTAAGGAGAACTTATCCCAGACTTATTTCCAAAGGCAAGGGCCTAATTTCATTGACTTGTTGAATTTATTAGGTGTTTTAGTGATTAAAAATGAAGAAGTGTTTTTTAGGGTTTTTCTTGATGAAGATGACTCCATGATCCGACTTGTGCATCATTCTAGGCAAATGCACTATTCCAAGATGGAATGAATACATATTCCCCATGGAATTAGGCTATTACACAAGAAGTCACTTCTTTCTTTATTAATGTTTTTTAGATTTTGTTTTGAGATGAGAAGAGAAAGAACCAAAGGAGCAAAAGGCAAAAGTCTAAAAATGGGGGAAGACTAAACCTAAAGTTGTCATGCAAAAGTGGTCCTAAGGTTAGTGAGGTTTCAACCATCCTAAGAGAAAAGAAGAACCAAAGAGGAGCAAGAAGAAGAGGGGGCAAGGGCTAGCAAGCAACTTACTCCTCTAAAGGAGATAAGTTGCTCCTAAAGGGGGAAGAAAAGAGTTGCTTCACATGATGGCATAAGGCACATCAAAACACAAAGAGAAAGCAACTTAAAAGGAAAAGGATGAAGAGTTTAAATGTGGATGAACATCCACACTTCTCTTACCATGAGCCCCTGCAAGTGTTAGCAAAATCCAGCACATGTTCATCAACAAAGCTCATGGAAATGGCATGCTCAAAGCTCACATCAACAAAGATCAAACAACATGTCAAATTACGCACACAAGCATTTACGTGTCGAGAACATGGAAGCATGCATCAACCAGCAAGCAATTCACCCTAAACAAACATGTTCAATGATCAGATAATGATCCATGGCATTTAAAACAAGTAGGGGGATCAAACATGCCCAAAATAGCCTAAAAATGGCCTACTGCTTCAGAGTTAACCGGTTAACCAAAGCGTTAACCGGTTAACCAGTCAAAACCTGCAGAAAAACAACACAAAAAAAGGTGCGTTAACCGGTTAACCAATCCGTTAACCAGTTAATGTTGTTAAAACAGCAACAATTCCTGCAGAAAAATCAGTTCAAACCAGCTTTTCCAATTAATCTCTCACCAGACCAGCAAGCAATTGAGCATGAAAATAGTGTATCAATTCACATTAAATGGCATCATGAAGCTCATGAACATTAGCATATGGATCCAGTCACAAAATCGATCAATCAATTCAAGCAACACAAGCAAATACGCAAGCACATGGCGGATCTAAAGCGCAAGCATGCAAATAAGCTAAAATAGAGCTAGATCTGAAATTAACCAACCTACAAAGCTGAGGTATGCTTTGGTAATTGTTGATTGTGCTGAAAACGATAGATCTCGCACAAAACTTTGAAGATCCGGTGTTAAGCTTCACACTCCATGCAAAATAAATGCAAGAACAAGGTCTTGATGCAGAATTTTGGATCCAAAAGCACTTCTAGATCCCAAACCAGATCTGAATCACCAATTAAACCAACAAAAAGATGCAAAGAAGCTATGAATGGAGGTCTAGTTCCAAGATCCACACACCTTAAGGCAAGGTTATGTGATCTTCAAAAAGGAACTTTGAGTGATTTGGGAAAATTGGGAGAGAAAAGTGAGAGAATTGTGAGTGAGAAGAGTGAAAATTCAGAATGAGAGTCAAAAAATGAGAGAGAGTCCTCTTGGTTTGGAGAGAAATGGATTAAATATGGTTTAGGTTTGGGGCCCAAAAATTAGGCCTGGGATCCAAAATTATGGTTTGGTAATGAGATTAGGATTTAGCAATGGAATTAGGCTTGGATAAATGCTCTAGATCCTTCTTTTTAATTTCTAATTAATTCAAAAATGAATAAAAATCAAAAACTTCAAAAATTGGAGCCAAACACATGCTGAAAAATGCTGCTGGAATTCAAAATTCGCAACCGTTAACCGGTTAACCAATCCGTTAACCGGTTAACGCCAGTGAATTTTGAATTTTCCCTCCTTTTGGTGGGAAACCTCAGGAATACCCCAGCGCCAACCGTTTTGATCTGATTTTGATCCTCAATCCTTTTTAAACCCTTGACCCTGATGTCAACCTTGTAACATGCCTTGTGAGCTTTGAATTTCCCTGATGATTGATCATATGCCTTATGTTGGAACATGCAAGTGTTATGCCTCATTTTTCTGTGCAATATGCTAAGGACATGACATGCTGATGATGGATATGATATGATGATGATGATGAACATGAGATGGCAAATTTGGGGTATTACAGAGCCATGTCTAGATTGTATTGATATTGGCGAATGAAAGCCTCGGCCAAATCATTCCAATTTCTGATCGTTTCCCTAGTCAGATGAGAGTGCCACTCACGGGATGCACCGGTCAAAGTTATCCTCGAAATAGAACATCCATAGCTTATCATCCATAGTGTAAGCCTTTAGTCTTCCCAGAAAGGATTGAAGATGGGTGCGAGGGCAAGATGTTCCATTATATCTTTCGAAGCAGGGAGGTTTGAATTTGTGAGGAATTCTAACTCCCTCTACCAGCCCCATATACATAACATCAAACACTAAGGAGTTTTGAGACTCCAGAGATCTCAACGTTTCTGCTATCTCGTCTAGTCGACGATCATAGACTTCATCTCCTGCCCCAACTACAGTGAATTGTTCCTCTTGAGGGTCCTCTTGCAAGGCACGCCCTCTAGTATTACCCTGGGTGGTCATTGTTGCTGGTACCCCCTGTACCTGGGTGGTTTTCTTCAGGAGTTTGCCGCTCGACCAACTCTCTTAATCTTTCTTGGCTTTGGGCCAACCCAGTCATGACTGCCATGAACTGGTTCATCTGAGCCCTCATTTCAGTTCTTTCATTAGCCATTTGGGTTCTCACTTAGTCAGATCTCGTTGAACCTGGTCCATCTGTAAGCTCGGAAGGTTGTTTCTTGTAGGATACCGGTGAACTCTGTTGATGGGGAAGACTCTCCTACGAGCAATGTTTCCTGAAACCACAACAAAGTGAGAAAACAACAAAACAAAAACCTACAAAACAAAGAATGTGGTTATTATGCAATGCAACATGTTTATTTGTCTTCCAAGGGTATCCGGTTTGGTTCTTTGGTTTTGACCTTCCAGTCCCTGAGGAATGATGATGTTGAAGAGAAACGAAGACCAAAGGATACCACAAACCATATATTACAAAATGTAAAGATACATAGTTTTGATTACAACAAAGTCCCCATGGTAGGTCAAAATACAATAACAAAAACAAAAGTACAAACAAAATGAAGTACAAATACAAAGAAATCAAACATCCAGCCCATAATCATCCTCTCTGACTTCTTTCAGGAGAGCATTAGTCACTGGTCCAACTGGATGCTCTGTGATGGTCCTGATAAGAAGGTTCCTGGTGGCAATAGCATTTGTCAACTTCTTATACTTGTCTTGGTCCTTTGATCTCTTTAACCCCTCCCGAAGTTTCAACTCAGAGATCTCTTTCTGTGCTGCTAACAAGGCTTCCTGATTCTTCTTCTCATTAGCTTCCAGCTGCTCTATCCTAGCCTGGGTCCTCTGATCTTCCTGTGAACGAGCTTCAGTAATTCTGATCCATCTAGCTTGACTCTCTTCCAAGTAGTGCTTAGCTCTGGCCTTCTGAATCTTAGCTTCCTTGCAAGCATTCTTCAATACTAACTCCCCTGCTCCAGCCCTTCTGATGTAATCATCTGTCTTCTCAATCTTGGTCATATGTTTGATCCGGAGCTTCTCCAACCTTTCATTGTCCAGACGACTATCATTCCTCTCCTAGAGGGTCTTCTTTAGAGCTTCAGACAACTGAGTATTCCTCTCTTTCAACTTCTCAAACTCTTCTAAGCTGACTGTAGCTACAAGCTCTACTGTTGATGGTCCAAGCACATCCTCTAAGGTGAATGGCATGCGGGTGATTTGTTCTCTGATACGTGACCAATCAAGATACTGAGTTGAAGCTATATTGTTGCACTTGCCCCGAATGGCAGTCCCTTTTGTCTGAATGTTGTCCCAAGCCCAAGCTGCTTGTCGGGCAATGACATGGTTATGCTGAATATCACAGTAAAGGGTTTCTGATAAGTCCTGCTCTCTTGGTGGATGTACTAAGGCATACCCTAGTTGCCTTTTGAATAACAAAGGATTGTAGTTGATGCAACCCTTCACTCCAATAAGAGGTACATTGGGATACTGCCTACAACTTGTGATTATGTCTCTGCCCTTGGTGCTCTGAGTGCACCACCTAATGTCTTCTGATGTAAGGGCAATCATTCTCTTAGCCCAGTTTCTTGACTGATAAGGATTCAGGAAAGCTTCTGTCTTTGGCAAGTGCCTCAATAGCCAACAATATAAGAGAGGTGCACAACATCTGACTAATCTTCCCATCTGCTTCTCATTCCTTTGATGCACTGAGTAATAAAAATCTCCTAGCAAGGTGGGAACTGGATTCTTCAGTAAGAAGAGATGGATAGCATTATTGCTTACAAACTTAGGTTCGTTTGCAAACAAGATGATACCATATATGCTAAGGTCCAAGAGAGCACAAACAGTGTCCCATTTCCCTGCTGCAGCATGAATGGTGGCCTGAGTAACCAAGAAGTCCATATGGAGGCCTGTGATTCCAGCCTTGGTGGTCATATTATGATCAATGATGGTGGATTCCAAGTACAGAGCCTTAGCTATATCTTCATTCCTGGGAGCAGTCATCTCAGGGTTGAAAGGAATCCCTCTCCTGATGGGGACACCCAACAACATGGAAAACTCCTCTAACAAAGGGACCAACTGAAAGTCTGGGAAAGTGAAACATCTGAGAGGAGGGTCATAGAACTGAAGGCAAGTGTGGATCATACTCCTCTATGATGCATCCAAGTACATGATCATGTCCATGATACCACCAAAATGTTCCCTGAATAAAGGGACATGATCAGGAGTGATGAGTGTCTGAATCTGCCTGATGCCTGCTAGGGAAGGCTCAAAGAAATGGTATGTAATGTTGCTCTTCCTGGATGGGTCCATGCTGACAATGGATACTGATGAAGAAGACCGGGGAGAAATACTGGTGAAGGCAACTGATGAAGGTGCTGAAGGGAATCTCTGATTAAGATGGCTGATGAATATGACTGATGTAGATGAACAGTCAAAACCATAACCAAATAAGATGTGGATATCCTGTAAAACAAATAGACAAATGTTAAAATGATGCAAAATAATGTATGCAAAATGATATGTAAGGGTTTGTGATCAAGTGTTGGATCTGTTATCTGCCTTGATAAGGTCCATGTGTGTTCATAAGTCCGGATGGAGGTTTAGAGAACCAGTAACCAGGTGGAGGACTCAAATAAAGTGTCACAAGTCCAGGGTTTCACAAGAACAGTCCAAAATAGTGCAACCTTAACAATATCAGTAACAAGGTATGATGAGGCCAAGGGTTCCTGCAAACCTGTAAACATCCCAACCCCCCTCACATGTATTATTCTAGAACAAGGATCCTCAGACTTGGATCAATTATGAGAAGTGTAAACACTTCTAACCCAGAGGTACAATGTTTACATTAATCATAAAGGATTCTCCTCTATCCTTGGCATTGGAATGGAGATTTTGGACTTAGATTTTAGGATCCCTCTCCCTTACTTTGATTTCATGATGTTGGAATTTTCCTTTATTTGGCCATTTGCTAGCTTATAAGGATGGAACTCTTGTGCTCATAATTTGAAGTATCATCAAGTTTGGTTAGATCTTTCTTTCCTTATCTCCTTATTTTCTTTTTTTAGGATAGTCCCTTCATCTCCTCCCCTTCTTTAATTATCAAAATCTTCTCCCTTTTTCAAAGGATTCCTTATTTTTAAATCATCACCTCTTTCATAAACAAAACCTTGACTTTTGTCAAGTGGCTTTTACTCTTTTTATTTTCTTTTAAAATCAATGAATCTAATCATGTTGACCTTAATTCCAAAAAAATAAAAAGAATCAAACTCATTCAAGTTGTTTTGTGCCTTTGTGCACTTTTGTGTATTTTCTTTAAAAGAGTGTCGATTATGAGTCATCATTCTTTAGTCGGGTGCAAGTCTCTAAATCTCCATGGTTATAGTTTGATGTAATTGAGTCTCTTATCATTCGTGGGGGTTTAGTGGCATACTCGTTGATTTTATCCGAGTTGGCGCCCTCCCCATAATGATGTATGAGTCCATGCATTCATTCTCATGGTAGTTTGTTTGGCTATCCACTTGAAGATGAAAAATTCTCTTCACTTAATTAAATAAATCATAACCCACCCTTTTCACTATTTGTACCACGAACTACGGGGTTTTGATCTTGCATTGCACTTTGTGGGTACGTAGGCATGAGGTGGTAACCTCTCCAAACACAAAAATATTAAAAAAATAATTATTTTCTCATCCCTCCACTCTCATTTAACAAACCTCTTTCAAACCAAAAGCAGTCAATTTTTCAAAGGGCTCCTGTGGAGTACCACAAAGATTTTGGGTGCGTAAAACCTTCCCATTGTGTAACCTATCCCCTTACCTGTTTCTCTGTTATGTTTCTTTAGTTTTTTGCTTTTAGATTCATTAAGATTTATTCGCTATTTTTTCCTTTTCCTCTTGGAATACAATAAAAAAGCAGTGGCGACTCTGTGTACTTTGAGTTAAGTTAACTAATAGCTTACACTCATGATTTTACCGCTACACCATCTTATCATCATTAGGATTCATACATGATGGATGAACACAAAGCAATAAAGATGAAGGGTTTCTCATGTTCATTCATGAAGTGATCATTACAATATATATATATATATATATATATATATATATATATATATATATATATATATATATATATATATATATATATATATATATATATATATATATATATATGAGAGTGATGATACACCATATCTAAAGGGTAGCTCATACATTCGATAGTAGTTTGTATTTACTTACAATAAAATCTACCTCAAATACGTAAATGTTACAACTAACTCATTTGTGTACCAAATAGTAAACCAATACCCAAAAAACAATTTTGTTTAGCTATTGGGTATCCAAATTTATTACTCCATCAATTTTATCCTAGTCTCTAAAATAAGATGCCAATAGTAACATCAATACTTAATTCTCTCAAGATTATTAGATAGTCTTAAAATATTTATTAATATATAGAAATGTTTAATAGTAACATTATCCCATGTAAATTGATACAATATATATAATATATAAAGTCATCAATCAATGATGTGATGATTCATATCTTTATATATTTATTTATTACATGAAAATGTTTAATAGATTTGAAAGTCTTTTTAAAAAATTTATTTAATCAACTTTGAATTGGTTTTTATGCAAATCATTTGGACTATAAACTATAATCATAAAAGTGAATTGGTTAACATCATTTGAGTTACCATGCATACCACTAAAAAGTACTTTTATATATCATATAATAGTTACATTAAGAAGGTTGATGATAATAAATACTATTCAAGTGTACAAGCACCGATGAATATATTTCTTTCTTATTTCTTTTGAATACTTATATTAGATATATTTCAAAGGCCTTAGTTCAATGTGACTCAATATTAGGATGTTTATTATTTTAAGGGTAACACTTAGAAATAGGAAAGTTTTTAGATAATATGTGCATTGAAATTTATTGACTAAAATATGAAATTCTTATAAATAACACATGACACATATGATGAAAACGGAAAAAAAAAGGAAGAAGAAAGTTCAAAATACATCTTTAAAATGGTGAAACGCATCTCAAACTTGTACCGATTTGTTGTTATTCTAGTATTAGTTGTAGCTGGTAAGTATATATATCCTATTGTTTACCATTCATTGTGAATTTGTGATACTATATATTTTTTTCTCCTTATTTTGTAAGATAAATGTAAATTTTGATTATTCTTATTTGAATTTCAAATATTTAATATTAACCATTAATGTTTTATGACACTAGTGTGGAACATGGAATTACAACAAGTGGAAGGAGCAAAGCCATGTACAACACCTATGGGAGCATGTGGTCCAACGGGGGATTGTGTGAAAAGGTGCAAAGCTGCACATGTTGATGGTTCAGGATCATGTGATTTAGGCCTATGTACATGTACTCATTGGTGCGATTGAGAAGCCTAATATAAGGGGGAGATTTAGGAACATAATTTTGTTATATACAGTTGATCCTATAATGTTTATTAACAATATTAGAGATATAAAAAAGGATCTATGATAAATAATAATAGATTTTTCAACTAAGCATTATTAATTAATACAAAGTTATACATGTTGTTGATACAATTCCCGAATATCACAAATGAATTATCCATCTATATTATTATCAAAGATTAAGTAAATTTAACTATATATGAAAATGTTTTAAAATCCACTTGAAGATGATAAATTCTCCCCATAATGATGTATGAGTCCATGCCTTCATTCTCATGGTAATTTGTTTGGCTATCTACTTGAAGATGACAAATTCTCTTCACTTAATAAAATAAATCATAACCCACCCTTTTCACTATTTGTACCACGAACTACGGATTTTTTATCTTGCATTGCACTTTGTGGGTACGTAGGCATGAGGTGGTAAACCTCTCCAAACACAAACATATTAAAAATTAATTCTTTTCTCATCCCTCCACTCTCATTTAACAAACCTCTTTCAAACCAAAAGCAGTAACTTTTTCAAAGGGCTCCCGTGGAGTACCACGAACATTTTGGGTGCGTAAAACCTTCCCATTGTGTAACATATCCCCTAACATGTTTCTCTGTTATGTTTCTTTAGCTTTTTTCTTTTAGATTCATTAGGATTTATTCGCTCTTTTTTCCTTTTCCTCTTGGAATAAAATAAAAGCGCATTGGCGACTCTGTTTACTTTGAGTTAAGTTAACTAATAGCTTACACTAATGATTTTACTGCTACAGAAAAGTGGCGACTCTGTTGGGGAGTAATCTCTAAGTGGATTCGGCCTACTTTGATTTATTTACTGCTTTGGTTTGATTTGTTTGTTATTTGTTTGTTTTGTTTTGGTTTTGGTGATCTTCTGTGAGTGAGATAGATTCTAACCCAGATCTGAGTTGAACTTCTGATAGGACGGCGATATTCGATGCGATAAGCGATGGAGTAGTCCAAATCTATATCAATTTGATAATATCCACTCGGTTAGGCTCTCTCTGATTATCAATGTCATGATGAGTAATCATATGTGGCATTATTTTCCGACCTTGAGCTGATCATACTGAGGACCATAGAACCCTTAACCTATCCAAGCCAAATTAGGAACGTAGTGCGGAAACAATCTTGGTGTAAACCTAAGGTGGTTGTCACGCGATACTACACTCATATGAGGTCTATTTTAAGAATGTTATCGGTTGGGGAGGAATCCAACGTACCGATGATATTCTAAAGATGGTTGTTAACTTCGGGCACCTCTGTTAGCACCGTTTTTGTTTTTTGCAGGTACAATGAAGACAAAACCTTAGTACTTACCTGTGTGGGTTGGTGTTCTGCTACCTTGACTTCATGCTCATGACTCAGAACCTAGACCCGTGTGCTTTGTGTGATCTTGTTTGTGGTTGTTGCATACATGCACTCATGCATTCATGAGCATTGTTCTTGAGATTTCAAGGGACTCATAAGGAACTTTTGCAAAATTTGAGATGTCTATGGTTATGAATGTTGAAAGAAGGAACACAAAGAAGTACAACTTCAAGAATCCTGATCTAGTAGAGCTAATAAAGCTAGGTGCTTTGGTGGTTGACACTCAGGAGTTCCGGAAATGTTATAGAAAGCTCTTGTTTATTTTGAATACCGATGTACCAGAGGGGATTCTCCCTACCTTGGCTCAGTTTTATGATTCGTTGCATCATTGTTTCACCTTTCCTGATTATCAGCTTGTGCCGACCTTGGAGGAGTACTCTCATTGGATGGGTTTACCTATTTTGGACAAGGAGTTTCTTTTTAGTTGTTTAGAGAAGGAGCTTAAAACCAAAGTCATTTCCAAAGCCCTTTTTCTCAAGGAGTCCGATCTTAATGAGAAGTTTCTTCCGAAAGGGAGTGTCCATTTTATTAATGCCAAGTTCTTAATAGGGAAAGCTTCTAATTCTATTACTTCGGGTCATAAGGATGCATTTGAGGCTATTCTTGCTTTACACATTTATGGGATTGTCTTGTTTCCTAACTTAGATGGTATTGTGGATGAGAGTGCCATTCATATTTTCTTGAAGAGAAATCTAGTACCTACTTTGCTTGGAGACATGTATCATGCCTTTCATTATAGGACCTCCAAAGGTGATTGAGAGATTGTGTGTTGTGCGCATCTTCTCTATAGGTGGTTTGTTTCACACCTACCAAAGTCTGATGTGTTCAAGGATAATAGAGAGAAGTGAAGATGGTCTCAAAGGATTATGTATCTTTCTCATAAGGATATGACTTGGTGTTGTTCCTATTATGATATTGGAGTGCTTATTGACAGTTGTGGGGAGTTTCCCAATGTACCTCTTCTTGGTACACGTGGGGGAATTAGCTACAACCATATTCTTGCTAGGCGACAGTTGGGGTATTGCTTGAAGGATATACCAAGCAACCTTTCCTTATCCAATTTCTTCTTTCTTAATGGTGCAGACCATGTACAAACGAAGAAAAGGATTGCTTATTCTTGGCATGCGGTTCATCGGAAATAGAAGGGTTAATTGGGAAGATATCACCTTGCTCCCTCCGAGTGTTACATTCAGTGGGTTCGATCTAGGGCTTCCAAGCTCAAGATGCCTTATCCACCTGAGGAGTCTTTGTTTCCTATACTACCATTGTCTGCTTTTCTTCCTCCCATTGATGAGAAGGTTGCTCTTCAAGAAGAGTTGGACAAGATGAAGAGAGAGAAAGAAGAATGGCTACTTGAGAATACTACAATGCAAGAGCAACTGAAGGAGAGGGATGATCTCATTGAGTTACTCGAGCGGCGTGTTATGAAGAGTCCAGGAGAGAATTTATTTTCCTTTAGTACTCCATCTATCATTCCTCCTACATTCGGTGCTTGGAAGGCCATTGTTGACCAGTTGGCGAAGGATAAGGAAGACATGGAGAATCGGTACAAGAAAGATATTAAGAGGATTCGCATGAAGTACCAGCCGAGATTTGGATCTTCTTCAGATGTGATCCCCTAGACCTAGTTTACTTTATCTCTCATGTATTAGGATTGTTGAGGCTTGTACTTCATTTGTAATCATGACTTTGATTTTAATGAGAATGAGTTTTTAGTACTTCAAAAAGTGTTTATTTTATAAATATTGCAAGTTATCTTATAGTCCTTTGAAATCTTTGCAATTGCATACGCATACCATGCATCATGCCCGCACTGGCCTTGCTTTTTGAGTGTTCTCCAGGGATCTTATGTTGTTTCTTGGTCTTCGTTCATTTCTCCTGTTAAGCTGACTCACACAGTTGATACTCGAGCTAATCGGAAGAATATGTCGGAAGCCTTACAACAAGAGAATCGCGAGCTGAGCAAAGAAGTTGCTTATCTGAAGGATAGCTTGGAAAAAGTTACTGTTATGATGGAAAACTTGGTGGCTACTCAGAATCAGCCACCCCATCCTCCTAATTCTTCGGTACAGTATACAATCATCTCTGAGATTGTTACCACATTGGTCCCTGCCGAAGTTGTCATTTCTCCTTGTTACCACATGCCTCCCGGTAAACCGTGGGGTATGCCGGCTAATTTCACTCCTGCTGGTTATCATCCTCCTCCTCCTGAGACTGCTGCATTTAATACTCTTCAGCTAGTGATGACAACTTCACCGCCTGTGACGCATACTACTTCGCACCATGATGAAGTGATTTACCATGCTGAGCCTAGTGAAGGCGCTGGTGTAACTGAAAGAATTGATGATTTTCAAGGTCGTTATTTTGAGTTATAGAGAGAGATGAAAGCCTTGAAGCACAAATATTTGTTTGGTAAAGATGCTTATGATCTTTTTCTGGTTCCTAATGTCAAGGTTCCGTACAAGTTCAGATTTCCTGAGTTCGACAAGTATAAGGGCAACACTTGTCCTCTGAGTCATTTAACTATGTACGCTAGAAAGATGTCTGCTCAGACAGACAATGATCAGTTGCTGATTCGTTATTTCCATGATAGTTTGACTGGTGCAACCATGAGATGGTACATGAGTTTGGGAGAGGCTTTTGTTAGGCAATACAAGTATAATGTTGATATGGCACCGGACAGAGATCAACTTCGTGCCATGTCCCATAAGGACAAAGAAACTTTCAAAGAGTATGCGCAAAGATGGTGCGAGATAGCAGCTCAGATTGTTCCTCCTCTAGAAGAGAAAGAGATGACAAAGATCTTTTTGAAGACTTTAGGTTCTTTCTACTATGGGAAGATGATTGCAAGTTCTCCTTCTGACTTCACCGAAATCGTGAGTATGGGGATGCATTTAGAAGAAGGTGTTTGTGAAGGACGGTTGAGCAAAGAGAGTAGTATTGGATCAAGTTCTAAGAGGTTTAACTTTGGTAAGAAGAAAGAAGTTGAGACCAATGTTGTGTCTCATGAAAGTTACAGAAGACCTCGTGGTCGTGAGAATCATCGTCATTAGTAGCATGTAGCTTCTGTGACTCCAATGATTAATGTAACTCCCACCGTGCCGATAGCTCCAAAGTATCAGTCTCGTTATCAACAACCGTATGTGCAACAGAGTGGTAACTAACAGGGTCGTGCTAAGCCGAACTTTGATCCTATTCCGATGATGTATGAATATTTGCTTACATCTCTGATCGAGAAGAATCTTGTGCAAACACGTTCTCTGCCTCCAGTTCCAGAGTCTATCCCATGGTGGTATAAGCCAGAGGCTCACTGTGCTTTTCATCAAGGTGCCCCGGGGCACGATATTGAGAATTGTTATCCATTGAAGTTTGAAGTGTAGAAATTGATAAGGATCAATGTTCTGTCCTTCAATGATGTTAATACAAATGTGAAGACGAATCCGCTTCCGAATCATGGTAATACGTCTGTGAATATGGTAGGTGGTAATGTAGAGGATCATTCTGCTGTTGCAATCATTGAGGAAGATTATGGTTTGGAAGACGATCATGGAGAAGAGATTCTATATGACCTTTAGGAACCTTATCTGGAAGACCCTGGATCTTATTCTGAAGGAGAAAATGCTTATGAGTCTTTTAGACCTGATCTGGAGGCCGGAGTCATCATTGAAGATGATGAAGATGAAGAAATGCCTAAATTTGTTACACACAGAAAGATTTGCAAGAACTGGATTGTTGTTGATGTTCCTTCAATTGTTCATGCTTCAAAGTAATTTGTTTTATTTTCTTTCAAAAAATCCTTTCACTTTTCCCAAGGTGAAAGTGATGTTTGTCGGGCTTTGTTTCAAATTTTATCATCATCAATACAATGTTATTTTGTTATTTCCATGTGTTTTTCCTTTTTTTGCTTTATTCTGAAAAATGGTAACATAAAAAACCAAAATAAAAATAACCATTGTTTATCTGCATAATGTTTGCACTTTTGTTCATACTCTAAAATAAAAATAAAATCATTGTGCAGATTGATTGATAAACCCATTGAAAACAATGATCCTATGCCCACTCCCAACTTTAAATTCCCTGTGTTCGAAGCTGAGGAAGAGGATGTTGAAGAAATTCCTGATGAGATTTCTCGGTTGCTTGAGCGCGAGGAGAAGGTTATTCAGCCTCATGTAGTCTACAAAATTGGTCAACTTGGGTTCTGAAGATGAGTAGAAAGAAGTCAAGATTGGAACATTGCTTGGTCCTGAGGTTCATAAGAGGATGGTTGAGCTTTTTAGAGAATATGTTGATGTATTTGCTGACATTGTTTTAGAGGTTAAGGAAATTTAAGCTTCGTTTGAATCCGAACAAGTGCACATTTGGTGCACGTTCTGGAAAGTTGTTAGGTTTCATTGTTAGCCAAAGAGGCATTGAAGTTGATCCTGATAAAGTGAAAGCTATTCGGGAAATGCCTGCTCCAAGAACTGAAAAGCAAGTAAGAGGATTCTTGGGCCGTTTGAATTATATTTTGAGGTTTATCTCTCACATAACTGCCACATGTGCTCCGATCTTCAAGTTGCTTAGGAAAGACCAAGGTTGTGTCTGGACCGATGATTGCCAGAAGGCTTTTGAAAGTATCAAAGAATATCTGCTTGAACCTCCTATCTTGTCTCCTCCGGTGGAAGGTAGACCGTTGATTATGTGCTTGATTGTGTTGGAAGATTTCATGGGTTGTGTGCTTGGTCAGCAAGATGAATATGGAAGAAAAGAATATGCAATTTACTACTTGAGTAAGAAATTCACTGATTGTGAGTCTCGGTACTCCATGCTTGAAAAAACTTGTGCCTTAGCTTGGGCTGCAAAGCGTCTTCGCCAATATATGCTGAATCATACAACTTGGTTGATCTCTAAAATGGATCCAATCAAGTATATATTTGAAAAGCCTGCTTTGACTTGGAGGATTGCTCATTGGAAAATGTTATTGTCAGAATATGATATCGAGTACCGAGCTCAAAAAGCTATAAAAGGTAGTATCTTGGCTGACCTTTTGGCACATCAACCGATTGATGATTACCAGCCTATCAAGTTTGATTTCCCAGATGAGGATGTAATGTATTTGAAAATGAAAGATTGTGATGAACCTTTGATTGAGGAAGGGTCGGAGCCTGGATCTCGATGGGGTTTAGTTTTTGATGGTGTTGTAAATGCACGCGGAAGAGGAATTGGGTCAATGATCATTACTCCCCATGGTTCACATATTCCATTAGCTGCAAGGTTGACTTTTCCTTATACCAATAATAAAGCTGAGTATGAAGCCTGTATTATGGGTCTTGAGGAAGCCGTTGATTTGAGAATTAATCATCTTGATGTGTACGGAGATTCTGCCTTGGTAATCAATCAGATCAAGGGTAAGTGGGTAACTCATCAACCCCACTTGATCCCTTATAGAGATTATGCCAGAAGGATATCAACTTTCTTCACTAAAGTTGAGTTTCATTATGTGCCTCGCGATGAAAATCAGATGGTCGATGCTTTGGCAACTATAGATTCTATGATAAAGGAACACCAACGGAATGACATTCCCATGATCAGAGTGATGCGTCTTGAAAGACCAGCTCATGTGTTTGTAGTTGAAGAGGTCCATGATGACAAGCCTTGGTATCATAATATTAAATGTTTTCTCCAGATTCAGAAATACCCACTTGGGGCATCCGATAAAGATAAGAGGACTTTAAGGAGATTGGCAGGCAATTTCTTCCTGAATGGAAATGTGCTTTATAAGAGGAATTTTGACATGGTCTTGCTCAGATGTGTGGATAGACATGAAGTAGACATGTTAATGAAAGAAATTCTTGAAGGATCTTTGTGTACTCATGCTAATGGGCATGCAATGGCTAAAAAGATGTTGAGAGCAGGTTACTATTGGATGACAATGGAATCTGATTGTTGTAAGTATGTGAAAAGGTGCCATAAGTGCCAAGTGTATGCTGACAAGATTCATGTGCCACCAACTCATCTCAATGTGATTTCTTCCCCGTGGCCTTTCTCTATGTGGGGAATTGATATGATTGGTATGATTGAACCTAAGGCTTCGAATGGACATCGTTTTATTCTTGTGGCAATTGACTACTTCACCAAGTGGGTAGAAGCGACGTCATATGCTAATGTGACCAAGCAAGTTGTGGTTCGGTTTATCAAGAATAACATTATCTGTAGATATGGTGTTCCGAATAGAATCATCAATGATAATGGTTTGAACTTGAATAATAAGATGATGAAAGAGCTTTGTGAAGAATTCAAGATTCAACACCATAATTCTTCTCCTTATAGACCAAAGATGAATGGGGTTGTTGAAGCTGCAAATAAGAACATTAAGAAGATCATTCAGAAGATGGTTGTGACATATAAGGACTGGCATGAGATGCTCTCTTTTGCTTTACATGGATATCGTACATCTATTCGCACTTCAACAGGGGCAACCCCTTTCTCACTTGTTTATGGTACATAAGAAGTGCTCCCCGTCGAGGTTGAGAACCCATCAATGAGAGTCCTGATGGAAGCCAAGTTGATTGAGATTGAATGGTGTCAGAGTAGATTTGATCAGTTGAATTTGATTGAGGAAAAGAGAATAATAACTTTGTGTCATGGTCGGTTGAACCATCAAAGAATGAAGAAAGCTTTTGACAAGAAGGTCAAACCTCGTGTATTAAGAGAAGGCGATCTCGTGCTAAAAAATATTTAGTCTTTCATTACATATTCTCGGGGCAAGTGGACTCCGAACTATAATGGCCCATATGTTGTTAAAAAAGCCATCTCTAGCGGTTCATTATTTCTTGCAACTATGGATGGTGAGGATATCACTCGTCCTATGAATACGGATGCATTCAAGAAATACTTCGCCTAAAAAATAAAAGAACAACTCTCTAAGTTGAAAACCCGAAAGGGCGGCTTAGGCAAAAATGAGTGTCTCGGTGGATTGAAAACCCAAAAGGGCGGTCCAGGCAAAAATTAGAGACATAAACAGAAATAATTATCCCGGTAGATTGAAAACCCGAAAGGGCAATCTAGGCAAAAGTTAGGGATCATGGCAAGTAACTGTGTCGACAGACTGGATCACTTGTAACAACCGAGGATTTCAGATTCTTTTCCTCAGAAGAATTTCCCATCAAAGATTCTTATTCACTCATCCTTGACTGAAGTTTCGGACACAGTGGAGTTCAAAGTTGATAGGGAGAATAATGATCATTGTATTTCAATGTAGCCCTTTTTCCATGTATTTACCATTTTTCAAACTTGTAATGATCCGTGGAGTCATGCCATTCTATCAATGAATTTGAGCTCTTATCCAATTGTTTGCAACTCTTTATATTGTTTATGTTTACAAAATTTCAATTTATTTTTTATGATGATTTTAAAAAAAAATTTAATAAATTTAATCTTTGAAGATTATAAAAACATTATCTTTTGATATGAGAACAAAAAAGGATATCAATAGTGATTTCAGGGATAGTAAAGTCCAGATGTGTGTAAGTTGTCTCTCCCAAAGCAGGGTTGGATCTGATTGTGTCCTTACGGAATTCTTAAATGGTCCTAGCATGTTGATGTTAGTGGTGTTTTGTACCTCACCAGCATGAACGAGGATTGTAACTGCTCATAGTCCTGATTCCTTCCCTAGAAGAGTTATTGGAAGGGATATTCTTGAACATCCCCAACTGAGTTTTGATCTTTTCCTCAGTAATTTATCTTTGACTTAAGAAGTATGGGATACCCTCAGCCAAGTTCTTGTTCCTCAGCTTGAGTTGGTTGCATCCCTTAACAGAAGTCTTGTTATAACAGTCAGTTTAATTGTTTTCTTTCACCTATTGGCGGGTATTGATTTAAAATCCCTCGTAACCATGATTTCCTATGATTAATTTCTGATATCCCCACATGGGTCGAAAAGTCCAAATTTTCAGTGATGAATGATCTCTATAGATCCCCAATAGGTCTGCGTGTGATGGTTTCCAACAGATTTCTATTTGATTTTCAGTGAGTATTACACTTTTTCCCAAGCAGAGCAAGAGTGGCATAACTTTTACCCCAAGCAGAGAAAGAGCGGCATGACTCTTTTCCCGAATGGAGGAGGAAAAGTATGATGATTATTCCCTACAGGAAATTGATTAAGAACACTTCTGTCCTCAGCAAGGATCATGGAAGTTTTCCTCATCCCCGACAGATTATTACTTTTCCTCAACAAGGTGGTATTCCTATGCAGAGTTGATGTTTAAAACTCCAGTAGGCTATGTTGTATTTGCATCACTGGTAGATCTTTACCCTTTTTCCCCAAAAAACATTATGAAGATATTTGTCCCCATCAGTGTTTAACATGGATATTTCCCTCTTTCCCCAAAGAGTAGAAGATGTTGTGCTGATTGTTGTTTCTCCAACATGTTTCCTCTCAGAGTAGAATGTCTGGTGTTATCCTTTTATGGATTCTTGAATATTTCTTTGTGGATTGGATCCCTAGCAGTTGTTTTCCCCAGTCTAAGTTATGCCTTGTTGTAGGATTTTATTCCTTTGTTGGCTTTCTGATGTTCCCCTGCAAGATTTTGATTCGAATCTCCAGCAAGGGCCCTGACCTTATCGCCCTGATTAGCCGAGTATCCGGTTGTTGTGGTGTTTATGTCTCCCTTTTTCTTATATTTATGTTTATTTTGTCAGCATATTCATACGCATAAGCATAGCATCGTTTGCTTGCATCCTTGCATTTATCATTGTTCCTTGCTCTTTGGTGCGATTTTCCCCACGGAGTGTGTGTGTTGTCTTCCTCTCAAGTTTAGAGTGTCGACCCTTAAGCAAAAAGTGTTGATCCTTTCCATTTCCCCACTGAGTTTATTCCTCGTGGATGATTTTGATTCATTTTCCTCCCTAGTTTATTATTTGGATGGAATTTCCCCAATTGAGATATTTCCTCCTCGGGATGAGTCTTGTTTGACAGTTTCTCTCCAATTTGTCCTTGGATTGAACTTTGATCCTTTTGGCGGATTTTTATTTGCTTTGAAATTAAGCTATCCATTATTCGATAATGGGTAACGTTACCAAACTAATCAAGCTCCTTTGCTTATACTCCTACCCAGTAAATCCGGTAGTCTAGAGTTCTTCTTTCTACCCAGTAAAAAGGTAATATAAGTTGTTTCCCTTTGCTTGAGCTCCTACCCAGTAAATCCGGTAGTTGAGAATTTTTCTACCCAGTAAAAAGGTAGTGGGGGTTATCCCTCTTTGTTTTGCTCTTATCAAGTAAATTGATAGTTGAGTCCATTATTTCTATATCTTCTACCCAGTAAACCGGTATTTGATGATTCTTTTCCAACTCAGTATTCCTCCATCTTTGGACTCGAATACTTTGATTGGTTATTATTCCCTGGCAGAGTGTTTACTCTTCCTTGTTGAACCTTTTACCTTGATTATATCATTGAACTTTTCCCCCATGTCGAGTCAGCTATCCATTGATTTATTTTCCTGATAACTTTTCTGGTGTCTTTCGTTTTCCCCAGCGGGATTTTCTTATGGGTCCCCAAGCTTTAGTTTTTCTCTGGTGGTTGTGTTTTCCCCACGGAGATCTTGAGTTTGCATATCATATCATATCCATATCATATCATGTTCTCTTAGGACAAAAATTTGGGATTTCTATATTTAAGTATCTCCCATCTTGCAGAGATGACGATGTCAATCTTCATATCTTCAGATTGAAGAAACTTAAATAGGGGCAGTTGTTGCACCCTAATTTTTGCCCTAAGTTTTCTTCGCTTTTCATCTGCATCTTGCATACAAACAAGATTGCACTAGTAGCTCGGTTCTTCTCGGGTTAGGTTTATGCCTCACGGGGGATCACCGTTGTCTTTAATTACTTTATTTGCTTATAATTAATAACCATTAATTAAAATCCAAAAAATATTTTGTTTCCTTTTACTAACTTTTTTTTCCAGGAAGAGGAGCCAATTGAAAATGCCAAAAATAGCAGCCCTGCCGCTCGGGCAAAATTTCACAGACAAAAGTCGAAGTTGATCTGTAAATAATTCAAATTTATCTGATCAAGGATTTTTCAAGTTAATTGATTCATTCAAGGATTTCTAAGGTTCGTGTGTTTATTTTCATGCATTCTTCGACGTACAACAAGATTCGGGCCACAATAACCAAGCAACCTCATTTCAATAAAATATTCAAATTTTGGCTTGGTTAACTGGTTAACCAGTTACACCACTTGCAAAGGTTTAATGAACCAACATTTATTTTAGCCTTTAATTTCCATATTGCTTTGATGTATTAGGTCTTAATTGTGCCTTGATTATTCTGCAGGTTATTAATGACAGGTTTGGCATTGTTGAGGGGTTCATGACCACCGTCCACCCAAAAAACTGTCGATGGACCATCAAGCAAGGACTAAAGAGGTGGAAGGGATGCTTCATTTAACATCATTACTAGTAGTACTGGTGCTTCTAAGGTGAGAATCTTTGGTTCTGCTTTCAGACTCTTTAAGCATTGTTACAATTTTATTGTTGTTGTTATCTGGACTTGGTTTTAATTATTTGTCCTATTAGGCTGTTGGCACAGTGCTTCCTGCTTTGAATGGAAAGTTGACCGGTATGTCATTTCGTGTCCCAACTGTGGATGTCTTAGTTGTTGACCTTACAGTGAGGCTCAAGAAGGTCGTTGCCTATGATCAAATCAAAACTGCTATCTAGTAAGCAAACAATTTGTAGTTTCGTATTTTGATAATGTATTTTACTAAATTTGTTGTGTTCTATGATATTTAAAGCTTCTATTTATTGTGTTCTAATTGTACTATAATATATACTATATATGTTTACTTCTATGCTATTTATTTTGTATAATTTGTATAATTTGAAAATATGAGTAAATTAAATGTAATCATAAGTTGCTACATAGCATGTGCATCACTGTTATCCTGTTTCTTCTTTCTCCATTTAATGGATGTGATTATTGTTGAGGTCCGGGATTTTTTTTGTTACTATCTTTGCATAGAAGAAATGTTAATGACTAATAAGAATTGACTAAACTAATTAACTAGGAAAATTTCAGTTTAATTCAGATTACGCGTCTTCTCCCCGATGCACTAGGAAAATTTTGTATCTATTTTGCAGGTGGTTTCAATGACACCCTTTGTGGGATAGTTCAGTACTCCAATATTTATGGAACTGCAATAGGATACACAATTGCTATTGTCATTAGTATAATGTAAGTCATAAAACTTAACCTATCTTTTACATTTTAATATTTCAAAACTTATTTTATTTTTAGAGGTAGATTTAAAATGTGACAAAATAATAAATAATTGTACTAACTTATTTTATTTTTAGAGGTAGATTTAGAATGTGACAAAATAATAAATAATTATACTATTATTAGATAACTATGATACTATTAGTTTCACATATATAGAAATTAGAGTTGGATACATGTATAGAAATCAGAGTTTGATAGACTTCAATCTTTTGGACCATATATGGCACATGCATTTTTTTAATGTAAAACTTTTAAATTAAAATACTTCCAAATAAATTAATATAAGTGAAATTTGTTTATTGTTAATAAAAATAAATATATATATTTTACATTATTTGAAAACAAAAATTTAATATAAAGAAAAAATGTAATATATGAAATTTTCCTCAAGATTTATTTGTATTATTGAGAAGAATATATAATTTGATTATGGTTAATCTTTTTGTTTTAATTGAATTGGTTTTATCTGAGATAGTGCAGTAAAAAGGTCTCATTATTTCCATTCCTCGGGAGGAAAAGATGGATGTCACATTTCAAGCAATCCATACATGATCAGTTTTGGAGTAATCCAAATTTTCTTTTCTCAAATTCCAGATTTTCATAAAATGTGGTGGCTCTCCATAGTTGCAGCAATCATGTCTTTCACCTACTCCTACATTGGCCTTGGTCTCGTAATCGCCAAAGTTGCAGGTTGTATTTAGTTTATTTCATGACATTATTTCATAGTAGAAAAAAACAATATCCTTAAACTGATTTTGTTTTGAAAAAGAAAATAGTTCCATCAAAGGTAGTCTCACAAGAGTAACCGTTGAAATTGTGGTAGAAGCCCAAAAAGTATGGGGAGTTTTTCAAGATCTTGGCAACATAGCTTAAGCATATTCATATTCTCAAATTTTCATTGAAATTCAGGTACTATGGTTATGGAGTATGTGTTGATTTGATTTTCAGAATATTTCTATGATCTAACTAATTTCTAATTTTGCATATAATGAATCTAACTCCATAGGATACCATAAAAAATTCACCTTCTGAGGTAAAATAAATCCACCGCTTCCATGAAAGTATAATTTCTTTTTCCGATATGAGGATCGCCTATTCCTTAACATTCGGCTAGGAGTGTTGAAGTATACCATGTGATGAGACTGAAGAAAAGCATGACTGAAGGACCAATTATCCAACCCAATTATGAGAATTCGGCATACTCATTTTCAATTGATATATCTTTTTTATTATCATTGCAATTGTGTAAATACCATTATTGTCTTCAAAAGTAGACATTTATTTCAAAACATGCTTGTGACTTTTCATAAATCTCGGAATAAATTGCAGTTTCATTTCATTCCCAAGTTCAATTTTTCTTAATTCATAATGAATATTTTGATATTGTGGCTTAATATTTTCTTGTATAATTAGATTTTAATTCTTGTTTGAAGACATTATATTGATCTAAGATGGTTTTTTATGCCATGTCATGAAGAACAACATGGTTATAACTATGTGACACAAAAAGAAACCGTGGCCTACTTAAATGGTGTAAAACCATGAGCAATATGTACTCGCGGTTTTATTTAGTGGCCACAAATTATAACCCTATACTAAATATCAACCGTGGTTAGATTTGGCCAGAGTTAATAATCGCGACGCACGATAAACCGCGACGTTAACATAGATACCTAAATTGTGGCCAATATAAACCACAAATGCAAATAAAACGTGGCCCAAACACTAAAACAGTAGCATATAGTTTAGGCCACGGCTGCATATCCCACAGTTGTTTATTCGTGGCCAAACTGTGGTCAAAGCTTTCAACCACGGTTATTTTGCATATAACCGCGATTTTTGGTGCGTAGCAGAAGACCTTTTTTCCTATAGTGTCAACTTGGTACAAAACAATCACCATAAGCCAAAACAATCACCAAGTATAGGAAGAATGAGTTGTTTCTTATGACGTTGAGGCCTTCAACATCAGAGTCTACGCCAGACATCACTTTGTGGACCGATTTTCGTGACCCACCTATCCAATCCTGAGATGGAATGTGGTTTACCCGTGAACCGTGCTTGATGCCACTTTCTGATTTATAATATTTATCCTATGATGCTTAAAAGGAAGGGGAAGGAATCTTAAGTTAACCATGCGTGCAAGTGTTTTTCCTACAAATACGAAGAGATCTAGAGTCGGAGGCCGATTATACTAAGGGAAGTTATTAACACCCTAAGTATCTATAGTACTCGACATAAATTTTAGAAAACAGATATTTGCCAAAGTTTTAGTTTGAATTTGTGATATATCACCTCCCTCTAGATCGAAGTTTATCGTCTAACATATAGTCGAGGCATTATGCATTTTGCGTCCGAGGTAACATGTGTTTTTTGTAGTAGTGAATGTTAATGACGTAAAAAAAAAATTCTATATGGCATGCAAATGAAAGAAAATATGATGGAAAAATTCTCCAAGTAATTGACTCTTTGCAATGGAAGAAAAATATTTTTTTGGTTTTGAATTTTAGCCTTGAGCTAAGAAACATTAGTCAAGTCCTAGATGAATTGCTAAATTATGGATATACTAAACATGAGATCTTAAATCTCCATAGTTGTAAAAGAGAATAAGTGTGAGAGTTTGTCTTGTATGTGTCAAGTGATAGGTGTTTATGAAGGTATATGATTACCTCTTGAACTACTAAGGCAAATCACATAAACATTTTTGAATGATAGGAAAATCTATTTGGCTTTTGCTTAAATCACCGGAAAATCTTTATATGCCTAGTTAATGGATTAGGGACTTATTCTAATCCATTAAGAGGATTTTTACATGGAATATTATGACAAATCAATTATCAATTTTGTAACTCTAATAATCGATTAGTGGAATCCTTAATTGATTTGTGATTATGCCATTTAAAAATATTCCATATTTGAAATGCATAATCGATTATGTAATATGCATAATTGATTACGAACTCTCGTTTGGTTCAAGAGATTATCCGTTGAAATATTCAATTTGGTTTTTGAGCTAAGTCTGGTATAAAAACTCTCATTTATTTTGGGATTAGTCTTATAAAAAATCTATTTTAGAAGATTTGTGGGTATAATTTGCGAAAAACTCACTCATATAATTGAACTCTAAAGAAGAAATTTTTGAAAGAAAAAAAAACATAGATCAATTAATTAGACCGAATATTTATAAATTTTGTTTCATTTTTCTTATCCCTTATCTCTTTTTATTTCATTTAATTTATTTATTTATTTTCGTCGTGTTCAAATATGTTTTCTAACGCTAATTTTATTTTATTTAATCTTCTCACATACAACTGATTACTTTCTCCAACATTGTTTTAATACACTATTATATTTTCTCCCTTGTATTTGAAAGTCAATTGTCCAACGTGATTTTCTCTATTATATTTTTTGCAATACAAAACATTAGCCCAACAAAATTTTGTACTAGAGTTTGAATTCGAATATAATCTCTGAAAATTTTCATTTATGAAATATTTTAAGTCTAATACCTAGGAGCATGGTTATTCCAAATTAATTATGAATAATTTTAATACACTATTTTTTTTATAGAAATGGTTAAATTCTATAATTTTTTTAACTATTAAACTTAACATTTTAGATATTTAATTTTAGATAACTATCAATTTTTTTTAAATAGTCAATGTCATCATAATTTTTTTTTTTAAAATATTTAATTTTAGATAACTATCAATTTTTTAGATAGTCAATGTCATCATAAATTTTTTTTTTTAAATATTTAATGTTAGATAACTATCAATTTTTTTTTAATATTTTAAAAATGATTAAAACTAAAATTAATTTTAGTTAATTTAAGAAAGAGTAAAATGTATAGATAATTTTGATTTATGATTTAAACCTGACATAAAGCATGACGCAACATAATGATGTATTTATGTATTTTTGTGACACGTTAGCTTTTGCGTCTTTTTGTGTGATACTAGGAATGACAACAGGGAGGGGCGGAGGCGAATTTAAGCACATCTAGACTTGCATCCGTTTTTTAGACCGACCCACACCAGTTTCCAACTCCGTTTGGGACTAAAAATTGTTCTCTCGCCCCTATTCCCAATAAAAAATGGGTTCACCTGCATTCGTCCTGCCTCACCCGCATAAATTATAATTTTTTTATAAAATATATTTTTTTCAATAATAATAAAAATTAATAATTAAATTAAATAATTGATTATTTTAAGAATAATTATAATGCTTTATAATTTTTATTTAAATTATATTTTTTTTAAAAATAAATACTAATTCTAATAAACATATATGATATTGTAATATTAAAAAGTATAAATGTATAATAAAATTATTTAAAAAATGAAATAAATTAAATTTAGTTGGCGGATGCAGGTGCGAGGGTGGATGCGGGACGGGTATTAGAGTCTCCATCTCCGCACCTGCCCCCGTAAATAAAAATCGATTTTTCCTCGTCATTGCCCCGTTTAAATCGATTTTTTCTTATTAATTTCGGGGCGGGCGGATGGGTTCCGACGGGGCTGGATTTATTTGCCATGCTATGTGATAGTATTAGTAGGTGTAATGGTGACCCAGCATCAAATCAAAGAACAAAAACAAAAACCAACTTGATTCTTCAAACTTCATTGAAAATGATAAGTTTGGAACCGGTCTTACATATGAACTCCCACTATTTCTATAATAGCTATCCATAGTTATCATTATTTTATTTTGTTTTGTTTTTCTTGCATTGGGTTGCTTTCTATACGTTTTCATATTTTTTATTTAATTTATTAAATTTATCAAAAGTTAATTTGGGAAAATGAATTTATAGATTTAAAAATCTATTACTTTTTTTTTTGGAAGTTGTTAATATCTCTTCATGCTATTGTTGAGAGGATTGAAGTTGATAGTTATATTTTTTGAGTTTGTTTGAAATGTCATATTATTTATGTTTTCAAACTCTTATGTATAAATATATGGGGTCAATCTTATTATTTCAAATAATATTTGAGGTTGATTTTCAAATATATTTGATATGGTATCAGAGTCGGATTAAAAAACGTAGACATTTGATCTAAGCTACTTTTTGGATTGAAATCAAAACATATATAACCTAGAGTAGGGTTGGAATATGTCAAAAATGATTGACATATAGATTTAAGATCTGACGTGTTGTAAATGTAATTTTTTGTGTCGAAGTATGTTGTTTGATAGAAGCAAAGAAATGTCGAGGTGTGTTAATGTCGTAATGTCGAAGTATTTCTCGATAGAATTTCATAGTTAACATTATTTGTTTGTTTTAAGTGAGTTTGTTAGGTTAGTTAGGGTTTGTTTGGTGTGCAAGCTACCTCAACCTATAAATAGAGAGGAGCCAAATTATTGTAAAGTGTGAAAACGAATGCAGTTGCATAGAAATAAAGAGCAGAAGTTTCTTTGCATTTTTAACAGTTCTTCTTCCACTTTTCTCTAAACTTCAGTCTTCCTTTCTTCCCCAATTTATTTTTTCTTTCTTCTCTCATTATCAATTGCGCAGCGGAATCATCTTGTTCATCACGGTCGATTTAGGAATTCTTCCTATGTTTGGTGTTATTCTAATATATAGTATCTAGAGCACTGACTGTGTGATTCTTGGGAAGCATGGTGCAGTAAATCATTCAAACAAGCATTTTCCGGCGAGTCTTCCAATTCATAAGATTCGGAATCATGAGAATTTGTGCAAATCAATGAAAAATGTTTTCTGCTGTCAAGATCTTTAGGATCTTGTGAAGGAAGGAGTAACACGACTTGTAGAAAATGCGACGGAAGAAGAAAATGTTGCATACAAAGAATTAAAGAAGAAAGATTATAAAGCTCTCTTTATAACTCATCAATGTGTTGATCCAGACAATTTCAAAAAGTCGAGTGATGTTAAATCAACAAAAGAAACATGGGAAATCTTGAAGAAATCGCTTGGAGGCGCTATAAAGGTGAAAGATGTGAGGTTACAAACTCGCAAGAGAATACATGAATTGCTTCAGATGGAAGAAACTGAAAGCATAACTAACTTTCTCATTAAGGTTATGAAACTGGAGAATGAAATCAAGGTATGTGGAGAAGTGTTGACATCAAGATCAGTTTTTGTCAAGATCTTGAGATCATTGGCTCCAAAGTTTGACCATGTGGTAGTAACCATATAATATTCGAAAGATTTGTCAATATTGACAATGGAAGAGCTTCAAGGGACACTTGAGTCTCATTAACAAAGAATGCTTGAAATAGTTGCAAGCAAGTCGAAGAGTGATGTGGCTTTACAGGCACAATCAACAAGAGAAAATAAAGGCAATGGTGGTTCGACAACATAGGTAGATGAGGCTACAAAAATTCGACTGGTAGAGGAAACCAACAAGAAGCAAATGCGTCGAACCAGAGAAGACCCTCATACCAAAGTAACCACAAAGGTGTCAGAGGTAGAGGAGGAGGTGGTGCTCGAAAACCTGACAAAAATCGCATTCATGTTTCAATTGTCAAAAGTATGGTCACTACTCTAGTGATTGTCCTTAAAAACAAAAAAAAATCGAGATAATGATGTAAATTTGGCAAAGCATGAAGAAAAAGGGTTGTTGTTGATGGTCACAACAAGAGATGAAGAAAGATTCAAGAACCAATGGTACTTTCTCTTTGGATGCTCATCACACATAACTGGTAGGAAGAATTGATTTGTTAATATAAAACCATCAATGGAGAACATGGTGAAATTTTCAAATGACAATACTCTAGCAGCTGAAGGTATTGGTGATGTTCTGATTATGAGGAAAGATAGAAAAAAGGTCAATAATTTCTAATGTATTGTATATACCAGGCATGAAGAGTAATTTTCTCACCATAGGACAGTTGGTCGAAAAGAACTACAGAGTGTCGATCGAAGACATGATGATGAGAGTTCTTCACTCAAGTGGAAGGTTAATCTTGAAGGCTTTCATGTCTCATAATAGAACCTTCAAGATTGAACTTAATACGATGGAGCATAAGTGCCTTGCAACTGCAGCTAGCAGGGATGAATGGATATGGAGTTATAGACTTGGTCATCTCAACTTTAAAGACATTAGAGATCTAAAAAGAAAAAAATATGATTTTAGGGTTACCAGAAATTGACATTCCAAATGAAGTGTGTAAGCAAAGCAGCACAATAATAACTTTAGCAAGGATGCAAGAAGCAAGTCAGAGGTAATTCTTGAAATCATATACTCTGATGTATGCGGTCTTATTATGATGAATTCGATTGGAGGTAACTGTAGACGAGGATTTTCGACGCCATGAAATTGAAGTCCAAAACAACATTTCGATCAGAGAAGAAAATGTTCTCAGAAGTTAATTTCGACCATAGAAATTTGAAGAACGTTTTCGGCGTTTTCGACAGAGTTAGGAAATGATGATGTTACTATAATTGCGACAATGGAAGATGAAGGTAGTGTCTTGACACTTTTGACCAAGTCAATTGGATAATGTCCTTCAACGTTTTCTACATAGTCAAATAGCAAGGGTTGTTTTTCAACGAGTTCGATAACTTTGAAGGGATGTGTTGTTTCGACACAAAAAAGGGATTCAAATTTTAAAGATTAAGACGTTTGATAAAAAGACGCGTCGAAGCGTTTGGTGGAAAGAAGACATGCCGAAGGCCAAGTGTCGTAGTTGTAGGATTTTTCCGTTAGGGGAAGTTATTTAGTTTGTGTATAAATAGGGCAATTCTTGTCAGAATTGTGTGTGAAAATATTGTAAAAATTCTTGTAATATACTCAAAGTAACCGTGTGAGAGAAAAGAGTTAATTTCTGGAAAAATGTATGTGTGAACACCAATTTTACCTTTATCAAGTTTTATGAAAGTTCAAGTTCATTTATATTTCTGCATTCTGCAAGTTTATTACATTTAGAAGTGTTTTACTTTTTTTCCAGTCAATTTACTTTATACTTTCCAGAATTTCATTTCATTTATGTTTTCGTCAAACACTTTTTACTTCTTCTTTTAATTATACAAACATACACAAAACCTTATAAAAGATTGAAATCATGAGATTGTTAAGATCATTATACTGTCGACCAAAACTCGCACCTATGTCCTAGGACTTGTATGGTTGGTCCTGCTAGTAAACTAATTTAAACGTAAATTAGAAACCAGCGATTGTTCGTAAAATTCGACAGCGAACAAATTGGCACGCCCAGTGGGACATTGGTGCGAAATTAAAAAATATCATAATCACTCTGAATAAAAAAGATTATACTTCATTGTATGATTCTAAGAAGCGGTAAATTAGCCGCAACTGACGTAGAAATACCTAAGAGAACAAGAGTGAGAAAAATGGCGAATCCTCCAAATAGTCAAAATGAAAACACTACGATGCTTAACCCTACTCCTTCGATTGGAGGAAATACGGGGTCAATCTCTATATCAAAGGTCATACCTTCGTCATCAGGGTCAACACCAACATTTGCAGCATCTCAAAATGTGCCCAGTATCTCCACCATGGGCCACCAAATGCCCATAAGGACACCTCCTCCTATATGGAGTGTTCATAGGCCTTTTGTGATGAATTTTACAATGCCTCCATATGTTAGGGAACAACCTTATGGAATGCCAACTACAACGATGGCAAGTTTGCAAAATGCATTGTCACTATATTCTGATTCCTTGGCACAACAAATGATACGCATTGCTGATTTCTTTGGTGTTCCTCAAACTCGACAACCAGAACAAATAGTGCAAAATCCAAGATTAGGTGTCGAAGAAGAACCCACAATAAATCAAAGACCTGCAGACACTCCCCAGGAAAACCTTATAAATCAAGAGGAAGTAGTCGAACAACCTCGCATAGAAATTCCTGTTAAACATGAGCCTAGGAGGATATTAGTCCAGAGAGGTCAAGATGCTGATAATATAGTGTAGCAGATGCGTTATAATAATTTGTATGCCGAAAATAACTTAGCAGCCATGGTTGAAAGGATAATGGCACAAAATGGAGTAAATGTAGGATTACAAAGGCCTAGTTACATTTCTCCATTATCAGAATATATTTTGCAACAGGAATTACCCCCAAGGTGGAAAGTCCCCAAATTCACCAAATTCTCTGGAGACACTGGTGAATCTACCATAGAACATGTTTCCCGCTACCTTATCAAAGCAGGAGAAATAGCCCACAATGAAAATTTGAGAATAAAATATTTTCCAAGCTCTCTGACAAAAAATGCGTTTACTTGGTTTATGTCCTTGCCTGGAAGCTCAATATATACATGGACCCAATTATAAAGATTGTTCCATGAACATTTTTATATGGGACAAACCAAAATAAGTTTGAAGGTTGTTAGCTAGTGTGAAGAGGAAGTTCTCTGAACCAATAGATGATTACTTGAATATGTTTAGATTACTAAAAGCAAGATGTTTCACCCAGGTGCCTGAACATGAACTAGTCGAAATGGTTGCAGGAGGGCTAGATTATTCTATAAGGAAAAATTAGACACCCAATATTTAAGAGATATGGCTCAATTAGCAGATAGGGCGAGACAAATCAAAAGATTAAAAGCTGAAAAATTCAGGGCAAGTAAGAATAAGAAAGAGAGAGTAGCTTATGTGGGAATATGCCATGATGATGAAAATGACGTAGACTAACTAGTTAGTCTAGATGAATAGGAAATTAACCTAGCAGAATTCAAACAAGGTCCACCATATTCCTATAAAGTTTTAGTTCCATCGAATGGAAAAAATCCAGTCGAATATGAAAAGAATGACAAAATACCTAGGAGAACTTATACATTTGACGTAACCAAATGTGACAAAATCTTTGATAAATTAGTCGAAGATGGTCAGATGATAGTACCACCAGGCACTAAAGTGCCTCCTATAGAACAACAGAAAAAGAGAGGTTTTTGTAAGTACCATGGCTTTCTGGGTCATTAAACATCCCAATGTTTCCTTTTCAGGGATCTCGTACGGAATGTTATCCGTGACGGGAGGCTGAAATTCAGTGACAAGCAGAAGCAACAAATGACAATTGATTTGAACCCCATACAGAACGTCGAAGCTCACTATGCTGAACCAGCTATCATCAACATGGTGGAGGTCGAAGAGGGTTCTAAGGATTGTTTCGAGATGGTAGAAGCCACTGAGGGTTTCGACACCAACATCAACATGGTGGAGATTGCTGATAATCTTAAAGATCATGACAAAGTCACTGAATGGAAAAGCGTTGAACACCTTGTGAAGGGAGATGCAACTGGCTGCGCCAACAAGGAGGCTACTGAAGGCCTAGATGACACAAACAATGCTGAAATTGTTAAGGATGCAGGAGAAATCAGAGATGGTGAAATCACTGAAGATTTCGTCTCAAAGAACATGAAGGCTACTAAAGGCCTCAACAACTCAAGAAAGGTCGAAGCCACTGAAGGTTACGACGAAACCAACAATGACAAAATCATTGAGGATTTCGTCGAAGAGGAAGTAGGGGCTGCTGAGAGCCTTGAGCTAACAAAAAGAGAAATAGCGGTTGATAGTGGGATCAACACTGAAAAGGAGGCCACTGATGGCGTCATTGTCGAAAAGAAGGTCACTGAAGACCTCATTGTTAACATTGAGACTGGTAAAAATGCTAACGAAATAAGGATGGTTGAAGTTTCTGAGAAGCCAACCAAGTATGGAATCTTGCGCAGAATGATGGAGGATCCCAGAGGAAAGTCAGTCGAAGGTTGCTGCCAAGACGTCTGTGGGAATTAATCCCCAGATGGAAAAAATGATTCAACGAGAGAGATGGGAGAGACTGAGCAAGCATTCATCGAAAAGATGAACAAAGTGAACATTGGTGGTGGAAAGGAAGCTGGTATTGACATGGTAGAAACATCACACAAAGGTCAAGCACAGACCACTGAAGAGCGTCGTCGAGAGCAATACCAAAGACTGGCGTATCCAAAAGAGGACGAAAGTTTAATAAAGTTCATCCAGAAATGCCAAAGAAAGAAGGCTGAAGTAATGTTGTGCCCACGTTGCAGCGCTATCTTCGATAGAAAGGCAGCCAACAACCTGGAGGTGATAGAGAAGTACAAGAGGAAAGGTAATTAGGGGGAAATCCCAACTGCCAAAGTAGAGAGGTATGATCCGAGAAGAAGTGAACACCACTAACAAAGGATGAGAGGAAGAAATTATAGTTCTTTCAAGCCAACAAACAAAGCAGGTGACGACAGGTGGGTACAACCCATCAAGGACGCTCAGGGAAGAAAGGATTGGGGAAGCTTTGACCTGCAAAGAGGCCATTCAGTAGCGGAAAGAGGTGAAGTCGAAAAACGCAAACCAAAAGCCTACCCTTCAGAAAACTACAAGGGTAAAAATCCCATGACGAAGTCCCAATGGAGAAGATTCCATAGCGGAAGAGAACAGAGAAGGATTCCGTAGAAAGAAATATGGTCGAAAAGAATACCATCAAGAAAAATGAACCTGCAACCAGCAGCAACATGCAAGGGATGGACAGAAAAGAATCTCCCCAAATCGACAATCTGAGAGACATGGTCGAACAAATAAAAGCCAAAGGAAACACTCAAGAGGATGAGGAAATGATTGATGATTTCCAATCCGACTCAGAGGCATCTTTCGACGTTGTCTGAAACATAGTCTTAGTATTACCCAGAGATTACGATAGAGTGATGGAAGTCGAAGATAAGGATGAAAGTATGGAGGAGGATCAGATGGAACATAGACTTGTTTGCTACTATGTGATGAATAATGGATGCGTAGAAGAGTAAAATGTGTTTTTTGAGAGGCCAGAAGAATCAATAAAAGGGCATCTAAAGCCTTTATTCATAAAAGGAAAAGTGGAGAATGTTGGAATAAACAAGATACTGGTGGATGGGGGAGAAATAGTTAACCTGATGCCCCATTTATGTTAAAGAAAAATGGCAAGGATGATTCCGACGCCAAACCTCATAACATGGTGCTGTCAAATTATGAGGGAAAAATTGGAACCATCATGGGTGTAATCCAAGTGGATTTAACTGTCGGAACAATAACAAGACCGACAATGTTCATGGTGATTACCTCAAAAGCAAACTATAATTTGCTTCTTGGGAGAGAATGGATACATGGTATAGGGGTTGTACCCTCATCAATGCACCAACGAATATCCATATGGCGCACATATGGTATAGTCGCAAACATAGAAGCAGAACAGAGTTACTTCATGTATGAAGTAAACCATATGGATCGTTTGAGTTTCGACAAGAATTTGGCTCACATACCCCCATGTAGTCTAGCAGATTTCGACCCTAAAGCCACTGATAATGCTTACTTCTCAATGTATCTTCACCCAACCTATGGATTTTAGTAGGACAAAGAAGTGGTCGACGAATCAAATTATATATGGGGAACTGCCCATATAGAACCAACTGGGTAGGGAAGTGAATTCAACGACAATGAATAAAGCATCAGCGCTCGAAAGAATTACGGCTTACATAGCCGAAAATAAACTAAAAGCGACATTAGAAGTCGAAGTAAAATATATGGATGTCAAAGCCAACCAAAAAGACTCAAACAATCAAAGCTCTCAGAAAAACGTTGAAGAAAATGGTGAAAGCAGTCAGATGGGCGAATGGAAACATCAAAAGCTTGACGCCATTTGTGACGACGAACCTTTAAGGTTTAAAAAGGATCCAGTGTCGACCAACATGAAGATGGTAGCATAAGATCCATTAGAAGAAATAGATCTAGGACTGAGGGCAGCAAAAAGGCCAACTTACATAAGTGTTAAGATGGACCCACAATTCAAAGTCGAAGTAGTCTAATTGTTGCATGAATACAAAAATTGTTTTGCATGGGACTATGATGAAATGTCTGGTTTAGACAGGAGCTTGGTCGAATTGAAGCTTCCAATATTGGAAGGGAAAAAACCAGTGAAATAGCTGCTAAGGCGCTTAGCACCAGAAATTATGTCGAAAATAAAAGAGGAGGTCAAAAGACTTCTGAAATGCAAATTTACCCGCACGGCCAGGTATGTTGATTGGATTGTAAATATAGTTCCTATAATTAAGAAAAATGGCAATTTAAGGGTATGCATTGATTTTCGAGACTTAAATTCAGCCACCCCAAAAGACGAATACCCTATGCCAGTAGCAGAAATGCTTATAGATTCGGCAGCAGGCCATGAGTACCTAAGCATGTTAGGCGGATACTCTGGTTATAATCAAATTTTTATTGTCGAAAAAGATGTTCCTAAGACAGCATTTCGTTTTCCTGGAGAAATTGGAACTTATGAATGGGTAGTAATGCCCTTTGGTCTTAAAAATGCTGGAGCTACTTATCAATGTGCTATGAATTCAATTTTCCACGATTTTATTGAAACTTTCATGCAAATTTACATTGATGATATTGTGATTAAGTCTGTTTTAGGAAAGAGTCATATAGACCATCTTCGACAGTCCTTTGAAAGGATAAGGAAGTTTGGTTTAAAAATGAACCCCCTAAAGTGTGCTTTTGGCGTGCAGGTGGGTGATTTCTTAGGTTTTGTGGTCCACAAGAAGGGGATTGAAATAAATGAAAACAAAGCCAGGGCCATAATGGAGGCGAAAGCGTCATCTACAAAGAAGGGATTGCAGTCTCTGCTGGGGAAAATCATCTTCCTTAGAAGATTTATCTCCAACCTTAGTGGAAAAACACAGGACTTCTCACCTCTACTTAGAATGAAGAAGGAAGACTTTGCATGGGGGCAAGAACAATAGGTCGTGTTCGATAGAATCAAAGAATACTTGTCCAGTCCTCCTATTTTGATGTCTCCATGTCGAAGGAAAAACATGAGGTTGTATATTTCAGTGTCAGATAAAACACTAGGAAGCATGCTATGTCAAGAAGATAAGAATGACATCGAAAGGGCCATTTACTACCTCAGCAGAGTCTTGAACGATGTCGAAACTAGATATAGTGTTGTAGAAAAATTGTGTTTACATGTATATTTTTCTTGTATGAAGTTAAAGCACTATATCAAACCTGTTGATGTATATATTTCTTCCCATTTCGACGTAATAAAATATATGTTGTTTAAGTATATTTTACATAGTAGAATTGGGAAGTGAGCCTTGGCATTAATTGAATATTCCCTGAAATACTTGCCTTTAAAGGTTGTAAAGGGACAAGTGGTTGTTGATTTCATAGCAGGCCACTCAATAGACGAAAATGGAGTGGAATATGTTGAATTAGAATCATGGAAGCTATATTTCGACGGTTCCAGTCATAAGAATGGAACAGGTGTTGGAATATTGATAATTTCTCCTAACAAAATTCCAACAAAATTCAAGTGCATAGTCGAAGGGCTATGTTCTAATAACGAAGCCGAACATGAAGCTTTGATTGTTGGACTTGAAATCTTATTGGAATTGGGGGCAACAAGAGTCGAAATCATGGGTGACTCTGAATTGGTAGTAAAAAAATGAACTAAAGAATACAAATGTGTCAAAGAGAATTTGATCATGTACTTCGTAATAGCCAATAGACTCCTTAAAAGGTTCGACAATGTGGACATCAGGCATGTACCCAAGTTGGAGAACCAATAAGCAAACGATCTTGCTCAAATTGCATCTGGGTATAAGGTGTCGAAAGAGAATTTCGAAAAGGCTATTGAAGTTATAGGAAAGGTCATATCCACCAAGTTGTCTCCATCAGATTTGGAAACAATGAAGTTAGGATATAGTGACGAAGAAAATTTTGAAATTTTCAATGTAGATGATTCAAGAGTTGAAGATTGGAGAAAACCCATCAATGATTATCTACAAGACCCAAATATGAAGGTCGGAAGAAAAGTTAAGTACAGAGCTTTGAGTTATGTACTTTTTGGAAATGAACTTTTCAAAAAGACTTCAGAAGGAGTTTTGTTGAAATGCTTGGGCGAAGAAGAAGCTTACATAGCTTTGTTGAATGTACATAGCGGGGCTTGTGGTGCACATCAAGCATGCCAAAAAATGAAGTGGTTACTATTCCGACAAGGAATGTATTGGCCAACAATGTTGAAAGATTGTGTCGACTTCGCCAAGGGATGCCAAGAATGCCAATTGCACGCAGGCATACCACATGTCCATGCAAGTGAGTTGCATTCGATTGTGAAGCCTTGGCCATTCAGAGGTTGGGCTTTAGACCTAATTGGCAAAATTCAACCAGCTTCTTCAAAAGGGCAGAAGTACATCCTAGTTGGAACCGATTATTTTACCAAGTGGATCGAAGCTATACCATTAGTAAATGTGGATCAAGAAGCAGCGATCGAACTTATTCAAAAGTATATAATTTATAGATTCAGAAATCCAGAAATAATAACTACAAATCAAGGATCTGTATTCACTGGAAAAAATATGCAATTATTTGCAAAATAAGTAGGATTTAAACTCCTTACTTTGACACCTTACTATGCTCAGGAAAATGGTCAAGTTGAAGCAGCTAAAAAAGTTGTGATTAATTTGATTAAAAAGCACGTGGGGAAGAAACCTAGAAATTGGCATAAAACATTGGATCAAACTTTATGGGCTTGTCGAATGTCTCCTAAAGAAGCTACAAACTCTACCCCATTTAGATTAACTTATGGCCATGATGCAGTTCTACCAGTCGAAATTTATTTACAATCGATTCGAATTCAGAGGCATCATTAAATCCCATCAAACGTATATTGGAATATGATGATGGATGAATTAGTTGATTTAGATGAAGAGAGGTTACATGCACTAGATTTGGTGAAGAGGCAAAAGCAAAGAGTCAAAAGGTTTTATAACAAGAAAGTAAAACGCAAAACTTTTTTAGTTGGTGAATTGGTGTGGAATGTGATCCTCCCTATGGACCAAAAAGATAAATTAATGGGAAAATGGTCTCCTAAGTGGGAGGGACCTTTCCAAGTTTTGAAAAATATTTTTCATGGCGCATTTGAAATTGAAGAAATAGGAAAGGATATGAGAATCCTAAAATTAAATGGAAAGTATTTGAAAAAAATACAAACCAACATTGCAAAAAGTCAAAATAAGCGTAGAATAACTTCACATAACATAAAATCATGGTGTTTCTTCGCCAGGAAAAATGGCATTAATGTCATTACAAAAGAAAATTATCATAAAGTTGCTAAGAGATAAATAAAGCAAAAAACTACCCCTATTACAATTGAATATTTCCAAAAGATTTATTCAACTCATCAAACTTCTTCTTCTGAATTTGGAGTCGACGATCACAAAAGCTCTTATTGGTCGAAAGGGTTTCAATTTCTTAGGTAAGTAGTTGAACCTTTTCAACATGATGAACCCCCACCTTTAGCTCTTCGTCGATCTCCTTCTGATTAGGCTTCTGAAGAGTTTCTTTGCGTTTCTTCTCCTGAGAGATTTTCTTTTGAAGTTCAGCTATCTCCTTCTCCCATTTCTGAATGTTGTTGATAGATTCGACAATTTCTTTGGCATAAGCCTCATAAACCTGCTGCAGCTCTGTGATTTTGTTGGTCGAAGCTGTTGCAGCATCCCATTCAGCAAGTTGGGTTTCAGATTTTTTGGAGATTTGTTTTGCAAAGTCCTTGAGACGATTCAGGTCAACACTCACCATGTCGATCAGAGTATTCAGGTCCATTACAAAGTTGCTCATTTCAGCAGTAGACTCCAAGACATTGACTTGTTTTAGGATCTTCTTCAAGTCGAAGCAGGAAGTCAAATTTTCATCTAAAACCTTGAACAAATCCACATCAAGAATTTTCGTCTTGATTTCAGCCATGGTAGTTTCAAGAGAATGCACGCTGGAAGTGGCTCCTAAAGTAGTCGAAGTACTTTGAGAGGAGTCTTGGAAGTTGAAACGGGTACTAAGTACAACTCTGAGATACTCCAAGGGCTTTTCACTTTAAGATTTTCAATCTTTTCACGAGAAAGATTTGTCGAGCCAGTTGATCCTCCTTTCTGTGAGTCAAGATTTGGTTGACTTGGTTGCCCTTGGTGTGAGCCAACATTTTCATCCTTCGACTTGTCATCACCACCACCAATTAATCCTTTTTTGAAATTATCATCTTCGACATTAGCATCAACTTTCAAGTATTCACTCTGCTGGTGAGCATCTGCTTTTGGAGGAGGAGAAGGAGAGTGGTCGTCAGAATATTGAGGAGAATTAGACGATGGTGTTTCTTTCGCCTTTGTTCCCTTTGTCAGATTTTGAGGAGAAAAGGGTGATGGACTAGCAGCTTGATGAATTGGAGCATCTTGTTCTGTTTTCTTCTTTTCAGGAGTGTCGTCGAAATTTACCTACAAATAGCCGAAAATTAAGAAAGAAAAATATAATAAGAAGATAAAGGTTAACAGTCGAAACAAGAATTACATGAGGAATCTCAGTGTGAAAACTGGAGTTCCCACTCTCTGCGTCCCTTATTTGCACGTTCGCAACTGGACTTGGTGGAGGATTTTCTTTCTCTACTTTGGCTTTAGATTTTTGAGCAGGAGCAAAAGATATACTTCGACAACCACAAAGTTAAGAAGGTTATGTGCTCTTCTTTAGACACCGTATCAGTCGTCTTATCATGGTAGTGGTTGATAAAGACAAAGTAGGAGGCTTTGCTAGTGTCGAAACCAATGGAGTCATGGTTTTGAACAGTAGGGACAAAATTCCAACCCAGGGGACTAAGCCCACAGATGGCTGCTATGTTAAAAAAGGGTTGGTGTGATCATTCCACGAGGGAGGTGGAAATTTTTATAAGTGTTATCCCAGAGAAATAGGGAAGCTAAAACCATGTTGGGGCAATAGTTGGGTCCTATTTTCGACATCTAGATTAAGTTGAAGATACCTATCTCTTTCCAAAAGGGTGTCATGACTTTTTCAATCTCTGCTAACCAAGCAAGATAGTCAGAGGGATCTTTCACCATGGGACTGGTTCTAAAGATCCTAGCATTGTTTAGGTGGAGTAAATTCAGACTTTCATTAGTGGTAGAATTTGAACCTTCAGTTGGTTCTTCAGTTTGCTTGGGTTTAACCCCCAGCTCCTATGGGTTTTAGGCATTGATACGAAGGGAAGTATTCTCTTAACCTATTTGGGTTAGTGTCTGGGTTTGGGAGAGGTCCTAAGATAGAATGACAAGTACCAGAAACCAGTATAGGAATTAATACCAGAGACTTGTAAATGCTAGCCTTTTCCTTTTCATTGGGAGGCTCTAGAATGTATTGTTGATTTCCAACAATGTTACGTCCGTTCAGCCTGTGTGCGTATGGGAGTGAAGTAGAGCTCTTGGTCTTTTTGCTGCTGGAAGATTTGATGGAGGCCATTGTTATCTTGAAAGAAGTTTTATTTGCAATTAGAAGAATATATTTTTACTTGAAGAAGAAGAAGATGGCGTAAAAAGTTTGAAAGAAGAAATGGGTTGGTATTTATAGACAAAAAAGAGTTGAAATGGTTAAGTTTAGTTTGAATCATGGGCCACGTGGCGAATATTTTCATGAAGAAAGTGGGGTTGATGGCAGTTGGAAAGTCTATGATTTCCTAGCTTTTAGGGGATGATGGAGTAGTTGTCAGAAACGTGGGCTGAGTTAACATTTCTGAAGAAAAAAAGAGTATGATGATGAAGATTTCTAAGGATTTGGAATATCTCGTCTTGGAAATGATGAAAATAATAAAGGGGATATGGCATCGAAATAACTCTCGACAACAAATGACTTTTTCTCCAAAGTAGTCGAAAAACCTTTGTTGGGGGGCAATTCGTAGACGAGGATTTTCGACGCCATGAAATTGAAGTGCAAAACAACATTTCGATCAGAGAAGAAAATGTTCTCAGAAGTTAATTTCGACCATAGAAATTTGAAGAACGTTTTCGACAGAGTTAGGAAATGATGACGTTTCGACAATTTCGACAAGGAAAGATGAAGGTAGTGTTTCGACACTTTTGACCAAGTCAATTGGAGAATGTCCTTCGACGTTTTCAACATAGTCAGATGGCAAGAGTTTTTTTTCGACGAGTTCGACAACTTTGAAGGGATGTGTCGTTTCGACGCAAAAAAGAGATTCAAAATTTAAAGATTAAGACATTTGGCAGAAAGACGCGTCGAAGCGTTTGGTGGAAAGAAGACATGCCGAAGGCCAAGTGTCGTAGTTGTAGGATTTGTCCGTTAGGGACACAGGGCAATTCTTGTCCGAATTGTGTGTGTGAAAATATTGTACAAATTCCTGTAATATACTCAAAGTAACCGTGTGAGAGAAAAAAGTTAATTTCTAGAAAAATGTACGTGTAAACACCAATTTTACATTTATCAAGTTTTATGAAAGTTCAAGTTCATTTATATTTCTGCATTCTGCAAGTTTATTACATTTAGAAGTCTTTTACTTTTTTTTCCAGTCAATTTACTTTATACTTTCCAGAATTTCATTTCTTTTATGTTTTCGTCGAACACTTTTTATTTATTCTTTTAATCATACAAACATATACAAAACCTTATAAAATATTGAAATAATGAGATTGTTAAGATCATTGTATTGTCGACCAAAATTCGCACCTATGTCCTAGGACTTGTATGGTTGGTCCTGCAAATAAACTAATTTAAACGTTAATTAGAAACCAGCGATTATTCATAAAATTCGACAGCGAACAATAATATATATTTGACAAATACCTCAATCACTTCACTTTACATAAAAATAAAGAGCAGAAATTTATTTGTATTTTTCACAATTCTTCTTCTATTTTTCTCTAAACCCTAATATTTCTTTTTTTCTCTAATTTATTTTTTCTTTCTACTCTTATTATCAATTATGCAATGACATCTTCTTATTCATCAAGATCGAATTAGGAATTATCTATAAGTTTGATGTTATTCCAATATGGCGTAAATCTAATTCATGTTAGCTTCTTCTTTCTTTAATTAACAAGAGTAAGTGATAGATTTTACTCATAGTCAATTCTTATTTTTATTATTATTGTAGTAGGGACTGCAATCCAGTAATATAGTACTGATATATTATATTCAACCATGAGTGAGAAACTAAATTGAATAGTATTTAATCGTAACAAATCATAAAATGTCAACACTTTGACTCGGTCCCATTGCCAAGTGCCAACCCCCGGTGGAAAAGGTCAGAATAATGAAATGAACTCGTGCATAAACCTACCGTCTTTTGAAAAGCTTGTACTAACTGACTGGACACACGGCAACAACTTTATTGTTTAATCTGAGTTTTTCTTTTCATTATGATTTATTTCATTTAACCTTTATTTAATAAATTATTTTATTATTACGGTTGCTGTAAACTTATACTGTAAACTAGATACACATTGCGCATAAAAAACAAAATTACGTTATAAACAAAACACTCCGTACACGTGTTTATAAACAAAATTACATGTAAGAATTTATAAATATTAGTATAAAAGAATTATAAATAGCCGCCGGTATTATTATAAATAAAATACATGTATGCTGTAAGGAATATTTTCGACAAGCACTAATGTGTATAATATTAAAATTATAAACAAAATCACAATTGAATTGAATTCAATTATACTTGATTGATTAAACAATTTAATCAAACAAATATTTTTTATATAAATTTTAAGAGGCATTTAAGAGAGATTATTTTTAAGAGAAATTATACTTGATCAAATAATTTAATCAATACATCTCATAATACTCTCAGTCACCTGTATTTATGTTTTCTGGTTCCGTATATATACTTTTTGACGTATTAATTTTTTTTTTACGTTGGTTGTTTCCGAGAATACATATACGAAAATAGTTTCGTATAAGCACCTCCGAAATTTTATCAGAACAATTTTTTTATAAATAAAACTAGTTTTATTAGTTTGAGACGCATATACAATAATATATATATATATATATATATATATATATATATATATATATATATATATATATATATATATATATATATATATATATATATATATAAAGAAGTCATACATATAGTATGTCAATGTCATCATAAAAAAATACATCAAAGTCATAAAAGGAATGCATATCAAAAATACTACATCAAAATAGCTATTGTGTGTGCGGGAGTACATCTGCACCATCTTCTCTGTCTCTACCGCCTCGTCTGCCTCGACCGCCTCCTCGACCGCCCGGTTTGCGTCCTCGACCATCGATCTCACCAGTTCTAGCATGATGTTTGTGGTACATAAGTGCCCCCTGCCACAACAAGAATCTCATCCAATATACGCCTCTGGCCAGACCCCTATGGGAAGAAACCGACATTAACGCCTAACCGATCAATAGTAACTATCTGACAACATCGAGGCAGCACATCCTGAGTGTGATCCAGTTGAGATTGTTCCTCCTCTAATATCTCATGATGCACTGGTCTGGGAGGTGATCCCTCTACATTGGGAACCATGTAGGGATGTGAGACTATAAAGAACCAACTGATGTAGCCATCGACGCAGCTCCAATCTCTCTCAACTTTGATCGCCCGAGCCTCGTCTGGTACTAAATGGTTCTGAAAGTCAACAAATATCTCGTCTATCTCCCTACAGGTCAGGCCGAGAGGAAAAAACTCAGCAGGGTGCCTGGGAATGGTCTGGGCCTAACTAAACTGCTCCATGACGGGCTCGAGCGGATATGGCACAATGATGGCCGAATTGGTTGCCAATTATCCGTTGAATAGTGAGATTTCATCAAATAGGTGTGTCTGACGGTGATCTGCATATACATCGCATTTGACATCCTCAGCAACCATGCGGTCTATATAGACTATGTACGGGTCTACCGCCTGGTTCCCTCTCAATGCGACAAAGGCATGTGCCTGCGGCCAATCCTCCGTGTGCTCAGGCACACTCCCCCAACCAGATATCATCGGAAAGTGCTGGAAGATCCAGACCTGAAATTAAAAAAAAACTCGGTATCAAGCAAATATCACGATACTATAATAATAAAAAATTTGAATGGTATAAGATTGTTACCAAATAGAGTGAACAAGTGCATGTAACATTCCTAGTCTTCTAGAGGCATCCCTATGAGAGTCTCGAATAAGTGTAAGTCAACGTCGTTGCACCTCAGTTGTACTCATGGATCCGTGTCGAATCCAAGAAGTACTTGACGTAAACGAAATCTTGTCATACCCTAAATTTTGACCCCTAAGATATCCTCACATCCATCAGTTCAATGGACAGTGTTGAAGTTTATCGGGTCACGTCCCTGTAGTGAATCAAGATTCCTGAGTCCCTCAGAGGATTCGAGCAAAGGATCAATCATAAGTTCCTAAGGTTTTCAACCTTTCAAACATCATCAAAGGATTAAGAAATCTCAAATGGTGAGAATTCATGCAAAGATTTCACAAATTTTTAGTGATCTGAGCCCCGAGGCCTCAGTGTCACAAATCAGGGTTTTTAGTCGACTGTGCCCTCTAGAAGAATCTTTTCAAGGGAAAATGAGCCAAGACATACCCATGTCATCCAAGGAGCTTAATATAACCCTAATAGACCATCTACAAGTTTGAATCAAAGTCAAAGGATGCAGAGATCAAGAATCCCCAAAATAGGGTTTCACAAACAGTGCCCAATTAGGGTTTTGACTGGTCAGGGAACCCAAAGTTGAAATTCTCAACTGGACATGAGCCAATACCATAGAGTATGGTTCAAATATATCATATACATCATAGAAGTATATTCACAAGTTCAAAATACCTCAGAGGATGCTCAGTAAAAAAATTCAAAAATCAAGGTTATCGAGTGTAATTTTCATCTGGACCAAAAAGTCAAACTTTGACTTTTTGACCTAAAATGATCCCCATGACCTATATTACAAGAATATATGGTTCATGAATGCATTTGGTCATAAAAAATCAAGAATTTGAAGATAACTTGTAAAAGGGGCTAACTTAGAAATTTTGGAAAATTTTTTAAGTTATGGAGAAAAGTGTCCATTTACCTACTTCAAAGCATCATAACTTGTGATCCAAGCATCATATTTTTGTGGCAAAAGCTCAAATGAAATATTTTTCCACAAACTACAAAAGATTCAACTACACCAAACTCCAATTCATCACGGATTTTAAGTTGAAGATTGATCAAAATCAAGAAAAAATGGGAAATTTCAACACTTAGACAAAATCTGCCTAAGTACAAAATCAGTCAAAACATCAAAACTTTGAGGCTTTTTTCACATAATTTTAAGTTGATTAAGATCCTTATGAAAACACCAATGTTGTCACAAATGTTACCAACAATTTAAAGAACCAATTGGCATGAAAAGAACTTATTTGAGCATGAATAAATCTCTTGTCAAACACACCATGTCACAACTGTTTTTCAAAAACAAATTTCTTACAAAACTTGAAATATGGATTTTGGTGAGTCAAGGAATAAGATCAGGTGATTAAAAGCATCAAAGCAATCATCACAAACTTGATCAACCTGCAAACTGATGATTGCAATCAAGGAATTTCCATTTATGGCATTTATAAATTTCAACACCTAAGCACTTAATCCAAGGGTTATAATCCTCCAAAAAAGCATATCCTAGAATATCTTGATCAACAAGAAACATGTGCTCATAAACAACAATTATAATATCTGAAGAATGTGAATTTAGATGCTGCATAGTTGAGCTATTTGAGAATTTCATCATTCACAATGTTAGAGATATTATGGCAAGCAATGATCAACAATTTCTGATCCTATCTCTTCAAGACTTGGAGGCTAAGTAATTTTAACATTTATATCTATAAATAGAGACCTCAATTGATCATAAAAATCACTCCAAAGCTCCAAAATTCATAGCTTTCTCTCTTTCACTCTCAAAGACTCAAAACTTAATATTTTGAGCAAACACCTTCGGGTTTTGAGTTTGAGGCACAACTAGCTCAAACCAATCACTCGAACACATCACATATGAAGTAATAGAGGTGTTCAAACACTCACCCAACCTCTAAAACACCTCTAACCTAAAATCACCCTTCAAAACCTTAAAAGGCCTACTTTCTGCAACTTGAACACCATAACTTGTTCCAGCCAGTTGCAATCAAGTCCAAATGTTCAAACACACTCTATATGATGTAGGGAAGCTATTCAAATCATCACAACTCTTTTATAACACCTTCAGCTTAAAGATCAAATTTCTGCTGCAGATACAAACTCAAGTAAGCCTAAAACTTGGTCATTTCATAATCCATGCATATTTTCTCGCACTATCTTAGTACCATATGTGTATAGTTATATTTTAAGTGTTTTCCCTTAATTAATTGCATAAAAACATCATCATGTAGAATTTCATGAGGCTTAGGCCAAATTAGGGTTCTTTAGTGTTCATCACTGATTTCTTCCACTACACTTAAAATAAATGAAATTAATTGTCACCATGTTGTTCGTGAATTAAAATCGAACAAGTTTGATTTTTATTTCATTCATTTTCATTGATTAGTCACTAAGATACAATCCATTTTTCAAAAATCATATTTTTGGGCAACATAAAGAACATGCGTGTGTTCTTCATGTGTTCTTGGCACCCTTTTTTGAAATTTTAAATATTTGAATTTTCAAGTTTTATTTAATTCATTCTATAATTAATTTCTCTCTAATTCTTTTGAGTTTGTAAATGATTCTTTTTTAATTAATTCTAAAAAATGTTTAAATATTTTGTTCCATCAAAAAATCACAAAAAATATATATTGTTAAATATATTTTGTATTTTTATAAAGAATTTATTTTTTATTGTTTTTAAACATTTTAAAAATCTTCTTTCACTTGATTTTTTAAACATAAATGATATTCAAGTCATCTCATGGATAAAATATAAATTTTTAAACATTGATCCAAGGTTTCAACTTGTTTTTCACTTATGTTTGGAATTTCTCAAAGTTTTAATCATTTTTAAATGTTTAAAATATCAAAATTAGGGTTTTGATCTTATCACCTCTAATTTTTTCAATCTTACACTTTTGGTCCTCTATTAGAGTGTAAGGCCCATCCCCTTTTGAAAAATAAATCATTAGGGTTTATCTAAGCTATTTTCAAAAACTCGGCACGATCGCCTTTTTCACTACATTGTATTTTCATCTATGAAACTATTTTTTTGAATTTCTTTATACATACTCTTTGTTTTCTAAAATGAATGGTCAAAATATGTCACGGGGAATCCTTTGCGTCATGGCTCTTAAATGCTTAGCTCACTTTTTTACTTGCTTTGTTTGAAAAAGTGTAGTGTGTGATTAAAATATTTTCGTAAAGATTTAACTTTGTAATTATTCTTGTATGAATGTATACAAATTATTTACTTGTTTGAAAGTATTTTGAAGAAGAGAGTGAGGTGTAAAGTATTTGTTTTGAAAATGGTGAGCAAGCATTTAAGAGTTACTTACCCTGAGTTGTAAGGTCTTTCTTATTTTAATTTCCTTAGGAATAGAATTGTCCTTACTATTAGTTAGTAAGTAGTTTTATCCTTGAATTTGGAAGGGACAGGCGTAGGGTCATCGTTATGGTCATAGAAGGCAACATGTAGAGATACCTTAACAATTTGAAGGGACTATCATCATTCTTATATGGACAAGATCACTTATTCGAAGGCAACTTGAAGGGTCATTGAGGGAATATGATCTATTTCATATGGACGAGATTATCTATTCGAAGGAAACTTTGAAGGGACAACGAGGGACTATGATCTTTTATTCGAAAGGCAACTATGATGATTTATTTCTTTAGGCAACAAGTTAAAGCACCCATACGTTCGAGGGACTTGACCATATTTCATAAGGCAACAAAGAGGGGTTACCCTAGAGGTGTGAGTGTGCAAGTGTATTTAATTCAATTATTATAGTCTTGGGAATTAGGGTTTGCTAACGGTTGATTTTAGTCTTACCATACAATCCTATTAAGCATACATCTAAAAGTTTATAATGCGGAAAATAAACCCTAATTTAAACTATTACATGGCTTTGGGAGAGATACATAAATAAAAACTTGACTGAAAATGTAAAGTGCGGAAAATAAACCTAAGCTATTACAAGGCTTTAGCAGTTACATTATTTAAGAAAGAAAATCGGACGAGAAAAATAAATCTACTTATTACAAGTTTTCGCGTAACCTATATGTCATACCCTAATCTTTAACCCTAAGATTTTTCACATCTCATCTGCATCTTGCATACAAACAAGATCACATATTGGTTCATTTATACTTCTCAGTTGCAGATTTATACCTCACAGGGGATCACCGTGCTTTTACTCGCCTTTATTTATGTATATTTACTAATCTCTAACCAAAATACAAAAAATATGTTGCATTTTGCTTCTTCTTCTTTCTGTGTTGCAGGTTTTCAAAGACAAGGCAATGATTTCAATTCAGATGTGGTTGTTCAGTTATTTTTTGATTCAGATGGACATTTGACCTAATCTTGGTCAAACTATCAAAATATTGTTTCAACTGCAAGTTATTTGTGCCAGCGGCCATTTCTCAGACAGTGCGTATTCAAAAGTTCAAGTTGTGATTTGTGCGAAAGTCATCGGTTTATCGAGCAGTGTTGCGTGTGAAGTTCGGTTTGAATCTTCAAGTTTATCAGTGTTCACCAATTCATAAGTGGTTCATCTGTGGATTTATTTTCCTCAGTACGGATTCAAGTAATCAAGGCAATTTTCAGATGATGGTTGTGACTTAAGTTGCGAGTTATTCAGTAGTTCTGTGTTGGCTATATTCATTCTTATCAGTGCTTGTGGGAAAAATCAAGAGTTGGTTGTAGGCTTAAAAAATCACCGTTTCATATCCATTTATCCAAATTCAATTTTTCAATTATTATTCAATGACCATTTTCTTCCATTATTTCTCGATTATCCGATTCATACATTTTTAGTTCAATCATCCTAATTAACGTTTTTTACCGTTTACCAACTGTCCATTTTTTCTATATCCGATTTTATATTCATTCCCATTTTTTTATTCATTCCAAATATTTTTTTTTCTAATCAATATATGAAATTCTGGGATCAGGTACGTGATGTCGAACCAGATGTTTAAACACTTGAAAACTTAAACAAAACTTAATGAGCTGGTAAATTAAATAACACAGGAAATTGTTAATCCAGTTCAGTGTATCTCCACACTTACATCTGGGGGCTACCAAGCCAGGAAGGAAATCAAATATAAGTAATATTAATTATGGAGTTAAACCAACCAGTTTAATCCTTTACTTAATATCTACCCAAGGAAATTTCTACCTAAGACTCAACTTAGATATGAGTACCTACTCACTCCCCCTCAATCACACAGTGATCTTTTACAATGATTAATAAAATTGAAGTCACACTTCAAACACAACAGCTTGATCTTACTTAAAAGTTTCAATCAAGACACAATTCACTTTTTGCTTAAAAGCTCATAAAGTGACAAACAATTAAAACCTGCTTAAAATAACCAGCTTCACAAAACACCCTTTACAGTCTTCTAAAATTCGTATCTTTTCTTGAGTGTTTCAGTTCCTTAAATAGATGCTTGGTTTGTGGGCTTTTTGCAAATTATCCAGACTTTGATAAATCCCACATTCATCTCCTTGAATAAAGTTGAGTTAGTTTGTTGTCTCCTTGAATCAAGGTGAGTTAGTTATTCTGTTACACTGGAACCAGATAACTAAGCTTCCTAAAGATGCGCCTTGGAGTGCTTATCTTTTTATAATTAATTCCACATAATTTCTCCTGAATTTACTCACTTCTGTTACGCATCATTTAGGTCAGATAGCAGGTTTGCGATGTCACAACATCTGGTGTGACATCCTGATGTCTTGAACTAAGTTCATTAACTTTTACTTTATTTGTCAATGTCACAACATCTGGTGTGACATCCTGAACTAAGTTCATAACTTCTTGTTTGTCAAAAATTCTGCCAAATCTTAACATCTACAAACTCCCCCTTTGGCTAATTTTTGGCTAACACAATCTTCTGGTTTTGTCAGAGAGAAGCGAAGTTCTGTTGAATCATGTGAGAGCTAATAATTTGCTCCCCCTCAAACCTGTATGTATACTGCTATGACTTGTTCAACAGACTTTGATATACCAATGAACATTCAAAAATAACTTAGTTCAGAAGACAGACATTAACAGCAGCAGGCATTGTTCAATACACTTCTCCCCCTTGTTAGACAGAAATTTGGGGCCAAACATTACATAAGCAGAAAAGAAACATTCAAAATTACCAAGCAAAACAGACACAACATTTTCCACCACACACAGCTTCACTCAGACTCAGTATACTCTGTATCTTCTGCATCCTCAGACTCAGCATCAGATTCATCAACATTCTTAACCACCTCTTCCAGCTCCAGCCTTTGAATTATGTTCTCAAGCTTTTTCTTCCTTTCATCCAGCTCTTTGCAAGTTGTCTTGAGTTCTGCAATTAGGGCTGCTTTGGATATAGGAGTCTTGTCAGCAGATGGTCCAGCAGATGTCCCGCTTGGAGCTTCAACATCTGCAGCATGATGGCTCAGAAACAATTTGTAGTGAAAGGACAGTGGACTCTCCCTTTTGCAGACAGAATCCTTGTCAGTAAGGATGCCTGGATATTGGTTGAGTATTATTCCACAAAGCAGTGAGGGGAAAGCTATTGGAAGCTTGATTGTTGAGGTTCCTGCATGCTTTAGAGTCTGGTCAAATATATATGCCCCATAATCCAACTTGGTTTGGGTGCCTACAGCACAGATAAACCTCCCAAGCCCAGTAGCTATAGATGAGGTGTGGTTGGTGGGGACCCAGTTGACTGTTCCAATCCTGTGCAGCATAGCATACTTTCTGGTTAACAGGCTGACAGGTAGTTTGCCTTTGACTGGCCATGACTTGACCTGGTTGGCTGTGATGATTTTGCAGACTTGGTTGTCAGTTTTGCCCAGCTCATTTGGCCCATCAGATTCTCTCCCCAGGTACTGATTTATTACCCTAGGAGAAAAATCAACACATCTCCCCCTGACATATACCTTCCTGAAATCCTCAGATTTCCCATCAGCACACCCTTCTTGTAAATTGACTATGAATTCTTTTACCAGTAGTTCATAGCAAGGGGAAAAGTTGGAAATAGTTTTGAACAGTCCAGCATTTGAGATTAAGTCAATTACCTCAGTGCATTCCAAGGCATTGCTGCCCAACTCTCTTTCCAGAGCCACCCTTCTTTGATAGACATACTTCCACTTACTCACACTAGAGACATGGTGGAAGGACACATTGTCCAGAGGTGCTTCAGGAACAGCAGTGGCAGTCCTAGGAGGTGTTGGCTTCTTCCTGGGTTGGGATGTTGGTACATCCTCCTCAACATCAGAGTCAGATGGAGTTGTAGCTTTCCTCTTCTGGGTGCTTACCTTACTCCATTGCTTTGTAGGTCCAAAGGCAACTTTGACCTTGTCCTTCTTGGGAGTTAACTGTCTCTTCTCAGAAGTTGCATTAGCAGCTGGTTTCTTATCCTTTCTAGCCCTAAGCCTCTTGGCTATGCTGGGATTAACAGAAGCTATGATCTCTGTGTCAGAGTCATCATCCAGATTTTCAACTGGTGGAGGTTGGGAAGCCTCTTTCTCAGCAGTTTGATCATTAGGAGCTTGATCATCAGTAGCTTTATCATCATCACTTGGGGCTTTGACCTGGCCCTTAGGTGTTTCAACATTTCTTGGGACATCCTGTGGAGCAGGTATGTCCTCTTTAGCTTGGTTTCTTGGTTCTTCTTGTGGAGCAGGCATACTGTTCAGGGGAACAGACACCCCAGGCACAACTCTTTGTTCAGCCAGGATCCTGTTTACAAGCTTTTTGATTGATGCGTCTACATAAGCAGAGGCTTTGGGGGTGCTGGAAGAAGAAGGAGTTCCCTTACTTTTGCTGAAGACTGACTCCTTAGGTCTTCTTGCATGGGGAGTCCTGGGCTTTTGAGCAAGAGGAACGCTTCCTCTGATCACATTTATAGGAGTAGCATCCATTGGTACTACAGAAATTGGAGTTGCGTTCACTTCATCTTCTTGATTGAGACTCTCATCAATGGAGTTAGGGTTTTGATGTTGAGACATTTTTTCGATAGTAGTGGAAATGTGTAAAGGTTTGATAGATTTGGATGAGTTTAAAGATTCAGTTGTAGCTGTAACACGGTGGGAGAACTGACTTTAGTTATGTTGCGGATAACAAGAGTCGCCACCGACTTTTATTTTATCCAAAGGAAAGGCATAAAAGAACAGGAAAGACCTTTTAAAAGATTTTTGGGTCCGGGGGGTAGGTTATGTAAAGGGAAGGTGTTAGCACCCTTTACATCCATGGTTATCCATGGGCTCTTAGTTACTTAGCTCACTTTAAACTGTTTTTTGAAATGTGAAGTGTGTGAGTAGAAATTTTCATAAGAGTTTGATAATGATCCATGTACGGATGCGTAAAAAACTTGTGTTTGAAATTTTTTTGAAACTTTGTGAAATGTTTGAAATTGTTTTGAAGTGTTTTTGAAATATGAGCAAGTAACTATGAGGAACCTACCCTAAAGTTTAAGTCTTTCTGTTCTTTATCCTTTAAATGGTAAGACTATCCCTATTATTAAGGAATAGGTAGTCATTATCTTGGATGTGTGGGACAAGTAAGGGTCATCTATTTAATGTAGGCAACTGTAGGGTGTATTAAGCATTTTTGGAGGGACTGTCATCTTTATTCGAAAGGGACAAAATCATTATGAAGGCAACATTCGAGAGGGACTTGATCTTTTATTTGTTAAGGGACTAGATGACTTTATTTTGAGGGACTTTTGCTTTATACACCCTACTTGACCTTTTTGATTAGGCAACATGAGAGGTATCCCTAAGGAAGTGAGATGGCGATCAAAGATCGACTTACGTGTGTGAGTGTTCAATTTAAAATATTTATCTTTTGAATTAAGTGATCTAAATTAATTTTAAATAACATACATGTTTACACTCCCTATTTTTACTAACCATGACATAAAAATAAATAATTTAAACATTTAAAAAAATATTACATCCAGGAGCAATTACAATAATAATAATAAAAGCAAAATAAGCAAAAATAAATAATAATAATAATTGGGTTAGTGAAATAATAATAATAATAATAATAATAATAAATCACAATGGGGTTAGTAATAATGATAATAATAAATCACAATATATCTAAATGGGGTTAGTAATAATAAAATAGATATGAAAATAAATAGCATTAATGATAAAATAAATAAGAATATTAGCATAATAATTACAAGATCAAATTTTTATGAACAATTATTATTTAAGATTAAGAAGAAAATATAAACAATTAATTATCATAAAGTCTTAAATGCTATAAAAATTAAGTTAATTATAAACATATTATGAAAATAAATTATATTAAATTAACAAGTTTTAATTATTTTTTAAACATGTATTGAAAATTATTTATATACAAGAATTAAATAATAATTATAAACAAATTATAAGATACATACATAGTACAAAGATAAGGTTAATTATAATTAAATAATCATATTATTATATTTTTAGAATCTTATTGTTTTAAACATGATTTAAAATTATTTACATTATTTAAATAAGATTACATATAATGATGATATAAATAAATGATAATAATAAAAATAGAGAAACATAATTAACATTTATATGAAAATAATTAGGGTTTAAGAAGTATTATTAGGGTTTATATAAAAAATAGGTTTTTTACATATAAAATTTTTAGGGTTAATTAATTAATTTATTTATACAAAACATATAATATTAATAATTTACAATAGAATAAATATTAAATATAATAAATATTAAATAATTTTAGTGATAAAGTTTAATTTTGAAAAAAAAATGAATTTTGAATTATGGAAAAGAAAAGAATATGAACAATTTATTATTTTTTTTATCATTTTTATAATTTATTAAACTAATTATAATATAAACAAAATTAAATAGAATAAGAAAAAGTGACAAAAATACTTACCTGGGGCTGGGATCGAACCCATGTCCTGAGCTTTGCCACCCTTAGACGTACAGAATTACCACTGGGCTGCCTGCGCGTTGTGAACATGATCCCAACAACAATCCTTTTATTATATGCCCTGCAAAAATCATAAAAACAAAATAACACAAAAAATGGCCTAATGGGAATCGAACCCAGGCCAGAGAGCTTTTACACGCACACATTCACCATCTGAGCTAAGCATGCGTTGTGAAACAAACTTCAAACAATTACATAAAATATTAAAACAAATTTTCAAATTAGAAATTGGCGCCTCTGGACTTCATCTTCTCCAAATTACCTGCGAGTTTACTTATAATTTTTCCTGCGAAATTACATACGATTTTTGTTTTACAGGTTTTCCTGGTTTCTTCCCAACGATCACCAAACCTGCAATGATTCATCAAATTGGAAACACCATTGTATTCCCCATAACAAAACAAACTTATTTGCGTGTTCAGAAATTATTTATATGGCTTATTGCACGAAACCCCAATTTTAGATGAACCCTAACAATGGCATCTCACGGATTCCTCCATGAAAACTTCCTGTTTTTGTCCAGAAACACTTTATGGTCCATCACAAACATCATCAAACAGTCAAAAACGAATTAGAACAAGCAATTCAATGAAATATAAAAAAACAAAATAAACTTGAAGAACATGATTCGGTTTATGCCATTCATGGAGTTTTGGATGATGATAAGTGTTGCTATGCATTCAGTGAACATCAAGGAACATGTTGAAACCTTTGGTTTGTCTTGAAAAGGGATCTAAATGCCAAACCGAATTGGAGTTTTTTGTGTGAATTTTGGAACTTTGCTCTTACCTTTGGAGGCTCCAATATTTTTTTTTTTACTTTTGATTGCTAAATGTTCTATATATATGAATGAATGAATTAGGTCAAAAACATTGCTTAAGACTTTGGATTTTTTGGTAGTTTGAGATTGAAAAAGATTGGCCTTTAAAATTTGAATATTCTTGATACAAGCTTGCTATTTTGGGATGATTTTCATAACTCTTGTATCAATTAGATCAAAATATCATTTATGACATTCTAGAAGCAAAATAATTTTAAATCTTCACTATTTTATATTTTATTTGAATTTAAAATGATTTTTAATATAAAAAATCATAATAAATAAAAATAAAATAATGAAAATAATGAAAATATTAATTTAATTTCGTGCAAGATGTCTTGGTGTGGATTGGGTCATCATATGGCAAGCCCATTTAGAAAAAATTAGTTTTAAACCTCCATTTTCTTCATAAACCAACCAAAAATTTCCCAACTTTGCAAGGGCACACATCCTTCAATTTTAATGCTATGAGGGTGTTATTGGACATTTTAGAAAGCTTGAAGAGTCCTATAACCAACCCCACTGGTTTCATGTCCATATCATTTACCAATATCAAGTTATGCCCTTTTGAAGTTGTTGACTTTTTGTTGACTTTCAAAAGGACCTATAATGTCTTAGCTCATACCTTCCAAATGAAGCATTTTTGGGCTTGGCTTGTGAGACACAAAGTTGTAGAGAATTCAATTTCCTTAAAAATGAGCCTTGGATGGAGACTTGGTGATGAAGCATGTGAAAGTTATGGCTGGTCAAAGTTCAGTTGACTTTTACTGAGAAAACCCAAATTTAGAAACTCCTGATTCTTGATGATCTGAAATCTCCTTGATGAATCATGATAAACCCTTGATCATATGATGAATTTTACTTCATATACTTGATGTTGGCAAAAAATCATGAAGTTTGACTTTGGTTTGACCACAGTTGACCTCAGTTTGACTTTTTAACTACTTTGACTGATTTTGACTTACCTGATCATCTGACTGAGCAAAACTTTGGGAAAAGTCTTGAAATTTGTCATAGGGATTCTTAAACACATATAAGATGTTATGAATCCCACTTGAAGCCTTGGAAATTCATTTAGCCTGATTAAAGTCAAAACCCTAGTTTTGGATGCACTGCTTAGGAGGTGCATTGTCTGAGGGAGTTGTCAAATCTTCTGACTATTTGTGGACTTTGTGAACCTTGTGAACCATCATAAGATGTCTTGTGAACCTTATGAACCTCATGGGAGGTCTTGTGAACCTTGTGAACCTCATAAAGTTACTTGTAGACTTCATGAACCTCATGAAAGGTTTTGTAAGCATTGTGAATCTTGTGAACCTTGTGAACCTCATAAAGTGACTTGTAAACTTCATGAACCTCATGAAAGGTCTTGTAAGTGTTGTGAATCTTGTGAACCTTGTGAACCTCATAAAGTTACTTGTAAACTTCATGAACCTCATGAAAGGTCTTGTAAGTGTTGTGAATCTTGTGAACCTTGTGAACCTTCTTAGTACATAAAGTCTTGTATTGTGAGGGCAAATTTTGGGGTGCAACAGTAGCATGCAAAACGTTTAGTGGAGCTAGTGGGAATGTGAGAAGCTGAGAGCACATTTGTACATAAATAGAATCTGTTGCTAGTGGAGTTTTTAAGATTGGAATACAAACAGTTATTGGCCAGACTGGTACTGCCATCTGGTGATCATGCCACACGATGTCATGAGACATTCTGTCACTTCTCCATAACTGTTATATTTCAAATATGCAGATACCCAATTTACCCCTTAGGTTTTCAAATTGGGTAGCATCCAAAGCCTTAGTAAATATGTCAGCTAATTGCAGCTCTGTGGCTACATGCTCTAATGTGATCACCTTCTCTTCCACAAGGTCTCTGATGAAGTGATGTCTGATATCTATGTACTTAGTTCTGCTGTGTTGGATAGGATTTTTGGAGAAGTTAATAGCACTTAAATTGTCACAGTACAATGTCATGACATCTTGTGGGACATTGTATTCTATGAGCATTTGTTTCATCCATACCAGCTGTGAACAACTGCTACCAGCTGCAATATATTCAGCTTCAGCAGTGGATAAGGACACACAATTTTGTTTCTTACTAAACCAAGAAATTAAATTGTTCCCTAGAAAGAAGCATCCTCCTGATGTACTTTTTCTATCATCAGCACTTCCAGCCCAGTCAGCATCACAAAATCCAGTGAGAATTGGTTCACAACCATGAGAGTACATTATGCCATAGTCACATGTACCATTTACATATTTCAAGATCCACTTAACCTGGTTTAGATGGCTAACTTTTGGTTCAGCTTGATACCTTTCACATACACCTACTGCAAAAGCTATATCTGGTCTGCTAGCTGTAAGATATAGTAGACTTCTAATCATGCTTCTGTACAAGCTTTGATCCACACTCTCACCTTTGTCATCCTTTGTCAGTTTTAAATGAGTGGGGGCAGGTGTTCTCTTGTGACTTGCATTGTCCATCCCAAACTTCTTGACAGTGTTCTTTGCATACTTGCTTTGGGATATGAACATGGAGTCCTCCATCTGCTTGATTTGCAGTCCAAGAAAGTAGGTTAGTTCTCCCACTAGGCTCATTTCAAACTCAGACTCCATTTGAGTAACAAAATGTTTAACCATCCTATCTGACATCCCACCAAACACTATGTCATCCACATATATCTGAGCAATCATAACCTTTCCCTCTTCATCCTTTACAAACAGGGTTTTGTCTATTCCACCTTTCCTATATCCATGTTTAATGAGAAAGGTGGTCAGTCTTTCATACCATGCTCTGGGAGCTTGCTTTAGACCATACAGAGCCTTCCTCAACTTATATACATGATCTGGACAGCTTGGATCAACAAATCCCTTTGGTTGCTCCACATATACTTCCTCATTAAGGTACCCATTTAGGAAGGCACTTTTAACATCCATCTGAAATAGCTTGAACTTTAGGATGCAAGCAATCCCTAGAAGTAGTCTGATGGATTCAAGTCTTGCTACTGGTGCAAAAGTTTCATCAAAATCTACCCCTTTAATTTGTGTATATCCTTGAGCCACAAGCCTAGCCTTGTTTTTTGTAACTACTCCCTGCTCATTAGACTTGTTTTTGTACACCCACTTAGTGCCAATCACATTAATGTCATCAGGCCTAGGAACAAGATCCCATACTTCATTCCTTGTATACTGGCCTAATTCTTCCTGCATAGCAGAGATCCAGTACTCATCATTCAGAGCTTCCTTGATGTTCTTAGGTTCTATCTTTGAAACAAAGCAGGAGCCTGAGATCACCTCTCTTGATCTAGTGATGACACCTCTGTTGGGATCACCAATTATCAATTCTTTAGGATGATCTTTCTGGATTCTGATGGAGGGAAGTTTGTTGGATTGCTCTGTCCTTGCATTAGTTAAAGTGAAGTCAAGATTATCACTTTCTATTTTAACTTCAGTTTGATTGTCAGCAGATGTTCCAACATCATCAGCAACATCTGTCTTTGCATAGGCATCATCAATAATCACATTTATTGACTCCATTATAACCTTGGTTCTGGAGTTAAATACTCTGTATGCTCTGCTATTTATGGAGTATCCAAGAAATATCCCTTCATCACTCTTAGGGTCCATCTTCCTTCTTTGATCCCTATCAGCCAGAATGTAGCACTTACTTCCAAATACATGAAAGTATTTGACTGTAGGTTTTCTACCCTTCCAAACTTCATAGATGGTGGATAAAGTTCCTTTTCTTAGTGTGACTCTATTGTGGATGTAGCATGCTGTGTTTATAGCTTCAGCCCAAAAATACAGGGGTAACTTCTTGGCATGAATCATGGCTCTAGCTGACTCCTGAATAGTTCTATTTTTCCTTTCAACAATCCCATTCTGTTGAGGGGTGATGGGAGAAGAATACTCATGGTTGATCCCTTCTGAAGAACAGAATTCTGAGAATTTTTTATTCTCAAACTCCTTTCCATGATCACTTCTTATTCTGACCACACAGCTTGCTTTTTCTCTTTGGATCATATGGCACAGATCTTTAAATACCTCAAATACATCAGACTTTTCTTTGATGAAGCTTATCCAGGTATATCTTGAGAAGTCATCAACAACCACATATGCATATCTTTTTCCACCAAGACTCTCTACCTGCATTGGTCCCATAAGATCTATGTGCAATAATTCCAAGACTTTGGAAGTTGTCAGATGTTGAAGCTTTGGGTGTGACATCTTGGTTTGCTTGCCTATTTGACATTCACCACAAACTTTACTTTCATCAATCTTAAGTCTTGGGATTCCTCTTACTGCCTCCATAGATATGATCTTCTTTATTCCTCTGAGATGGAGATGACCCAGTCTTTGATGCCACAACTTCACTTCTTCTTCTTTGGCTAAGGAACAAGTAGATGTGAGGCTGAAATCTTGGGGTTCCCACATATAGAAGTTGTCTTTTGATCTGGCTCCTCTCATGACAACTTTCTGTTCTTCATCAGAAACTATGCACTCAGTTTTGGTGAAGTTGACACTGTAACCTTGGTCACATAACTGACTTATGCTGATCAAGTTAGCAGTTAATCCTTTTACCAACAGCACACCATCTAGACTTGGTACACCTGAGCAGTCCAGGGTCCCAACTCCCTTGATTTCCCCATTTGCTCCATCTCCAAAGGTTACATAGTTGGATGAGTGTGACTTTAAACCTACCAACAGATTCTTTAGTCCAGTCATGTGCCTTGAGCAGCCACTGTCAAAATACCAGTCTTCCTTAGAAGATACTCTGAGAGATGTGTGTGCTATAGATGCAACAACCTGCTTGGACCATTTGTGCCTGTTGTGAGGTTTCCTTTGATGCATCTGCCCTGAGTAGTGTCCATCTCTAGAGTTCCAAGGTTGCCTGTTGAACTTGTTCTTAGGCATGTACTGGTAGCTTTGATTAGTATAAAGACTAGCTTTAGGTATCCAGATTTTCTTGGTGACCTCTATCTTCTGCTTAGGAAGGTGCTGGGAACTCTGATTTGGGTATCCATGTAGTTTGTAGCAAAAAGGTTTGATGTGACCAAACCTTCCATAGTGATGGCATCTCCATCTTTGATATTTCTTTTTCATCATGTTCATGTCATGATGTTGAGACATCTGCTTGAACATCTAGTTTGGCTTCATGGGATTTGGAGTTGTTTGGCTGGTGCTAGCCTCAAATTTTTGAGCTTTATTAAATCCCAGCCCAGTCTTATCCCCTGAATGCTTGTTGTTGTTGAGAATGACATCCAGTGTGTTTGAGCCACTGTTCAGCATTCTGACAGATTTGGACATATGCTCCATTTTGGAGTTGAGTAGGCTGACTTCACTTTTCAAAGTGTCAATGATCTCTAGATGACTTGCCTTTTCAGCCTTTAATTCCTCAATCTGCTTCTTCTGCTGTTTATTTTCCATGCATACTTCAGTGCTCCTTTTACACAGCATCCTGTAAGATGCTTCAAGCTCTTCAAATGTCAGCTCCTCATCACTGGATCCCTCTTCAGTTTCACATACTCCAGCTAGAGCAGTGATGTGCTTTGTAGATTATTCTTATGACTCACTACCTGAGTCTTCATCTGACCAGGACACAGAGAGACCTTTCTTTTGCTTCTTTAGGTAGGTTGGGCATTCACTTCTAATGTGTCCATACCCTTCACATCCATGACATTGGATCCCTTTTCCTTGGTTAGTCTTCTCATCATAGTTTGACTTTCTATTAGAGTCATAAGGTCTTTTATTCTCAGAGGTTGAGTTTCTTCCACTTTGTCTTGGCCTGTTTTCCATTCTTTTGAGAATTTTGTTAAATTGTCTTCCAAGCATAGCAATTGATTCTGATAAGTTGTCCTCAGAGCCTGCTTCATGACTTTCTTCTTCTTTATCAGTGTTTGAGACCAGGGCCATGCTTTTGTTTTTTTCCACAATTGTATCATTCATTCCCATCTCAAAGGTTTGAAGGGAACCAATGAGCTCCTCAACCTTCATTGTGCAGATGTCCTGAGCTTCTTCTATGGCAGTAACCTTCATGTCAAACCTCTTTGGCAATGATCTGAGAATCTTCCTTACCAACTTTTCATCACTCATCTTATCTCCCAAGGCACCAGAAGTATAGCAATTTCCAGGATGTTCATGTAAAACTCATGAATGGTCTCATCTTCCTTCATCCTCAAGTTCTCAAACTTGGTGGTGAGAAGTTGAAGTCTTGACATCTTCACCTTTGATGTTCCTTCATAAGTAGTTTTGAGAGTGTCCCAAACATCCTTGGCCATCTCATAGTGATGCACAAGCCTAAATATGTTCCTGTCAATGCCATTGAATAAGGCATTTAAGGCTTTGGAATTTCCAAGTGCTGACTCTTATTCCTCCTTTCTCCACTCTTCTTCAGGCTTCATCACTTTTGCCCCATCCTTATTGTCTTGGACAGGGTGCTCCCATCCTTTGTTAACTGCTTTCCAAGCCCTGCTATCAAGAGATTTCAATAATGCTACCATTCTTGGCTTCCAGTAATCATAGTTGGATCCATCCAAGATAGGTGGTCGATTCACAGATCCTACATCTCTGTCCATGTTCCCAAAATTTGCAGTCCCTAGATCTCACCCAGTTATACAGGCAGGGTGCCTGCTCTGATGCCAATTGAAATTCTGGGATCAGGTACGTGATGTCACGTGATGTCGAACCAGATGTTTAAACACTTGAAAACTTAAACAAAACTTAATGAGCTGGTAAATTAAATAACACAGGAAATTGTTAACCCAGTTCAGTGTATCTCCACACTTACATCTGGGGGCTACCAAGCCAGGAAGGAAATCCAATATAAGTAATATTAATTATGGAGTTAAACCAACCAGTTTAATCCTTCACTTAATATCTGCCCAAGGCAATTTCTACCTAAGACTCAACTTAGATATGAGTACCTACTCACTCCCCCTCAATCACACAGTGATCTCTTACAATGATTAATAAAATTGAAGTCACACTTCAAACACAACAGCTTGATCTTACTTAAAAGTTTCAATCAAGACACAATTCACTTTTTGCTTAAAAGCTCATAAAGTGACAAACAATTAAAACCTGCTTAAAATAACCAGCTTCACAAAACACCCTTTACAGTCTTCTAAAATTCGTATCTTTTCTTGAGTGTTTCAGTTCCTTAAATAGATGCTTGGTTTGTGGGCTTTTTGCAAATTATCCAGACTTTGATAAATCCCACATTCATCTCCTTGAATAAAGTTGAGTTAGTTTGTTGTCTCCTTGAATCAAGGTGAGTTAGTTATTCTGTTACACTGGAACCAGATAACTAAGCTTCCTAAAGATGCGCCTTGGAGTGCTTATCTTTTTATAATTAATTCCAGATAATTTCTCCTGAATTTACTCACTTCTGTTACGCATCATTTAGGTCAGATAGCAGGTTTGCGATGTCACAACATCTGGTGTGACATCCTGATGTCTTGAACTAAGTTCATTAACTTTTACTTTATTTGTCAATGTCACAACATCTGGTGTGACATCCTGAACTAAGTTCATAACTTCTTGTTTGTCAAAAATTCTGCCAATTCTTAACATCTACAATATATTTTTTCATAAATTTCTTAAGCCCATTTTGAACTAGAAGCCCACATATTTTTTAAGTCCATTCCATTCTATATACAAAATAAATAAAAAGATATAGAGAAAAAAGGCCACATGAGGCCCCACAACTTTTCCTAGCCATCAGTTTTTTTCAGCCGCTTCACACTTCAGTTAGCATGTGAACATTATTCTTCATCATCAACTCAAGTTTATCACATGAACACCCGCATACTCTAAGCCACATCATCAGCTTACTAAACAGCAAGCAACAAGTTGAGATGAATACATAATATGATTTCCTTCTTTCACAGGTTTCATCTGCGTCACGCCGCATATGAGCCACACGAAACGCAAGCCGAAGTAAGCAAAATGTGATTCCAAAACGACATCGCACAATGGTACAAAACGAAGCACAAGCAAGAGTATCAAAATGCGAGCGAAAACAACACAAAACGCAGCCCAAACTCGCGGAAAACGCTAAATGCATAGCAAGTCAAAACGCAAGTGAAACGCGGAAAGCAACACTGAAACTCAGACTGCATACTCTCTTTCAAGCCCAAACTAGCCGCACAAATAAGGCTACTAAACGACAACACTTAACGCAATAACAACAAACACACACACAACAGTAATCACGCTTTCCTCATGACATGCTTCAAAACGCAATCAAATTGAACGAAACAACAATTAATTCTTGAATCTTCCTTCTATAAATACAACCACAATCCCTTCTTAATATCAAGCTTGAAAAGCCATAAAGAATCCCTGCACAAAATTGAACAAGCTTCAATTCATTCCAAATCTCCATCCTTCATCCAAATTCAACATCAAAGAAAACCATAAACAATCTTCAACTCTTCCATAATAAACTGCACATCTCACAAACACAATAACACGTGATTCCGATGAGAAATTGAAAAAGAGAAGAGGAATAGAACCGGCGCGATTTCAATGATTTGAAGGAAGAGGAGTTTGTTGCGATTTTCAGAAGTTGAGAGAGGTACAGGGCCGGTGGTGTTTCCGTGAAGAAGAACACGTTCTTCTGTTTATTCTTTTCTTTTTTCTATTTATTTATTTTATAATTTGTTTATTATTTTTTGGTTTAAAGAATTTGTGGTTTGGGCTTGTAAAGCCATTTGAGCTATATTTCTACTTTGTACTCCCTATTATCCAGCGCCATCCCTCCCTATTCTATATTTCTTTTATTATTATTTTTTTACATTTTATTTTCTTTTGTTGGTTTTTATCTCTAAATTCCTCTTTTAAGAAAAAAAAAGTGAAGTTGTTTACATTTTTTGTAAATTCTTTTTTTAGAAAAATCTTAAAAAATATTTTAATGCTATATTTTAATTCTTTGACTTTTTCTATTATTTTTATTGGTTAGTTGTGTGGATCATAAATGTTAGATTCACTTCTCTTCTCTTATTTTTCTTTTGGTCGATGAGATCTCTGATTCGATGATTATTTATTTTCGAAGATGTTTAATCTTCATTATTTCAAATCTATGGATGAATGATCATTTGGATCATTCTCCATACTTTGGAATCGTGATAGGTTGCATTTGATAAATCAATGTGAAATCTCGATTAAGATTATACCGTTATCACTTTTTCTTTTCGTGCAACATGTTTTCGGAGAATGATCCATTATATCATTTCTCTAACATGTATTAGCACAAATATTTTCCACCTTAATTGGTGGTGGCTGGCCTCATTTTTAGGGTAATTACTTCGTAAATTACTCGGCGATTGTTTAACATAGACCTAAACTTGTCTCGAATTCAAAATAAAATCCAATTGGATCTGGTTGCCTTGCGACTTTGGTTATCTCTTTTTGGTTGTGGTTGATTAAGTTCACCATACCATTGTTATGTAAATATTATTATACTATTAATATACTAACATTTTTAATTCTTTCTCGCACCTTATCCTCTTTATTTTAATTCTTGCTCCTTATCTCTTTATTATGCTTTTATTATACTATATCATTCATCATATTGTTTATGTTTATATTCATATTCTTGTGCTTTTTCCTTTGTCCATTTGGATACAAAAAATATTAATAAAGGATTAAACATCTAAAAAAATTGTGACTTTAATTTTGGACTATGGCTACTATCCTTAGCATTGGACTTGGAGTTTTGGACTTAAATTTTAGGATCTTGCCCTTTGCTTGAGTTATTATGGATTGAAGACCTTGGCCTTTATTCGGTTCACTTGTTTATGAAGATGAAATCCTATTGTTTCGAAGAATGTTCACCATGTGGTTTGATTGTTCTTCCCTTAACTTTTACTTTCAAGTTTTAGGATAGTCTCTTCATCTCCTCCTACTTCTTAAATTTTCAAAACTTCTCCCTATTTCAAAAACCTTCTTTGTTTTCAAACTTCAAAATATTTTCATAATCAAACCTTAACTTAGGTCAAGCAGTTTTACTTTTTCAATTTCATTTCTTAATAAATGCTAAACCACATAAGCATATCAAAACTTTCTTCTCAAAATACTTAAAAAATACAAAACTTATTCAATTGTTTTTGTGCCCTCGTGCACTTTTATTTTTAACCATTTTCACATGTTTAGATATGATTCATTCTTTCTAGCGGAATTATTCGCTAAAGAATGGTGACTTATCTTTACATTTTAAAATCAATTTAACACATTGTTTCTTTTCACTATTTGTACCACAAACTACGAGGTTTTAATCTCGCATTGAATTTTGTGGGTACGTAGGCATGAGACAGACGTCTCTTCAAACACAAAAATCTTAAAAAACAGTTCTCTTCTCATCTCTTCAATCTCTCTTAAACAAACCAATTTCAAACCAAAAGCAATAAATATTTCAAAGGGCTCCCGTAGAGTACCACAAACATTTTGGGTGCGTAAAACCTTCCCAATTTGTAACCTATCCCCTTACCCGTTCTCTGCTCGTTTCTTTTAGCTTTTCGCTTTTAGATTCATTAGGATTTATTCGCTCTTTTTCCTTTTCCATTTGGAATAAAATAAAAGTGAGGTGGTGACTCTGTTTACTTTGAGTTAAGTTAACCAATAGCTTACACTCATGATTTTACCGCTACAAAAAAGTGGCGACTCTGCTGGGGAGTTAATCTCTAAGTGGATTCCGCCTACTTTGATTTATTTACTGCTTTTTTTGATTTGTTTGTTATTTGTTTGTTCCTTTTAGGTTTTGGTGATCCTCTGTGAGTGAGATAGATTCTAACCCGGATCTGAGTTGAACTTATGATAGGACGGCGTTATTCGAAGTGATACGCGATGGAGTAGTCCAAAGCTATATCAATTCGATAATCTCCACTCGGTTAGGCTCTCTTGGATTATCAATGTCATGATGAGTAATCGTACGTGGCATTATTTTCCATCCTTGAGTTGATCATCTTGAGGACCGTAGAATCCTTAACCCATCTAAGCCAATTTAGGAACGTAGTGCAGAAACTATCCGGGTGTAAACCTAAGATGGTTGTCACGCGATACTACACTCGGACGAGGTCTATTTTAAGAATGTTATTGGTAGGGGAGTAATCCAACATACCGATAATATTCTAAAGATGGCTATTAACTCCGGGCACCTCTGTTATCACCCTTTTGGTTTTCTGCAGGTACAATGAAGACAAACCTTAGTACATGCCTTTGTAGGTTGTTGGTTCTTATCCCTTGACTCCATGCTCGTGATCCGAACCTTTGAACCTGTGTGTTTTGCGTGATCGTTTTTGTGGTTGTTGCATGCACATATTCATCATGATCATCATTACTACCATTTCTCAAGGAAAACAGTTCTGATTATTGCAAATATTGGAAAAAGCAAATATTCCTTTTTGTCAAGATTTTTCATGACCATATTCTTGATGTTGGCCATGTTTGCAATAATCGAGTTGTTTTTCTGAAAATGGAAGTGAACATTGCATATCATTGCATCCTCGCATATTCTTGCGTTCATCCGAGTTGTGTGGGAAATCATCCTGATTATTTCCTTCTTCAATTGTCTGTTGATCCGTCAAGCTATCTCCTCAACACATATATGGAACTAGAGCTGCTAAAAGATTGAGTGCTATCAAATTGAGAATGGAAAACCAAGAATAACATAACTTGGAATTCATAATGGAGATTGACGAGTTGAAGGCCAGTATGACCAGGCTCACTGAAATGATGCAAGTTCTGATTGCTCGAGGTGAACCACCTCAAAGGACTGTTATCTTTGAAGTTTCGACGGTTGTTGATGACTCCTGTGATTCAGCAACCGATTTCTACTTGGCCAGAATTTGGTTTACCTCCGGATTATGTGCCAGTCTCTGCTACCACTCAAATGGTTGGTCCATTTGTTGTTCCAGTTTATTCAGCTCCGACATTTGTCGAACCTCAACCTGTTGTGCACACTGCTGCTCAAGCTACTTATCAGAATTCTTCTTTTGTGTACCATGCTTCTGGTCCACAAGCTAAAAGTCAGGGTGAACCTGGATATATGGATGAAGTTAGAGAGCAATGCTTGACTCTTGAGAATAGGGTAAGAGGTTTAGAAGGAAAAGATGTATTTGGTGCTGCTATAATAGACATGTGTTTGGTCTCTGACCTAGTTTTGCCTGATAAGTTCAAGGTTCTTGTATTTGAGAAATACAATGGGCATACTTGTCCTAAGATTCATTTGTTGATGTATTGTCCCAAAATGGCTGCACATGCCAAGGATGACAAGCTTCTTATACACTATTTTCAAGATAGTCTGAGTGGTGCTTCTATGAAGTGGTATGTAGGACTCGAGAAGAGTCACATCCAAAGCTGGAAGGATTTATCTGATGCTTTCGTAAAGCAGTATAAGTACAATCTGGACATGGCGCCTAACCGTCGTCAACTTCAAAACATGTCTCAGAAAGAGAAAGAATCGTTCAAAGAGTACGCTCAACATTGGAGAGAGCTAGCTGCTCAAGTGGAGCTACCTTTGGCCGAAAATGAATTAACTGGTTTGTTCATGGACACTATTCAACCTTTATTTTGAGAGAAGATGGTAGGAAGTGTTTCATCTGGTTTTGCTGACCTAGTCACTGTTGGAGAAAGACTAGAAGAAGGTATCAAGAGGGGTAAGATTACCAATGCTGAATCTTCTAATACTGCAAGAAAGTCTCATACGAACGTTCAGAAGAGGAGAGATGGTGATGCTTATGCTTATGCTGTTTCAACTTAAAGGAAGCTTTATCGCCAACAACAACGATATGTTCAACCATATGTAGTTGCAGTCGCTCCTGTTGTTAAGGCTCAACAAGCTCAAGCTCAAGCTTCTCGTCCAGCTATCAGACAAAATCAGTATCGTATTAGGCCAAACTTTGATCCTATCCTGATGACTTACACTGATTTGTATCCTTCTTTGATTAAGAGTGGTATGATTACTACTAGACCTTCGTCTGCTGTTCCAGATCCTCTTCCATCTAAGTATAGATCGGATCTTCGCTGTGAGTTTCATCAAGGTGGAACTGGCCATGACTTGTAACACTGATTTTCACTGAAGGCTAAAGTGCAAAAACTTATCAGGAACAAAACCCTTTTCCTTTTATGACTCAAATCCTAATGTTGTCAACAATCCTTTGACGAAGCATGAGAAATGAATCTTCAGACGACTTCAAAAGTCATATTATCTCCAAGGCCAGAATATTAGACGGGACAGCTCATCCTTGTTGTTGATGGATCACTAGGCCATTGTTTCTTTATGTTTGCAATTTCCTTCAATTGTATTGATTTGTTTGTTTTTAAACCTTGTTTGTACTTTCATGTTAATTTTAATGAAATAAGCATTGCTTTGTTTTGATTCAATTTCATTTATTATTTGCATATTTATTCTTTATATCTCAAGTTCATTTTTTCTTTCTCAAGCTTTTACATTGATTGGAGGGAAAATGATGAAAACGAGATACCCATAATTTTTGTTGGTATACTTTCAATTGAGACTTGGCTGATGATATACATGCATTGTTTCAAATCCCAAACACTGGAGAAATAAGGATGTTAATCCCTTGTCAACCCCTTTGAGCCTTGAAGTTGGAGTTTCTTTCTATATGAAAAAGCCGCAATCTTAACCTGGGGATGGGTAGTTCTCAATTAATTCAAATGTACATTCAAGTACAAGAGAATCATTTAAGATACCTTTCAAAAAAGGTTGTCATAACACCCCAAAATTTTCCCTCTTATTATCAACCTCGAGCAGTGTGCGCTTCATTCCCGCATCATTCTGCATATCATTGCATCGCATTTGAAAAATAAATAAATAAATCATCATCCTTTGCATGCGCATGAGGTGTGTGGTCGATCGAGGCTTGGCAAACATTGGAGTTCAAGAGAAAAATAATATCCCAAAAACAATCCAAACCACTTCCAAGCTAACCAACCAAAAAAATGGAAGAATTCACATTTTTCTCCATTTTCCTTCCACTTTCCTTCCACATTTCCTTTCATTCCTTCCCCTCTTATTTTTCCACTTCAATTCCACTCTATTTCCCTTGGATGCTTCTACCATGTTCTACAACCTTCTAGAGTATTCCAAGGAATATTCCAAGGAATATTCCCTCTCCAACCCTAACCCTAACTAACTACAAACCTAACTTCATTCCTAAACCTAACTCCATTCCCAAACCTAGCTCCAAGCCTAGCCTCCATATAATCATTAATCACTTCAATGCAAAAGGGTCCCAATTTTTCACTCTCATAATTTCACAATCCTCATTTCTAGAATCACTTTTCTCTCTCACTTTTCCTCTATTTCCCTTTTCACCAAAGCTTTTTGAAGATCATAAAGCCTAGCCTACAAACTCGATTGGATTGTGGATTGTAGAAGAAGAAGCTATTGATTTTTATGAAGATTTCGACTTATCGGAAGTGCAAGAATTCTCAAGCATCAAGAACGCATTTATTTTGCGCATTCGCAGATTCTTCGGATTTCTCTTCAATCAAGCTCCGATTCTTGCAACATCCACCGAAGCACTTCTCTGCTTCGTAGGTTGGTGATCTAAAACCATGCTTGCTTTAAGTTATTCTCTCCATCTCGCCATTTCGACATTCTTTAAGTTCTTTTTGTATTACTTATGGTTGATTACATTTTCGTTACGTTTTGCTTGCGATTTGTAGATTTTAATGGATTAGAAGTTAGGTTGTAGCTTGTTATAGGTTCTAGCATGTGTTACTAAGCCATAATTGAGTAGAAATTCGTGTTAGCATGATTAGATGTGTGTTAGGGATGTTTAGAAGTAAGTTTGTGGCCAAAAGCACTTATTTCAAAACAATTTTTCACTTTCTGTTCAGTGTTAACCGGTTAACGCATTGGTTAATTGGTTAAAACATGCGTTTTTGGCCATTTTATTGATGCCTGGGTTCCGTTAACGGGTTAACAAATTTGGTTAACCGGTTAACGCTGTTAGATTTTGGATTTTAAGCTTATTTGCTTGCTTGTTCTTGCTTCTTGGTGCCTCTAATGTTCATACATGTTTAGGTACTAATTTTAGGAAATTTTCTAGGTTGGTTTCGACATCTCATTCCCCCATTTCAAGTCATTTTGACGCGTTTCCATTCATGTTGCATATTATGTGTTTATGTGTTTATTTGTGTATAATTTGACTTCTTGCACTTTGTTGTTATGTCCGCACACTTTTTGTCATGTAAATAATCATGTTTCATTCTGTTTTTGCATCTTTCGCACAATTCGTTAACTCATTTGCATTTCATTCTATCAATATATATGTTGCATTTCACATAACCATGTATGTATGTGCATTTGGTTGCATTTTGGTTGCATGTTTGATCATATCATTCACATCAATTCAATTTTGAATTTTGCATTAAGCTTGACATTCTTGTTGATGTATCATGTTGCATTTTCATGATCAATGTTCATTATGTTCATATGCCATGTTCATGTGCCATATTTTGCATACTTGTTGCATAATAAATCATGTGGTGCATTCTTGCATAATCCCTCAAAAAAATAATCATGACATTCAATTATATGCTTGATCCATATTCATATTTCATATTCATGTTAATTGAGAATTTCATGATTGAGTTTGTGCATTAAAAATGAAAATAATCAAAGCTGCATTTTACATTTCATAGCTGTCTTTGCATATAGGAGCTGTAAAATGTATGATGTTTGCTATATGATGTTCTTGCTGTTTGTAACTTCTTACACCTGCCTTGCATGCTGATTGTGGGCTGTAAAAAGTTGATTGTGTGTAACATGGCATTTCATTGCTATTTTTGCATTTAGTAGCTGTTATAGGCTGCTGAATTTTGCATTACGTTTCCTTTAGGTTCACTAAACCTTAAATTGAGTCTAATTTAGGTCCTAGTTCCCTTAGTAATTAATTTGGTATTTGATTACCTTATTTTTTGTCATGTTTACCATACTAACATTTGTTTTGTAGGGGGGAGATTGAGGTAAGTATTACTTTATTCTCATCACTTTATGCATTTTAATTGTGTTTGCCTTAGCACCTTGTGCTTTGACCATAGGATTTCCCCTTTTGCTCTACTAGAAACAACTTAACTTCCTTAGGAAGTAAGTTAGATTTCTAATTCTCTTTCCTTCTTTTCATTTTCTCTTAGGATTAGAAAACCTTATTAACCATAGGGCATCCATTGAATGAATAACTTAGGGTCGCGTCTTAGCCCCCTAGTTTTGTCCTTTTCTCCATTTGAGTCTTCTTATCTAATCTCCAAACAAAAATCCAAAAGACATTTAATAAAGGATTGAAATAGCCTTTTGTGTATAGCCTTATTCCATGGGGCACTCATATTCATTCCATCTTGGAATAGTGTGAGCTTGTCTAGCATGATGCACAAGTTTAATCATGAGGCTATTTTCACAGACGATAAACCCAAAACACTTCTCATAAAAGACAACCAACAAAGACGTCGCGTCTTCTCTTCTCATCTCCTACTCTTTGCGGACAAATACGACTTGCCTCGACAGTTCAAACAACGATACAGTAAACACCCTCGAGTCAGAGCCGGTAACACCTGAGCTAGAGCTATGGCAATGTCATCCTAAAAAATACAAATAGTTTCCGCCTTAGTAAGGCGAACTACGTCGACTCTGATCCTCATATTCCCGATGAGATACGTAGGCAGTGGGGTAGGGCCCATTCAAGCACATTCTTTATTTTCCCTACATTTTCCTCATTCTTTCTTTTCGTTCTCTTTTCCCAGTTCCCTTTCTCATTCTTGTTCCATTCAACGGTTTTTGTTCAACATCATCTTATTTCTCACCCTTTGAAACAGACTTACAGGCGTGGATCCTGTCGGGTACGGCAGACGGTCTAGGGTGTTAATACCTTCCCAGGTCGTAACCGACTCCCGAACCTAGATCTTTGGTTCGCAGGACCTTGTCCTTTCCTTCTTCCTCAGGTTTATGCACCATTACCTTTCCCGTTTCTTCGGGATAAAAATTCATGGTTGGCGACTCTACCTTTTTCGCGCCACTTTCGCGTTTGTACTAGGATGAAAATCCCGGGAGCAACAGCTGGCGACTTTGCTAGGGACAAGATCAAGAATCTCTGGTTTCCCTCGTAGAGTCAATCCTAGCGCTTGTCTGTTTTTGTTTCTTTGGGTGCATTGTTTTCTGTTGTACATTTTAGTTAAGCTTTATTGCTTTTACTTTACATCTTTACTTTACGACATTTATTTACCGCTTTCAGTATTTATCATGCATCATTATTACTGTCTGGCTGTGATGGTTTCATTTTTTCTGCGGAATGGGGTTACTGTGAGATGAACTTGTAACCGGGACTCGAGTGCACCTTAGGACTTAGAGTGGTTCCACTTTGTCTTCATAGCATCTTGCTATGTTGGTAGTAGTGAGTTCCACACTCAGACTTGCGACCTTCTCGGAAATGTATTGATACCGAAATCTTTTTGGGGCAATACACAACCTTGATAGTTATATGCAGTCAGGGGACCGATCATTGAGAACCTTTGTGGAAACATCCCTCTCCAGTGATGACAGTGGCAGACCATATTTGTTGGTAAATCCACTCGTATCTGAGGGCCCACTAGGAACTCACATAGGATGGCCTGGTTCTCTCATAGGAATTCAGTTAAGGCAATCTGTTCGTATGACGATAGTATTGTACCCTTCGGGATGAATGTACTATTATTTCTCTATTCAGTGCTTGAAGCTGAGAACTTATGAGGGATGTTTGCTTTCCCCGTACTCAGCTGAGACCTCCCTGGGTAGTATATAATGCCAAACTGATTCCCTGATTTGGTCATGATCCATTTCTCGGAAATGGTGAACGTATTATTGCTATCCAGCTTTGAGAGTCTGTGATGTTGACTCGGAGTAGCATACCCGTGAGATGGGAGAGGTTTACAGGTTTGCAGGAACCCTGAAACTTCCAACATACCCGTTTTGCCAGCATTGTTCAATATAATGATCAGGTTCTACATGGTCCTTTGGTCCTGAGATCTGGGATTTCGGTGGTACTGTTATTATGACTCTTCAATAGCACATAACTTTCTTCTCAGCACCAACATTAGACCAGTGATCGCCAGACCTTTGATCACATGTCAGTGCATTGCATAACATCCTCTACATGATTGCATTACTAACACATGCTTACTCATTTGTAGGGTCGCATATCGCATCCTCATGAACATATCATACGCATTTACTGCATGATTTGCATATTTTGCATTTTCACAGGTTATTCGGACTTCCTAACTTATTCAACTTCAGGCAATATAGTTGGTCAACGCTTTCATCGATATCAACAAAAAGAAACCGAGTAAGAATGGCTGAACGAATGCAGAACGATCTCAATGAACTCCGACAGAGAATGGACCAGTTCATGGAAATGATGACCGACATTGCTTAGAATCAAGAGCGTCTCAGGTTGATGGTTGAGCAACCCCAAGAAAATGCTAATACCGGAACACCGACTGAGAATGTGGATCCTAACGCTTCCCGTAACGGAGAGCCAAATCCAAACAGAACTGCAACCCGTAATGTGGGTTTAGAAGACACTCAAGAGGGCCAGTTCACTCTACTGGATGCTGATATGGGTAATATGAATGAGGTTAACAATCGAAGGTATGAAGAGCTGGTAGAGAAGATTAAAGCCATGGAATGTCAGAATTACCTAGGCATCGATGTAACCAATCTTGGGTTAGTTACAGGAGTCAGAATCCCTCCTAAGTTCAAGGCACCATCATTTGACAAGTACAACGGTAGCACATGCCCTAGAACTCACATTCACGCATACTTTGGAAGAATCCCGGCTCACACTGATGACGAGAAACTTTGGATGCATTTATTCCAAGATAGTTTATCTGGAGCTTAGTTGAGCTGGTACATGAAGCTAAACAGGGTCTCTATTCAAAGCTGGAAGATTTAGCTAAAGATTTTCTCAAGCAGTATCAATATAATATTGATATGGCTCCGAACCGCACTCAGTTGCAGAACTTGTCTCAAGGACCTAAGGAATGTTTTAAGTAGTACACCCAGAGATGGTGTAAGCTGGCCGCACAGGTTCAACCTCCATTGCTCGATCGGGAAATGGCCGACATGTTTAAGGGCACCTTACAAGTTGCATACTTGGATCATCTGGCCGCTTGCCCGTCCATCGGTTTTGTTGATATCGTCATCGCTGGAGAAAGGATAGAAAACTTCCTGAAATTAGGAAAGATCCATGATGCAAGCAGTGTTGGTTCTTTTGGTGTGAAAAAGCCTTTTGGTAATGGACAAAGACAAAGAGAAGGAGAGACCAATGTTGTGTATAGGGGCCGAGATAGAGGTCATTCTCAAGGTTACTACCAAGCAGCTGTAGTGACTATTACGCCACAGGTTCAACAACCTCAAGGTCAGCAACATCAGACACAAAGACCAAATCAGGAAAGAACAAGAGCAAGGAACCGCAAACTTGATCCCATCCCATGCCCATATGTTGTATTGCTTCCAGAGCTGCTAAAGTTGAACATGGTCGAGATTCGTACCATGATAGATCCTTCTCCTGATAATCTACCTCTGAATTTTGATGCAAATGCCAGATGCGAATTTCATTCGGGTGCCCAGGGGCACAGTATTGAGAAATGTTGGGCTTTTCAGAATAAGGTACAAGACCTAATTGACTCCAAGGTGATCAATTTTGCTCCTCACCCAAATTTACTCCAGAATCCGATGCCTAATCACAACGAAGCCGGTGTCACGGTTGTTTTACCAGATGGTCCACGTTAAGCTGGAATCTTCAAAAAGAAAATAAAGCCATCAGTATTCAGATACTCTCAGCAATGGCAACTGCTTGTTTGTTTTTTTTCAACGCATTGTCCTCCCTATTAAGGGGAACTACGTCGCTCTGATTCTTCATTGGTCATGGGTCAATGGAGATACGTAGGCAGAATATCGCCAGGTCTTTCCGAGCAACCTTATGGGGCAACTTTACTCCCCAGCTTTACTCTTTCCTTCAGACGTCTCGTGTCAGAGTCATAATAACTAGAAGAAGAGGTATGATTGTCGTGGTTGGGTATACAACCGCTACCTGAAGATTACAAGTCTGTGAGAAAGCTATTGATCACTGAAAGTATCCAAGACTGGCAGGTTCAGGCGGAGTCAAGCCTCCTCAACAATGGCAATATTCAGTTTCGTTACTGCATTTTCATTTGTAGTTTCTTTTATTTTCTAAACATTTGTATACATGTATGAAATTTGTTTGCTTTTGAATGTTATCAATAATAAAACTCACATTTTTTTCTTGAAGTAATTCATTTGTCAATTTAACTTTGCATGTTTACATTGCAATACCAATTTTCGTGCTAAAACTCTATGAAGGAGAATGACGAAACCAAAACGCAAGAATCTCTAATTGTGTGCTCTCGAATAAGACCATGTTGGCGATGTACATGATTTATTTCAAATCCCTAAACACCGGAGATATAAGGGAGATAGACCCTCGCTAACCCCTTTGAGCCTTGAAGTAGGAGTTTCTTTTCGCGTGAAAAAACCCTTACGTTTAACTCAGGAGCAGGGTAGGTGTCAGCTAGTTGGACCGAGCGTTCAGACTTTCATAGAAGAGTGTATTTAAGGATCCATTACATTCCATCATCCCAATCAAGAGGTCCAAAGAACGAAAACCACAATGGTTATCTAAATCAAGAGGTTCAAAGACTGGAAACCACAATGGTTATCCTTCATCGACCAAAGAATGAGGCATTCATAACCCTTGTAAAGCAATCAACGCAAACATCGTCACACGATTTGTTCAAAAAAAAAAGAAAAAAAAAAGAAATGTGAAAACCCGCTAAGTCGAAACTTGAAAACAAGTTACTTAGGCAAAAGTTAGGGCATCCCGCTGGACTTCACAATCAAAGATTCACAAGAATCAGTCTAGGCAAAAGTTAGGGATAAGCAAAAGAACGCAAAAAGCGAAAAACAAAAAAGGATTACACAAGAAAGATCCTCAAACAAGAACAAAGTCGTGTGACACAGGCACGAAAGACAAAGGGCTGACTGACTCTCAACGACAACCTGATTGGTGCTTGAACAGTTAGCAACAATGGTTCCTCAACCGACACGAAACCCTTATGAAAGGTGAGCACTTGCGAAAATTAGCTGAACATAAGAATGAAGGACATCACGAAGAGTGGGTGGGCACATATAAACTTCGATCCTATATCCTTTGTTTCTGTAACCATGAACCAGGCCACAATACAACCCTCAAAAGTCCTAACTGAAACAGGGTTATTTTGAGAGTGTACCACCACAAGATAGAGTTCCTGACTCCATTGAGTTATGCTAAAAGACCTTTGTTGGTATTGCATGAGCATGCTTTCATTTATTCAAAAACAATGTCGTATCTTAACCAGTGATTCGCTCACAAAGGTTTGCGACACCTTTTCAATGAAAACTTCAAGATTAACATGTGTGTTGCATTAGAATTTCCATTCTCAGAATAAAACATTTTCTGATTGCATACATTTGTTTGGCATCATAAAAAGTTCATATGTGGAAATTCAGTCCAGAAGTTTAAGCTTGCCAAGTTGAGAAGTCAAAAACTTTCGAAAGACAGTCACGTCGAGGTGCACTTTTCCAAGAAAGCTCCATTAAGTAAGGATTTTCCCAACCAGTCATGGTAAGAGCTAACCAATCCGGGACAATTACGTCAAGCAATCTCTTCAAAATTCATCCAAACTGGGGCAATCACCTCGAGATTCAAATCTCTCCCATAGCAATTGGTCAAAGACTTGTACTGGGGCAAGTCACCCATATCGCACGAGGATTCATTCTTTCCCGAAGTTAGATAATCAGAAGTTCAGAATATCGAGGCAATTCTACTCCTGAAGAGTTTAAAGACACCAAGTATTTTGTAAAATCCTCTTAAGGTAAAGCCTAGGCAAAAGTAAATGATCCCTAGCACGAAATGACAAGAAGTATTTCCTCCTCAAGCAGGACGCGGTTCAGCTTCGTTATCCCCAACAGGCGCATGGAAGTTATCCCCAGTAAAGTTGTCAAACTTTTCTTCAGCAGGTTTCCTTGACCTTATTTCCCAGCAGATCTCAAGTATTCAAGAATTCAAGTATTCCCGACAGTCAGCTGGACGGTTTCCTTCCCTACAGAGGTTCGAAAAATTCAGATAGGCATAGAGTTCTCCTCAGCAGAGCTTTGACAGGCCTTTCTCCAGCTAAGTCGAAAAGTTGCAGATCACCAGCGAAATCTTATGAGTGAGATTCAATCCCCAGCAGTTGAGGCATCCCATAACAGGGCCTTCAAATCTAAAGTCCAATTTATTTTTGGCAAAGGTAATAAGTCGAGACAAACTAGTCATCCTCTTCCCCGACAGAAATATCGGCAATCATCTGTATTCCCCACAGAGTCAACAATGGTTTGTTATTTCCGCGTTAGGAATTCCCTTTATACCTATCCCCTAGTGTCATGGGGCATCATGGCATGCAGTTCAACATATGTGTGCTCAATCCAAGGTTGATATCCAAGGTCCACCCGCAGCGTGGCAACTTATCCAAAGTCCAACCGTAGATTGGCCAAAGTCCAACCGTAGATTGGCCAAAGTCCATCCTCTGGGTGGCAAATTCTTAAAGTCCAACCGTAGATTGGCCAAAGTCCATCCTCTGGGTGGCAAATTCTTAAAGTCCAGTCGTAGATTGGCCAAAGTCCATCCTCTGGGTGGCAAATTCTTAAAGTCTCCCGTAGCGAGCAGCAACCCCCGTAGTGTGGCAAAATATTAAAGTCCCCCGTAGTGGGCCAAAGTCCCCCGTATTGGGCCTAAGTCTTCCGTAGTGAGAAATCTTCCCCCGTAGTGTGGCGAAATATTAAAGTCCCCCGTAGTGGAAAAAAGTTTCCCGTAGTGAGCAAAAGTCCCCCGTAGTGGGCCAAAGTCTCCCGCAGTGAGCAATCTGCCCCCGTAGTGTGGCGAAATATTAAAGTCTCCCGTAATGGGCAAAAGTCTCTCGTAGTGAGAAAAAGTCCCCCGTAGTGGGCCAAAGTCTTCCGTAGTGAGCAATCTGCCCCCGTAGTGTGGCGAATTTCTAAAGTCCCCCGTAGTGGGCAAAAGTCTCCCGTAGTGAGCAAGAGTCTCCTGTAGTGAGCAAAAGTCTCCCGTAGTGAGCAGCAGCCCCCATGGTGTGGCAAGAAATTAAAGTCCCCCGTAGTGAGCAACAACCCCCGTAGTGTGGAAAAATATTAAGGTCTCCCGTAGCGAGCAACAACCCCGTTGTGTGGCGGAATATTGAAGTCTCCCATAACAAACAAGTGGCCCCGTAGAGCGGCAAAGAGCAAAATTCTCTCGTAGTGAGCAAAGGTTTCCCGTAGTGAGCAGCAGCCCCCGTAGCGTGGCAAATTGCAAAGGCTCCCGTAGTGAGCAGAAGTCCCCGCAGTATGGAAGAGTATCCCCGCAGAGTGAGTAAAAGTCCATCCTCAGGGTGGTCAAGTATCAAAAGTCTCCCGTAGCGAGCAATGGCCCCTGTGGAGTGGCAAAGTATTGAAGTCCCCCGTAGTGTGGCAGGGAATTCAGAAGACGACCCGTTGTGTGGCATGTCACTAAAAGTCCAACAAAAGTCCACCCGTAGCGTGGCAAATCAGCAATCTCCCAGCGTTATTCCAAAACATTCACCGGTTCACTATTCTTCACATCAAGATTCTCCCTAAGCAGAGTTCAGATGGTTGAGTTTATTCCCCTATTCTTCTTCCACCGAGTGCAAATTTTCCGGTTGTTTTTAGTATTCAATCCCTGCATACTTCAAACGTCTGGAAGCAACTGCTATCATCCATTCAAGTCTACAGTGATTGAATAGGGGCGGTTGTAACACCCCAAAATTTTCCCTCTTATTATCAACTTCGAACAATGTGCGCTTCATTCCCGCATCATTCCACATATCATTGCATCGCATTTGAAAAATAAATAAATAAATAAATCATCATCCTTTACATGCGCATGAGGTGTGTGGTCGATCGAGGCTTGCCAAACATTGGAGTTCAAGAGAAAAATAATATCCCAAAAACAATCCAAACCACTTCCAAGCTAACCAACCAAAAAAAGGGAAGAATTCACATTTTTCTCCATTTTCCTTCCACTTTCCTTCCACATTTCCTTTCATTCCTTCCCCTCTTATTTTTCCACTTCATTTCCCTTGGATGCTTCTACCATGTTCTACAACCTTCTAAAGTATTCCAAGGAATATTCCCTCTCCAACCCTAACCCTAACTAACTACAAACCTAACTCCATTCCTAAACCTAAATCCATTCCCAAACCTAGCTAAAAGCCTAGCCTCTATATAATCATCAATCACTTCAATGCAAAAGGGTCCCAATTTTTCACTCTCATAATTTCACAATCCTCATTTCTAGAATCACCTTTCTCTCTCACTTTTCCTCCATTTCCCTTTTCACCAAATATTTTTGAAGATCTTAAAGCTTAGCCTCCAACCTCCATTGAATTGTGGATTGTAGAAGAAGAAGCTACTGATTTTTGTGAAGATTTCGACTTATCGGAAGTGCAGAATTCTCAAGCATCAAGAACACATTTATTTTGCGCATTCGCGGATTCTTCGGATTTCTCTTCAATCAAGCTCTGATTCTTGCAACATCCACCAAAGCACTTCTCCGCTTCATAGGTTGGTGATCTAAAACCATGCTTGCTTTAAGTTAATCTCTCCATCTCGCCATTTCGTCATTCTTTAAGTGTTTTTCGTATTACTTATGGTTGATTATGTTTTCGTTACGTTTTGCTTGCGATTTGTGGATTTCAATGGATTAGAAGTTAGGTTGTAGCTTGTTATAGGTTCTAACATGTGTTACTAAGCCATAATTGAGTAGAAATTCGTGTTAGCATGATTAGATGTGTGTTAGGGATGTTTAGAAGTAAGTTTGTGGCCTAAAGCACTTATTTCAAAACATTTTTTCACTTTCTGTTCAGTGTTAACCGGTTAACGAATTTGGTTAACTGGTTAACACATGCATTTTTGGCCATTTTAGTGTTGCCTGGGGTCCGTTAACGGGTAAGCCAATTTGGTTAACCGGTTAACGCTGTTAGATTTTGGATTTTTAGCTTATTTGCTTGTTTGTTCTTGCTTCTTGGTGCCTATAATGTTCATACATGTTTAGTTACTAATTTTAGGGAATTTTCTAGGTTGGTTTCGACATCTCATTCCCCCATTTCGAGTCGTTTCGACACGTTTTCGTTCATGTTGCATATTATGTGTTTATGTGTTCATTTGTGTATAATTTTACTTCTTGCACTTTGTTACAATGTCCATACACTTTTTGTCATGTAAATAATCATGTTGTATTATGTTTTTTCATCTTTCGCACAATTCGTTAACTCATTTGCATTTCATTGTATCAATATATATGTTGCATTTCACATAACCATGTATGTATGTGCATTTGGTTGCATGTTTGATCATATCATTCACATCAATTCAATTCTGAATTTTGCATTAAGCTTGGCATTCTTGTTGATGTATCATGTTGCATTTTCATGATCAATGTTCATTATGTTCATATGCCATGTTCATGTGCCATATTTTGCATACTTGTTGCATAATAAATTATGTGGTGCATTCTTGCATAATCCCTTAAAAAAAAATCATGACATTCAATTATGTGCTTGATCCATATTCATACTGCATATTCATGTTAAATGAGCATTTCATGATTGAGTTTGTGCATTAAAAATGAAAATAATCAAAGTTGTATTTTACATTTCATAGCTGTCTTTGCATATAGGAGCTGTAAAATGTATGTTGTTTGCTATATGATATTCATGCTGTTTGTAACTTTTTACACCTGCCTTGTATGCTGATTGTGGGATGTAAAAAGCTGATTGTATGTTACATGGCATTTCATTGCTGTTTTTGCATTTGGTAGCTGTTATAGTCTGTTGAATTTTACATTTCGTTGCCTTTAGGTTCACTAAACCTTAGATTGAGTCTAATTTAGGTCCTAGTTCCCTTAGGAATTAATTTGGTATTTGTTTACCTTTTATTTTGTCATGTTTACCATGCTAACATTTGTTTTATAGGGGGGAAGATTGAGGTAAGTATTACTTCATTCTCATCACTTTATGCATTTTAATTGTGTTTGCCTTAGCACCTTGTGCTTTGACCATAGGCTTTCCCCTTTTGCTCTCCTAGAAACAACTTAACTTCCTTAGGAAGTAAGTTAGATTTCTAATTCTCTTTCCTTCTTTTCCTTTTCTCTTAGGATTATAAAACCTCATTAACCATAGGGCTTCCATTGAATGAATAACTTAGGGTCGCGTCTTAGTCCCCCTAGTTTTGTCCTTTTCTCCATTTGAGTCTTCTTCTCTCATCTCCAAACAAAAATCCAAAAGAAATTTAATAAAGGATTGAAATAGCCTTTTGTGTATATCCTTATTCCATGGGGCACTCATATTTATTCCATCTTGGAATAGTGTGAGATTGTCTAGCATGACGCACAAGTCTAATCATGAGGCTACTTTCACAAAAGATAAACCCAAAACACTTCTCATAAAAGACAACCAACAAACACGTCGCGTCTTCTCTTCTTATCTCCTACTCTTTGCGAACGAATATGACTTGCCTCGACAGTTTAAACAGCGATACAGTAAACACCCTCGAGTCAGAGCCGGTAACACCTGAGCTAGAGCTATTGCAATGTCATCCTAAAAAACACAAATAGTTTCCGCCTTAGTAAGGCGAACTACGTCAACTTTGATCCTCATTTTCCCGATGAGGTACGTAGGCAGTGGGGTAGGACCAATTCGAGCACATTCTTTATTTTCCCTACATTTTCCCCATTCTTTCTTTTTGTTCTCTTTTTCCAGTTCCAGTCAGCGGTTTTTGTTCAGCAACATCTTATTTCTCACTCTTTAAAACAGACTTACAAGCGTGGATCCTGTCGGGTACGACAGACGATCTGGGGTGATAATACCTTCCTAGGTCGTAACCGACTCCCGAACCTAGATCTTTGGTTCGCAGGACTTTGTCCTTTCCTTCTTCCTCAGGTTTGTGCAACATTACCTTTCCCATTACTTCGGGATAAAAATGCATGGCTGGCGACTCTACCTTTTCCGTGCCACTTTCGCGTTTGTACTAGGATGAAAATCCCGAGAGCGAAAGTTGCAATCTCAAGTTTTCCTTCACACACATCAAGAAGTGTTAAAGATGTCTCTCATATCAAAAGCCAATGATGGTTCATCGTAATCATTAAGCCATGCAGTCACTATCTTTAAAAAAAAGAGTGATATTGAAAAAATGATGATAAAAAAATATTGATAAAAAAAATCAAAGCCCGCTAAGTCAAAACATATGAAGGAAACTTAGGCAAAAAACTGGGGCTTCCCACTGGCTGTAAGTTCAAATGACACAGTTCAGGAAAAAGTTAGGGATAATAAAAAGAAACAGTAATCAAGAGGTCCTCAAAATCCTCAACAAAAACAAGATGATTGGACCAAAGTCCTCACCAGAAATAACAAAAGGAAGATGTGACTATTATCTCAAAATCCTTTGGCTTATGAACCATCTTCATCTGTGCAATCCCAAATTTCTTGGAACTTGAATGCATAGGCTGAATTAATTGAATGTAGGACTGGTGTTCATCACGAAGTTGGGTGGGGTACAAATAACTTTGAGCCTATATCCTTTGTTTCATAAACCATGAACCAGACCACGTTACAATCTTTGAAAGACCTAATTAAATCCGGGTTCCTTTTGAAAAGCATATTACAGCAAGGTTGCGTAAACTGAATCCCAAGTTCGTTACCAATCATTGGTTTCTTACCTTTGCTTATTTTTCATTTTGTCTCAACCGTCGTGTTTTGACCATTGTTTCATTTTCTTTACCTCAATAAATTTTCATTCCAAAAATAATTTTTGATTTCAAAATTTTGCATTGAACTTTGAATTAAAATTACCAGGTTTGTACAAACATTTTTTATTTGCAAACAAACTTTCCTCATCAAGGAATTTTCAAACAGTTGAGAAACTTGGTCAGTGATCTTATCAGGGGCAAGTTCTTCCCAGGTCCCATGGTCAAAGAGTTGTTGCTCAGTACAAGTTATTCTCAGATTTGGCTATCCAGAAGATTCTCTGCAAGATTCATACTGGGTTTATCTTCTCAAACATTCATTTCAGGTACTGAAGCCATGATCGGTTTATTCTCTCAGCAGTTATTCCAAGATTTGATCAGTTTTCTCCGACAGTGGTCAAGAACTGAATTCATCATCAGTTTACCATCATTAGTCATTGAACTTGGGGAAATCTTCTTCAAGAATCTCCAAGCAGCTTTTCATGACTTCTCTCAAAAGTTTTTCAACTTGATACAGTTTACTCGTGTGACAAAGATTTGTTCAACATTAGCATCTCTAATCTCCAGAGCAGAATGGCAGTGATCTCCGTGTTGAGGAATCAATCTTCTATTTTTTCACTCCCCTAAGAGTCTAAATTGGTTATCAAGCATTTTCTCTCATATTATTTTCTTGGGTGTGTTATTCCCCATTTTCGTAAACGTTTACATATTTGAGTGTGTTACTCCTCATTATGCATTTTCTTGGGTGTCTTATTCCCTATTCTCATATACGTTTGCATATTTGAGTGTGTTATTCCTCATTATGCGTGTTCTTGGATGTATTATTCCCCACTTAACTTGGCATATATGAGTGGTTTAGTCCTCATTATGAATTTCTCGAGGTCCTGTTGTTTTCAACATCTTACCTTGTGATCAAAGTCCAACTTATTTGGCACTTACAAAAATACTTGTCTGTCTCTTATTACCCGATGTTATTCTGGATATCCTTGTTTTTCTCATGTTTTCCCATAATTTTCACCTCTATCTGATGTTTTTCCAAATATGTTAAACCTTTATCTGATGTTGTTCCAGATATGTTGAACCTTTATATGATGTTATTCCATATATGATGGTAACCTTTGTTCTTATGTTTTCCCGGAACCTTTTTGTGTTTATCTGATGTTTGTCCAGATATACCTTGCTTTGATGTCTCTCCAAAATCTTTTCTTACCAAATGTTCTTCTCAAATATTACACCCTTTTATCCGATTAACATTCTTGGATGTCCATAGTGAAGTCATCATTGATTTGATGTACTGTCCCAGAATTGTTCCCATGTCATTCAGTTATGTTCTTGGATTTTGTGATTCACATTTTTATCTGATTGCTATTCTCAGATGTTGTGATCACTTTCCCCTCCGTTTGCTATTCTCGGATGTCCATAACAAAGTCATCATTGATTTAATGTACTGTCCCAGAATTTTTCCCATTTCATTCAGTTATGTTCCTGGATGCTGTAATTCACATTTTTATTCGATTGCTATTCTTGGATGTTGTGATTCACCCATTTTCCGATTTCCATTCTCGAATTTCCATGTTTGAGTCATTATTGATTTGATGAACTTTCTAGAATTTTTCTCATTTTATCCAGTTCTGTTCCTGGATGTTGTAATTCACATTTTTATCTGATTGTTATTCTCAGATGTTGTGATTTCCTTTTTCCGATTGTCATTCTCGGATATCCCTTGTAAAGTCATTAATGTCATTCTTGGATGCTTCTGATGTACTTTTTCGGGACTTTTCTCACTTCATTCAATGCCATTCTTGGATGTTGTAATCCTTTCTGTCCAATTTCCATTCTTGGACATTTTCGCCTCAGCCGAGCCATGTATTGGTCCCTAGCATACTGCTTTTCCCCGTCAGAGTTTATGCTCCTTATCCCCAGCGTTTATTCTATTTCATGTGTCGTTTTGTTCCTTACAAATTTCTCTGCATTTCATATGCGTTCATAACATTTTTATAATATTCTCATAACATTTCATATGCTTTCATATCTTCATATCATTTCATATTGTTTCATTTCATTCCAGTTTCATGGTCTCTTAGGGCCACAAATTGGGTTTTTGATATTTAAGTATCTTCCATCTTGTCGAAACAAAGACGTCAATCTTTATATCTCTGGATTGAAGAAACTTAAATAGGGGCATCTGTCATACCCTAATTTTTGACCCTAAGATTTTTCGCATCTCATCTGCATCTTACATACAAACAAGATCACGTATTGGTTCGTTTATACTTCTCAGTTGCGATTTATACCTCACAGGGGATCACCGTGCTTTTACTCGCCTTTATTTGTGTATATTTACTAATCTCTAACCAAATTACAAAAAATATGTTGCAGTTTGCTTCTTCTTCTTTCTGTGTTGCAGGTTTTCAAAGACAAGGTAATGATTTCAATTCAGATGTGGTTGTTCAGTTATGTTTTGATTCAGATGGACGTTTGACCTAATCTTGGTCAAACTATCAAAATATTATTTCAGCTACAAGTTATTTGTGCCAGCGACCATTTCTCAGATAGTGCGTATTCAAAAGTTCAAGTTATGATGTGTGCGAAAGTCATCAGTTTATCGAGTTGTGTTGCTGTTGCACCCCAAAATTTGCCCTCACCAAGACAAGACATTGTGTACTAAGGTTTCCCAAGAGGTTCATAAGGTTCACAAGGTACACAGGGTATCTCAAGTATCTCAAGAGGTTCACAAGATTCACAATTAGTCAGAAAATTTGACAATCCCCTCAGACAAAGCATCCTCCTAAGCAATGCACCCTAAACTAGGGTTTTGAATTTCATCAGGCTAAATGGACTTTCAAGGCTTCAAGTGAGATTCATAACATCACACATGTCTTCAAGAATCCCTATGTCAAGTTTCAAGTCTTTCCCAAAACGTTTGCTCAGTCAGATGATCAGATATGCAAAAATCAGTCAAAGTGGTTAAAAAGTCAAAGTGAGGTCAACTGTGGTCAAACCAAAGTCAAACTTCATGATTTTTTTGCCAACATCAAGTTTAAGAAGTAAAATTCATCATTTGATCAAGGGTTGATCATTATTCATCAAGGAGATTTCAGATCATCAAGAATCAGGAGTTTCTAAATTAGGGTTTTCACAGGAAAAGTCAACTGAACTTTGACAAGCCATAACTTTCACATGCTTCATCAAAAAATTTCCATCCAAAGCTCATTTTGAAGGAAATTGAATTCTCTACAACTTTGTGTCTCACAAGCCAATCCCAAAAATGCTTCATTAGGAAGGTATGAGCTAAGACATTATAGGTCATTTTAAAAGTCAACAAAAAGTCAACATCTTCCAAAGAGCATAACTTGAGAATGGTAAAAGATATGGACATGAGACCAAAAAGGTTGGTTATAGGACTCTCTAAGCTTTCTAAAATGTCCAAGAACACCTTCATAGCATTAAAGTTGAGGGATTTGTGCCTTTGTAAAGTTGGGATATTTTTGAGAGGTTTATGAAGCAAATTGGATCTTATAACCAAATTTCTCCAAATGGGCTTGCATTTTTATGACCCAAACACTATTATGACATCATGCACGAATTAAAAATCATTTATTCAAATTTTTATTCATTTTATTTTTTTTATTATGATTTTATACATTAAAAATCATTTTAAATTAAAATAAAATATAAAAGTCTCAATATTTGATTTGATTTTGGTTCTAGAAATTCTTAAAGGCCATTTAAAGATGATTGAGATCATGAAAAATCAGATCAACCAAAATAGTAAGAAGATATCAAAAATTTTTCAATATTTGAAAGTATATCTTTTTCGATCTCAAGTGATCCAAAAGTCCAAAGTAGGATATAATTTTTTAACCTAATTACACTCACTACATATACATGAAGAGATCACAATGCAAAGGGACGATTTTCGCTGCCCCCAAGAGTAAGATCAAACTTCAAATTTTTCATAAAAAACTCATAATTCGGATTCTATTTTGCAGGTTATATAAAAGTCCAAAGTAGGATATGATTTTTTGACCTAATTACACTCACTACATATACATGAAAAGATCACAATGCAAAGGGACGATTTTGGCTGCCTCCAAGAGTAAGATCAAACTTCAAATTTTTCATAAAAAACTCATAATTCGGATTCTATTTTGCAGGTTATATCAAAGTGTTTTGAAGGTTGCAATCTCTTCCTTGATCATCCTTGATGCTATCCCAATGTTTTACATCATCAAAATTGCCCTCATATGCATAAACAAAATCCGTGTTCTTACACTTTTATGATTTTTTTTGTTTTCTTCTATTCGTGCCATATAAATTATGTTTGATTGATGTTTTGTGTTTACAATGAAACAAGGAACGTTTCTGGATGGTTCAATTGAAGTTTCGTTGCAGGTTAAAGATTCTGCCATGATTCGGGTTTTGAACCTCACTTTAGGGTTTTCATGTTTAAGCCATATAAATAATTTTGGAAGCCGTGGTTAAATCGTAAACCTCACAAGGATCATGTTTATGTATTTAATTTGTTAAAATTTTGCGTATTCTGAATGTTGCAAGCTTGCAGGTTTATAGTGACAATTGGACTACCATAGCTATAAGTCCTTTAAAAACCGTAGCTAAAAGCTCCTCTCCTGAGGTTGAAGATGAAAGCTATGGCGCGAAGATTTATTTCAAAATTTCAATATAATTAATCTTTTTTTTGTTTCATTAACATTACAAGTTGTATGGTTGGTTCAGATGGTGGAGGTCACGCGTGTGGGAAGCCCAAGACCTGGGTTCGAATCCCAGGTCTCTTTTTTTTTTATATAATTATGTTATGTTTTTTTAGATTTATATTATATTAAATGTTGCTCCTTCAAAGTCACCAACGCATGTGCAGTCCAGTGGCAAGGGATATATGTGTGGAGCATGGAGGCCTGGGTTTCGACCCCAGGCTCACGCAGGTAAGCTATTTTGGTTCCTTTTTTTCTAATTTTTTGTTATTTTAATATATTTTAATAATTATTATTAATTAACTAAATTTTTTCTAAATGAATAAAAACTTAATTAGTTTATATGTAACTATAAATAGATATTTGTAAATAAGTACTAATTATTTTCTAAATCTTATTTTATTATTTATTTTACTACAATTATATTTTGTAAATAAAAAAAACTTATTTATTTTAATTAATTATTTTTAAAACCCTAATTATTTTCTAAAACCCTAATTTTTTTCTAATCCTAACCCTAATCCTAATTTTTTTTCTAACCCTAACCCTAACCCTAATATTTTCTTAACTTTAGAATTTAAATTAATATTTTTGTAAATCATAATTAATTATTATTTATTAAGTATGTATATAATTTAATTATTATTATTAAAATACTATTTTCCTTATTAAAATATTTAAAATACTTCCTAATATTAATTTATTTTGCTAATTTTTTATTTCCTCTTATTTTTATTTTCTAACCATTTATATTCCCTCTTATTATTATTTCATTATTACTAACCTTTTAAATGATTGCTTATTTATTATTATTATTTATCATTGTTTATATTTTTTCGATTATATTGTAACTATCCCAAAGCTTTGTAATAGTTTAGGATTATGCTTTTGCTTTATTTTTTTATATTAACTGTGTGGTTAGTAAATAGGGTGTGCATAACTATGTGTAATTAAAATAATTTAGAAAACTAATTAAATAAGATAAATACTTGAATATAAACACTCACACACGTAAGTCGATCTTTGATCGCCATCCTACACTTTCTAAGATTACCCCTCATGTTGCCTATTTTTAAGGTCAAGTAAGGTGTCTTAAGCAAAGTCCCTTCATAAAATATCATCAAGCCCCTTTAAATTATAAGATCAAGTCCCTTCGAGGTTGCCTACGGAATAATGATCTTGTCCCTTCGAATAAAAGATGATAAGTCCCTACGAATTGCTAAAGACACCTTGCAGTTGCCTAAATTCAGATGTCCCTTCACACGTCCCTTATCACATCCAAGGTAATGACTACCTATTCCTTAATAATAGGGATAGTCTTACCATTGAAAGAACATACGAGAACACGAAAGACTTAATCTAGGGTAGGTATCTCATAGTTACTTGCTCACACTTTTCAAAATTACTTTTACACCTCACAATTTCTAAACTAGGCTTTGTATACACCCATACGAGGGTCATTACAAAGTACTTAAAGAAATTTTTCTAATCACACACTACACTCTTGCAAACAAACAACGTGAGCTAAGTAACTAAGAGCCACTGGATAACCATGGATATAAAGGGTGCTAACACCTTCCCTTTGTATAACCTACCCCCGAACTCAAGTCTTTTAAAATAGGTCTTTCCTGTTCTTTTATGCCCTTTCCTTATGGATAAAATAAAAGTCGACGGCGACTCTTGCTATCCGCAACATGACTAAAAGTCAGTTCTCCCACCGTGTTACAAAACTGGCGACTCTGCTGGGGATTTAATAAAATAAGGGTACCCTTAGGAATTATATCACTTTAAATTTGTTTGCTTTGTTTGCTTTATACTAATCTGTTGGGGCTCTTATGTGTGAAAGATCCTAACCCGGATCTAGTGTACCTTAGGTAAATGGCAATAGACCAAGGAAATTGTACGGCGTATACCGATATGGTTGATCTGGTGGCCATAGTTAGTGTGACTTCTTGGTTGGTGCTTATGTTCCTTAAGTAAGTTGAGGATAATATAAGGATGTCATATGTTGTCAATACACTAACTGACTTTTAGAACCCTAGTCATCCCATCTTGGCCTTTAGAAAGTAGTGAGATAGCCGGCTTTGGTGAAGACTGAAGTTGGTTGATACTCGATACTACGCTCATTGAGATCCTAAACTTGGAGGGTTTTGGTTGGCAAGTAAGTTGCCTACTGAACAACCACCCTTGTGAAGGATCAATGATATTGAGATCCCTTAGAACCTGGTTACTTTGTAAGACAGGATGAACCAACTAAACTTCATGGGAGGGTACTTACCTTTAAACCTCATGCAAGCCTTCAAACCTAGGGCTATTGTGTGACTTGTTTGTGTGTGCCACATGTTTGTGATTGAGCATAACATCATAGCATCATCATGCATCATAATCATAACATTTTCACTAACCATTTCAAGGACCAAGGGATTTATCTTTGTTTTTTGTTGCAGGTCATGGCTTCCGCTCGTAGGAATACTATCCGGATCAACTTTGTAGGAATACCTCATAAGCTTAAGGAATTGGTCTCTCAAGTTTCTGAAAACTCCCAATTCATCAAGAAGCATGGTCCCCTACTGGATCTAGTCACTTCAGGGTTCAATGAAGACATGATGAGTGTCCTATTTCAGTTCTTTGATCCTAAACATCATTGCTTCACATTTCCCGGTTATCAGTTGGTTCCTACAATGGAAAAGTTCTCCAAGCTTCTGGGTATACCTATCCTGGATCAGAAACCCTTCGCAGGCTTGGAAAAAGAGCTTAAACCTGAAGTCATTGATGCAGCCTTACATTTGAAGAAATCAGACATTGTTCTAGAAACAAGAAGTGGAGTTAAGGGTATTCTTGCTAAGGTATTGATGGAGAAAGCTCAAGTGTTCCTGAAGGCTATGAGTTATGATGCTTTTGAGGAAATCTTAGCCCTATTGATCCATGGCTTAGTGTTGTTCCCCAATCCATAACAGTTCATAGACGTACACGTCATCAACATATTTCTGGCTCGCAATCCAATGCCTACATTACTTGGAGACATCTTACATTCTCTTCATACCCGTACTACGAAGGCAAGAGGAACTCTGATGTGCTGCATACCTTTACTATCTAGGTGGTTTATTTCTCACCTTCCTCGATCAGTGATGAAGAATGAACAAGGGTTAAGGTGGTCTAAAAGGATCATGTCACTTTCTCATTCAGACATTCATTGGTGTTCTAGATCTATGGAGAATGTTACTATCATTGACCGTTGTGGTGAATTCCCCAATGTGCCACTCCTTGGCATAAGAGGGGGCATTAACTACAATCCTTCTTTAACTCTAAGTCAGTTTGGTTACGCTCGAAGTGATGGTCCTCATGACATGCTTATTCAGGGTATTATGTTCGACTACGACAACGATCTGCAAGGTTACCGTCAAAGGTTTATACGAGCATGGGGTAAAGTGAACAAGGTTGACAGCAAGACTCTGGAACCAAAGTACATTGTTCCTATGGAACCTTATCTCAGATGGGTGCGATCTCGTGCTCAGACTCTTATGATGCCATATCCTGCTATCCTGCCAGTTACCATGGAGCTTGTTGCAGAAGGAGATACTCCTTATACCATCCTTCATCCAGACATGCCCACTAACCTGGAAGAATTGCAGAAATCCTGGATCCAACTAAAGGAACAAAGAAATACCTTCGAAGCTCAATTCAGGATTAATCAAGAAAAAGTGTTGGAGCTGACCAAGCAACTTCACGAGGAGCGGAACCTCAACACATACCTCCATACAAAGAGGAAACGTCCATGGGAGACTTAAAACCCCAGTTTTGTACTTATTTCCCTTCATTGTAAGGCCAAGGGGCAAAATAATTTTAACATTTACTAATAAAAGTTTTTATTTCCGTTTGTTTAAACAAATTTAAATCCCGTGGTCCTTGAAAATATTGCATATGCATTTACATACCATGTCATTGCATCACGGGTTTCTTATGAACAAGTATCTTATCTTTTCGTTGTTTATTTCAGCAGAAATGGCTCTCGAACAATCTGTCAAAGATCTTCAAGCTCATAATGCTCAGTTTCAGGAAGTGATTCTAAATTTGTCCAAGGAGCAAGAAGAATTGAAAGCACTCCTCTCTAAGGACATGAAGAAGAAGAATCCTGAGGACAACAAAGATGATCAGCTGAAACAACTACAAGCTGAGATGGCAGAGATGAGAATCCAGATGAATGGCATAAAGGCTCTTATCCAGAGTTTGGCCCAGGGGCAAAAAGAGCTAAAAAGCTTTTTCAATAAGCTTCGGCATAACAGAGTTGGGAATCTAATCATCAGTCAACCTCCGTTGAAACAAACTGACTTGGCTGAAAGGAAAGTAAGGATAAGAGAAGGAAAGAGACAGGTTATTACTGATCATCCTTCAATGGAAGAAAGAAGGCATTGTAAGGTTAATCCACTTCTATACAAGGAATGTAGAAGACAGTTCATCAGGTTCAGCACACCAATGTCACAAGTTTTGCAATGCCTGTTGGAGATGAAGTTGATTTCCTTGGAAAATTCTCCTAAAAATCCTAATACCTCCTCTCCTCGCTATAATCCCAAGGTAAGGTGTATGTATCACTCCGATTGTCCTGGACATGACACTAATAACTGTTGGGCATTGAAGAATAAAATTCAAGACCTAATTGACGAAGGAATACTCGAGGTTACGCCAGAAGGCCAGGTTGAGTTCTTCTATTGTCCATCAAGCATCAAAGTATCCAGATAACTGGAGTGACGAGTTTAGAGGAAGAGGCTTTGAGAACATTTGAATTTTTGTTTGTAATTTCTTTTGTTTGCCTAAACACTTACTATTATGTTAAACTTTTGTTTTCATTAATGCATTGCATATGTTTGTCTTGAATTAATCCATTTGTTTCACTATATTTTGAACTATGCTTCATATTTCTATTTTGTGATATTTAACTCCTGATAAAGCTATAAGCCTGTAGAGGGAGGATGACGAAAACAATACCATAATATTAGGCAGTATGCTTTTGAACAGACTATGCTGACGATGTACAGGCATTGTTTCAATTCCTAAACAGTGGAGATATAAGGAAGTTAATCCCTAGTCAACCCTTTTGAGCCTATGAAGTAGGAGTTTTCATTCTCGCACAAATTAAAACCCTTATTCATAACTTGGGGCAGGGTAGTTACTTGGTTAACTCAACTATGCCAATTATTTGTGTTGTACACAACTAATGATGTTTCCCTATAATCACTAAAGTCTGCAAGTCAATATCTAGCAAAAGAAAATCTCACTAAGTCAAAACCTATGAAGGAGACTTAGTAAAAAATCAAGACATCCCGCTGACTGTAACCTTGAAATAAACAGTTCAGGCAAAAATAAGGGATAACAAAGTCAAAAGAAAAAAGGAGGTCACTATAGATCCTAAATAAAGAAAGATGACTGGATTTTCAAATAAATTTTTTGATTCCTGAATCATCACAAATGTCAGTGTTAGAATTCCAAACTACTTTGGAACCTCAATGCATAAGTTAACCGAACATAGGACTGAAGAACATCACGAAGAATGAGTTGGGTACAAATAAATTTGAGCCTTTATCCTTTGTTTCTTAAACCGTGAACCAGACCACATTATAACCCTTTAAAAGTCCTAACTGAAGCATGGTTAGTTCGAAAGTGTACTGCTACAAAAAGGTATCCTGACTCCTTTAGGGCTTATTATAAAACTTGAGTTAATATCACAGTTTTCACAAAAACTGTTTTTATAAAATAACTCTTTTTCAAAACTTCAAGACAGACATAAGCATTGCATTTTTGAATATATTTGTTTGCATATACCTGAGTGTTTGATAAACAGAGAAACTTACAGGATGAATGTTCAATAAACCAAAGTCCTTCCGATAAACAAAGTTGTTTCCTGGATCAAAGTCCATGTATACAAAGGGGCATAGTCATTATCTCCCAATCAAGGGGGAAGGCCATGATACTTCCTAACTCATTTGGGGCAATCAGGACATGATTCAATTATGTTTAAGTAGCCAGGGGCAGATCTCCTCATCTATCTAAATTACCAAGGGTAACATTACAGAGTTCATAATTCCAGGGGCATAGTCACTGCTTCCCAATCAAGGGGCATACCAACTTACTGTTCAATTCATTCGGGGCAATCAGGTCCAGATTCAACAATGCTTAATAGCCAGGGGCAGCTCTCCTCATATATTTGAATTACCAAGGGTAACATTATAAAGTTCATGATGTCAAGGGCATATTATTGTGGGGCATTCTGCTTATTTCTCTTGAGGTAACCACATTCAGATACATCCATTATGGGACAATTCATCCTTAACCAAGGGGCAATGCTTTCTTGTCAAATCTAATACCCAGAGCATATATGGTCCATCACAATTTGAAGACACGTTCCTCTCATTATATTACCTTGATATTTGGTTCTCAGCAGAAGCCATTGTGGAAATTAATTGTCTACGCCAGTAGTATCAGATGGTGTCAGTATCATTTCTTCAGATCCAGCCATGTGTATTTCTGGGAAGGTATTCAGGAAAGTTAAGAATCTCAGGAGCTCTAAGTCCAATTGGTTATACACTCTCGAAGTTGAAACGATTCTGTTTTCAAGTTCAACTTTACTTTTCCCTCTGAATCCAGATTTACTTTTACCCTATTTACCTAAGCGAAAACGTCCATTGGTTGTGTTTGAATGTATGTATGCTTTTGAATATGATTGATGTTTACCAGAAATGCATAAAATGCAATAATAATATTTACTAAGGACAAACGAAGGTAGGAATTCAACGAAGCTTTGCCGGTTCATCCCCACAAGATAACTACAAATCCCCAGCAGGGCAAATCTATCTTTATAGATACTTCAAGTTATATCTCCCTTTGAATTTATGTCCATCTCTTTTATCCTCAGTCGGGATACTCGGGAACTTATTCCTTCAATAGAAATACGACAAACGAAGACAGGAGATTATAAATACTATACTATCAAACAAGACGGGAACGAGTTCCTCATATTCTTCAACAACGAAGCCGGGATTTATTTTCCCTAGCCAGCAGTTTGTTATACAAAGATATCCAGACGCTTCAGGCTGCATGATTCATACATACATCATTTATATCATACCATAACATATCCATAAATGCATAATACATTTACCTAGATGCACCATGCCAACGCATGCATACATATTGCATAAACTAACCTTTTCCTTGCAGGATGGTTATATACAGATAAAATACTATCAACAATTCACAACAGGTCAGAGACGATCTATACGAAGGTCTAGTGTTGATACTTAATTCAGGGATGGTCATCACAAAGATTCATTGCTGATACTCATTACTCAAGTTGTCCTTGGATAGTAGGCAAACGGTCTATACGAAGATCTATTCCCTAATCCAGGATATTTTCAGGGGATGTAATCGTCACGAAGATTTAATCCTGATATTCTTTTATCCTTGGATAGTAGGCACACGGTCTATACAAAGATCTATTCCCTAATCCAGGATATTTTCAAGGGATGTAATCGTCACGAAGATTTAATCCTGATATTCTTTTATCCTTGGATAGTAGGCAAACGGTCTATACGAAGATCTATTCCCTAATCCAGGATATTTTCAAGGGATGTAATCGTCACAAAGATTTAATCCTGATATTATTTTATCCTTGGATAGTAGGCAAACGGTCTATACGAAGATCTATTCCCTAATCCAGGATATTTTCAAGGGATGTAATCATCACGAAGATTTAATCCTGATATTCTCTTATCCTTGGATAGTAGGAAAACGGTCTATACGAAGATCTATTCCCTAATCCAGGATATTTTCAAGGGATGTAATCGTCACGAAGATTTAATCCTGATATTCTTTTATCCTTGGATAGTAGGCAAACGGTCTATACGAAGATCTATCCCCTAATCCAGGATATTTCCAGAAGAGATAATCGTCACGAAGATTTATTTCTAATGGTCTATTCAACAATTCAAAATAGTTCAGAGACGGTCTATACGAAGGTCTAGTGCTGATACTTAATTCAGAAAGAAATCGCCACGAAGATTTGGTTCTGACACTTAAATTAAAGTATGTTCTCAGATATGGTTCAGAGACGATCTATACGAATATCTAAACCCTGACACTTAATGAAGGATATTCTTTTTCCCCAGAGATAATGCAGAGACGATCTATACGAAGATCTAGTGCTAGCATTCAATTAAAACCATGTTGCATAAACGATTCAGAGACGGCCTATACGAAGACCTATTACTGATATCCAGTATCAACATCAAGATATTATCACCTCCTGATAGTATGGATGGCATCTATAAGCCCATCTCCAGTTCTTCCAAGTGGCATCTTCAAGCCCACTTAAGCATATACAACTAATCATCAGTGTTACTTTACGCACCGGCGAATGCAAATTTTTGGGCTTTTATGTTCAATCCCCTTCAACCTTCCAAGTAACGAATGGCACACAGGCCAATCTAACCCCTCAAGTTTCAGAAAATTGAACAGGGGCAGCTGTTGCACCCCAAAATTTGCCCTCACCAAGACAAGACATTGTGTACTAAGGTGTCCCAAGAGGTTCACAAGGTTCACAAGGTACACAGGGTATCTCAAAAGGTTCACAGGGTATCTCAAGAGGTATACAAGATTCACAATTAGTCAGAAAATTTGACAATTCCCTCAGACAAAGCATCCTCCTAAGTAATGCACCCTAAACTAGGGTTTTGAATTTCATCAGGCTAAATGTACTTTCAAGGCTTCAAGTGAGCTTCATAACATCACACATGTCTTCAAGAATCCCTATGTCAAGTTTCAAGGCTTTCCCAAAAAGTTTGCTCAGTCGGATGATCAGATATGCAAAAATCAGTCAAACTGGTTAAAAAGTCAAAGTGAGGTCAACTGTGGTCAAACCAAAGTCAAACTTCATGATTTTTTGCCAACATCAAGTTTATGAAGTAAAATTCATCATTTGATCAAGGGTTGATCATTATTCATCAAGGAGATTTCAGATCATCAAGAATTAGGAGTTTCTAAATTAGGGTTTTCATAGGAAAAGTCAACTGAACTTTGACAAGCCATAACTTTCACATGCTTCATCAAAAAATTTCCATCTAAAGCTCATTTTGAAGGAAATTGAATTCTCTACAACTTTGTGTCTCACAAGCCAAGCCCAAAAATGCTTCATTTGGAAGGTATGAGCTAAGACATTATAGGTCATTTTAAAAGTCAACATCTTCCAAAGAGCATAACTTGAGAATGGTAAAAGATATGGACATGAGACCAAAGAGGTTGGTTAGAGAACTCTCTAAGATTTCTAAAATGTCCAAGAACACCTTCATAGAATTAAAGTTGAGGGATTTGTGCCTTTGTAAAGTTGGGAAATTTTTGAGAGGTTTATGAAGCAAATAGGATCTTAGAACCAAATTTCTCCAAATGGGCTTGCATTTTTATGACCCAAACACTACTATGACATCATGCACGAATTAAAAATCATTTATTCAAATTTTTATTCATTTTATTTTTTTTATTATGATTTTATACATTAAAAATCATTTTAAATCAAAATAAAATATAAAAGTCTCAATATTTGATTTGATTTTGGTTCTAGAAATTCTTAAAGGCCATTTAAAGATGATTGAGATCATGAAAAATCAGATCAACCAAAATAGTAAGAAGATATCAAATTTTTTTCAATATTTGAAAACATATCCTTTTCAATCTCAAGTGATCCAAAAGTCCAAAGTAGGATATGATTTTTTGACCTAATTACACTCACTACATATACATGAAGAGATCACAATGCAAAGGGACGATTTTGGCTGCCTCCAAAAGTAAGATCAAACTTCAAATTTTTCATAAAAAACTCATAATTCGGATTCTATTTTGCAGGTTATATCAAAGTGTTTTGAAGGTTGCAATCTCTTCCTTGATCATCCTTGATGCTATCCCAATGCTTTACATCATCAAAATTGCCTTCATATGCATAAACAGAATCCGTGTTCTTACACTTTTATGATTTTTTTTTGTTTTCTTCTATTCGTGCCATATAAATTATGTTTGATTGATGTTTTGTGTTTACAATGAAACAAGGAACGTTTCTGGATGGTTCAATTGAAGTTTCGTTGCAAGTTAAAGATTCTGCCATGATTAGGGTTTTGAACCTCACTTTAGGGTTTTCATGTTTAAGCCATATAAATAATTTTGGAAGCCGTGGTTAAATCGTAAACCTCACAAGGATCATGTTTATGTATTTAATTTGTTAAAATTTTGCGTATTCTGAATGTTGCAAGCTTGCAGGTTTATAGTGACAAATGGACTACCGTAGCTATAAGTCCTTTAAAAACCGTAGCTAAAAGCTCCTCTCCTGAGGTTGAAGATGAAAGCTATGGCGCGAAGATTTATTTCAAAATTTCAATATAATTAATCTTGTTTTTGTTTCATTAACATTACAAGTTGTATGGTTGGTTCAGATGGTGGAGGTCACGCGTGTGGGAAGCCCAAGACCTGGGTTCGAATCCCAGGTCTCTTTTTTTAGGTTTATATTATTTTGAATGTTGCTCCTTCAAAGTCACCAACGCATGTGCAGTCCAGTGGCAAGGGATATATGTGTGGAGCATGGAGGCCTGGGTTCGACCCCAGGCTCCCGCAGGTAAGCTATTTTGGTTCCTTTTTTTTCTAATTTTTTGTTATTTTAATATATTTTAATAATTATTATTAATTAACTAAATTTTTTCTAAATGAATAAAAACTTAATTAGTTTATATGTAACTATAATAAGATATTTGTAAATAAGTACTAATTATTTTTCTAAATCTTATTTTATTATTTATTTTACTATAATTATATTTTGTAAATAAAAAAACTTATTTATTTTAATTAATTATTTTTAAAACCCTAATTTTTTTCTAATCCTAACCCTAATCCTAATTTTTTTTCTAACCCTAACCCTAATCCTAATATTTTCTTAACTTTAGAATTTAAATTAATATTTTTTGTAAGTCATAATTAATTATTATTTATTAAGTATGTATATAATTTAATTATTATTATTAAAATACTATTTTCCTTATTAAAATATTTAAAATACTTCCTAATATTAATTTATTTTGCTAATTTTTTATTTCCTCTTATTTTTATTTTCTAACCATTTATATTCCCTCTTATTATTATTATTTCATTATTACTAACCTTTTAAATGATTGCTTATTTATTATTATTATTTATCATTGTTTATATTTTTTCGATTATATTGTAACTATCCCAAAGCTTTGTAATAGTTTAGGATTATGCTTTTGCTTTATTTTTTTATATTAACTGTGTGGTTAGTAAATAGGGTGTGCATAACTATGTGTAATTAAAATAATTTAGAAAACTAATTAAATAAGATAAATACTTGAATATAAACACTCACACACGTAAGTCGATCTTTGATCGCCATCCTACACTTTCTAAGATTACCCCTCATGTTGCCTATTTTTAAGGTCAAGTTAGGTGTCTTAAGCAAAGTCCCTTCATAAAATATCATCAAGCCCCTTTAAATTATAAGATCAAGTCCCTTCGAGGTTGCCTACGGAATAATGATCTTGTCCCTTCGAATAAAAGATGATAAGTCCCTACGAATTGCTAAAGACACCTTGCAGTTGCCAAAATTCAGATGTCCCTTCACATGTCCCTTATCACATCCAAGGTAATGACTACCTATTCCTTAATAATAGGGATAGTCTTACCATTGAAAGAACATACGAGAACACGAAAGACTTAATCTATGGTAGGTATCTAATAGTTACTTGCTCACACTTTTCAAAATTACTTTTACACCTCACAATTTCTAAACTAGGCTTTGTATACACCCATACGAGGGTCATTACAAAGTACTTAAAGAAATTTTTCTAATCACACACTACACTCTTGCAAATAAACAAAGTGAGCTAAGTAACTAAGAGCCCATGGATAACCATGGATATAAAGGGTGCTAACACCTTCCCTTTGTATAACCTACCCCCGAACTCAAGTCTTTTAAAATAGGTCTTTCCTGTTCTTTTATGCCATTTCCTTATGAATAAAATAAAAGTCGGTGGCGACTCTTGCTATCCGCAATATGACTAAAAGTCAGTTCTCCCACCGTGTTACAGTTGCGTGTGAAGTTCAGTTTAAATCTTCAAGTTTATCAGTGTTCATCAGTTCATAAGTGGTTCATCTGTGATTTTATTTTCCTCAGTACAAATTCAAGTAATCAAGGCAGTTTTCAGATGATGGTTGTGACTTAAATGCGAGTTGTTCAGTAGTATTGTGTTGGTTATATTCATTCTTATCAGTGCTTGTGGGAAAAATCAAGAGTTGGTTGTGGGCTTAAAAAATCACCGTTTCATTTCCATTTATCCAAATTCAATTTTTCAATTATTATTCAATGAACATTTTCTTCCATTTTTTCTCGATTATCCGATTCATACATCTTTAGTTCAATCATCCTAATTACCATTTTTTACCGTTTACCAACTGTCCTTTTTTTCTATATCTGATTTTATATTCATTCCCATTTTTTTTTATTCATTCCAAATATTATTTTTTTCTAATTAATATATTTTTTCATAAATTTCTTAAGCCTATTTTCAACTAGAAGCCCACATATTTTTTAAGTCCATTCCATTTTATATACAAAATAAATAAAAAGATATAGAGAAAAAAGGCCACATGAGGCCCCACAACTTTTCCTAGCCGTTAGTTTTTTCAGCCGATTCACACTTCAGTCAGAACATGAACATTATTCTTCATCATCAACTCAAGTTTATCACGTGAACCACCGCATACTCTAAGCCACATAATCAACTTACTAAACAACAAGCAACAAGCTTAGCTGAATACATAACATGATTTCATTCTTTTCCAGGTTTCATCCGCATCACGCCGCACACGAGCCACATGAAACGCAAGCTGAAGTAAGCAAAACGTGATTCCAAAACGACATCGCACAATGATACAAATCGCAGCACAAGCAAGAGTATCAAAACGCGAGCGAAAACAACATAAAACGCAACCCAAACTCGCGGAAAATGCTGAACACATAGCAAGTCAAAACGCGGGAAGTAACACTGAAACATAGGTTGCATACTCTCTTTTAAGCCCAAACAAGCCGTATGAACAAGGCTACGAAACGACAACACTTAACGCAATAACAACAAACACACGCACATCAACAATCACGCTTTCCTCATGACCTGCTTCAAAATGCAATCAAATTGAACGAAATGACAATTGATTCTTGACTCTTCCTTCTATAAATACAACCACAATCACTTCTCAATCTCAAGCTTGAAAAGCCATAAATAATCCCTGCACAAAATTGAACAAGCTTCAATTCATTCCAAATCTCCATCCTTCATCCAAATTCAACATCAAAGAAAACCATAAACAATCTTCAATTTCTTTTATACCAGACGATTCATACCCACATTCAATTTCAATCTTCGATTTCGTGTTAAACTCTTCCATGATAAACCGCACATCTCACAAACACAACAACACGCGATTCCGATGAGAAATTGAAAAAGAGAGAGGAATAGAACTGGCGCGATTTCAATGATTTGAAGGAAGAGGAATTTGTTGCAATTTTCAGAAGTTGAGAGAGGTACATGGCCGGTGGTGTTTCTGCGAAGAAGAAGAAGAGCACGTTCTTATGTTTATTCTTTTCTTTTTCTATTTATTTATTTTATAATTTGTTTATTATTTTTTGGTTTAAAGAATTTGTGGTTTGGGCTTGTAAAGCCATTTGAGCTATATTTCTACTTTGTACTCCCTATTATCCAACGTCATCTCTCCCTATTCTATATTTCTTTTATTATTATTTTTACATTTTATTTTCTTTTGTTGGTTTTTATCTCTAAATTCCTCTTTTAAGAAAAAAAGTGAAGTTGTTTACATTTTTTGTAAATTCTTTTTTTAGAAAAAATCTTAAAAATATTTTAATGTTAGATTTTAATTCTTTGATTTTTTCTATTATTTTTATTGGTTAGTTGTGTGGATCATAAATGTTGGATCCACTTCTCTTCTCTTATTTTTCTTTTGGTTGATGAGATCTTCGATTCAATGATTATTGATTTTCGAAGATGTCTAATCTTCATTATTTCAAATCTATGGATGAATGATCATTTGGATCATTCTCCATACTTTGGAATCGTGATAGGTTGTATTTGATAAATCAATGTGAAATCTCGATTAAGATTATACCGTTACCATTTTTTCTTTTCGTGCAATATGTTTTCGGAGAATGATCCATTATATCATTTCTCTAACATGTATTATCACAAATATTTTCCACCTTAATTGGTGGTGGTTGACCTCATTTGTATGGTAATTACTTCGTAAATTACTCGGCGATTGCTTAACATAGACCTAAACTTGTCCCAAATTCAAAATAAAATCCAATTGGATCTGGTTGCCTTACGATTTTGGTTATCTCTTTTTGGTTGTGGTTGATTAAGTTCACCATACCATTGTTATGTAAATATTATTATACTATTAATATACTAACATTTTTAATTCTTTCTCGCACCTTATCCTCTTTATTTTAATTTTTGCTCCTTATCTCTTTATTATGCTTTTATTATAATATATCATTCATCATATTGTTTATGTTTATATTCATATTCTTGTGCTTTTTCCTTTGTCCATTTGGTTACAAAAAATATTAATAAAGGATTAAACATCTAAAAAAATTGTGACTTTAATTTTGGACTATTGCTACTATCCTTAGCATTGGACTTGGAGTTTTGGACTTAGATTTTAGGATCTTGCCCTTTGCTTGAGTTATTATGGATTGAAGACCTTGACCTTGATTAGGTTCACTTGTTTATGAAGATGAAATCCTATTATTTCGAAGAATATTCACCATGTGGTTTGATTATTCTTCCCTTAACTTTTACTTTCAAGTCTTAGGATAGTCTCTTCATCTCCTCCTACTTCTTGAATTTTCAAAGCTTCTCCCTATTTCAAAAACCTTCTTTGTTTTCAAACTTCAAAACATTTTCATAATCAAACATTGACTTAGGTCAAGCGGTTTTACTTTTTCAATTTCAATTCTTAATAAATGTTAAACCACATAAGCATATCAAAACTTTCTTCTCAAAATACTTAAAAAAATGCAAAACTCATTCAATTGTTTTTGTGCCCTCGTGCACTTTTCTTTTTAACCATTTTCACATGTTTAGATATGATTCATTCTTTCTAACAGAATTATTCGCTAAAGAATGAAGACTTATCTTTACATTTTAAAATCAATTCAACACATTGTTTCTTTTCACTATTTGTACCACAAACTACGAGGTTTTGATCTCGTATTGAACTTTGTGGGTACGTAGGCATGAGACAGACGTCTCTTCAAACACAAAAATCTTAAGAAACATTTCTCTTCTCATCTCTTCAATCTCTTTTAAACAAATCATTTTCAAACAAAAAACAATAAATATTTCAAAGGGCTCCCATGGAGTACCACATACATTTTGGGTGCGTAAAACCTTCCCAATTTGTAACTTATCCCCTTACACGTTCTCTGCTCGTTTATTTTAGCTTTTCGCTTTTAGATTCATTAGGATTTATTCGCTCTTTTTTTCCTTTTCCATTTGGAATAAAATAAAAGCACGGTGGCGACTCTGTTTACTTTGAGTTAAGTTAACCAATAGCTTACACTCATGATTTTACCGCTACACTATACAATTATCTTAAGAAATAAAATCGAGCAGAAAAATATGAAGGAAATAAAAGTTTCAGATATCGATTAATTGATCTTTTATTAAAAAGATAAATGTTTGATTAAAAAGAATTAATTTGATAAAAATAAATCTAATTTGATTTAATTATGTGAAAAAAATATTTTTTGGCATTTTATGATTTTTATGAAAAAACATTATTATTATTAGGTTACCTATTTTTCTTGTTGGTTAAAAAATATTAATTGAATTAAATGATTAATTTTAATGAAAAATGAAAGAAAAACGAAATAAGGAAAAACAAATAAAAAAGAAAGAAGAAAAGATGTAAAAAAAAAGAGGGAGGGACGCTGAGAATAATCCTTTGAGTTCATTGGTCCATTCAATCTGGTCTGAAATTGCTTATAGCTAGGGTTCCCCAAACTCACGACCTTGAACCCTAACAATGGAAATTCACAATTTTTGCACCTAAACTCAAATTCGATGACCCAAATAGCTTGCAAACATCATAAGAAACATAAATATGCCAACAAATTAGATGTATCATGTGTAAAAGTATGAAATCGAAAAAATGAAAAATAAACCAAAAAAATAAATTCGGTTATGGCATTGTAAGAGTCTTTGGAGCAATGTGATGATTGTGACACCTTTAGAGGAACCTCAGGAACATGTTTGGACCTTCAAATCTCCTTGAGAATGGCTGCAACTCTAAAATTAAATCCTACTTACTCTTGAATTTTTTGAAGTTTTGTATGCTCTCTTTGATAAAAAAAAATTGTGCCCTTGCTATCTGAAGGTGTTATGTATTTATAGAGAAAGGATTTAGGTCAACTTGTGGGCCCGTGTTCAATTTATTTTGGGATGATAGGATTTGATTGAAATTTGATTTGAAAACTTTCTATTTTGGTCATATTTGGCCATCATATCTTTCTCCTCTTGTTTCGCACAAATTTTGGATCAAATATTATATAAATAAATCTCAATATTTGATCCTAAAATAGTCCAAATATCAAATCTTTGATTTTTCATATTTATTTTGATTAAAATTGAATTTAAATGAATTTAATCCAATAAAATATGAAATAAATAAAGAAAAATCAGAAAATATGACTTAGGGGCCGTGGACTATCTTAAGATTAAGTTTGGATTGTGAAAAGATAGGCCCATTTGGCACAAACTCAAGTTTTGGTCATTATTTGCTTTATGTACCTCCTCAATTTTGCTCAACTTTAACAATGCACAACTCTCTCAATTTTTATCCCATGAATGTGTTATTGGACTTTTTAGAAAGCTTGAAGTGTCCTTTAATCACTCCTTTTAGTCCCATGTCAATTTGATCATCCATGTTCAAGTTATGAACTTTTGAAAAAGTTGACTTTTTTTGACTTTTTAGAGGACATGTAATGTTTTGGCCCATATCTCTCAAATGAAGCATTTATGGCCTTGGCTTGTGAGACACAAAGTTGTAAATAATTGAATTTCCTTCAAAATAAGCTTTGGATAGGAAATTTCTGATGAAGCATGTGAAATTTAGGTCTGGTCAAAGTTCAGTTGACTTTCTCCTTAAAAAACCCTAATTTAGCAACTTTTGCCTTGTGCTGAATTTGAGGTTTTCTTGATGAATCATGATCAACCCTTGATCAAATGATGAATCTTACTTTATAATATTGATGTTGACCAATTTTTTTGAAGTTTGACTGTATGTTGACCATAGTTGATTTTTTTTACCCAAGTTAACTGATTATTGATCATCTAAACATCTGACAGACCAAACTTGTAGGGCAAGTCTTAAAACTTGACATGAGGATCATTTGACGTATATGGGATATCATTAAGTCCACTTGAGGATTTGGAATTCCAATTTACCTTGAGAAACACAAAACCCTAATTTGAGATCTATTGCTTATGAGGAGGCTTTGTTTGATGAAACCTTGAGTTCCTTTGAGAAATTGAGAATCTTATGAACATTGGGAGACCTTTTGAGATATATTGTCTTGAAGATATGAGGGAAAATTTTGGGGTACAACAACATCCGTCGAACATTCCCAGACGAACGGGCAAGTTGAGGCCGCAAATAGAGTCATTCTACGATGTCTCAGACGAAGATTAGGCGAAGCGAAAAATAGATGGGTCGAGGAACTCCATAGGGTATTGTGGGCTTACCGAACGACCCCACACTCAACAACAGGGGAGACCCCATTCCAAATGACATACGAAACTGAGGCGGTCATCCCCATGGAAATCAGGGAACCCTCTCGTCGCACAGAATCCCCTCTAGAAGAAGAGCTGAACGTTGAAGCCTTAAGAGAAGAGCTTGACCTAGTAGAGGAAAGATCGCTCAGGGGAAGCTCTCCGCGACGAATCCCTAAAGAAAAATATCTCATTACATTACGACAACAAAATCGTCAAGAGAGAATTCCATGTGGACAGCCTTGTCCTGCACAAAATCAAAAGGATTCACGCAAAAGCAAACTCGCAGCAAACTGGGAGGGCCCATATCACGTTAAATAAAAAACGGGAATGAGAGCGTATTACCTAGAAGAACTAAGTGGATAACCATTAGCTCGACCATGGAATGCTGAAAAGATCGAACAATATTACAACTAAAAACCCAGCTAAAATGCGGAGTAGCTGCCGACAAAGAAACCCACCAGTAGGGGCAGACACCCGACCACAAGGATGTATCGTTGTATAAATACAACCCTCAACATCAACGTGCGCAACCACTTGTCCATTTCCGAACAACTGAATTTCCCAACGGGGATACCTCAAACAAGCTTCACCGTTGTCATACTAGCGTGGCAGACCCCCAGCTTGCGATGGGAAATGTCTAAGCCTTTGGGAAATGAGACATGACCATGTCTCCGAACCCCTTTAGCGAGCATAAATCTCGCTTCTCGACCAGTTCCATACACTGGCAGATTTAACACATTTCGTCGAGAATTCACTGGTTCTCTATATTTGAAAAATAAATGAAAGCATACATACAATGAGTAAAAATGCAATATAAAACGACAATAAATTAACATAAAATTACGGCCATAAGGCCAACATCGTCATTACATTAATAAAAAGGGGACTACGGCCCCAAACAAAAGCTTAACAAAAAAGGCACACATGCCAGAATAACAATGACACGCAGGCCAGACAATCACTCCTCGTCAGGAGGCAAAACCACTCCGTCTTTTACACGGTGCAGGGGACCAGTTCCATCAACGACCAATTCCACCCTAGGATTGGTTACCTTAAGTTACTCCACGACATTATAAAAGCTGAACGCAACCATACTCATGTTATCCTGGGCCAACAGTCGAATTCGTGGAATCAATTCAGCCCTGGTCGTCATGGAAGCTTCTTCCTCGGTCTCCCCTTCCCTAGTAGCCGCCTTGCTCTCCATCTCCACAACCTTCTTCTTCAGACGCTCATTATCCTTTGTAAGCTCCATCATCTTGTCCCGAATTTTGGTGAAACTCCTTCATAAGCTCGAGCTTACTCTCATAATGCCCTTTGGCTTGGAGCAAATCGTTCTCCAGCTTATGATTTTCGGCTTCCACCTCCTCGATTTTGTCCTTGGCGGCTTGGAGAGTCTTGTGGGGGACAAGGTCGGCGTCATTAAAGGCAATGGAAACCTCTAGGATTCGGAACATCCTCGTAGCATCCTGGAAGAGCTCGAATCTCAAGACCTTAGGATCAACAGAAAGGACGAAAATATCGTCAAGGTCAAGTACCCGGATGGAAGACTCCCCGTCAAACAGAGACCTTTGAGTAACGTAGGGGGCAGGTCGAATGAGCCTGCATCTGTAACATTACTTTTCGGAGGAGGAGAGGGCTCCTCGGTTCTTGGCCTTTTGCCCAGCGGAGATCCACCCACCGGAGTACTCCACGAAATGGAGCTGCTAGAGCCGACAAAACCGTCCAGAGTAGTCTGGTCTTTAACAGCCTCGACCCAAATATTCACACCTTTATTTATATTTCCTTTGTTCATCTTCACCAGACGATCTCTCATTTCGGCCATTTGCGCTTTAAAAACAATACGAAATCAGTTAGATAACGATCAAATCCACGATACAAAAAAGGCTAAATTATAAATTCACCTAAGAGCTGCATCACTGCCTTCTCTCTTGGGCAACTGAGTAAGGAATTTACACTAATCAATCTAGCCAACATGGTCGACGTCCCGTCAGGACGAAGAAGAGTATGCCCGTCAGAATCCACAAATTCAGTGGGCGGAAACTGGTGACATAGTTAAACAGAGTGTTGTAGGCCGCTGTGTCATCGACGCTCATCTCCTCGGGCTTAGTTATGTAGTATTCGCTGGAGTGTTGGAAGTGCATGTTCACCCACTCCAACGGGAATTGGGACACCATCTTCTCCTCCTTGTCGACCATCTCCCTGTCATACAACGAGTCTTTGGCGGCCTACGAGCAAGGTTGAATCACGTAGAAGCGGTATTTGAAATCCCGTATAAAATCCTGGTAGGATTTGAAGAGTCTGTTGGCCTGCTTTAATGACACCCAACTTTGTCGATCATCTTGGGACTTCCTCTGCAACTGGAAGATCCGAAAGAACAAGCTGATCGTCGCCCCTATCTCCAGATAACGGCATACCAGCTCGAAAACCCTGATGAAAACCAAAGTGTTAGGATGTAGTTGGGAGGGCGCAAGCTCGAGGTGGGTGAAGATAGTCTGCTGGAAATCGGTGAAGGGAAAACGATACCCATCCTCATAAAATGTGAACTCTTACATGGGAAACCTGAGGGCAGGAAAGCGATAGCATATCCTCTGTATAGGCTTCGGAGGTAAAGCTCGCCAGTTAGCAGCTTCCCTTTTTTTCTTTCTCTCTACCCTGGCCCACGCGTCCGAAGTGTCTATCGCAAACTAATAGTCTGTTTCAAGGGGTTCGTCCATTATCCATGAGCGATCACGCGCGGGGACATTCGCATTGTCAGGAGCAGGGACTTCCTCAACCTCGCGAGCATTCTTTTGACTACATTCACCTGAAAAGAAGAGGAAACATAGTGAATTCGACGAACTAAAATTCACCCTTCCACCACAGATCAAGTGAAAGGGCTTCGAAGAAACCCGAGGACGTTCCCCAGGTTAGCCCTTTAGTAAAAAAAAATGTTGCGAGTTCCAAATCGGTATACCGAGCTAATCCTCCACGAGGGTCGAACTAGTATTTACGGGGAGAAGCCCCTATGAACCTATGCTCGGTCACTAACACTAAGTTATTGCTACTAAAACCTAATCTGGATCTAACCCTAGCCTATTTATAAATTCTAGAAACTCATGAACATTCATACGATTATGATGAACATTCATCAGAATTTCCAGAACTTCATAGGAATTTCCAGAAAACTATGAATATCCTATGAAGTTCATGCAAAACAGATGAATGTTCATCAACCAAACCCAGATAACAGAGGGAGGGGACGGGTGTTCACCTGGATCCATGATGCTTTATGGGAAGGAGACGGTGGCAGCGGCGAATGTCCGACAAGAAGAGTTGTAGACTGGATTTCACGGCAAGAGGAAACGTTCGTAAGAAATAGACAAATGAACTTGTCTTCTCCCTTTTATAGTGTCTCAAGCACACATAGGGAAACACAAAGGACATCACAATTATTACCTAGGACTAGCCCTCAGGTGTCATAAATGCATGACAACGCTTTATTACGCATGTCATTAAAACGTCAGGCGTTTTGTCTTCTCGAAAAGAGAATCTCTTAAAAACCTGTCTGAATTCCTCTTGCGAGCAGATGCTCAACATAAAAAGCAAAGAAATTCACAGCGATTACGTTAGAAATATGTCGACCACGACCTCAACACCTTAAGTCACTATCCCTTTCGGGCATATCGACTTGAGGGGCTTCTGCTCTGGACTAACCTAGCATATGCCCTACGCCAAATTGAGGCCCAATCCAGTGGACATTTGGGGGGCAGACTCATCATGAGATCCATGAGGATATGACCGTTATAAAATGAAGTCGTTGGGGACCTCCCCTCCATTACGCCTTTCATGCGGTCAACTGCCCAACGGATTTACGGAGGCAGTTACACTTAGTCAAAGACAACACTCCCACATCATACGAGCAGATGCCCTTATAAAAACTCTTCATCTCTGGGGAGTCAAGGATTCACTTCTAATTCCCCCTTTTGCTTACGCTTTAGTTGTCTCACTTTGAAACTTACTTGAGCGTCGGAGTACCTTGTAGGTATCCCACAATTTCCTCTCATCAACATATCACAGTCCCAATTGAAGGTCACATAAATCTGTTCGAATTCTTTCTGTACCATTAATGTTCTTGTTTTCTTTATCTCCTTCATCTCAATATTCATTTTGATTATTAATATTGTATGATTAATCATTAAGAGAGTAGAATGATACACTATTTCTAAACGAATACATTTGAGGTCTTAAAAAATTACAAGACGTCGTAGCCACCCTTGAGATTATAGTAAGTATTTATTCAGGGGATTTAAGTGTGGCTTATTATGAAATAGATTATTATTATTATGAGAATGACATCATTGCTTCCATTCTCTATTGTACACCCAAAAAAGTAAGTTAAAATATTTAATTAAATAATAGTTACAATTAAAATATAAAGCTCAAGGAGTACCACTTGATATATACAGCGCATCCAAACTTAGAAAAGAATATTATTATAACATGAAAAATGTTGACATTAAAAACCATATCAAATTTTATAATAATTATTAGAGTCATAGTGGGTAAAAAGTAGTAAGTAAATAGTAAAATGTTAAAATAATGAAGAAAAAAAAGAGAAAAAGAAATTTGGGAGCCACCAACCCCTCTCACCTACTACAATTAAAAGTACATCGTGGACTGTCTGTCTGTATTTCTGCTCCTAACACAACCACTTGCTCACCAAAAAGTCAGCATCTAACGCGGTTACTCTCCCCTACCACGTCTGTTAATTAGGATTTCACGGTTTAAAAGATATAGAATATATGAATAATAATTTTTATTTTATAAATATAAATTTTTTAATTGAATATTATTCAATGTATACTGTATATAGTTGAGTGTCCTAAAATGCAAGAGTATTATAATGGTTTTATTTAATAAAAATTACATAAAAGTGATTTTAATATTCAATTATGATTTCTTAAAACGAGTTAGACATCAAAAAATTAAAAGAGTCTATATTTTTTTTGGTTAAATTTGGAATGAAAGAATTATCTATGTTTTGTGTTCAAAAATGAATTTTTCTTGGTAAAGTCAATCCATCCAACCACAGACCATTCGGTCAATGCTCACCACAAGTGTCTTCCCTAATGAAAATAGATTATGCTAGAGACAAATTCTTACCTACCCAGAAGTTTTTATTGGTATAAGCACTTTTACATAAAATGTATTTTAAGTTTTAATTTATTTTAAAATTAATTATTATAAAAAAAGTGACATGATATTATATTAGGTACTCCTATCTAGTTAAATTTTAGAGTGTTAATTTTTATAAAATTTATTTTCTATACAAATAAATTAAATATGAGAAAACAGAATATTTAGCTGATAATTTAAAATATTTTTCAATTAAATATATAATATTACCTGCAATACAAACGAAATTCAGTTTATCTCCAATAAAAAAAATTGAATCCCCTAAAATTGTTAAAATTTTATATCTTTTGTTCTCTAAACATCAAAGTTATTTCTTGTAATATTTTTTTTATTTATCCTAAATTCAATGTTTAAATTGTACACTTAGAGATGGAAAAAAAATATATTAAAGTGAGATCTCAAAAAAATATTATATAAGTAAAGTAAAATTCGACTATATTATAGAGATAAATATAGAGATATTGTATATTTAATCTAATATTTTTTTATGAAAAACATGTATTTCAATAAATCACACTTTTATTTTTAAAAGTCTCAAAAGATATAACAAATATAAGTTTTAATTGTTTGTATGAGTAATATTATTTTATCAGTATAATCTTTAAATTTATTAAGTATAAGATAGTTTTATTTAAATATATTTATTTAAAAGTCAATTAACAACCAATTTCAACATAAAATTATATCCAAATTCAAAGACTATAAATTTCCATATCAAATTAAAATTAATTTTAGAAACTAATTAATAATTCTAAAATTCAATATCAAATATTTCCTCTTAAATAATCATATAAAAATAATTATACTAGTGAGATAAATGACAAGGCACACCAAAACCACAAACTCAACCTAACACCACCTAACCAACCAAAACTTCTCTATAAAAACTCAACAACCACTCCAAAGATTTCCATTACTCCAAAACACCAAAACTCAAAAAATGGATCTCCTTCTTCTGGAAAAGACCCTTTTAGCCCTCTTCCTCGCCGCCATAACCGCCATCACAATCTCCAAACTCCGCGGCAAACGCTTCAAACTCCCTCCCGGCCCCTTCCCCGTCCCCATCTTCGGTAACTGGCTCCAAGTCGGCGATGACCTCAACCACCGCAACCTCACCGATTTAGCCAAACGCTTCGGCGACATACTCCTCCTCCGCATGGGACAACGTAACCTCGTCGTCATCTCCTCCCCAGAACTCGCCAAAGAAGTCCTCCATACCCAGGGAGTCGAATTCGGCTCCCGGACACGAAACGTCGTCTTCGACATCTTCACCGGAAAAGGCCAGGATATGGTTTTCACCGTCTATGGCGAACACTGGCGCAAAATGCGAAGAATCATGACTGTCCCTTTCTTCACAAACAAAGTTGTGCAACAGTACCGATTCGGTTGGGAATCGGAAGCAGCGAGTGTTGTTGATGATGTGAAGAAAAATTCTGAGGCTAGTGTTAATGGAATTGTGATTCGGAGAAGATTGCAATTGATGATGTATAATATTATGTATAGGATTATGTTTGATAGGAGATTTGAGAGTGAAGAAGATCCTTTGTTTGTGAAGTTGAAAGCTTTGAACGGTGAAAGGAGTCGTTTGGCGCAAAGCTTTGAGTATAACTATGGAGATTTTATTCCAATTTTGAGACCTTTTTTGAAGGGCTATTTGAAGGTTTGTAAAGAGGTTAAGGATAGAAGGTTGCAGCTTTTCAAAGACTATTTTGTTGATGAGAGAAAGTAAGTTTCATTTCTTTATTTTGAATATTCAATGTTCTAACTTTTTTTCTTAGAAAATGACTTATTTCATGTGTAGCACTTAATCCTCTACAAAAAATCCTCTGGAAAAAGTTTTTTAAAAAACATGTGTTAGTGTCTGGATCGTACAATTTTTTTATTCAAATTATTATTTCGGGTCATTTTTGGATTGTGATATATATATATATTGTTTTTGTTTGGATTAAATTTAATTGAAATGGAATTATGTTAATAGGAAGCTTGGAAGTACTAAGAGCACAAATAATGAAGGAATTAAATGTGCTATTGATCATATTTTGGATGCTCAAAAGAAGGGTGAGATCAACGATGACAATGTTCTTTACATTGTTGAGAACATCAATGTTGCTGGTAAGATTCATTCATATGATCCTTATTTTAATTATTTATTACCACACTTTATTACAAAAATAATCCTTAGTTCATGATTTATGCTTTAGTAGTTTAAGAGAATTAGAATTGAATTTTGTGAACAAACTATTAAAATAAAATAATGGGAATATTCATCCTCTGGTATTTTTAATAAGAAACAAATTATTTTTTAATTAATTGAATAGACAATATATCGATTTTTTTTAATTAATCTAAACTTTTTTTCTTATAAATAGAATAAGAGGGATTAATAATGATGATAATAAATCTCACAAGTCATAAAAAGTAGGTGTATTGTCATCATAATGATAATTAATGTATTAGATGGACATAGTTGTGATTTTAATTAGTAAATTATTACTCGTAGTATTTTGTGATGATCATAGTCACCTCCCATTTACATTTTTAAAGACATGTTTTATTCCATAAAAGAAAAAAGTATGTTAATTTTGTAATAATAAAAAAGAATGTTACTTGTATACTAACTTTATTTATACATCATATAAAACTATTAAGAACATTAGCTTTTTACCTAAATAATCAATTCTTAAATATATTAAATAATCAATATATTTTGTCTATATATAAATAAAATACTATTGTTATTTAATGTATTTAAAAAGTGATTTTTTTTATATATTTAAATTGATGATATATAGTACCTATAGCTAGTACTATTACGGTATGTAATGAGTACACGTGGATAGTAATATTTATTTGTCAACCAATGAGGAAAAAGAAACACGTAGATTTGGCAACAAGTCATTAATAAAGAAAGTGGGTTAGGTGAATTATTAAATAATCATTTCCCTTTCAACTTGCATATGCTAGTGTTCCTCCTTTAGAGGTGTAGTTGGTTCATCTATAGAAGCTCTATCCAACTTTCAAGTGTTTGACAAATTTCAACACTTTTTGTGTGTCTATTCCAACCATGATCCATCGAATTAGTAATATCACTTTGACTTAAAAGTTGTTAAAAGTTAGTAACATTTTCTTTTCAATTATAATTTAATTAATTAATCATATATTTAAAGTCAAGTTGATAATGACTTAATTATACACTTGGTGTCTTAGTGGCCACCAAATTTTGTTGTTGCACCTACTACCTTCCAATAAAATAGCTCCCACCAAATTTTGTTGGTGCACCTACCTCCAAAGTAGCATGATGATTACTTGATTGTTTTGTGGTTTAGATTAGAACTTACTTGACGAAAAGGAAATCGTATGCATCTTGAATTTTTGTTCTTAGATAGAAAAGCATGAATTTGTTACTTTGTTTTCTAATGTACAAAAAATTGTGTACTTTTTACAGCAATTGAAACAACATTATGGTCAATTGAATGGGGAATTGCTGAGCTAGTGAACCACCAAGAGATTCAAAACAAGTTAAGGGAAGAGATGGACAAAGTTCTTGGACCAGGACACCAAGTAACCGAACCTGATCTAGAGAAGCTACCTTACCTACAAGCCGTGATCAAGGAAACGCTCCGTCTTCGAATGGCGATTCCGCTTCTTGTCCCACACATGAACCTTCATGATGCAAAGCTTGGTGGTTTTGACATCCCGGCTGAAAGCAAGATACTGGTCAATGCGTGGTGGCTTGCAAACAACCCGGCTCTATGGAAAAAGCCAGAGGAGTTTAGACCCGAGAGGTTCTTAGAGGAAGAGGCTCATGTTGAGGCAAACGGGAATGACTTTAGGTATCTTCCGTTCGGTGTTGGTAGAAGGAGTTGCCCTGGGATTATTCTCGCTTTACCTATCCTTGGTATTACTATTGGGCGTTTGGTTCAGAATTTCGAGCTTTTGCCTCCACCGGGACAATCTAAGATCGACACTTCTGAGAAAGGAGGACAATTTAGTCTACACATACTCAAACATTCCACCATTGTTGCTAAGCCAAGAGCATTTTAATTAGGCTTCATTCACATTAATACCCTTTTGATTTGTTTTTCTTTACTTTGTGTAACGCGTTTTAATGATGTGGGAATGTTGTTAAAATGTCTTATTGGCCTGCAATAGTAGGTGAATAATGTTGGTTGATTTGTATTTGTCACATGTATAAATCTTTTGAAGTTGAAGTTATGGTTTTGAGATCATTTTGTAACAACACTTGTCCCTTATATTCTCAATGAATATTGTGTTGTATAATGTTAATTAATAACTTTTCATTTAACTTTTAGTTTTGGATACAAATTTCTCACTTGTCCTATCCAATTCCACATGAAAATGCACCTAGCAATTCCATAAAGCCAAGCTCTTTACACAAACACATCAGCATCATAAATAACATGAAGCAAAAAAAATAAAATAAAAATCAACATTAATCACATATTCTATTAGTCAGAGAGGTATATGATGATTTATGTTTTTTACATGCAAGACCCCAAATCTAACAAATCATTTCCCAACTGAACTTCAATGTTTGATGTGAGAAATTCATGTAAGCTCTCTAATTATGAAAGGGGAGTGTGAAAATAGTGTTGAAAGGAGAGTTTGGAGTTCTTAATTGGCCATTCTTAAGTGGAAATCAAGAGACCAAAGAACTCTATTTTATTTGTGTGATATTTATCAAAATGTTACTTTTAAATGATTTAAATGATTGTTTTCATTAATTGACCCTTTTAAATGATTTAAATGATTGTTTTCATTAATTGACCCTTTTGAATGATTTAAATGATTGTTTTCATTAATTGACCCTTTTGAGCGGTAGAGATAAACTTTTCTTGATCTCTTTAAATCTCTTTAAATTAGTGATAAAATGACTATAGGTCCAATACGAGATTCAGTAAGTGCCCATAATATATAAGTCATTATGTATTTAATCTAAGTTACGATTTTAATCACAATTCACTTTATTCTTTTATTCATTCACTGACTTAGTCGTTGAAATGTTAATCTTTCAGGTTCATCTTCAAGTAATGACATTGGAGATCTGCACAACTGCATCAAGAATCCACATCTAGTTCTCGAATCGAATAGTGTACCCGTATGTGGAAACGAATTTTGATTCATGTAAATTTTCGCAATTAGATTTATTCTGATTTGATCAAATCTTTTCGATTTTGTTTCCTAAAATACTTCAGAATCCTCCACTTCTGGATCACCTATAACCTTTCTCATAGATGCAATTGGTGGAGATCAGATCAATAAGGAAGAATCGCCACCACAATGTTCTCTCAAAACAGCTTCGCTAATTGAGATGCGAAATAACGACATATCGATTTTGTGTTCAAAGACCACGAAAAGGTCGATGAAACATCAAACACAGTACTTTTGTTAATCATTATTACTATTATTGCTAATCATTATATCTTAGGGATCCTCATTGTTGATGGAAGTTCTTGCAACTTGATATACTTTAGAATCCTCAAAGAGTTGGACTTAAAAAAGCAATATCTGAGATCGTGTGAAGGCTAAAAACTCATAGAATTCAACGATTCTTCTACTCATCCATGTAGATATATAGACTTACCAACTTCCTTGGGAGAATGTGTGGAACCTTATTTTGCAGGTGATATGCCTTTAATAAGGACAGCATCTTTTGTTAGAGTTTTGATGATGACAACTTATTCATGACAATCTATTTAAACAAGCCAAGCATAAGTACTTAAACAAATAAAGATGCAAACCAAAGTATTAAGGTGTGATAGACTTGACTATCATATGATGGCAATCAAATGGAATATTAGCTCAATCCTCATCTCAAGAGAATTCAAGCAAGTGTCTTCTAAAAGAAAGAATCTGACAAAGTCTTGAAGTATAAGATAGTCATACCTTATTCTAAGTGAACATTGTAAAGCAAAAGGGAATTCTCGTAAAAGTACATGGCTAATACACACACACGCGCGTGCACACACACACACACACACACACACTAAAACTTATTTTCAAATTGACTTTTATCAAAGAAAATATTTTCTAAAATGTATTGAAGTTATATCAGTTGAATTGTTGTAACTTCCATTACCTTTGTTACTATTCAGTCTTCCTTTTTCTTTCTTTTCTCTTGTTGAATGCGCCTGCAGAGCTACATCACACTTTCTCTTTCTTGCAGATCTTTCAGTCATTTTTTGTTCATGAGATTCAAGCGTCCCATTAAGCTATTCTTTTGTCATGTTTGACAAATCCTTCGATTCTCCTATGGCTACTACCACATGATCGAATTTTGGAGTAAATAAACTTAAGATCTTTGTAATTATTGATCTTGATTTCAACACTTCCCCATACATATTGATTTGATTCACCAGCCTTGTTACCCTAGTGAAGAAATCAACGATGCTTTCACTTTATTCCATTTGAAGTAATTCATATGTTCTTTTGTGAGTTTGTAACTTCACCTCTTTCACCTTCTCAACGCTTCCAAACAATTTTTCCAATATGTCCATGTTATCTCATATTTTCGACACAGGTAATACACAAGGGAATTCAAGATCAAATATGACTAATGAATGGAAAATCCCAGAAATACAAATACTAATGAAGAACTACCACCCGTTTCTACGACCGGAAGCACGGTCCATGTACCTTCTATTGGAGCAAGCGGTTCCATAACAAGTATGATGGATGTGCCTTCGATTGCACAAGATGGGGTGATAATTCCCCTGTCAATAGCATTGAGTATCCCACAACACCAGAGGTTACACAATCTATGGCAAGTGACTTTAGACCCTATGTCCCATTTTTAACACCGTCTATATTTAATTGAGAGCAACCTTATGGTATGCCAACAATGATCAATATTACTTATAATACTTTTTATGACGAAGGTTTCACCTCAAACATGCCAAAAACCGAGCTTATAGGTCCTAGGAGCGACATGTTTGATTTTAAAAAAAATAATTGTTCCCTCAATTTTATATAAAATCGAGGTAATACATTAATAAGTGAGCGCCAAATCTTGTGGAAAAAATATTAAACCAAATACCTCGGTGTTTTTAAAAAATTGAGGTAACAAAGCTATTAGGAAACACACTCCGAATCCCAGTAACTGCATTTTAAAGGTTTTTTAGTGATTTCTCACGTGTCGCCTTCCAATCTTCCCATTTTTTCTTAGTTAATTTTTTTTCTTCATTTTTTTCCAATTGGTCGTAGACTAGCATGACTGTTGAGATTATCGTTGGTTGCATAAATAAGGTGAAAGTGATATTTATAGACATTGTTGAATCTATAATGTTCAACACAAACACCTCTATCTTCATATTTTATTGCCTGAGCAATAAGTGACTGGGTGAAGGTAAGAAAAGTGTTAGAACAAAATTTGTTCATGACATATTATCCTTAGGTTTTGATGATAACAAAATATTAAAATAACAATGGTTTATTTGTGAAATTATGGTTATACAGATACTCCAATGTCCTATTGTCGCTCCCGAGAATTTTCATCCTAGTACAAACAGGAAAGTGGCGCCGAAAAGGTAGAGTCGCCAACCAGGCATCCCGAATGAATGAGAAAGGTAATGTTGCAGAAACCTAAGAGAAAAGGAAAAGACGAGGTCCTGCGAACCAAAGAACTGGGTTCGGGAGTCGGTTACGAATTGGGAAGGTATTAGCACCCCAGATCGTCCGTCGTACCCGACGGGATCCACGCTTGTTAGTCTGTTTCAAAGGGTAAGGAATAAAGCTACTGCTGAATAAAAAGTTGCTAACTAGAATGGAAATGAGAAAGGGAAATGGAAAAGAGATCGAAAAGGGGGAAATGTAGGGAAAATAAAGAGTGTGCTCGAATGGGCCCTACCCCACTACCTACGTATCTCATGGGATGTGAGAATCAGAGTCGACGTAGTTCACTTAACTAGGGATGAGATTTGTTTGTGTTTTTTAGGATGACATTGCCATAGCTCTAACTCAGGTGTTGCAGGCTCGTTGAATCGAGTGTGTTACCGTCTTGTTGTCGAACTGTTGAGACAAGTCACAATCGTCTGCAAAGAATGGGAGATGAGAAAAGAAGATGTGTTGTCTTTGTTTATTGTCTTTTTGAAGAAGTGTTTTGATTTTGATGTTTATCGTATGTACAACATTGAATACTATGATATAAGAGAGAATACTTTCCAAGGTCGCCCCAATAGGACGTTTGTAAAGTATTCTAGAAAAGTAGAGGAGACCTCCATTAATCATTTCCTATACAACTTAAGGCTCGTGGCGTATTGTGCACACTACCATTATTAAATGGTTATTTTCTTTTCTTTGAAGATGAGAAGAGGGACTCAAATTTTGTAAAGGAAAAAAAACTACGGGGATACTAAGACTCGAACCCTACTGTTAGCATGCAATTATTGATCCTAAGGTTAAGGATTAAAGGGAAATATCTACCTAAGTTAGCATACATGGATGACTATCCTAAAGTCTATCACATCGTGGCTTCAATTGGACATTAAGTCCAAGTTGTGAATCCTAAGGGAGCATGTGAAGCAAACACAAGTATGTGGAAATTAAGTATGGAATTTTGAATATTAAAATGAAATAATGAATATGGTCCTCCTATGTCATGGTTGGTGAGAACGTATGATGAGTCATGAAAAGAATGAAATGATCGGGTGGGTCAAGTGCACGGTGCTGAGACGCGCGACTTATGGTTCGTAACATACAAGGGCGTGCTTTGGTTTATTGGAATGGAGCGAAGGTGTAATTGAGGAAACCCTAACATCATATGGATTTTGTTCATTTATTTTTTGAAATTATTCGACGTTGGATCGAATATTCCTTTTCTTCCTTTTTTGAAATTTGGTTTTCTAACATTTCATTTTTATCTTTTTTCTACTTTGTTCCTAAGTATCATACAAACATAAAAAGTATTCTAAACTATTACATCATGAAAGCATAAGAACCATAAAAAGAAAAGTACAACAAAGTATAACGAAAAATCCGAATCCGTAAGCATAGTCCTCAAATAATACCCCGCACAACAAAAAACTTGTTAGTAAGTGAATTTAATATGAGCATGCAAGAATATGAACAAATGAATTAATGTGTAAAATTGCAAAAATATTAGAAGCATATAAAGCAAAAAATCAAAATTAAATGCGAAAAGTCGAAAATTGAGAATTAAAATTTGTCAAAAATTTATTTTCATGTTAAACTATTATTTTTAATTTTATGGAAATTTTCTATTAGGAAAAAACTATTTTTAAAAATGATTTTTAAAATAATTATAAAAGAAAAATAAAAAAGAAACATAGGGGTGTTGCATTAGTAAAAAACAATTTAAAAGAACATGGGTCAGGTCTATGGGGGTGCGAATAGTGATCTTTTAAGCCCAAAGGCGCATAAGGGAGCCTAGTGGTGCATGGTGCGCCCTCAGTCAATTATGTTGACTTGATGGATCAATCTGAACCACTTGATCATGCAGATGATATTGATGATAAAATGAAGGGTTATGATGAGAGGGCGCATGGTTGCTAGATGGGGGGATATGCGCAGGATGCAATATTAGTGGACCTATCAGACGGTGACATTTGTCACCGCCGAAATGGACCAAAAAGAGGAATCTTATCCTCTAGAAATCAAAATGGGCGGTGAGAATTTAATGCATTTTTATGAGTTTTTATTTCTTCCACGATGCACTTATTGAGTGTTTTATGAGTTTTTAATTTCAACAATTAAAACAAAAAGAATAAAAACAAGATAAACAGCTTTCTCAAAAAGCCTCTCTCTCTCTCTCTATATATATATATATCCCACAGACGCGTTTTCTCCTCTCAAACCATTTCATCTTCCTCAACCTAAACCCTAGCCTCCGCTACGCCAATCTTCACCGGAGAAGTCCACCCGCAGCCACCATTGACTTCGTCTCACTCTCCTCCAAACAACATGACCTCAACACAAACTCAAATCTTATTTTTGTTCTATCTCCGAATCTACTATTCAACCAAGCCAGATCGAAACTCTACACGAATCTCAACCTCAACTCTCATACGTTTTATCCTATTCTTTAAGCAAGCAAAAAGACATAATCAAGGTTCGATGAATACTTGTGAAATGAGGATGAAACGTTCGAAGATTAACACTTCTCCGGTATGTATACGCTTGAACTTCACGCTCCTTCCGTTGGATTTCGTCATTCCCATTCGTCTCTTTTTGAACTCAGTATTGTTGTCTTGAGATTTGTAGAAACAGAGATTTCCTCGAATCGTTTCCGTTGATTGTTTCCTTTGATTCCGACTCACGGTATTGAGTTCTTGCTTTCTTCTTGCAGGCTTTTTGATATCGATTGATGAAGATGAAATCAAATGAAGTGTGATCGTTGATTGTTCTTGTTGTGGTGAAAACCGCCCTTACTGAAGTCTGATGAAGATGCAAGATGAGGACTGAACAATTGGAGGGAGTTTATTATTTGAAGATCGATGAAGAGTGATGACGAATCTCGATGGCGAATTGATGAAGTTGGGTAAGCATTCTTTGGATCACTCTTCTTGTTGATTTCAAATCACTTATGCTTCTGTTTAAATTTGTTGTTTTTGTGCTGAATTTGCGTGTGTTGTGTGTGTTCTTGAGATTGATGAAAATGGCTGAATGTTGAAGATTGTAGGTGACGCGTGTTATGGAGAATGAGAGATATGAAGAAGGTGAGTAAGAATGATAAATGGTGGAGAAATGTGAGGATGAATCAGAGAAGAGGATGAATCAGAGAAGAGGATGAAGATAAGGTGAGAGAGTTCTGAAGATGATGGATGAAGAGTATGGTGGAAAGTGAGGGAGAATGAGATAGAGATGCAGAGAATGTGAGAGTGAAGATGGAAGATGAAGATCAATGGAGAAGAGTGAATCAATCCCCCTGAAAATCTGCAGCACACCCCTTATAGATGAAAATCATGAAGGATTGAATAGTAATTTCCAGGTGAAATTCAGTTAAAGTTTGTTATCATTCTATAACTGACTGATTTTTAGTTCTTGATAGTTTTCGTTTTTTTTATCTCTTTTTTCTGACCATTTTCTGTTATGCTTTTCTTGTGTTTGAAGTTGAGGAAATGAAAGTGAAACAATTGTCTCAAGTTGAAGTCGCAAGAGGATGCTTGGAGATCTTCCAAGAAGTTTTTTTCTTAGAGTTTTGCATTAGAACTTTATTGAATTTTTTCAGATTTTTCTGTCAAACTTTTGTAAGTGCAACCATGAGTTGTTGATTGTTAGGAGAATTTATTTTTCTCTGCAGATTTTTCTGTCAAACTTTTATCTGTTATGGAACTCTTCTTATTCCATGTTATATGTAACTCTATTATGGCCCTGTAAGCCGCAACCTTCCCCTACTGCGAATGTTGGATCCTTCTAAAAACCAATTTTTTCTTCTTCTTTCAACGTGATGTTGCGTGACGTAATAATATGGGCCTAAAAAGTGACCAATAAATTGAAAAGGATATTGTATCATTAGTTTATTTAATGGATAGAAAAGGATTTATGGGAAAATTAGGAGGAAAATTCAAAATTAAATGGATATTAAGAGGAAATTCAAAAAGGAATAATGAATTGATTTATAAAACAAGTATGGATGAAATTGACATATATAATATGAACTTGAAAATGGTTTTGTGGGTATGATGGGCTTAGAAAAAGTTTGGAAAATGGATAAGATGGTGAAATGGATATTGGACAATATATGACTTCAAAAATGAATAATGAAGTGGTTTAGAAAAAGAGATGGGCTTAAATCAGGTGAATTATGGAATTGAGTATTAAACTCGAACAACTTATTTCGTTATAAGCAAAAAATAAAGCGCCTCAGTCACATGGAATCCTTTGATAATGATAGGTCCAAAGATATGGAAATATGTAATGATCATGATAATTCTGACATGAGGTCCTTAATCTGATTAACACCAGTTAATGAATATTCACACGCTTTATCCTAACAAGAAACCTTGAACCTTCTTTAAGATGTACCCTGATGGAGGAAGTAGCTTGAGACGTCGAAGGTAAATAAAGCCTTAAGCATATGACACTTTTGAGAAATCTTAAAGAAGACAACCCTAATACTTGATAAACTTCAAACTAGGAATATGCTCACGATGATATGAGCCCAACCTTCGTCTCAATCTTGAATGTAACGGCCAGATGGATCACTTATGAATATGAGAATCCCGATCACAAGAAAATGCTTCAATCCCATGCCCTAGGAGCCAATGAAATGCATGATCATGATTTTTATGACCTAATGTGGGATGCAGATGAACGAAGTATAAGCCAGTTAGTAGTTAGTAAATAAGAGGGCAAATTTTGGGGTGTTACACCTATCTTAATGTTAAGACAATGATTACTGCATTTTAGGAAACAAGGGAAATACACAACTGATGTTTTAAAGTGATGCAACACAATCACCAACAGATGTTGAGACATCATGTTGGGATATCTCAGTCAAGAACACAATACAGAAAACTATAAATAGATGAATGTAAACTACACATAATATGTTGACCTATTTCGGTGTTAACAAACCTACATATGGGGAATACCAATCCAAGGTGAATACTTCACTATCTCGTAGTATTACCTTAAAATTAAACTCACGGTTTACAACTTTATCTTAATCACTACCTTCAATGAACATATTTATCTAAGTCTAAACTCTAGTCATTTACAACCTTTGATATGAGACTCCTTCTAACATCCTTCATCACCACCTGTGATGACGTTGTCTTCTGCTGATCTCCAGAACCTGTCACAATTTCTTGACCTACAAGTTATCTTGGACTTGGTTCAAAGCTTCGTCTAAGAACATTACACAAACCATTACCTAAATTCTTCTGGTTGTGCCCCTTATATCTCTTCCTTCCACCCTACATCCCATACTGCAAAGGGTTGAGGACTTCTAACTCCTAAGAGATCCAACAACTCTCAAACCCTAAACCCTTATTTTGCAAAGTATTTAGGTTACAAAGTTACAAGTGATACAAAAGTTATAAGGGTTATTTTAACCCTAGGTCGAAGTCTCCTTATATAGTCTTATGTTGTTGGGCTTTCTATCTTTGTCCTTGATCCACATAATAAATCTATAACAGATTTATCACATAATTAGAAACTTATCTTATCTATCCAGGATGTCGAGTCCTACTATTAGGACATCTTCTTCAACATCTTTGTCTTCTGCAGTTTTAATCCCCAGGTTTCAACATCTTCTTTTACATTGGGTTTTACCAAAATTTAGTCAAACCAAGAGAGCTTTCAATCTCCCCTTTTGACAAATTTTGGCTAAAACTTAAACTCCTGAAATTCCTAGATGCCTGTTTATGTACATGATGAGGATGATGAAAAAATCCCCCCTCACTCATATACTTGCCACCGAGAATCTAGAATGAGCTTTAACAGAAAATAGAAAATAGATGTTAAGATGACAAAACATCTTCCTCCAACATTCTTGCACCGCCACTGCTCGAGTGAATCCAAACACCAGAAAACAATTCTTCTCCCCCTTTTTAGCCAAAACTTGGCAAAAGTAAAGAAGTAATGATACTAAGAATCGTCTAAAGAATTATGTTACATGCAAAAAGTCTAATAACAATGTCCTGACATCATGTCAGACAATGTCTTCACTTTGCATGCACTCCTATCAGCTTCCTATTAGAGACTTCTTTCTCAAATAATGAATTTAATCTGCAGAGAAAAATAAATTCTCCTAGATTCTTCAATAATTCCTTGAGAATCCATATGGAATCACATATTATGTATTTCCAAGTTTCTCCCAACTTGCAACAATACAATGCCAAGACAACACACTTGACATCTTCATCCCTCCAGGATGGAAAAATCGGCTTGAAACTCACCACAAGCTTGGTATAGACTGCACCCATGCAGTGGATTCTTAAATCAAGAGGAAACTCCCTCTATCTAAGGTAATATATTCTCCCCCTTAGCACCTGTGTAAGAATGAATGGAAAACATAAGACGCATTTTCAATATCTTCAAGAGCTCACTCTCTGTCCAAACACCTGCTGAAGCACATTCATTTTGGCACCACTATCTCTTTTAACAAGAAATAACAGTCACTCACACATGAAGACCATCATGGTATCTGTCACACCCCCTTTCTATACCCCCAAATAAGAAATTAATCATTTAGGCACATATTAAAGTTTCATCAGAGTATAATTTAAACATGGTATAAAAGAGGCATGTTACAATATACGTGAAATTAAAACATCCAACACCTGCTCATTTAACGATATGCAACAATGAGGTAACTTGCAACAGAGGAATTTAATCCTTACATCCATAACTCAACATTAAAATAACAGCGGAAAGTAAACATTAAACAACATCAAACATATATATATATATATATATATATATATATATATATATATATATATATATATATATATATATATATATATCATCAAGTTCGATTCACCAATAATTCATGTTTACATAAATATTCATCACCAAGATACATATACAAAATGCATCACAAAAAGGCATCAAGCCGACCCTAGCTACCCGGTGCTACATATCAGAGTCGATCGACCAAAAGAATGAAGACACCCTTCACAAAAAGACCTCCAACAAACCTACTCTGCAATGCCTCATAGAGCATCATAAAACAGCCGAAGGGTGAGAAATATTATCATAATAACAATGCATATATCTATATATCTTAACATAAAAATACATATATACATATTCTCACCACAATTCATCACCCATCACACATATACATCACAATGTATATATACAAAACAAGCATATTCACCATGCACAATTTCATCATTTCACATCATTCTACATAAACATATACATTCATGTTTATTCACCAATTTCTATCACTTCGCATAAACATACATTATTCATGTTTATTCACCAATTTTCAATTATAGATGATAAATTCAAATCATAGAGACCGACTCACGACTCTATGCAAATGCAATACGGTACCGACTCAATAATCTCAAGTTCACTCAAGAACTATTGGAACCATCGCTCGTTACCTAAAGTAACTCCTCATCGGGCATACGATGTTCACCCATTGCTCACACCCCACATGGGCACACAATGTTTATGAATTTCTCACACCCCATGCAGGCACACAATCCGATTGCTCACACCCCACACGGGTACACAATCATTTGTGATTAAATCACCCATTGCTCATACCCCACATGAGCACACAATGTTTATGGATTGCTCACACCCACACGGGCACACGATCTGATTGCTCACACCCCACATGGGTACACAATCTTGTTGTAACCATCACTCACACCCCACATGGGCACACGATGTTACAACGGATTCACATAGAATCCCACATACAAGAATGCAGACATTATGCTTCACATGCAAAATGACCCACAACATTCTTGAAAATGCATACATATTCACAATATAATTATGCATTCATCTCATACAATCACAAACAACTATACACATTCGCATCAATTACGTCAAACAGCAACAAACTCTTTCACTATCAACATGCATTCATTTTCACTTCACGAAATGCATTTATTTGCCAAACGGCTAATATACGACAATCAATCCCACAATTCCTTAACTAACATAATTACATTTTATCGGAAAAGTAGGGTAAAAGTCGCCTAAATATTACATATTTTAGCATCATTAGTTTCTACATGTTTTTAACTTCGAATCGGTATGTGGAACGCTTAAAACAGGTACTCAGATCAAAAGTTATGAAATAAAACACAATTTCCCACTTCTAGGTCTCGCTGAGCAAGGAGCATGCTCGCTGAGCGAAAAATGTTCTGAAAAGCTCGCTGAGCGAGAACTGCGATTTCAGCAGCATCTCAGTCACGCAACAGTCAACCTAAAGGGCTCCAAAACCCCACCAAATCTACACAAACATGATTATTAACCTGTATTCATTATTATACTTCGATTATATCAAGTTTTAACCGATTAATCTACCAATTTCTTAGATTTTCATCAAAACCCTAAAACCTAACATTCTCTAAACTCCTCCAAAACAAAAACCCAATCAATCTAACACATACATAATCATACACAAGGTTAATATAGCAATATTTTACACCCTTACCCGATTGTTTCGATTCCTATGAGATATCTTGAAGATTTTCTAAGTTTTCCTCTTTTCTTTCTCTTTTCTCTTCTCCTTTTCTTTCCTTTCTATTTCTTTCTATTTTCCTTTTTCTTCTTTTCCCACTCTTATACCTTTCTATTTTCCACCAAATATCATTTTTCTCACAAAATATAATTCTACACCAATTCTAACTTAACATTAATTAGCAAATGTCTAAAATACCTTCCAATCTAATTTTACCCGAAAATTCTCAAAACGGTAAAATAATATAACATATCAACATATCACATAAACACACCAATTCCATAATTAAAACAATTATCACTCAATTTAAATAAAATACTCAACAAAAATGGAATAATCGAATCGGGGCGTTACAACTCTCCCCCACTTTAGAAATTTTCCTCCTCGAAACTATTACCTGATTCAAACAACTCCGGATACGACTTTCGCATGCCACTCTCTAATTCCCAAGTCATATTGCCTTCTGCAACTCCTCACCACACTACTTTCACAAGCGCAATATCCTTGCCTCTTAGCTTTTTGACTTCACGGTCCAAAATCTTAATGGGTAAAGCCTCAACCATAAGGTTATCTCTCACTTCAACCTCGTCCATATGAATAACATGTGACGGATCCAGAACATACTTCCGAAGTTGCGAAACATGGAACACATCATGCAAATTCGAAAGATTCGAAGGCAACGCCACACGGTAAGCCACAACGCCAACTCGTGCAGTAATCTGATACGGACCAATAAAAAGAGAAGTCAACTTCTTCGACTTCAAAGAACGACCCACACTCGTAACCAGTGTAACTCTAAAAAACACATGGTCTCCTTCCTGAAACTTAAGATCTTTCCTTCGCTTGTCATGGTAGCTCTTTTGTCTACTTTGAGAAGCTCTCATCTTCTCCCGAATAAACTTCACCTTCTCCTTCGTTTGTTGTACCATCTCCGGTCCAACTACCGTTCTCTCACTGGTTTCATGCCAACACAAAGGTGTTCGACATATTTGACCATACAAAGCCTCAAATGGTGCCATACCTATACTAGAATGAAAAATGTTATTGTGGGTGAACTCAATCAACGCTAAATAACTATCCCAAGCACCGCCTTGCTCTAGCACACTAGCACGCAACAAATCCTCCAACGATTGAATTGTTATCTCGGTTTGACCGTCTGTTTGCGGATGGTAAGCCGAACTCAATCTTATCTTAGAACCTAAAGCCTTTTGTAAACTCTCCCAAAACCTCGATGTAAATCTAGGATCTCTATTCGATACAATACTCTTAGGAACTACATGCAACTTCACAACCACAAAAACATAAATCTCGGCTAATTTCTCCAAAGGATAACTAATATCAATTGGAACAAAGTGAACATATTTAGTAAGTCTATCAACAATCACCCAAACAACATTATGACCTCTTTGCGTATTCGGAAATCCCGTAACAAAATCCATCGATATACTATCCCATTTCCATTCCGGAATATCCAAAGGTTGCATCAATCCACTAGGCTTCTGATGTTCTACCTTAGACTTCTGACAAGTCAAACACACATACACAAATTGATCTATATCTCTCTTCAATCCGGACCACCAAAAGATCTCCTTCAAATCTTGATACATCTTATTCTCTCCCGGATGAATACTTAAGTTACTTCAGTTTCCCTCTTCCAATATCATCTTTTTCAACTCCACATCATCGGGAATACAAATATGACCACGGAATCTCAAAAATCCAAAATTATCAACCTTGAAATCCTCATTCTCATTCATCATCAAATCAACAAACTTCAAATCTAACTTTTTCTTTTCACATACGGTTGCAAGAAAATCATTCGTAACATGTAGCATACCAAGTCTCACACTTCTCGGCGTCATCTCACAAACCAAACTCAGGTCTCTAAAATCCTCCAAAAGTTCCCATTCTCTCATCATCAATGCGGACATATGTAACAACTTGCGACTTAAGGCATTGGCCACCACATTTGCCTTACCCGGATGGTAATTTAAACAAAAATCACAATCCCTCAAAAGCTCTAACCACCTTCTTTGTCTCATGTTCAATTCCTTTTGATCAAATAGATACTTCAAACTCTTGTGATCACTAAAAACTTCGAATCTTGCACCATAAAGATAGTGCCTCGAAATTTTCAAAACAAACACCACGGCAGCTAATTCCAAATCATGCGTAGGATAATTCTTTTCATGCAATCTCAATTGTCTTGAAGCATAAGCCACAACTTTCCCATCTTGCATCAAAACACCACTTAACCCAAACAATGAAGCATCACAAAACACCACAAATGGTTTCGTCGGATTTGGCAAAATCAAGATTGGAGCCGTTGTCAACCTTCTATTAAGTTCAATGAAACTCTCTTCACAATGAATATCCCAAATGAAAGCCTTTCCCTTACAAGTCAATTGCATTAACGGAAGTGCCAACTTTGAAAATCCCTCAATAAACCTCCGATAATAACCCACCAAGCCTAAAAAGCTTCGAATCTCCGTAACCGATCTAGGAACTTCCCATTGCATTACTGCATCAATCTTGGATGGATCAACACTAATAACACCAACGGAAATAACATGCCCAAGAAAACTTACTTTCGACAACCAAAACTCACATTTCGACAACTTAACATACAATTGTTTCTCTTTCAAAATCTGTAACACAATACTTAAATGCTTTTCATGCTCCTCTTGAGACTTAGAATAAATCAAAATATCATCGATGAACACAAGCACAAAACGATCCAACTGCTCATGAAAAATATGGTTCATGTATTCCATAAACAAACTCGGCGCATTAGAAACTCCGAATGGCGTCATAGAATATTCGTAATGACCATACCGTGTCCTAAAAGCCATCTTTTAAATATCCTTTTCTTTCACACGAATCTGGTGATATCCTGATCTCAAATCAATCTTACTAAAAACACGTGCACCAAACAATTGGTCCATCAAATCATCGATCCTTGGAAACAGATACTTGTTCTTAATTGTCACCTTGTTCAACTGTCGATAATCAATGCATAACCGCATACTCCCATCCTTCTTATTTACCAACAATACCAGAGCACCCAAAGGATAAACACTTAGCCTTACAAATCTCTTGTCCAACAAGTCATTCAATTGCTTCTTCAACTCTACTAACTCTGATGCTGACATATAATACAGTGCCATCAAAATTGGTCTAGTACCCGGAACCAGATCAATAGAAAACTCAACTTCTCTTTCCGACAGTACATCCTTAATATCCTCCGGAAACACTCTGGAAAATCACACACAACTGGAAACACACTGAGCTCCACTTCACTCTCCACCGAAAATGATGCAAACAAACCAAACAATTGAGCTTCGTCCACTAAAAGTTTCTTCAACTCTTTTGTGGATAGGAAACTCTCATCTTCAACATCCTCTAAAGAAGGAAACCTTACTAACTTATGATAGCAATCTATATGAACTTGATTAGATTGCAACCAGTTCATACCTAAGATTATGTCCAAACCCTCCAGCGGCAAACAAACCAAATCCATAACAAAATCTTTACCATACATGGTCAAAGGACAACTTACACACACCAAAGAAGTAGTTACCGACCCTGAAGCAAGAGTCTCAATAACCATCTCACCACCCCAAGAAGACATAAACAAATTCAAACGCTTAGCGCACTCAAGAGAAATGAACGAATGAGCCACTCCCATATCAATAATAGTAACTAAAGGTGTACTATTAATAAAACATGTACCTTTAATCAAACGATATGCACTAGTAGTGTCCTTCCCTGCTAATGCAAACACCTTTCCGCCCGCTTGAGCTTGCTTCGGCTTAGTACACTTAGTACTAATGTGACCCACTTCTCCATAATTGAAACACTTCACAACATTCCTACTATACTCGGTAGTAACATGTCCAAGACCTCCACATTTTGAACATTTCACTATGTTCTTCTCACACTCAAAAGACTTATGACCCAAATCACCACACTTGTAACATTTAACGGGACCAGAACCTCCTCCACCAGATCTCTTATCAAAGTTTCCCCCTATGCTTGCCCTTATCAGCGGGTGTCACATAAGGTCCACTTCTAGCTTGTTGCTTTCCTTTCCTCTCATTCAAACTCTTGTAATGTGTAGAACGAGCCTTGTTATCCTCCTCGAAAATTCTACAACATTCCGTCAAATCCGAAAACCTTCTTATTCTTTGATATCCCACAACTTGCTTAATCTTAGGATGCAACCCATTCTCATACTTAATACACTTCGAGAACTCAGCAGTAGTAGCAGCATAGTGAGGATGAAATTGAACCAACTCCACAAACTTAGTAGTATAGTCCACCACGGACATACTACCTTGTTTCGGTTCAAGGAACTCCATCTCCTTCTTCCCTTTCACACTTTCAGGGTAATACTTCCCCAAGAAATCAACACGAAAAACATCCCAAGTTATCTCTTCATCCTCTTCCTCAAGAGTTTGACTTCTACCAACCCACCAATCATCGGCTTCTTCCTTCAGCATGTGAGATCCAAGCCTCACCTTACTCTCTTCAGCACATTCCATGACTCTGAAGATTCTTTCAATCTCCTTCAACTAATTTTGATCACCATCGGGATCAAATCTTCCTTTGAAGACCGGTGGTTGATTCTTCCTGAACTCATCATTAGCATTCACATTCGACGCACCTTGCACCGCCCTAGCCATTGCTTCCAAAGCAGCAACCATCGCATTGTCATTTCTACCATTAATTTTCTGATTATTCCCAAAAACAACAACAATGGTAAACAACAGTTCAACCATCACAACAACAAGACAGACACAACTGACTCAACACTGACTCAACACTGGCTCTGATACCACTTAATGTAACACCCCCTTTCTATACCCCCAAATAAATAATTAATCATTTAGGCACATATTAAAGTTTCATTAGAGTATAATTTAAACATAGTATAAAAGAGGCATGTCACATTATACGTGAAATTAAAACATCCAGTACCTGCTCATTTAACGATATGCAACAATGCGGTAACTTGCAACAGAGGAATTTAATCCTTACACCCATAACTCAATATTAAAATAACAACGGAAACTAAACATTAAACAACATCAAACATATATACATATATATATATATATATATATATATATATATATATATATATATATATATATATATATATCATCAAGTTCGATTCACCAATAATACATGTTTACATAAACATTCATCACCAAGATACATATACAAAATGCAACACAAAAAGGCATCAAGCCAACCCTAGCTAACCGATGCTACATATCAGAGTCGACCGACCAAAAGAATGAAGACACGCTTCACAAAAAGACCTCCAGCAAACCTACTCTGCAATGCCTCATAGAGCATCATAAAACAACAGAAGGGTGAGAAATATTATCATAATAACAATGCATATAATTATATATCTTAACATAAAAATACATATATACATATTCTCACCACAATTCATCACCCATCACACATATACATCACAATGTATATATACAAAACAAGCATATTCACCATGCACAATTTTATCATTTCATATCATTCTACATAAACATATACATTCATGTTTATTCACCAATTTCTATCACTCTGCATAAACATACATTATTCATGTTTATTCACAAATTTTCAATTATAGATTGTCACACCCCAAATTTTACCCCTAATCGCTCATATCATAATCATCGTTCATTTCATTTAGCAGAGGTATCCCAAAAATTTTACTTTGTTGCTTCTAACTCATTTTCAAGTTTTTTATTTAATTTTAATTTTCTTTCCACTTTCAAGTTTTTGGTATATATTCAATTTATATTTCACATTTTTAACTTCTTTAACTCATGTTTTAATTTTAATTTTAATTTCCTTTTTTCTATTTCTTTTTTTTTTTTAGTTTCTATTTTCTTTTAATTTCTACTTCTTAGTTCTTAATTCATTCTCAAACTTTGAACTTAAATTTTAGGTCCATTTCATTTGCAAAGTTTTTTTATTATTTCTATTCTCAATTCCAATTTTTTTTCCACTTTTATTTCCTTTTTCAAGTTTATATTATAAGTGTTTAATTTTTAATTCCAATTTCCATTTCCAATTTCTATTCACAAGCCTCAAGTTCCAATTTCAATTTTAATATTAAGTTCCAAGTCATGTTCAAAAATCATTTCCAATTTCAATTCAAGAATCAATTCCAATTTTAAATTTTAAATTCAATCCTATGTCAAGAGCATTATGCTCATGTGTCATTATTTTTTTCATAACTCATTCATATTTGTTCAAACACTTTTTTTTAGTCATTTATCATTTACATAATCACACAATTTATTCAATTTTTCATAAACTCAAGTTCACATTTTTTTGCCATATTTACATCAGCATGTTTTATAATTACATAGAAGAGAAAAAAAAGAAAGAAAGAATACAAAAAAATTCTGCACTACAATACAAATGCAACAGCACAATTCAGCCCCAAATCTGCCCCAAATCAGCATGCAGCCACCAACACAACCCTGCTCCACTCACAGCAGCAAATTCAGACTGCTGTCCCCTTTCCTCCAACCCTTCACCTACAAGCAACCACAAAATTCAGCATAAAAACAATATCAGAACAACTCTCAAAACACAACACAAATCAGCTCAAAGACACACTGATACATTCACAAATCAGCAGCACAACTACACACAAACAGCACCAAATTGTCGCTCCCGACAAATGACACCGGATCATATGAAGGTACAGACGCGAACGGTCGGCGAGAGGGACAGTGAGAACACACAGCCGTGAACTCACTGGAGATGAAAAGAGTCGCCAGCTAGGCATTTTTATCCCGGAGGAAAGGCAATGCTGCATAGACCTAGAAAAAGATGGATAAGACGGTTTGCGAACCAGAGAGACTGAGAAAGGGGGTTGGTTACAACCTGGGAAGGTATTAGCACCCAGATTGTCCGCCGTACTCGACGGGATCCACGCTTAAAAGATTTGTGTTTTAAAGGGGTAGTGTCAGTGCAATCTGTGCGTAAAGTAGCTGGAAAAGAATGTACAGGTGTCAGTGTAAAGAAATGTGATGTGTATAAATGTACAGTGTCAGTGTGAGATCAGGAATGAAATGAATTGCTCAAGAATATGAGGCTAAAGAATGAAGCTGGAAGGAGGGGGAATATACAGAGACTTTTGTTCGATAACTGTTAAGTTATGCCTACGTATCCTCTCGTGCAATGAGGAAGTCAGAACACCGTAGTTCGACCCAAAGAGACTGAAAGGTAAATTGACTGATGAACTGCTTACTTGTCTATGCTCAAGTGTATGACCTGTCTGGCTCAGGTGCGAACTGTCTTGCATTAGACGGAAGAAGCGAGTTCTCGTTTGTGAGTGAAGATGATGAGAAAAGAATCCCGAAGGAGACGATTATTGTTTGTTTTTTGTGTTTTCAGTCTTTTATTTCTTTTTGGAGTTTGTCATAAGATAATGAGCTTAAACCTAAATCAATGGATTTGGTAAACTCATCACATCATCCCTCTGATTAGGGGTAATGAGAATACCTTAAGTGTGAAGTCAGATTCTCACACTTAATCACCTTTGATGTAGGGTTAAGATCATTAACCTACTTGTGATTATTTAGATGTTTTTGTGATTTTGTTTAGTGTTGAGTAATGAGGTTAAGCCATAATCAGGGATTAAACAGACTCATTACACCATCCTAAAAGAAGGATAATAGATGAGAATGTTTAAGCTGAGGAAAGCTCCTCAACTTAATCCATGATTAGGGATTAAACCCATGACAAAACAAGCCTTTGATTAAGTGGATTTTATTTAATGGTATGATGATGAAGTGTTTTTTATGGTTTGTAAGACAACTTGAGGGGGACTTGTCCATTAACTTTAGGGTTAGTCCTTCTTAACCAATTAAGGAAGAATTAGAACCCTAATGCAAGGCCCAAGTTACAAGTGTAATGTCTTGATGATTATTAGATGGATTAATTAAGAGAGTTCAACACCTTAAGGGTCCAAGACTTAGGATTAAAGTTATACACTCCATCCTAAAAGAAGGATGCAGGCATGATCTTAATCACAAAGTCTTAAAGCCTTGAGGGTTTAGTCCCTGATTATGAGGTGAGGAGAGAAGACTCAAAGAGAGACACAAAGGTAAAAACTATGGGGGAGACTAATCAAAACCCTAATTCATTATCATGCTTGGTTGGTCCTAATGTTTGTGAGGTTTTCAAGAACAATCTTCAGAAGAACCACCAGGAAGCAGATGAACAGGATCAAAAGAAGCAAAGTGACTTGCTTCAATCAAGAAGTCAAGTCACTTGAAGAAAGAAAGTGGGAGAAGGAAGAATGAGCAAGCTCAAACTCAAACACACATAAGGATGCAGCAAGGTATGCAAAAGAAGATGAGAAGAAAAGTTATGAGAAGTGAAGGCAAATTCACTTCCCAAGTTACTTACCACCTGAAATGTTAGAAGCAAATGCAATGCAATGCAAGATGAGATGTAATGACATGATACAAAGCAAAACCAGGAGCATACACATGATGATTATGATGTTATGAAGTGCTATGAACATGAGACAAGGCAATGAGGTGTTCATACAAGGTCATGGATGCAAATGATGCAAGTTGAGGAACATGAATGAGCATGAAATGTTATGAAACATACAAGACAAATGGCATGGCAAATGTGTAGTGCAATGATCCATGATGCTTTCTACATGTCTTAAGATATCAAATGAATCATAAGAATGCACAAAATGCAATGGCAAGTCAACTTATGCAAAAGAATGCAAGGAGGATGCAAGAGAAAGCCCAAATTAGGGTTCATGAAACAAACATCAAACACAAACCAAAAACAGAAGCAAACCTTAACCTAAAAAATGGAAAATGGTACCCAAAGAAACCCTAGGCCTATAACAAACCACTGCCCAAAGGGGAGCTCTCAACTCTCAACCAAACTCAAGTTATGATTTTTGCAAGTTATTAGGGTTTTTTAGGGTTTGTAACAAAAGAAATGCCAATCAATTAGAAAATGCAAGATCAAATCATGGCCTTTTTATCCTTGAAAATACATGTCAAATGGAAAACAATGCAAAAAGAATCAATGTCTCAACCTTCACCAAAAGGCAGAAATGAATTTTCAAACTTATGATCAAAATAATGCATCAAAAATGATTTAATTCAATGAAAAATTCTTAAAATGCATCAAGATCAAAAAATAAATTTGGTTTGAAGGTTGGACAATGTTTCTAAATGTCTTAGAACACTTCATGAATTTTTTTTGTAATTTTTAAATACCTAAAAGTATTTTTAATTAATTAATTCTCATTAACCAATTAAAAATAATCTTTTAAACATTTAAAAATACTTTTTTAATGATAAAAAATAAAATAAAAATGTTTTTGTGTCATAAAAATTAATAAAACTTTAAAGAAAAAGTTTCATAATTTTTATGATTTTTTAGCTATTTTTAATAAATTGTGCAAATAAAATAGAAAGAAAATGAATTAAATTCAAATAAAGAGAGAAGTAATCAGATTGGACGCGTGAGATTTATCCTGGGTTTGAATCCATTGACTGCGCGCCAGAATGAGGGGCCAGGATTGCCTCAGATCAAATTAACTTAAATAATAATTAATTAGGCTAACACGTGGATTAGGGCATAAGTGAAATGATCTGGGCCATCAGAATGGGAGGGAAGTCAACAAGTCAAGGGAATCGTACGCTCGAAATTCAAACTGGCATTAATCACTGGATTAAGCCCTAATTACACTCAGGTGGCCGGAGAAGACCTCCGGTCGTCTTCTCCGGCCAGAGGGTCACCTGAAAATCTTCAAAACCTCCCAAAACGCAAAATAAATGAAAACTAAGCTATGGGAAATGATCCCCAACACCTCACGAACCAAACCCCTAACCTAAAACAAATTTATTTAACCTAAACAAGCTGAATCGAAGAACACAAATTCTAGGGTTCGTGAGCTTCAAACAGCAATTAAACTCTCAAAACGCAACCATTTTCAAAACCAATGGTACCAGAATGATCAGCAAGACATGTAGAGCAAGTTTGTAACAATCAAATTGATTTCTGGAAAAATTAATTTGGAGCTACCTGAGATTTGCAAACTTTGATCTTGGAACTTTCAGGCCTTTTCTCCTTGCTCAATCTGCTCCTCTTGGTCCCCCAAAGTTGCTTGAATGCTCAAAATGAATTTATATTTGTTGGATGATGAGTTTCGAAGAGAACTGTTTCTGCTCAGTCAACAATGGCAGATGAGATTCTGGAGGTTTCAGGTCATGGTGAGTGTTTGTTTGTGATCTATGAAGTGTGTAGAGAAGCTTTGCAAGGTTTGTTTGGCTGTTTGTGGCTTGTGGAAAGAGATTCGAATGAAGTTGCAGAATGAAGGTGAGCAATGGCTATGGGGTATTCAGGCTGTTTTGGGCTTGTGCTTTGGGTGCTGGGTGGCCTATGGAGTGTGGTGAGATGATTGATGAAGAAAGTTTTTGTGTTTAGAGGCTGTGTGAATGGATTCGATAGAACTTGCAAGTTGGGAGGTTTTTGTGCAAGTTGTGAATGGTAATGCTTCAGCCTTAGTTCTTGTTATGTTCCACTTGCAAAATGAAATGATAAACAATCCTGATTGGTTGGCTGATGTGACTTGTGCAGCTGTGATAGGTAGTTCACTTTTTGCTCAAAAACCACTTTATGTGTAAGATAGGGTATGGCTTGATCTAGGCTTGGTACAAAGCTAGGGCTGGCGCAGCATGGTGTGGTGAGAGACTATGGAAGGTTCAGCAGCCAATGTTGCAAGTTGTGAGGAATGATCATGAGTGTTTTGCAACTTGTTGTACTTTTGGTTCACATGTGATCTTTTGGCCAACCAAGCATGAAATCATGGGAAAGCTTAGTCCAATTCTGATTTTATGGACTTAGAGAATGTTTACAAGATGGTTTGACATGAATTGAAGGCTGCATAATGCATTGGCTCAAGGTTTTGCAAGATTTCCACTTAGTGCATAACTTGAAAAACAATGATTTTTGGCAACTTTGCATGGCCATAACTTTTGATCCATGAAGAGTTAGATCATGTTCTTGTACTTTTTGAAAAGGGAAAGATGAGATCTACAACTTTCATGACCAAAGTTTTTTCCATTTGAAGCATTTTTGGATCAAGAATCAAGGCTTGAAAATTGACCTAGAATGATGCATTCTTGAAAAGTCAACAAAACCCAAAAAGTCAACTTTGCAAAAACCCTAAATTCTTGATTTCCATGAACTTCAAACTTCTTCCATGATCAAATAAAGATCATATACACTCAAAATGATGAAGATCACCCATTGGTTGGGTCATTGGGGGCCTCAGATGCCCTGATTTTGCACTGACTTGTCTGAAAAGTCAACTCTTGATCAGATGACTTCCCCATGGAATTTCTTCATGAAAATTGATATGCATACTCCCTATACCATATAGAGACCAATGGAAACAAGAATGACCAAAAAAATTGGAGTTATGGCCTCTGAAACCAAAACCCTAATTTTCAGTCAACTGTGCAGTTCATCCTGGCTCTGCATCCACTCAAACCCTAGTTCTTGTGATCCCTCTGCAATTTTGACTTTGTGAGGATGTATTATGATGATTGGGCACACATGGATCCCTTTGAATTGAATGGTGGCCTTTGGAATGGCTCAAGATGCCTTGAGGTTGCTCAGATCACAAACCCTAGGTGCAGATGCCTTAGAAGCTATGCAGTGAATCAAAATGAGATGTGAGATGATATGCTTTGTGTATATGCATATGGGATGATCACCAGTCATGGTGTGAATGGGTGAGGGCAAATTTGGGGTGTTTACAGCTGCCCCTATTCAAACATGAGTTAGCTGTGCAGGTTGTAAGCGGCGGCTTAACAGGCAAATAAGATAACTTGTGGTTGAATACCAAAGACAGTCCAAAATTTGCACTCACAGAAATGAAGAAGAAAAGGGATATAGATTGTAAAAGCAAATAAAGTATATTGTAAAGTATGGGCGACGGAGGACGACCGTCGAGCAGAGGACGACTGCTGGGTAAATAGCAATGCCGGGGACGGCCGACACGCTGGGAAAAATGTGAAGTAAAGCGATGACGGGGACGGCCGACATGCTGGGGATAAAAGGTAAAGCTAAGACGGGGACGGCCGACTAGCTGGGAAAATAAAATATCATGATGGGGACGGCCATCAAGATAGAGCTGCAAAATTCTGAGGATTAACGAAACATGACGGGGACGGCCATCAAGTTCATAAAGGTAAAGTAACCAACGATGGGGACGGCCATCGGGCTAAAAAAGGAAAAGGGACCACGATGGGGACGGCCATCGGGTTAAAGAATGAATGAAATAAACAGATGATGGGGTACGGCCATCAAAGGTGAAGGACGATCACCTAGCAGGGGACGGCTGCTCTGTTGGGAATAAAAGAAATATGATGGGGACGGCCATCAAAGGTGGAGGACGACCACCTGGCAGGGTACGGCTGCCGAAAATATCAACGATGGGGACGGCCATCGGATAGAAAAGGTCAACGATGGGGACGGCCATCGGACGAGCATGATGGAGAACGACCATCAAGAAGTGGAGGACGACCACTCAGCAGGGTACGGCTGCTCTCGAGGTTTGTCATGACATAGGACGAATGTCAGATAACCTAAAATCAACAATGGGGACGGCCATTGGATAAAATGATGAAGGACGATCATCAAAAGGTGGAGGACGACCACCTAGCAGGGGACGGCTGCTAAAAATATCAACGATGGGGACGGCCATCGGATGAGCATGATGGAGGACGACCATCAAGAAGTGGAGGACGACCACTCAGCAGGGTACGGCTGCTCTCAAAGGTATCATAACACAGGACGAGTGTTAGATAAAAAAGAAAATTTGTTGGCAATCTACTGGGGAGATAGTAAACACGGACGAGCGTTTACATCCAAGAAACAAAAGGTATAAGTGTTTGGTATTGTGTATAGATTAAAGGTGCGGACGAGCATCCTTAAGACTATGATACGGACGGGTATCATGTAGAAACAAACTGACACGTGTTCAGAGCTGATGATACGGACGAGTATCAACTGGTTAACAAGGAACACGTACGAGTGTTGCATCTGAAAGTATCCTTCTGGGGAATAGTAGACACAGACGAGCATCTATATTCAAGAAGACATAAGTGTTTGACGCAGTGTATGGATTAAAGATGCGGACGAGCATCCTTAAGACTATGATACGGACGAGTATCATGTAGAAACAAACACTAGACGCAATGTTCTGAGATGATGGTACGGACGAGTACCAACTGGTTAACAAAGAACAAGGACTACTGTCGAATCTGAGGGGATATGAGTGATGATGTATACAAGATACGGACGAGTATCTGTATAGGTGTAACAATGAGTAGTGGGTATGTATAGATGAGCATTATCTGCTGGGGAGAGTGACACAGACGAGTGTCAAGAAAGAGAAGTATAATATTAACAAGTATATGGGTGATGAAAGTGTAAGTGAACTTGCTGGGGATATGACACGGACGGGTGTCAAGAAAGTGTATACAGGCATAGGCGACCATGCTGGGGATATGACACGGACGGGTGTCAAGGATGAGTATATATGGGTATATGTGAGTGCAAAGAGGGTGTCTTTGGCTTTCTGCTGGTGATTTGACACGGACGGGTGTCAGGAAATATCTGCAATACTGGCGATCTTGTTTGTAAAGTATATTCAGGCAACCTGCTGGGGAAAGATGACACGGGCGGGTGTCAAAAGGGGTTATGCATTGGTGTTTGTGATTTGGAGGGCAGCTGCTTTTGCTGGGACTCTGATGGGGATGTTTCTGTATATATTCTGTACGCTGACAGGTTGTCAATACTTACAAGTGTTCGATTCACATCATGACTTATGATTATGCTATGCATTTGATTTTTTTTTTTGCCGTAATGCTCCGTATTAGACGGAATGCTACGCTCTGGGGGTGAATATGATGCGAATGCTATGATTATGCAAAGAGGCACCGATCCGGGATTCGGATCCCGTTGCGGCAAAGATCTCTGATCGATCTGCTTGAAGTGAACATCCCAGCTGGGGATGAGATCATTGATAGATCTATAGTTGTATCTGCTTGGGGATATACGTCATCGATTGACATATTCTTATAATACGGGACCCAGCTGGGGTTTGTAGAAGCTTTCTGTACTCTGTTGTGATCTTCTATGCGCCGCTCTTCTGGATAGAGGCTGGAGCTCTGTGGGGATGATTCCCTGATTTGTACTCAGCTGAGGGCGAGATGACAACTCGGCTGGGGAGAGAGAGAGGCATCACCGAAAGATCTCCCTAGAAAATCTGTTACGGTGACTTCTTGACTCCGCCGGGGATAAGGGCATCTTCTGTGACACCTGCCCATTCTGATGGGGATAAGTAATAAGCGGCCAACTCAGCTGGGGAAGTGTGAGAGGCAACTCAGCTGGGGATAGAGCATCCCCGATTCTGTATGTTGATTTGGCAACTTGCTGGGGAAGTGGGCACCTCCCAGTGCCATGTGAGTTGACAACGATTCGTCAGTTTGCTGAGACGTAACTTGCATGCCCCAAGTTGCATTCTGGATACCTGCAATCCTGCAAAGATAAGGAAGCGTACAAAAGGTCCCGAGGTATCCTTTACTGAGATTCCGTCATAAGAAATAAGTACTTTCGAGAGTAAGTATATTCCCCGTAAGCATGTGTTTTTATTTTTAGAGAGAGGCATCTGTACTTATGCAATTGTATTTTTAGAGATATCAAACAACTCTTTGCAAAACATAAATGTAAAAACGAAACATGACTGAAAATTCGACTTTATTAATTTGTGTGCCCTGAATTGGCAAGATACAGTCAAAGAAACAATATCTCCTGAAATGAGGAGGTTGTTACAAATTGAGAAACAAAGTGCTGGCGGTGTTGACGACGCTTTGAGGAGCTTCCTCTCTTGCTATGACTCGTATGACAATGACGTTCTTCTCGTTTTGCTTTCTGGAGAGAGTTGATTCTGATTGCAGCTTGATCCTTTGGAGCTTACCAAGTTGTAGGTGATACAGACGAATTCAGAATGCAGTTGTTCGCTTATTCCCTTATTTTGCATGGATCGCCCTTTCGGGTTTTCGATCCATCGGGATACCCATTTTTGCCTGAGCTGTCCAATGCGGCTTTTCAACTCAGCGGGTGTACATTTTTTTGCTTATTTCCCTTATTTTTGCCCGAGTCTTTTATTCTGTTTTTGACTCGCCGGGATGCCCTATTTTTGCCTGGACTTACATTCTGTTTTTATGTCCAGCGGGTCACTTTATGCGAAGTATTTTTTAACTGCATCTGAATTCACAGGGGATGGGAAATCTTCACCATCCATGGTGCTGAGCATCAGTGCTCCACCAGAGAAGACTTTCTTGACGACGAATGGTCCTTCGTAATTTGGAGTCCATTTGCCCCTGTGGTCTGTATGAGGAGGGAGGATTCTTTTCAGCACAAGATCTCCTACTTGGTACTCTCGGTGCCTGACTTTCTGATCGAAGGCTCTCTTCATTCTCTTCTGATATAACTGCCCATGACAGATTGCAGCCAATCTCTTCTCTTCGATCAAACTCAGTTGTTCGTATCGGGACCTAACCCATTCTGCTTCACTCAGTTTGACATCCATCAATACCCGTAGCGAGGGTAATTCAACTTCAACCGGTAGGACTGCTTCCATACCATACACAAGCTGATATGGCGTTGCCCCAGTGGATGTCCTGATTGAGGTGCGGTACCCATGCAAGGCAAACGGTAGCATTTCATGCCAATCTTTATAAGTGACTACCATCTTCTGCACAATCTTCTTAATATTCTTATTTGCTGCCTCAACAGCGCCGTTCATCTTCGGCCTGTAAGGAGAAGAATTGTGATGTTGGATCTTGAAGTCCCGGCATAATTCAGCCATCATTTTGTTGTTGAGATTAGAACCATTATCAGTAATGATTCGTTCGGGTACTCCATACCGACAGATGATATCTCTTTTCAGAAATCTGGCTACCACTTGCCTTGTGACATTTGCATATGAGGCTGCTTCAACCCACTTTGTAAAATAATCGATGGCGACCAGGATGAATCTGTGGCCGTTCGAAGCAGTTGGCTCAATTTTGCCAATCATGTCAATGCCCCACATTGCAAAGGGCCATGGTGAAGACATTATGTTCAGGGGATTGGGAGGCACATGCACCTTGTCTGCATAAATCTGGCATTTATGGCATTTTCTGGCGTAAGCACAACAGTCTGCATCCATTGTGATCCAGTAATAGCCTGATCTTAACAACTTCTTAGCCATGGCATGCCCTCCTGCATGGGTACCAAAGGATCCTTCGTGCACTTCATGCATCAACAAATCTGCTTCTGTCTTGTCAACACATCTGAGGAGTACCATATCAAAGTTCCTTTTGTATAAATATCCATCAGTGTTCAGAAAGAAACTCCCAGCAAGCCTTCTTAAAGTCTTCTTATCATTGGAAGATGCCCCAGGTGGGTACGTTTGATCCTCCAAGAAGCACTTGATGTCATGGAACCAAGGCTTATCATCTTTAGCAATATCTGCTGCAAATACATATGCTGGTCTATCAAGTCTCGATACTGAAATCTGAGGTACAAAGTTAGCGGCTTGAACTTTGATCATGGATGAAATGGTAGCAAGAGCATCCGCAAACTGATTCTCGTCCCGAGGGATATATTCAAGTTTGACTGTTGTAAAGAAAGTCAGTAACCTTCTTGTATAGTCCCTGTAAGGTATCAGATGGTCTTGGTGTGTGTACCATTTTCCGTTGGTCTGATTGATTACCAAGGCTGAATCTCCGAATACGGTCAGTGTCTTGATCCTGAGGTCAATGGCTTCCTCAAGACCCATAATGCAAGCTTCGTATTCAGCTTCGTTGTTAGTGCAGTTGAAAGTGAGTTTTGCCGAGAAAGGCATGTGAACTCCTTTCGGTGTAATGAGTACTGCACCAACACCACGGCCATTCATGTTAACAGCCCCGTCGAACATCATAGTCCATTCTTCTTCTGGGTCAGGCCCTTCAGTGTGAATAGGCTCTTCATGATCTTTTGCTTTAATGAACATGATGTCTTCATCCGGGAAGTCAAACCTCATTGGCTGGTAATCATCAATGGGTTGCTCAGCAAGATATTCAGATAGTACACTGCCCTTGATGGCTTTCTGAGAGGTGTACTGTATGTCATATTCTGTGAGAATCATCTGCCATCTTGCAACCCGTCCGGTAAGAGCTGGCTTCTCGAAAATGTATTTGACTGGGTCCATTTTTGAGATTAACAAGGTAGTGTGGGTCAACATATACTGTCTCAGTCGGCGAGCAGCCCACGCTAAAGCACAGCAAGTTTTCTCGAGCAGTGAATAACGCTGTTCACAGTCGGTAAACTTTTTGCTTAGGTAGTATATCGCATACTCTTTTCGACCAGACTCGTCATGCTGACCTAGTACACACCCCATCGATTCTTCTAATACTGTCAAGTACATAATCAGAGGTCTTCCTTCAACTGGCGGCATGAGGATTGGAGGTTCTTGCAAATACTCCTTGATCTTGTCAAAAGCCTTCTGGCAATCTTCGTTCCACCTGACCGTTTGTTCCTTCCTTAATAGCTTGAACAAGGGTTCACAGGTTGCTGTAAGGTGAGATATGAACCGTGAAATGTAGTTCAATCGACCTAAGAACCCTCGAACTTCTTTCTCAGTTTTCGGTGCAGGCATCTCTTGGATGGCTTTGACTTTATCTGGGTCAACCTCAATCCCTTTCTCGCTTACAATAAAGCCCAGTAGCTTACCGGATCGTACCCCGAATGTGCATTTGTTGGGGTTCAACTTCAGTTGGTACTTCCTCAGACGCTTGAACAACTTGAGCAGATTCACTAGATGGTCTTCCTCTGTAAGGGACTTGGCGATCATATCATCCACATAGCACTCGATTTCTTTATGGATCATATCGTGGAATAATGTTACCATAGCCCGTTGATAGGTGGCACCAGCATTCTTCAGTCCGAATGGCATCACCTTATAGCAGAACGTGCCCCAAGGTGTGATGAAGGTTGTCTTCTCCATGTCTTCAGGTGACATTTTAATCTGATTGTATCCTGAAAATCCGTCCATGAAGGAGAATACCGAGAACTGAGCCGTATTATCAACCAATACATCGATGTGAGGTAAAGGGAAATCATCTTTCGGGCTGGCTCTGTTCAGATCCCGGTAATCAACACACATCCTTACCTTACCGTCTTTCTTAGGCACAGGTACTATGTTAGCAACCCACGGCGGATAGCTAGTCACAGCAAGGAACCCGGCGTCCCATTGCTTTTGTACCTCTTCCTTGATCTTCATAGCCATGTCGGGACGAGTACGGCGCAGCTTCTGTTTGACTGGTGGGCATTCTTCCCTCAAAGGCAGCTTATGCACAACAATATCAGTATCCAACCCTGGCATATCTTGGTAGGACCAAGCAAACACATCAACATACTCTTGAAGCAGATCTATCAGCTGTCTCTTCACTGAGTCTTGCAGGCAGGCCCCGATTTTGACTTCTTTCACGTTTTCCTCTGTACCAAGATTAATCACTTCAATCTCCTCCTGATGAGGAGTAATAACTTTTTCCTCTTGTCTTAACAACCTGGCTAGCTCTTCAGGAAGCTCGTATTCTTCTTCAACCCCTTCGTCAGCTTGATTGATCGGATTGTCAAAGTCATACGATGTCATAGCTGTGCTGTTGTCGGTGCTGTCTGGAAGGCACTCTCTGCAAGGGTTAAGTCGGTTCATTTTAGTGATTGATTTTAATCTTGCTTTAGAAAAAAGTGAAATGAAGTTATCATTTTGAAAACACCGCCATTTATTTTTGTACAAAAAGAAAAATGGAAAAACAGTGAGCATAAAAGAAAAAGACTCGTTTGCAAAAAGATTGTCTGATATTTCATTAATTTAATCTTGTTTGCACAAAAGTACAGATGGCCCTGGTTACAAAATGAGTCTTGTCATCTTGGGCAAGATGCAAGACTTGGATGCATGCTATAAAAAATACAGGAAATAATAATTACTCTGCTCGAGTAACACTTATAATTCCCTGGGAAGACCAGTTCGAGACACTGCTCCCCGGGATCTTCGGACGAATCCAATTCTCCAGGTTGCGCTCCTCTTCCAGCTCGTCTTCCAGACAGTTGATAGCATCGGGGGTTAGCATTCCCCCACTGACAAATCCTGGCTCTGCAGCAGCCTTTGCTTGATGTTGAGTTGGTCTGTACCCCAACCCAAATTTGTCCTTCTTTTCCTCCACAGCTAAGACCTTGCCCCAGCCTAGGGCAGTTCCTTCCTCAACAACCTTCCGGGCTTGTTGGTATGACGACATGGAGATCCCTGAAACAGCAGATGCTTCATTCACGTTCAAGGCCTCAAAACCTTGGCTCATGGTTTCAACGATCTCTCCATCCATTTCAATATACTTGTAAGTAGCCAGATGGCTCACAAATATATCCTCCTCCCCGCAGATTGTGACAACTTGGCCTTCCCACTCATATTTTAACTTTTGGTGAAGGGTAGACGTTATTGCGCCAGCGGCGTGAATCCAGGGTCTACCCAACAAACAGCTGTAGGCGGGCTGAATGTCCATCACATAAAAGATAGTTTTAAAGGTCTGTGGGCCAATTGTCACAGGCAGCTCAATCTCCCCCAGAACCGATCTCTTTGAGCCATCAAAAGCTTTAACCACCAGGTTGCTGGGTCTCAATGCCAGACCATCATATTCAAGCTTCACCAGAGCCTTCTTTGGTAAGACATTCAGGGATGATCCTGTGTCCACCAGCACATGTGAAAGGACAGCTCCTTTGCATTCCATGGTTATGTGCAAGGCTTTGTTGTGATTGCGACCATCCACTGTCAGGTCAGAATTGGTAAACCCTAGCCCATTGCTAGCAGTAACATTACCAACCACGGTTTCCAATTGGTTGACAGTAATCTCCTCGGGCACGTAAGCTGCGTGCAGTACCTTCAGTAGTGCATTCCGATGGGCTTCGGAGCACATAAGCAGAGAGAGGATGGAGATTTTGGATGGCGTCTGGTGAAGTTGATCCACAATTTTGTAATCACTCTTTTTGATGATCCTCATAAACTCATCAACTTCCTGATCGAATGGAGTCTTCAGGGCTTCTTTGGCATCTGGATCTTCCTGCACCGGTCCTTTACCCTTTGCCTTGGCAGCAGCTTCTGCTTCGGCAGTAGGTCTTTGGACTTGTGAAGCGAAGAGACGTCCGCTTCGAGTGAAGCCTCCGCCTCCGCCCACATTATCAATTTGTGGTGCAGGTGCTGATGTTTCTAGAGTGATTCTTTTCCCTTCGCAATACAAGTCAGAGCCATAGTGCCAAGGGATGGCCCTATTGCTTTCATACGGTACAGGTCCAGGTACTGTGACGGTAACCGGACTGATTGATGCTGCTGAAGGGACTGCAATTGTTTGTGGATCATAAAAGATAGTAACTGGTGCTCTAGTGGGAGCAGCACCCTCTGAATGGTAGGCGGAGTTATTCTCTGGATCGTAGAAGATGGTAACAGTAGAGACATCTTCATGATCGTTTGCTGGTGTTGTAGAAGGTTCTGTTGGAAGAACTGTTGTTGTTGCTGATGGGGAGTCGAAGTGGACTGAAGCTGAAGTTGTAGCAGGAGAAACTGTTGAAAACTGGTCATTTGGAAGGACAGATGAAGTACTTGCTGATGTTGCTGATGAATTGTTGGGAACAATTGTTGCTGTATTTGTAGGAGGGTCTGAAACCGTTGTTGATGAAGCTGCCGGATGTGCCGGAAGTGATGTAGTGATTTGTAAGAGGCCACTCTTGATAAGGCTGTCAATGCCATTCCTCAAGTCTTCACACCCATTCCATGAAATATTGCAATAAGGGCACCCCAGCTCACACCCTGGAAATATTTGATTTTCACGGAGTTGAGCTTTGATTTCTACCAATGGTGTCCTGATCTGATCCACACTGGTTATGAAATAAGACGGTGTGTCTTCTTCAATAGCATTAATCCGGGGACCACCATGGTGTGGCATTGGGTTTTTGTTGACGTTGGGCGGAGGTGCAAAATTCAAAGCCTTGGAGTCTACCAAGTCTTGTACCTTCATATGCAGAGCCCTGCATTTTTCTGTACTGTGACCAGGTGCGTTGGAATGAAAAGCACACCTAGCGTTGGAGTCATAGTTTCTTGGTAAACTGTTGGGATCCGGAGGTGCCAACGTTCTTAGCTCAACTAGGTTGAGTTTCAGAAGTTGTGGCAGCAAAGCGGCATATGGCATTGGGATCGGATCTATCACCCGGTTAGCTTGAGACGGCCTCTGTTGGAATGGCCTCTGTTGATTGTTGTTGTTGGAGTTGTTGTTGTTGTAGTTGTTTCTTGGAGGATATTGATTCTGATGATACTGAGGTTGTTGTTGGAAGTTTTGTTGAGGAGGTTGATAGACCGGCTGAGGATGAGCTGGAGCAGGGATAGTGACTGCTGCTATTGTTCTGGGAACATAATGGGGCCTACCCCTGTTGGTGTGAATGGCATTGGTCTCGCCAGATCTTCTCGGGCCTGCAAAAGGCTTTCTTGTACCACTGGACGAACTAGCACCATTATCGGATATCTTACCCATCTTTAATAGGCTTTCAATTCTCTCCCCGGCTATAACAACATCTGCGAAGCTGGTGGAAGAGAAAGCAGCTAGCCTATCAATATAGGTTCCCTGAAGGGTATTCATGAACATATCAGCCATCTCTCTTTCAGACATAGGTGGCTGGACAGCAGCAGCAAGCTGTCTCCATCTTTGAGCATATTCTCTGAAGCTCTCTCTCGATGATTGTGACATCCCCATTAGGAGGGTCCTATTGGGTGCCATATCCAGATTATACTGATACTGTCTGATGAAGGCCTCTGCCAGGTCCTTCCAGCATCTTACAGTTGCTCTTGTCAGATGGGAATACCATTCCCTTGATGCTCCAGTCAAGCTATCTTCGAAGTAGAACATCCACAATTTCTCGTCCATGGTGTAAGCTTTTAATCTTCCGAGAAAAGATTGCAGATGGGTTCGAGGACAAGAAGTCCCATTATACTTTTCGAAACATGGAGGCTTGAACTTGTGGGGGATCCTGACCCCGTCTACCAGCCCCATGTCCATGACGTCGAAACCCAAAGAATTTTGAGATTCTAAGGACCTCAACTTCTCAGCTATCTCTTCCAATCGTCTATCATATGTTTCCTCTCCGGCACCCATTACTGTATACTGGTCTTCCTGAGGATCTTCTTGAAGTACTCTGGCTGCTGTGGCTGTCCCTTGAATGTTGACTGGGATGTTGGCCTCTGGATGGAGATGGGGTCCAAAAACTGGGGGATTGACATGAGGTTGGACCCTCTCGTTGTTACTTGTGCCAGCAGTTCCCACATGGGGCTCATCTTGAGTTCTTCCCTCTACCAAAACTCTAAGCCTCTCCTGACTCTGAGCTAAGTTATTCATTACTTCCATGAATTGAGTGATCTGGGTTCTCATTTCCACCCTTTCATTAGCCATCTGGGTTCTGGCCTCATTGAGGTCTTGCTGCAACTGGTCCATCTGGATGCCCGGAAGGTTGTTTCTTGTAGGGTACCTGTGTGGCCTGTTGAGAGGGAATAGCCTGCGGCGAGCAATAATTCCTGAATGTCACAACAGAGGTTAGAAACAATAAAACAAAACCTACAAAACAAACAAAAGGGTTAGTATGCAATGCAGTATGCTTATTTGCTATCAAGGTATCCGGCTTGGTCTTCAGTTTTGACCCGTCCAGACCCTTGAAGATGATGCTGTTGAAGTTGCTTTTGAAGTGAACCCAGATGGAAACAAACACAAATATATTACAAAGGTGAAATAATACAAATTGTTCATTTTTTACAACACTAGCCCTCTAAGGGGTACATGGAAAAGGAACAACAACAAGCAAATAATCAGACTCCAAGGCCAAACTCATCCTCGCGAACTTCCTTAAGAAGTGCTTCGGTCACAGGATCAGCCGGATGCTCCGTAAGATTCCTGATGAGGAGGTTTCTTGTTGCAACAGCTGTAGCCAACTTCTTGTTCTGGCTTTGGTCTTTGGATTTCTTCACTCCAGCTTTGATTTTTAACTCTGAAATTTCCTCCTGGGCTGCTGCCAGGGCTTTTTCCATCTGCTCCATCTTATCTTGAACTCTCTTGTCTTCTAGAGTACGGGCTTCAGTGATCCGGACCCACCTGGCCTGACTCTCTTTCAAGTACAAGTCTGTCCTTGCTCTTTGGAACTGGGCTTCTTTACAAGCGTTCTTCAGAATCTGCTCACCAGCTTTAGACTTGTTGATGTACTCTCCAGACTTCTCAATTTTTGTCAAGTGCTCAACTCTCAGCTTCTCTAGTCTTTCAATCTCCCTCACACCTTCACTCCTCTCCCTGAGGGTCTTCTGCAAGGCTTGGGATAACTTCTCATTTCTGTCCTTCAAGCTTTCAAACTCTTCCAGGCTGACTGTTGCTGGAGGTGGTGCTGAAGATGACTCAGGCATGTCTTTGATGGTGAAGGGCAATCCTGAGATTTGGGCCCTAGCATAGGACCACTCATGATATTGGGCTGATGCCACATTATTGCACTTCCCCAGAATGGTGATTCCCTTGGTTTGAATATGATCCCAGGCCCAAGCAGCCTGCCTAACAGTTGTCAAACTGACCTTGTTCTCACAGTAGAGGGTCTCAGCCAAGTCCTTTTCCCTAGGAGCATGAACCAGTGCATAACCCAATTGCCTCTTGAACAGCAGGGGGTTGTAATTGATACTTCCCTTGACTCCTACCAAAGGCACATTAGGAAAATGCCCACAGCTAGTGATTATGTCTCTGCCCTTGGTACTTTGATTGCACCACCTGATATCTGCTGTAGTTAGGACAGAAAGTCTCCTTGCCCAGTTGCTTTGCTGATGAGGGTTTAGGAATGCATCTGTCATAGGTAGATGCTTGAGAAGCCAGGCATGGAATAGTGGAGCACAAATCCTCACTAACTTCCCTCTCTGTTTCTCATTCCTCTGATGTACTGAGTAATAGAGATCACCCAACAAGGTAGGCACTGGGTTCTTCAAGATGAACAAATGGATTGCACTCTTGCTGATGAATCTGGGCTCATCTGCAAATAACACAATTCCATACACACTTAAAGCCAACAGAGCACAAACAGCTTTCCACTCCCCCAGGGAGGCCTTCAGACTGGCTTGAGAGATTAGGAAGTCCAGCTGTAATCCAAGGACACCAGATTTAGAGGTCATGTGTTGTTCAATCAAAGCAGGCTCCAGGTGCAAAGCTTTGGCTATCTCCCCGTTGCTGGGAAAGTCCATTTCAGGGTTGAATGGGATCTCCCTCTTGATAGGCAAACCAGTCAAAGATGAGTATTCTTCCAAAAGAGGACCCAACTGGAAGTCTTGAAATGTGAAACATCTCAAAGGGGGGTCATAGAACTGAATGCAGGTATGGATCAGGCTCCTCTGAGATGGGTCCATGTCCATAACTAGGTCAAGTATGTCCCCATAATGTTCCCTGAACAAAGGGATGTGATCTGGTGTAATCAGGGTTTGGATCCTCCTGAGGTCTGACAAATCTGGTTGGAAGAAATGATAGGTGATGTTGTTCTTCTTTGGAGCCATGATGTTGAAGACTGAGCAGAATGCTGAAGCAGGGAGAGCCACTGATTGGCTGGTGCTGAAGCAGACAGATAAAACTGAAACAGATGCTGATGAAGATGGGTCAAAGCTGCAGATGGGGTCAAAACCAAAACCTGATGAAAATGGATACCCTGAAAAACAAATAAGCACATGTTAATATGATGCAATGAGGATGTATGCAGATGAAATGCAAGGGTTCGTGACTGAGCTGGATCTGGATAAACTGCCTTGGTATAGATCCATGTGTGTCTAAGAATTCCAGATGGAGGTCTAAGAAATCCAGTAACCAAGGTAGGGGACTCAAATAAAGAGCCACATGTCCAGGGTTTTAGAATCACAAGAACTATCCAACATGAAGCATTCTTAACAAAGTCAAAGTAACAGGGTATTCTGAGGTCAAGGTACCTGCAAACCTGTAAACATCCCAACCCTCTCACAGGTGATGATCTAGAACAAGGATCCTCAGACTTGGATTAGTTATGAGAAGTGTAAACACTTCTAACCCGGAGGTACAGTGTTTACAATTACCATAACAATTCCTCCTCTAATTCACCTCAGTTTCTGAAGGTCAATACTAAAAGGTCATCCAGACTTAGCAGGCTTCCCAGATCCCCCTAGCATTGCAGGAAATCTGCAACACAGAGTTCTCAAGAAGAAACCCATATCTGAACCGTGTTTCATATTCCCGCACCAGACTGAAAATTGACTGGGAAAGAATATGATTCACTCTAGCCTAGGTGTCACTCAGGTCCCAGGTATAGGACCTAAACTCTCAATGGAACCCCCACCCACCAAAGAAAAACCAGATCCAGCCAGCACAGTATGACAGTATGATATATAAAAGCAGTAAAGAAAGCAGTAAAGTAACTGTACATAAAGCAATAAACAAAAATAAATACAAGCACAAACAAGCACATAACACCCCAGTAAACACAAATCAATCAAGCGCTAGGAGGAACCCACAAAAAGAACCAGAAGCCCTGGTTGCAGTATAAGGGTCCCCAGCAGAGTCGCCAAGCTGTCGCTCCCGACAAATGACACCGGATCATATGAAGGTACAGACGCGAACGGTCGGCGAGAGGGACAGTGAGAACACACAGCCGTGAACTCACTGGAGATGAAAAGAGTCGCCAGCTAGGCATTTTTATCCCGGAGGAAAGGCAATGCTGCATAGACCTAGAAAAAGATGGATAAGACGGTTTGCGAACCAGAGAGACTGAGAAAGGGGGTTGGTTACAACCTGGGAAGGTATTAGCACCCAGATTGTCCGCCGTACTCGACGGGATCCACGCTTAAAAGATTTGTGTTTTAAAGGGGTAGTGTCAGTGCAATCTGTGCGTAAAGTAGCTGGAAAAGAATGTACAGGTGTCAGTGTAAAGAAATGTGATGTGTATAAATGTACAGTGTCAGTGTGAGATCAGGAATGAAATGAATTGCTCAAGAATATGAGGCTAAAGAATGAAGCTGGAAGGAGGGGGAATATACAGAGACTTTTGTTCGATAACTGTTAAGTTATGCCTACGTATCCTCTCGTGCAATGAGGAAGTCAGAACACCGTAGTTCGACCCAAAGAGACTGAAAGGTAAATTGACTGATGAACTGCTTACTTGTCTATGCTCAAGTGTATGACCTGTCTGGCTCAGGTGCGAACTGTCTTGCATTAGACGGAAGAAGCGAGTTCTCGTTTGTGAGTGAAGATGATGAGAAAAGAATCCCGAAGGAGACGATTATTGTTTGTTTTTTGTGTTTTCAGTCTTTTATTTCTTTTTGGAGTTTGTCATAAGATAATGAGCTTAAACCTAAATCAATGGATTTGGTAAACTCATCACATCATCCCTCTGATTAGGGGTAATGAGAATACCTTAAGTGTGAAGTCAGATTCTCACACTTAATCACCTTTGATGTAGGGTTAAGATCATTAACCTACTTGTGATTATTTAGATGTTTTTGTGATTTTGTTTAGTGTTGAGTAATGAGGTTAAGCCATAATCAGGGATTAAACAGACTCATTACACCATCCTAAAAGAAGGATAATAGATGAGAATGTTTAAGCTGAGGAAAGCTCCTCAACTTAATCCATGATTAGGGATTAAACCCATGACAAAACAAGCCTTTGATTAAGTGGATTTTATTTAATGGTATGATGATGAAGTGTTTTTTATGGTTTGTAAGACAACTTGAGGGGGACTTGTCCATTAACTTTAGGGTTAGTCCTTCTTAACCAATTAAGGAAGAATTAGAACCCTAATGCAAGGCCCAAGTTACAAGTGTAATGTCTTGATGATTATTAGATGGATTAATTAAGAGAGTTCAACACCTTAAGGGTCCAAGACTTAGGATTAAAGTTATACACTCCATCCTAAAAGAAGGATGCAGGCATGATCTTAATCACAAAGTCTTAAAGCCTTGAGGGTTTAGTCCCTGATTATGAGGTGAGGAGAGAAGACTCAAAGAGAGACACAAAGGTAAAAACTATGGGGGAGACTAATCAAAACCCTAATTCATTATCATGCTTGGTTGGTCCTAATGTTTGTGAGGTTTTCAAGAACAATCTTCAGAAGAACCACCAGGAAGCAGATGAACAGGATCAAAAGAAGCAAAGTGACTTGCTTCAATCAAGAAGTCAAGTCACTTGAAGAAAGAAAGTGGGAGAAGGAAGAATGAGCAAGCTCAAACTCAAACACACATAAGGATGCAGCAAGGTATGCAAAAGAAGATGAGAAGAAAAGTTATGAGAAGTGAAGGCAAATTCACTTCCCAAGTTACTTACCACCTGAAATGTTAGAAGCAAATGCAATGCAATGCAAGATGAGATGTAATGACATGATACAAAGCAAAACCAGGAGCATACACATGATGATTATGATGTTATGAAGTGCTATGAACATGAGACAAGGCAATGAGGTGTTCATACAAGGTCATGGATGCAAATGATGCAAGTTGAGGAACATGAATGAGCATGAAATGTTATGAAACATACAAGACAAATGGCATGGCAAATGTGTAGTGCAATGATCCATGATGCTTTCTACATGTCTTAAGATATCAAATGAATCATAAGAATGCACAAAATGCAATGGCAAGTCAACTTATGCAAAAGAATGCAAGGAGGATGCAAGAGAAAGCCCAAATTAGGGTTCATGAAACAAACATCAAACACAAACCAAAAACAGAAGCAAACCTTAACCTAAAAAATGGAAAATGGTACCCAAAGAAACCCTAGGCCTATAACAAACCACTGCCCAAAGGGGAGCTCTCAACTCTCAACCAAACTCAAGTTATGATTTTTGCAAGTTATTAGGGTTTTTTAGGGTTTGTAACAAAAGAAATGCCAATCAATTAGAAAATGCAAGATCAAATCATGGCCTTTTTATCCTTGAAAATACATGTCAAATGGAAAACAATGCAAAAAGAATCAATGTCTCAACCTTCACCAAAAGGCAGAAATGAATTTTCAAACTTATGATCAAAATAATGCATCAAAAATGATTTAATTCAATGAAAAATTCTTAAAATGCATCAAGATCAAAAAATAAATTTGGTTTGAAGGTTGGACAATGTTTCTAAATGTCTTAGAACACTTCATGAATTTTTTTTGTAATTTTTAAATACCTAAAAGTATTTTTAATTAATTAATTCTCATTAACCAATTAAAAATAATCTTTTAAACATTTAAAAATACTTTTTTAATGATAAAAAATAAAATAAAAATGTTTTTGTGTCATAAAAATTAATAAAACTTTAAAGAAAAAGTTTCATAATTTTTATGATTTTTTAGCTATTTTTAATAAATTGTGCAAATAAAATAGAAAGAAAATGAATTAAATTCAAATAAAGAGAGAAGTAATCAGATTGGACGCGTGAGATTTATCCTGGGTTTGAATCCATTGACTGCGCGCCAGAATGAGGGGCCAGGATTGCCTCAGATCAAATTAACTTAAATAATAATTAATTAGGCTAACACGTGGATTAGGGCATAAGTGAAATGATCTGGGCCATCAGAATGGGAGGGAAGTCAACAAGTCAAGGGAATCGTACGCTCGAAATTCAAACTGGCATTAATCACTGGATTAAGCCCTAATTACACTCAGGTGGCCGGAGAAGACCTCCGGTCGTCTTCTCCGGCCAGAGGGTCACCTGAAAATCTTCAAAACCTCCCAAAACGCAAAATAAATGAAAACTAAGCTATGGGAAATGATCCCCAACACCTCACGAACCAAACCCCTAACCTAAAACAAATTTATTTAACCTAAACAAGCTGAATCGAAGAACACAAATTCTAGGGTTCGTGAGCTTCAAACAGCAATTAAACTCTCAAAACGCAACCATTTTCAAAACCAATGGTACCAGAATGATCAGCAAGACATGTAGAGCAAGTTTGTAACAATCAAATTGATTTCTGGAAAAATTAATTTGGAGCTACCTGAGATTTGCAAACTTTGATCTTGGAACTTTCAGGCCTTTTCTCCTTGCTCAATCTGCTCCTCTTGGTCCCCCAAAGTTGCTTGAATGCTCAAAATGAATTTATATTTGTTGGATGATGAGTTTCGAAGAGAACTGTTTCTGCTCAGTCAACAATGGCAGATGAGATTCTGGAGGTTTCAGGTCATGGTGAGTGTTTGTTTGTGATCTATGAAGTGTGTAGAGAAGCTTTGCAAGGTTTGTTTGGCTGTTTGTGGCTTGTGGAAAGAGATTCGAATGAAGTTGCAGAATGAAGGTGAGCAATGGCTATGGGGTATTCAGGCTGTTTTGGGCTTGTGCTTTGGGTGCTGGGTGGCCTATGGAGTGTGGTGAGATGATTGATGAAGAAAGTTTTTGTGTTTAGAGGCTGTGTGAATGGATTCGATAGAACTTGCAAGTTGGGAGGTTTTTGTGCAAGTTGTGAATGGTAATGCTTCAGCCTTAGTTCTTGTTATGTTCCACTTGCAAAATGAAATGATAAACAATCCTGATTGGTTGGCTGATGTGACTTGTGCAGCTGTGATAGGTAGTTCACTTTTTGCTCAAAAACCACTTTATGTGTAAGATAGGGTATGGCTTGATCTAGGCTTGGTACAAAGCTAGGGCTGGCGCAGCATGGTGTGGTGAGAGACTATGGAAGGTTCAGCAGCCAATGTTGCAAGTTGTGAGGAATGATCATGAGTGTTTTGCAACTTGTTGTACTTTTGGTTCACATGTGATCTTTTGGCCAACCAAGCATGAAATCATGGGAAAGCTTAGTCCAATTCTGATTTTATGGACTTAGAGAATGTTTACAAGATGGTTTGACATGAATTGAAGGCTGCATAATGCATTGGCTCAAGGTTTTGCAAGATTTCCACTTAGTGCATAACTTGAAAAACAATGATTTTTGGCAACTTTGCATGGCCATAACTTTTGATCCATGAAGAGTTAGATCATGTTCTTGTACTTTTTGAAAAGGGAAAGATGAGATCTACAACTTTCATGACCAAAGTTTTTTCCATTTGAAGCATTTTTGGATCAAGAATCAAGGCTTGAAAATTGACCTAGAATGATGCATTCTTGAAAAGTCAACAAAACCCAAAAAGTCAACTTTGCAAAAACCCTAAATTCTTGATTTCCATGAACTTCAAACTTCTTCCATGATCAAATAAAGATCATATACACTCAAAATGATGAAGATCACCCATTGGTTGGGTCATTGGGGGCCTCAGATGCCCTGATTTTGCACTGACTTGTCTGAAAAGTCAACTCTTGATCAGATGACTTCCCCATGGAATTTCTTCATGAAAATTGATATGCATACTCCCTATACCATATAGAGACCAATGGAAACAAGAATGACCAAAAAAATTGGAGTTATGGCCTCTGAAACCAAAACCCTAATTTTCAGTCAACTGTGCAGTTCATCCTGGCTCTGCATCCACTCAAACCCTAGTTCTTGTGATCCCTCTGCAATTTTGACTTTGTGAGGATGTATTATGATGATTGGGCACACATGGATCCCTTTGAATTGAATGGTGGCCTTTGGAATGGCTCAAGATGCCTTGAGGTTGCTCAGATCACAAACCCTAGGTGCAGATGCCTTAGAAGCTATGCAGTGAATCAAAATGAGATGTGAGATGATATGCTTTGTGTATATGCATATGGGATGATCACCAGTCATGGTGTGAATGGGTGAGGGCAAATTTGGGGTGTTTACAGCTGCCCCTATTCAAACATGAGTTAGCTGTGCAGGTTGTAAGCGGCGGCTTAACAGGCAAATAAGATAACTTGTGGTTGAATACCAAAGACAGTCCAAAATTTGCACTCACAGAAATGAAGAAGAAAAGGGATATAGATTGTAAAAGCAAATAAAGTATATTGTAAAGTATGGGCGACGGAGGACGACCGTCGAGCAGAGGACGACTGCTGGGTAAATAGCAATGCCGGGGACGGCCGACACGCTGGGAAAAATGTGAAGTAAAGCGATGACGGGGACGGCCGACATGCTGGGGATAAAAGGTAAAGCTAAGACGGGGACGGCCGACTAGCTGGGAAAATAAAATATCATGATGGGGACGGCCATCAAGATAGAGCTGCAAAATTCTGAGGATTAACGAAACATGACGGGGACGGCCATCAAGTTCATAAAGGTAAAGTAACCAACGATGGGGACGGCCATCGGGCTAAAAAAGGAAAAGGGACCACGATGGGGACGGCCATCGGGTTAAAGAATGAATGAAATAAACAGATGATGGGGTACGGCCATCAAAGGTGAAGGACGATCACCTAGCAGGGGACGGCTGCTCTGTTGGGAATAAAAGAAATATCATGGGGACGGCCATCAAAGGTGGAGGACGACCACCTGGCAGGGTACGGCTGCCGAAAATATCAACGATGGGGACGGCCATCGGATAGAAAAGGTCAACGATGGGGACGGCCATCGGACGAGCATGATGGAGAACGACCATCAAGAAGTGGAGGACGACCACTCAGCAGGGTACGGCTGCTCTCGAGGTTTGTCATGACATAGGACGAATGTCAGATAACCTAAAATCAACAATGGGGACGGCCATTGGATAAAATGATGAAGGACGATCATCAAAAGGTGGAGGACGACCACCTAGCAGGGGACGGCTGCTAAAAATATCAACGATGGGGACGGCCATCGGATGAGCATGATGGAGGACGACCATCAAGAAGTGGAGGACGACCACTCAGCAGGGTACGGCTGCTCTCAAAGGTATCATAACACAGGACGAGTGTTAGATAAAAAAGAAAATTTGTTGGCAATCTACTGGGGAGATAGTAAACACGGACGAGCGTTTACATCCAAGAAACAAAAGGTATAAGTGTTTGGTATTGTGTATAGATTAAAGGTGCGGACGAGCATCCTTAAGACTATGATACGGACGGGTATCATGTAGAAACAAACTGACACGTGTTCAGAGCTGATGATACGGACGAGTATCAACTGGTTAACAAGGAACACGTACGAGTGTTGCATCTGAAAGTATCCTTCTGGGGAATAGTAGACACAGACGAGCATCTATATTCAAGAAGACATAAGTGTTTGACGCAGTGTATGGATTAAAGATGCGGACGAGCATCCTTAAGACTATGATACGGACGAGTATCATGTAGAAACAAACACTAGACGCAATGTTCTGAGATGATGGTACGGACGAGTACCAACTGGTTAACAAAGAACAAGGACTACTGTCGAATCTGAGGGGATATGAGTGATGATGTATACAAGATACGGACGAGTATCTGTATAGGTGTAACAATGAGTAGTGGGTATGTATAGATGAGCATTATCTGCTGGGGAGAGTGACACAGACGAGTGTCAAGAAAGAGAAGTATAATATTAACAAGTATATGGGTGATGAAAGTGTAAGTGAACTTGCTGGGGATATGACACGGACGGGTGTCAAGAAAGTGTATACAGGCATAGGCGACCATGCTGGGGATATGACACGGACGGGTGTCAAGGATGAGTATATATGGGTATATGTGAGTGCAAAGAGGGTGTCTTTGGCTTTCTGCTGGTGATTTGACACGGACGGGTGTCAGGAAATATCTGCAATACTGGCGATCTTGTTTGTAAAGTATATTCAGGCAACCTGCTGGGGAAAGATGACACGGGCGGGTGTCAAAAGGGGTTATGCATTGGTGTTTGTGATTTGGAGGGCAGCTGCTTTTGCTGGGACTCTGATGGGGATGTTTCTGTATATATTCTGTACGCTGACAGGTTGTCAATACTTACAAGTGTTCGATTCACATCATGACTTATGATTATGCTATGCATTTGATTTTTTTTTTTGCCGTAATGCTCCGTATTAGACGGAATGCTACGCTCTGGGGGTGAATATGATGCGAATGCTATGATTATGCAAAGAGGCACCGATCCGGGATTCGGATCCCGTTGCGGCAAAGATCTCTGATCGATCTGCTTGAAGTGAACATCCCAGCTGGGGATGAGATCATTGATAGATCTATAGTTGTATCTGCTTGGGGATATACGTCATCGATTGACATATTCTTATAATACGGGACCCAGCTGGGGTTTGTAGAAGCTTTCTGTACTCTGTTGTGATCTTCTATGCGCCGCTCTTCTGGATAGAGGCTGGAGCTCTGTGGGGATGATTCCCTGATTTGTACTCAGCTGAGGGCGAGATGACAACTCGGCTGGGGAGAGAGAGAGGCATCACCGAAAGATCTCCCTAGAAAATCTGTTACGGTGACTTCTTGACTCCGCCGGGGATAAGGGCATCTTCTGTGACACCTGCCCATTCTGATGGGGATAAGTAATAAGCGGCCAACTCAGCTGGGGAAGTGTGAGAGGCAACTCAGCTGGGGATAGAGCATCCCCGATTCTGTATGTTGATTTGGCAACTTGCTGGGGAAGTGGGCACCTCCCAGTGCCATGTGAGTTGACAACGATTCGTCAGTTTGCTGAGACGTAACTTGCATGCCCCAAGTTGCATTCTGGATACCTGCAATCCTGCAAAGATAAGGAAGCGTACAAAAGGTCCCGAGGTATCCTTTACTGAGATTCCGTCATAAGAAATAAGTACTTTCGAGAGTAAGTATATTCCCCGTAAGCATGTGTTTTTATTTTTAGAGAGAGGCATCTGTACTTATGCAATTGTATTTTTAGAGATATCAAACAACTCTTTGCAAAACATAAATGTAAAAACGAAACATGACTGAAAATTCGACTTTATTAATTTGTGTGCCCTGAATTGGCAAGATACAGTCAAAGAAACAATATCTCCTGAAATGAGGAGGTTGTTACAAATTGAGAAACAAAGTGCTGGCGGTGTTGACGACGCTTTGAGGAGCTTCCTCTCTTGCTATGACTCGTATGACAATGACGTTCTTCTCGTTTTGCTTTCTGGAGAGAGTTGATTCTGATTGCAGCTTGATCCTTTGGAGCTTACCAAGTTGTAGGTGATACAGACGAATTCAGAATGCAGTTGTTCGCTTATTCCCTTATTTTGCATGGATCGCCCTTTCGGGTTTTCGATCCATCGGGATACCCATTTTTGCCTGAGCTGTCCAATGCGGCTTTTCAACTCAGCGGGTGTACATTTTTTTGCTTATTTCCCTTATTTTTGCCCGAGTCTTTTATTCTGTTTTAGACTCGCCGGGATGCCCTATTTTTGCCTGGACTTACATTCTGTTTTTATGTCCAGCGGGTCACTTTATGCGAAGTATTTTTTAACTGCATCTGAATTCACAGGGGATGGGAAATCTTCACCATCCATGGTGCTGAGCATCAGTGCTCCACCAGAGAAGACTTTCTTGACGACGAATGGTCCTTCGTAATTTGGAGTCCATTTGCCCCTTGGTCGCCTTGTGCCACTGCGCATTCATTTTGATTCCTTTGTCTTCATCATTTCTAGTGTCAACCGGTTTTTCTGACCTGCTGCGCATTCACTTTGAATATGTTGCTTTTTTACTTCTCGAAGTCATTTGGTCGCATAGAGCCATTGATCTACCACTTCGATTTATTTCCTTGTCTTATTTGTATTCTTGGTGTCAGTTGGTCGCATCAAGCCACTGTGCAGTCACTTCGAATTGTATTTTGCTTTGTCTGTGTTCGTTGATCCAACGCTTTGGATTTCCTTTTGTTCCCGTCTTTTGTTATTCTTAGTGTCAACAGTTACACTTGAACCTGTTGATTTATCACTTTGAATATTTCTCGTTTTCGTTTCTTTATCCCCAGTGTTTGTCATCCCCAGTGAGTCTTGGCTTGTGGTCGTCGATTTATTCTCATTCTGGTCAGTCATACCATAATCATCATTTCATTGCATAAGAGTTACAGAGTTAGATAGTTTTGTAGTCCAGCATAACATTGCATTTAGGGGCAAAATTTCCGGTTATTTCTGTATTTAAATACCTTTCACCACGATCTCATGAGTGCCTATCGTCATTCACGCCATCTGGTAAAGTTATTTAAATAGGGGCAACTGTCACACCCCAAATTTTACCCCTAATCGCTCATATCATAATCATCGTTCATTTCATTTAGCAGAGGTATCCCAAAAATTTTACTTTGTTGCTTCTAACTCATTTTCAAGTTTTTTATTTAATTTTAATTTTCTTTCCACTTTCAAGTTTTTGGTATATATTCAATTTATATTTCACATTTTTAACTTCTTTAACTCATGTTTTAATTTTAATTTTAATTTCCTTTTTTCTATTTCTTTTTTTTTTTAGTTTCTATTTTCTTTTAATTTCTACTTCTTAGTTCTTAATTCATTCTCAAACTTTGAACTTAAATTTTAGGTCCATTTCATTTGCAAAGTTTTTTTATTATTTCTATTCTCAATTCCAATTTTTTTTCCACTTTTATTTCCTTTTTCAAGTTTATATTATAAGTGTTTAATTTTTAATTCCAATTTCCATTTCCAATTTCTATTCACAAGCCTCAAGTTCCAATTTCAATTTTAATATTAAGTTCCAAGTCATGTTCAAAAATCATTTCCAATTTCAATTCAAGAATCAATTCCAATTTTAAATTTTAAATTCAATCCTATGTCAAGAGCATTATGCTCATGTGTCATTATTTTTTTCATAACTCATTCATATTTGTTCAAACACTTTTTTTTAGTCATTTATCATTTACATAATCACACAATTTATTCAATTTTTCATAAACTCAAGTTCACATTTTTTTGCCATATTTACATCAGCATGTTTTATAATTACATAGAAGAGAAAAAAAAGAAAGAAAGAATACAAAAAAATTCTGCACTACAATACAAATGCAACAGCACAATTCAGCCCCAAATCTGCCCCAAATCAGCATGCAGCCACCAACACAACCCTGCTCCACTCACAGCAGCAAATTCAGACTGCTGTCCCCTTTCCTCCAACCCTTCACCTACAAGCAACCACAAAATTCAGCATAAAAACAATATCAGAACAACTCTCAAAACACAACACAAATCAGCTCAAAGACACACTGATACATTCACAAATCAGCAGCACAACTACACACAAACAACACCAAATACACCCAAAATCCAGCCACAAACAGTCCCAAATTTCAGCATCACAAACATACACAAACTCAGCACAAAACACACCAGTTTAACCACCAAAACAACAACCCCTGTTACAATTCAGATTCAGCATCAGTACAACACCCAAACAGTTTCAAACACAACTCAAACAACCATCAAAACAGTTTCAAACACAACTCAAACAACCATCAAAACAGTTTCAAACACAACTCAAACAACCATCAAAACAGTTCTCAAAACACACTCAAACAGTTCATAAAACCAAAAAAAATCCAGCCAACAAAAACTTCAAAAAAAGAAAGGAGAGGACAAGAAAGAGTGGAGCAGCAAGGAGTAGAGGCCTACCACTTGGGATTCTTCACCCCGATAACGTTCGGGCGGTAATCTTTCTCTTTTCCTTTCCTTCACCTTTTTTTTTAGCATTTGTCCATGATTAATTTTCTTTTTAGCTTTATTTCCAACCTGCATTCACAAAGCAAAAATTAACATTTAAAAATTTCAAAAAAAAGGAAAGCATAAAACCAAATCCAGCACAGTAAGCACAAAAACCGCACTATCACCACCCAAACATCCCTGCAATCCGAAACCCTTTCCAAAAGGCAGAAACCTCAACACCCTTTCAAACCTCGCCGCCATCCACCACTTCAACCTTAAACCTCTGACAAACAAACTGAAACAAAAACGTCAAAACCACTACCAAGCTAACCGTATCCACCACTGAACAAAACCTGTTTCAAAAAAAAACCAACAGACAACGTTGTCACCATTCTCGGTTCCTTTGACCACCGTCTCAAACCACTAGCCAAACGCAAAATCTCAGTCTATCACCTGTTCCTCAAACCGCATTTCCACCAAAAAAAAACGCAGCTCATACCATTGACAGCCACCTCCGTCTCCTTCCATTACCCCTTTTCAAAACCTGCCATAAACCAAAACAACCTAGAAAAATCCTAAACCAGAATCTTTTTGACTCCACCAATCATCCTTACCGCAAAGCTTTGAAAACTTGCAAACAAAAAAAACATATCAAGTCAATATCAAACCCCTAAACCATCTCCATTCAACTGTCTTCCCTGCAAAATACAAACTCTACTCCCTCAACTTTCTGCAGCAAAACACCCAACCTCACACGATCCTTCACCAATCTGAACCATCAATCCAAGAAAACTCAGCATCAAAGAACAAACCTTCGGCCAAAATCCGTCACTTTTCTGGCCACCGAACTTCAACCTGCATAACCACAAACCGCCACCGCTTACAAAAGAAACCTTAAACCCCAAGCTACCTCTCATCCTGCACCATCACAGAACACAGGATCAATCCAAACCAGTAAACTCATAACCGTTTCCTCACCACCCGAAAACCCTCAAAGCACCTCAAACCAACACAGACAAACCCGTAACGAACCACCTGAACATAAACAGAACAACAACAATATCATCACCTTCATAACACAAACTCCTAATCCATAAATCAGATTTGAAATTCGCACAAGCCCAGAGCCATCTTCCAAAACCATCCGCCGCCTCCGCCATCAACCCGAAACGAACCTATCAAACCAAAACCACAGAAAACACCAAACCCAAATCCACCATTGTAGAACCGACAACTTCCGCAAACCTTCCTTCCAACCTCACTGTTAAACCCTCGCCATCACACCTCATAAACCGGCCAAAAAAAAACCTGAGAGACCGAAACACACATCCAGAACACAAACCTTACAAGCCACTCTTCATCACCATACAACCATTCCTCATAAACCACCTCCAGCCAACATCAAAGAAAAGATAGTGAGGATCTGAAGATTGAAAAGAAGAAGAAAAAAACCAACAATACCTCAGACCTATTTGGATCTTCAAGTCCTCAACCAAAGCCAAAACAACCGCAAATCAATTCTTTCATAAACCGAAATCATCCCCATCGCACCATTTCAAATCTCTTCCACCAAAGCCTCGGACCAAAAGCTGTGAGAAATGAACCAGAGAACTCCATTAGCAAACCACTGTTCAAAACCGAGGGAGAAATCCAAGCGAACCAGGCTAGACCGAGAGAGACAGATTCGAGATTGAGAGACAGAGCGGACGAAATCCGTTACTCTTTTGAATCCACCCATTCTCACTGCACAACCCAAACCGCCGACGAATAACTTATGACTCTCCTCATCAATCCAGTCGAACCGAAAAAATAAATCTAACGCACAAACCTGAACCACAACCACCGTCCTTCATCGCCACCTAAACACAAATCTGAACTCACCCAAGCCAAAATCACCTCCGTGAACCACCGTTCAAACAAACCATCTTCAACTCTTCTCTGAAACCACCGCTCACAAGACCTCCGTTAACCCCCAACCACGAACCCCCTTTTGCGCCGGCCACCACTATTTCACCTTTTCCGCCGGAGACGGAGAGACAAAGGCGATTGAGACGGAGAGACAGACACGATTGAGAGTGAGAGAGCATCGCTGAGCTGAGAGAGAGATGACATCGAGAGTGGGAGAGTGAGCAAGTCGCGCGGAATTTTGATGATCTACCCTGTTTTCTCGTGTGAAAAATTTGTGAACTGGAGTTCCACAAACCCTAAGTTTTTTCTTTGGGCATCAGCTTTACCGAACCGGGTTGGCCCTTGACCCGGTCGGTTTTCCCAATCCCGCATCACACCCCTCCATGGAGTTATTTGATTGTGGGCTAGGCCCACCGATTTAGCAATTTGGCCCCCCTCTGTTTTTTTATTTAGGGATTTATTTCTCTTTCTTTTCTTTCTTGTTTTAAATATATATATAAAATAAATAAAAACAAACATTTTAATTTTAGAATTTTTCTTTTCTATTATTATTATTATATCTAGAAATTTATATATATATAAAATAAAATAAAAAACATTTTAATTTTAATTTTCTTTTCTACTCTATTGTTATTATATTTAGTTAAGAAAGTTATATTTATATAAAATAAAAAATACATTTTAATTTTAGAATTTTCTTTTCTATTATTATCATTATAAGTAGTTAAAAAAAAATGTATATAATTTCTTGATTTTTATTCTAGAGGGCCGATGATATAACGAAGGCCACGATAAATCGTTTCCGATTAATCGTGACCCCTATGAGGCCATTGCATTTTATTTCTATTTCATATATTTATTTATTTTCTTTCCATTTAATTCATTATTTTTTCTATTTAATTTATTTAATCCATTTCATTCTATTTTTAGTTTATTTCACTTTACTTTTTATTTTTTATTTATTTCTCGCAAGTTTACACCATTTAATTTAATTTTCAAAATAATAATTCCTTGGTCCAACGCCAAGTTCACTTCACATACACTCACATACGTAAGTCGGTCGTTTACGATCGCCATCTGCACATTCCTTACACTTCACAACTTTCTAACTTAAACAAAATTGTCGCACTGCGCTTGTTTTCCACCCCCGCATTCTCGATCCATATATCGAGCCATAGCCTGGTTACTAAGCCTTTGTCTTTGCATTTTCCATTTACTTTATCCAATTTATTTTTGCAAGTAGCAACCTATGCCTTAGACTTAGGAGCTTGCACCCTCATTTATTTATTTTTGTTTATGCATTTCAATCCAAAAGGGAAAGAACTCCTGCAGTTGACTCAATGTCATAGGAAGTTTAGTCATCCCTAGTTACCTTTTTGACCTTAGCCATTAGGTCCTTAGCTTTTTATTTTACAACTTTTTTGTGACTTTCCCAAAGTCACGTGAGTGTTTGCCATAACACTTACCTTCCCCGCGAACCTTGAGCGTAACCAAGTGTTCGTTAATCCTTAGGAGAACTACGAGTGCTCTGATTCTATACCCGATACGTAGGCATCGATGCGATGTTGTGCGAGCACCATTAGAAATAAAACCTTAGGTTCCCATAATTTTAGCAAGCAATAAATAACAATAACACAAATATTAACAAGAGGTTCCCGTAGGATACTGCGGATGCTTAGGATGCTAACACCTTCCCTAGGTATAATCAACCCCCGAACTTAGTTTCTCCTTATTTAGGGTTTTTTACGATCTTTTTCCCTTTTCCTTTTGAATTAAATTAAAGTCGGTGGTGAACATTAAATGTTTTGCGATTCAAGCTCAATCAATAGCTTGGTATCCGATTCTCACCGCGACAGAAAATGGCGACTTCACTGGGGAAACTATTTTTGAGGGTTAAGCCCACCTTGTTTATTTGTATATTTGTTGTTGTATTGCTTGTTATTATTTTGGATTTTTTTTGTTGGGTGTTCCATGTGTGGTGAGATAAGTCCTAACCCGGACTTGAGTGCAAATAAGATAGGACGGTGGTATATTCAAGAAGGCTTGTAGGGAGTTGAGTCCCGACCAAGTTGACTTGAGACACCACCACTCAGCGGAGGCCTCCTCGGATGTAGTTTTGTTGATCGAGTTCAGTCGTGAAAACATTACTATATTCGACCTGAGAGCCATTAATGATGAGGACCTTAGAACATTTACCCCCACTTGGCCTTTTTAGGGATGTAGTGCGATGACTATGAGGGTGCAAATCCAAAATAGTTGATACGCGATACTGCACTCGGATGAGACTCTCTTGAGAATATTACTGATTACCAAGTCGAGTTGGGAAGTCGGTAATATCCGAAAGATGGGACAATGATTCTGGGAACTTTTAGAACCCGTTGTACAGGTACAAATAAACTCATAGTACATACCTTTTGGGAGGTTTGAACCTTTGACCTCATGCAAGCTTTGAACCTAAGCCTTGTTTGTGTTTGTTGCATTCACGCATCATGAAGCATCATTTTTACCATTTTTTTATTCAAGGAACTCAGAAACTCTATTTTTGCAAATATCATAGGTATCATCATGGATTTTGGAAGAAGAAAGACTGTCAAGTACACATTCAAAATTCCCAAACTCGAAGACCTAAGGAAATTAAGAGATTTGGTTTTGGATCAAGAAGCCTTCATGGAGAAGCATAGGAGACTTTTAGCTTTGCTTAAGACTGATTGGGATGGAAGGTTGCTCTCCGTGATGCTCCAGTTTTATGATCCTCTCTACCACTGTTTTACGTTCCCTGATTACCAACTGGCGCCTACCTTGGAAGAGTATTCAGTTCTGGTTGGATCACGTGTTAAGGATGAGTTTCCATTCCCTGTTCTAGAGAAGGACCCTGAAGAAGCGGAGATTGCAAAGGCGACATATTTGAGTGTTCCTGAGGTCAAGGCAAATATGACCTACAAAGGAAAGGTTTTTGGATTCCCTACAAAGTTTCTGATAGAAAAGGCCAAGAATTTTGTTGATGTGAAGGATATGAAAGCTTTTGAGGCGACTTTTATTCTGCTGATATATGGAGTGCTGCTTTTCCCAAGCTTTGAAGACTTTGTTGACCTGAACGCCATCAAGATCTTTCTGAAGAAGAACCCGGTCCCTACTTTGCTCGGAGACACCTACCATTCCATCCATCTGAGGAATCACCATAAAGGAGGGATGATTACTTGTTGTGCATCATTGTTGTACGAGTGGTTTATTTCGCACTTGCCTAAGTCATCTTCATTTTGGAACCTTAAAGATGGTTTGTGGTGGTCACAAAGGATCATGTCTCTTACCCACTCTGACATTAGCTGGTACAACCGTGTTTATGATGGAGCATTGATTATTGATAGTTGTGGTGATTTTGCTAATGTGCCTCTTCTTGGCACTAAGGGAGGAATCAGCTATAATCCGGTTTTGGCTCGCCGTCAACTCGGGTATCCGTTGAAGGACAAGCCTAAGAGTGTTGAAGTGGAAGGAATTTTCTTTAAGGATGACGAAGAACCAGAGCTCAAGAAACAGATTATGCAAGCTTGGAAGTGCATTCATAGGAAGGGGAGGAGTAGCTTGGGGAAGCCGAATTGTGTTTCTATGGAACCCTATCTCCAATGGGTACGAGATAGGGCAATCAGTCTGAAGATGCCTTACCCTCGCCAGGATCCTATGACCTTCAAGAAACCCATTCTAATCTTTATGGATGATGCGGAGAAACTGAAGATTGATTTGGAGAAAGAGATTCGAGAGAAGAATGCATGGAAGAATCGACATCAGATCATCAGTAGTGAGAATGAAGAGCTTAGAAGACAACTGTAGATGAAGGAAGAAGAAGAGCTCTCCAGCAAGAAAAGGAAAGCACAAGAGGATTTATTTTCTTCCAACACTCAAGAGGACACTTCTTGGAAGTCGATCGTGGATCAACTTATGCTTGAAAGGGCTCAGATGAAGGCACAAATCGAGAAGCTCAACTTGAGGCTTTTAGGAGAATCTCCTTAGGACTTTGTCTTTGTCTTTATTAAGCTTTGTTTGGGGTTTTTGAAGATGTACTCAAGACTTTGTATCACTTTTTGAATTTAATGAAATTATGTCCTTTTGATCATTATGTGTTCCTTGGTGTTTGCAAATTGTTTCTTAAGTTCCTTGAATAAAATTTCATTTTCGCATTGCACTCATACATTTTGCATTTCATTTGCATTTTTTTCATATAAAACTCATTCCCGTTATCTGCTCTCAATTCAGCTTTCACACTGAGGCTCTCACGCAAATACTACACTCGAGCTCAAGCCAGAAAGAGGATGGCTGAAAGAGACCTAGAGATGGAAAGAGTTAACGAAGAGCTTTCTGATATTCGTGGAGATATGGGTCAGATGATGGAAATGTTGCAAGTCATTCGAGCGAAGATGGATACCCAACAGACTGTGGTGTCTGAAATTGTTACTGCAACGACTGAAATTGTCACTGCAACGACCCAGCCTACGTCATCAGTCACTACCCCTGTGACCTGGTCTCCTTTTGGGTTTCCTCCTGGATTTTTCCCTCCTTCTCAAGGTTTTGCTGCTCAGAGTGCTATTCCCTCTTCTTCAGGATTTGCTGCTCAGGGTTTCTTCCCTTCTTCCCAAGGATTTGCTGCTCAGGGTTTTATACCTCCTTCCCAAGGATTTGCTGCTCAGGGTTTCTTCCCTCCGTCCCAAGGCTTAGCTTCTCAAAGCTTCGCACCTCCCTCTCAGGGTATGGCATTTCCTTTTCAAGGTTTTGTGCCTCCTCCTCAGGGATTTGCTGCTCAACAAACTGTTCCTGTGACTAATGAAGAAAATCATGCAGTTGCTAATTTTACACAAGACATTGTGCACACCCGTGCCCAACCGTACTTTAATGACCATCAAGGGTATGAAGCACCAGATATGTCTGAAAACGGAGATGAGAAACATGTGAAAATGCAAGAGAATTTTGATACCCTTGAAAAAAGGTTAAGAGCGATTGAAGGTGACCAGATCTTTGGTGCTGCTGCTAGAGAAATGTGTCTGGTGTCTGGATTGGTAATACCTCCAAAGTTCAAGATACCCACGTTTGATATGTATGAGGGTGCAACTTGTCCCAAGAACCATCTTTTGATGTACTATCGAAGAATGGCTGCTCAGGTGGACAATGATAAGTTAATGATCCACTGCTTTCAAGACAGTCTGAAGGGAATCTCCTCTAAATGGTATCTGACGCTTGACCAGTCGAAGATCCGCAGCTTCCAAGACTTGGCAGATGCTTTCATCCAGCAATACAAATACAACATGGACCTCGCTCCCGATAGGAGGCAATTGCTAAGCATGTCCCAGAAAGAGTCTGAATCCTTTAAAGAGTATGCTCAGAGGTGGAGAGGGACCGCTTCTCAAGTAGAGCCCCCATTGACTGAAAAAGAATTAGCTGACTGGTTTGTTGACACTGTGCGACCAGAATTCTATGAGAGAATGGTGGGGAGCATAACTGCTAGCTTCTCTGATTTAGTGGCTGTGGGAATCAAGGTAGAACTCGGTTTGAAAAGTGGAAAGATGAGTAGTGCATCTGGCAGTTCTAGCACTGGCAGTGGAAATATTGGCAAGAAATTTACCAGCAACTTCCACAAGAAGAAAGAGGGTGAGACAAACGCCATAATGACAGGTCAAAGAAGAAATCCGCTTTGGCAGAGACCTTCACCTATGGCTCAACAGCAGTATGCTCGTCAACAGCAATATGCTCATCAACAACAGTATGCCCAACATCCTTATGTAGCGGCGGTTCAACCATCATTTAATCCACAAGTCCCCATGTATCGGCCAGCTCAAGCAGCACCGATGTACCAACAAGCGGCTCCAATGATTCAACCTTATCAACCAATGATCAACAATCCGGGCTATCAACAAGCACCCAATGCTTCAGCCTACCAGCAGAGGACTCCAGCTCCTCATCCAAATCCCAATTTTCAGAACAGAAGACCAGGTGGAAGGCCTCCTAATCCTCGAATCCCTATAACTTATACTGAGTTATATCCTTCACTGCTGAAGAAGGGTTTGGTTACTCCCAGGCCTTTGGGTCCTCCACCAAGTCTGCTTCCACCAAATTACAACCCAAATGCTCACTGTTTATTCCATGAAGGTGCCCCGGGGCACGATTTGGAGGGTTGTTATGCTTTGAAGTACATAGTGAAAGATTTGATGGAGAAGAACATTCTGTCATTTGGGAATACTGGTCCGAATGTCAAAGATAATCCTTTACCCAAGCATGGGTCTATAAATGCTATTGTTGATGAGTCCGAAGAAGGTTTGATTTTCAATGCCACCGAGATCAAGACCCCGCTCAGAGACTTCCATGCGAAGTTAGTAGAGGCGGGTATACTAAAGAGTTGTCATCAGAATTGTGAAGGTTGTGTTGATAGTCCGAAGGGATGTGAATCGGTCTTAAAAGATGTTCAAGATTTGATTGATGAAGGTGTCTTACAAGTGAGTGGTCATATGAAGAGGAATGAGGTGGCGGTGATTGAACCCATTTTCAACTTGCCGGAATCTAATTCTACCTGGGTGCCAGTGTTCAACTTGCCTGAATCTTCAGGAGTTCAACCTATCCTCAATACTCCAGAATCTGTGGTGCCAATTTTCAATATACCTGAGCCAAGATTTGAACAAAGGAGTAACTCTTTCCGTTACGAAGACACTAAAGCAGTTCCTTGGAAGTACGATACAGGGAAAGTTCATCAGAAGATTGATAAAGCTAGTCAGAAGGAAGGTTCAAAGGTTGCAAGTGCTGACATAGCGGGGGCAGGTCATTTGACCCGTAGTGGTCGTGTTTATACCCAGCAAGCCAATACGGCTCCGCCTAAAGAAGTCATTCCAGCTGTTGCCAACAAAGATAAAGAGGTAGTCTTGGGAGAAGAAGATGCAGAGTTCCTCAGAATCATAAAGAAGAGTGATTATAAGGTTATTGATCAGCTGCATCAAACGCCTTCCAAAATATCTATCCTATCACTTCTTATGCATTCTCCGGCTCATCGAAGTGCGCTTCAGAAGTTGCTAGCTCAAGCACATGTTACGCATGATATAACAGTGAACCAGTTTGATGGTGTCATTGCCAATATCACTGCGTGTAACAACCTCAGTTTCAGTATGGAGGATCTTCCAAGGAGGGTTTGGACCACAACCGTGCGCTCCACATATCAGTGAAATGTCAAGAGGATACTTTAGCAAGAGTTCTTGTGGATACAGGATCTTCATTAAACGTTCTGCCGAAAAGAACACTGGCTAAATTATCTTATCAAGGGGCAGAGATGAGGCCCAGTGCACTGATTGTAAAAGCCTTTGATGGGTCAAGAAGGACTGTCATTGGAGAAGTAGACCTACCAATCCTGATCGGGCCACAGGTCTTCAAAATCACTTTCCAGGTTATGGACATCAATCCTAACTATAGTTGCTTGCTGGGAAGACCTTGGATCCATGCTGCTGGGGCAGTCACCTCTACCCTACATCAAAAGATGAAGTTTGTGGTCGATAACAAGCTGGTAACCGTATCTGGGGAAGAAGATCTCATGGTTAGCAACCTTTCATCCTTCAGTTATATTGAGGCTGATGAAGATGCTTTGGAAACTTCTTTCCAAGCTCTTGAGATAGCCAATGCTGTCCTTCTGGAAGTAGAGGAACCAAAAGGGAAGGGTATCCCATCTTTTGCATTGCTGAAGAGTACCGTTTCCACCATTGAAGAAAGAAGCTATGAAGGTTGGGGTGATGTCATTGAAGTCAAGCAGAAGCTAGATCGTTGCGGGTTGGGTTACAAACCAACTCATGTGAAGGAAGGAGCGTCAACCTCCGTTAAAGGACGTCCGAAGACCATTCAAGAAGTGTTTTCCAGTGCTGGTTATCAGGTCAATGCAGTTGATGGAGTTTCTGAAGATGAAGATGTGAATCACTTGGTGTATCAGTGTGAAGAAGCCTTGGACAATTGGGAAGCAGTCGAGATCCCAGAGTTTTTTCCATTGTCAAAGTAATTTATGGTTTTTTTAAATGTTTTCAAAGTTCCCTAGCTCTGCCCAAGGCTATGGGAGTATTTTGTAGGGCCCCTTCTCATTTTTAAAGTTATTATCAATGAAGGCATTTTGTTAAACTCTTATTTTGATCATTTACAGTTTTTCTCTCTTTTCACTTTTAAAAGAAGATGGCAATCTTTCAAAACCAAAAAAAAAACATTTTCTCTTGCATTTCTCTATTTTCCACTTTTAATAAAAGCAAATCATTATCATATGCAGAATAAATGAAAACCCTGTTGAATCCAATGACTCTACATTCTCTCCTAACTTTGATTCGCCCATCTACCAAGCGGAAGATGAAAGTGAGGAAGATTGTGACATTCCCGAAGAACTGGCAAGATTAGTTGAGTATGAGCACACAGATCTTCAGCCACATAAGGAGCAGGTTGAGACCATCAATCTTGGCACTGATGAAGACAAGAAGGAAGTCAAGATTGGTACAACGCTTGGGGCAGACATCAGAGAAAGATTGGTCAAGCTTCTCAGAGAGTATGTAGATGTGTTTGCATGGTCATATCAGGATATGCCCGGCTTAGACACAGACATAGTGGTCCACAAGTTACCTCTTCGACCAGATTGTCTTCCTGTAAAGCAAAAGCTTCGAAGAACAAGACCAGACATGGCTCTGAAGATTCGAGAAGAGGTCAAAAGGCAGTTTGATGCTGGATTCCTCGCAGTTGCAAAGTACCCTAAGTGGGTAGCTAATATTGTGCCAGTCCCTAAAAAGGATGGCAAAGTCAGAATGTGTGTGGACTATAGGGATTTGAACAAAGCCAGTCCGAAGGACGATTTCCCTCTTCCGCATATTGATACTTTGGTTGACAACACTGCTAAATTTGCTGTTTTCTCCTTCATGGATGGGTTTTCAGGATACAACCAGATTAAGATGGATCCTGACGATATGGAAAAGACTACGTTCATCACACCATGGGGCACTTATTGTTACAAGGTTATGCCATTTGGTCTCAGAAATGCAGGAGCCACTTATCAGAGGGCAATGGTCACCCTTTTCCATGATATGATGCATAAAGAGATAGAGGTTTATGTGGATGATATGATTGCCAAATCACAGAGTGAGGAGGATCATTTGAATCATCTCTTGAAGTTATTTGAGCGTCTCAGAAAGTTCCAACTGCGTCTGAATCTAGCTAAGTGTACTTTTGGTGTCCGATCAGGAAAGTTACTTGGTTTTATTGTTAGTCAGCAAGGAATTGAAGTAGATCCAGATAAGGTCAGAGCAATTCAAGAGATGCCAGCTCCAAAAACAGAAAAGCAAGTCAGGGGTTTCCTCGGAAGATTGAACTACATCTCCAGATTTATCTCCAACATGACTGCTACTTGTGAGCCTTTATTCAAGTTACTCCGGAAGAATCAAGCAATTGAGTGGAGTCCTGATTGTCAACTGGCTTTTGAGAAGATTAAGGTTTATCTACAGGAACCCCCTATCTTGATCCAACCTACCCCAGGGAAGCCTCTCTTCATGTACCTAACTGTACTTGAGGGTTCTATGGGTTGCGTTTTAGGCCAACGGGACGAAACTGGTCGTAAGGAGCATGCCATTTATTACTTAAGCAAGAAGTTCACAGACTGTGAAAGCAGATATTCGCTTTTAGAGAAGACTTGTTGTGCTTTGGCATGGGCGGCCAGACGCCTCAGGCAGTACATGATTTGTCATACTACTTTGTTGATCTCGAAAATGGATCCAATAAAGTACATCTTTGAGAAGCCTGCTTTGACTGGAAGACTCGCCCGTTGGCACATGTTGTTATCCGAATACGACATCCAATATGTAACCTAGAAGTCTATCAAGGGCAGTGTTTTGTCTGAATACCTTGCTGATCATCCTATCGAAGATTATGAACCTTTGAAATTCGATTTCCCGGACGAAGACATTATGTTGATAAAGGACTATGAAGTTCCAGGTCCAGATGAAGGTCCCGAGCCAGGTTCTCGTTGGAAGATGATGTTTGATGGTTCCTCTAACTACATGGGGCATGGTGTAGGAGTTGTTTTGATGAATCCTGATGGTGGTTATACTCCTTTCACAGCCAGATTATGTTTCGAATGTACAAACAACATCGCAGAGTATGAAGCCTGTGTTTTGGGTATCGAAGCTGCAATTGATACCAGAATCAAGATCCTTGATGTATATGGAGACTCAGCTTTGGTAATATACCAAGTCAAAGGTGAATGGGAGACCCGTGATGAGAAGTTGATCCCATACCGTGCCCACATTGTGGAATTGATCAAATACTTTGATGAAGTCACTTTCCATCATGTTCCAAGGGCAGAAAATCAAATTGCAGATGCTTTGGCTATGTTGGCCTCTATGTTTCAAGTCAGATTTCTTAATGAAGCTCCACTCATTACAATCGAGCGAAGAACTGCACCAGCCTACTGTCTACTGGTCGAAGAGGAAACTGATGAGAAACCGTGGTTCTATGACATCAAGAACTATTTGCAAAATCAGGAGTACCCAGCTGACGCAACAAATCTAGACAAGAAGACTTTAAGAAGATTGGCGTCCAAGTTTTTCCTCAGTAACAATGTGCTTTACAAGAGAAATCATGATATGGTTCTGCTCAGATGTGTGGACAAGCGCGAAGCAGACCTATTGATCAGGGAAATCCATGAAGGATCATTTGGAACACATGCCAATGGACATGCCATGTCCAGGAAGATTTTGAGAGCTGGATACTTCTGGTTGACCATGGAATCAGATTGTTTCAAGTATGCCAGGAAGTGTCATAAATGCCAGATTTATGCCGACAAGGTGCACGTACCTCCAACACTTTTGAATGTTCTGTCATCGCCTTGGCCTTTCTCAATGTGGGGCATTGACATGATAGGGGCAATTGAGCCTAAAGCTTCCAATGGTCATCGGTTTATCTTGGTCGCAATCGATTACTTCACCAAATGGGTAGAAGCAGCTTCCTACGCCAATGTGACAAAGCAAGTGGTTGCCCGTTTCATCAAGAATCAAATTATTTGCCGTTATGGAATCCCAAGCCGAATCATCACAGATAATGGGACCAATTTGAACAACAAAACAATGAAAGAGTTGTGTGAGACATTCAAGATTGAACATCATAACTCTTCTCCGTATCGTCCGAAGATGAATGGAGCTGTTGAAGCTGCAAACAAGAACATCAAAAAGATTCTGCAGAAGATGGTAAAAACTTACAAAGATTGGCACGAGATGTTACCGTATGCTTTACACGGATACAGAACATCAGTTCGCACTTCAACAGGGGCAACCCCTTTCTCTCTGGTGTATGGGATGGATGCAGTTCTCCCCATTGAAGTAGAGATACCATCTTTGAGAATCTTGATGGAAACCAAACTGGAGGAAGCTGAGTGGGTCCAGAACAGGTTTGACCAACTGAACCTCATTGATGAGAAGAGAATGACTGCCATGTGCCATGGCCAGTTGTACCAGAAGCGCATCAAGAGAGCATTTGACAAGAAAGTCCGTCTCCGAGAATTCAAAGAAGGAGATCTTGTACTCAAGAAAATCTTGCCAGTCCACAAAGACATGCGTGGAAAATGGAGTCCTAACTATGAAGGCCCATATGTTGTGAAGGTGGCATTCTCCGGAGGTTCCTTAATCCTTACAACTATGGATGGTGAACAACTGAAGCACCCGGTGAATTCTGATGCAGTCAAAAAATATTATGCCTAAATAAAACCCGATAGGTCGAAAACCAGAAATGGCGACTTATGCAAAAATGGGAATCCCGGTGGATCAAAACCTATGAAGGAGATCCAGGAAAAAGTTAGGGATAAAAAAATGAAAAATAAGAGCTCGCTAAGTTGAAAACCCGAAAGGGCGGCTTAGGCAAAAAAGAGCGTCCCGGTGGATTGAAAACCCGAAAGGGCGATCCAGGCAAAAGTTAGGGACAAAGGCATTTGACTGTTTCAGATGGTGTTTACCATTACTGAAGAATCATACTGGAAGATCAATCCATTTGCTCTCGTCGGAAGCGAGGTGTCGGGCAGTCTTAGTTATTAGGGATTGTAGTGGTCGTTGGATTCAATGTAGACCCTTCCCCATTGCCATTTTCAAATTGTAACTTCCCATGGAGCTTTTGCCATTAGCAAGCTACCATTCTTGAATAAAATACAAACTTTGCCTATGAATTTTGTTGTTCAGCTTCTTATTTTCTTTTGTTATGCAAAATGCCATCACTTGATTACAATTTAACTTTGAAAATGACAAGTTTTTTTTAAAAAAAAAAAAAAAAAAAAAAATGTTTTTGGAAGCATACTGAAAAACTTTCAAGTTTCTTTGACTTTGGGAAATTGAAAGAACCTTTTGTCTCCCCAAGAAGTCCTGGTTTGCAACAACACTTTTTATACTATTGTTACAGAAATCCCCATAGAAGTTCAAAACTGATAACACTCTTGGATGGATCCTTGGACCAAGCATGATTTCCAAGTTCGAAGACATCTCCTCAGTGATTTTCATGTTGCTCCTCTGAGTATTGGTGTTGGAAGCCTACTCCTCTTTGAGTCTTGTCAACTCTTTGTCTCTTTAGAGTCAGCATTTGCATATCATGATCATTCGCATCATGCTCAATCATGCGCATTTGACATTAGCATTTGTCTTTCCCCAGTTGGCGTCTGTCTAACTCCCAGTCCAGATATCGTTAGTGAGAATTCATTGTTGTTGGTACCCGAAGTGGTTTACCATTTGTTTTTGTCCCCAGCAATTGCTGGTGTCCCCTGTGGACTTCTATTTGTGGTTGGCATTTGTCTTTATGACCACCAATGTCTCCTTAAAGTCCAATTGTCATTGGCACAAATCTTTTGAGCAGGTCCTGAAACCTTTGCTTAAATCCAAGTCCATTTGATTTTGGCACATGCTTGTACCCTTTCTCCTGATGGTTCCTGAAGGAATTTCCAGAGGTTGGATGTCTTATCTTATTTGAAAACTCCAACATATTTTTTCTGTTACTTTTTCGTGTTAGCCGGTCGCTTAGAGCCGTTGATCTATCTTTGGGTGATTTGCATTTTATCCCCAATGCTAGCTGGTCGCATGGAGCCGCTACTAAATCATTGTGATTTCCTTCCTTATCCTTGGTGTCGGCAGTTACATTTGAACCTGCTATTTTACCATTTTGAATACTTTGACTACTTTGTCTTTATTATTCTTAGTGTCAACCGGTTTTTTAACTTGTTGCGCATTCACTTTGAGTGTATCTTGGCTTTCTTTTTTAGTGTCATTAGGTTTCGAACCTATTGTACTTCCGCTTCGAGTATTTTTGTTGTTATTCATGGTGTCAGTTGGTCGCATCGAGCCACTGCGCATTCACCTTGAATAAGCTTGTTGTCATTCTCAGTGACAGTTGGTCGCATCGAGCCGCTGTGCATTCACTTTGAATGTTTATTTTTGTTGATTATTCTTGGTGTCAGTTGGTCGCATCGAACCGCTGCGCATTCACCTTGAATAAGCCTTTTGTTATTCTTAGTGTCAGTTGGTCGCATCGAGCCGCTGCGCATTCACTTTGAATATTATGTTTATCATTCTCAGTGACAGTTGGTCGCATCGAGCCGTTGTGCTTTCCCTTTGAATGTTTATTTTTGTTGTTATTCATGGTGTCAGTTGGTCGCATCGAGCCGCTACGCATTCACCTTGAATAAGCCTTTTGTTATTCTTAGTGTCAGTTGGTCGCATCGAGCCGCTGCGCATTCACTTTGAATTTTGTGTCGTTTCATTTCCAGTGACAGTTGGTCGCATTGAGCCACTGCACTTTCATTTTGAATATTTTTGTTGATTATTCTTAGTGTCAGTTGGTCGCATCGAGCCGCTGCGCATTCACTTTGAATATTATGTTTATCATTTTCAGTGACAGTTGGTCGCATCGAGCCGCTGCGCATTCACCTTGATTAAGCTTGTTGTCATTCTCAGTGACAGTTTGGTCGCATCGAGCCGCTGTGCATTCACTTTGAATGTTTATTTTTGTTGATTATTCTCAGTGACAGTTGGTCGCATAGAGCCGCTGCACATTCACTTTGAATGTCTATTTTGTTGTATTCTTGGTGTCAGTTGGTCGCATCGAGCCGCTGCGCATTCACTTTGAATATTATGTTTATCATTTTCAGTGACAGTTGGTCGCATGGAGCCGCTGCACATTCATTTTGAATGTTCATTTTGTTGTATTCTTAGTGTCAGTTGGTCGCATCGAGCCGCTGCGCATTCACTTCGAATATTTTTGTTGCTATTCATGGTGTCAGTTGGTCGCATTGAGCCGCTGCGCATTCACTTTGAATATTATGCTTATCATTTCCAGTGTCAGTTGGTCGCCTTGTGCCACTGCGCATTCATTTTGATTCCTTTGTCTTCATCATTCTTAGTGTCAACCGGTTTTTCTGACCTGCTGCGCATTCACTTTGAATATGTTGCTTTTTTACTTCTCGAAGTCATTTGGTCGCATAGAGCCATTGATCTACCACTTCGATTTATTTCCTTGTCTTATTTGTATTCTTGGTGTCAGTTGGTCGCATCAAGCCACTGTGCAGTCACTTCGAATTGTATTTTGCTTTGTCTGTGTTCGTTGATCCAACGCTTTGGATTTCCTTTTGTTCCCGTCTTTTGTTATTCTTAGTGTCAACAGTTACACTTGAACCTGTTGATTTATCACTTTGAATATTTCTCGTTTTCGTTTCTTTATCCCCAGTGTTTGTCATCCCCAGTGAGTCTTGGCTTGTGGTCGTCGATTTATTCTCATTCTGGTCAGTCATACCATAATCATCATTTCATTGCATAAGAGTTACAGAGTTAGATAGTTTTGTAGTCCAGCATAACATTGCATTTAGGGGCAAAATTTCCGGTTATTTCTGTATTTAAATACCTTTCACCACGATCTCATGAGTGCCTATCGTCATTCACGCCATCTGGTAAAGTTATTTAAATAGGGGCAACTGTCACACCCCAAATTTTACCCCTAATCGCTCATATCATAATCATCGTTCATTTCATTTAGCAGAGGTATCCCAAAAATTTTACTTTGTTGCTTCTAACTCATTTTCAAGTTTTTTATTTAATTTTAATTTTCTTTCCACTTTCAAGTTTTTGGTATATATTCAATTTATATTTCACATTTTTAACTTCTTTAACTCATGTTTTAATTTTAATTTTAATTTCCTTTTTTCTATTTCTTTTTTTTTTTAGTTTCTATTTTCTTTTAATTTCTACTTCTTAGTTCTTAATTCATTCTCAAACTTTGAACTTAAATTTTAGGTCCATTTCATTTGCAAAGTTTTTTTATTATTTCTATTCTCAATTCCAATTTTTTTTCCACTTTTATTTCCTTTTTCAAGTTTATATTATAAGTGTTTAATTTTTAATTCCAATTTCCATTTCCAATTTCTATTCACAAGCCTCAAGTTCCAATTTCAATTTTAATATTAAGTTCCAAGTCATGTTCAAAAATCATTTCCAATTTCAATTCAAGAATCAATTCCAATTTTAAATTTTAAATTCAATCCTATGTCAAGAGCATTATGCTCATGTGTCATTATTTTTTTCATAACTCATTCATATTTGTTCAAACACTTTTTTTTAGTCATTTATCATTTACATAATCACACAATTTATTCAATTTTTCATAAACTCAAGTTCACATTTTTTTGCCATATTTACATCAGCATGTTTTATAATTACATAGAAGAGAAAAAAAAGAAAGAAAGAATACAAAAAAATTCTGCACTACAATACAAATGCAACAGCACAATTCAGCCCCAAATCTGCCCCAAATCAGCATGCAGCCACCAACACAACCCTGCTCCACTCACAGCAGCAAATTCAGACTGCTGTCCCCTTTCCTCCAACCCTTCACCTACAAGCAACCACAAAATTCAGCATAAAAACAATATCAGAACAACTCTCAAAACACAACACAAATCAGCTCAAAGACACACTGATACATTCACAAATCAGCAGCACAACTACACACAAACAACACCAAATACACCCAAAATCCAGCCACAAACAGTCCCAAATTTCAGCATCACAAACATACACAAACTCAGCACAAAACACACCAGTTTAACCACCAAAACAACAACCCCTGTTACAATTCAGATTCAGCATCAGTACAACACCCAAACAGTTTCAAACACAACTCAAACAACCATCAAAACAGTTTCAAACACAACTCAAACAACCATCAAAACAGTTTCAAACACAACTCAAACAACCATCAAAACAGTTCTCAAAACACACTCAAACAGTTCATAAAACCAAAAAAAATCCAGCCAACAAAAACTTCAAAAAAAGAAAGGAGAGGACAAGAAAGAGTGGAGCAGCAAGGAGTAGAGGCCTACCACTTGGGATTCTTCACCCCGATAACGTTCGGGCGGTAATCTTTCTCTTTTCCTTTCCTTCACCTTTTTTTTTAGCATTTGTCCATGATTAATTTTCTTTTTAGCTTTATTTCCAACCTGCATTCACAAAGCAAAAATTAACATTTAAAAATTTCAAAAAAAAGGAAAGCATAAAACCAAATCCAGCACAGTAAGCACAAAAACCGCACTATCACCACCCAAACATCCCTGCAATCCGAAACCCTTTCCAAAAGGCAGAAACCTCAACACCCTTTCAAACCTCGCCGCCATCCACCACTTCAACCTTAAACCTCTGACAAACAAACTGAAACAAAAACGTCAAAACCACTACCAAGCTAACCGTATCCACCACTGAACAAAACCTGTTTCAAAAAAAAACCAACAGACAACGTTGTCACCATTCTCGGTTCCTTTGACCACCGTCTCAAACCACTAGCCAAACGCAAAATCTCAGTCTATCACCTGTTCCTCAAACCGCATTTCCACCAAAAAAAAACGCAGCTCATACCATTGACAGCCACCTCCGTCTCCTTCCATTACCCCTTTTCAAAACCTGCCATAAACCAAAACAACCTAGAAAAATCCTAAACCAGAATCTTTTTGACTCCACCAATCATCCTTACCGCAAAGCTTTGAAAACCTGCAAACAAAAAAAACATATCAAGTCAATATCAAACCCCTAAACCATCTCCATTCAACTGTCTTCCCTGCAAAATACAAACTCTACTCCCTCAACTTTCTGCAGCAAAACACCCAACCTCACACGATCCTTCACCAATCTGAACCATCAATCCAAGAAAACTCAGCATCAAAGAACAAACCTTCGGCCAAAATCCGTCACTTTTCTGGCCACCGAACTTCAACCTGCATAACCACAAACCGCCACCGCTTACAAAAGAAACCTTAAACCCCAAGCTACCTCTCATCCTGCACCATCACAGAACACAGGATCAATCCAAACCAGTAAACTCATAACCGTTTCCTCACCACCCGAAAACCCTCAAAGCACCTCAAACCAACACAGACAAACCCGTAACGAACCACCTGAACATAAACAGAACAACAACAATATCATCACCTTCATAACACAAACTCCTAATCCATAAATCAGATTTGAAATTCGCACAAGCCTAGAGCCATCTTCCAAAACCATCCGCCGCCTCCGCCATCAACCCGAAACGAACCTATCAAACCAAAACCACAGAAAACACCAAACCCAAATCCACCATTGTAGAACCGACAACTTCCGCAAACCTTCCTTCCAACCTCACTGTTAAACCCTCGCCATCACACCTCATAAACCGGCCAAAAAAAAAACCTGAGAGACCGAAACACACATCCAGAACACAAACCTTACAAGCCACTCTTCATCACCATACAACCATTCCTCATAAACCACCTCCAGCCAACATCAAAGAAAAGATAGTGAGGATCTGAAGATTGAAAAGAAGAAGAAAAAAACCAACAATACCTCAGACCTATTTGGATCTTCAAGTCCTCAACCAAAGCCAAAACAACCGCAAATCAATTCTTTCATAAACCGAAATCATCCCCATCGCACCATTTCAAATCTCTTCCACCAAAGCCTCGGACCAAAAGCTGTGAGAAATGAACCAGAGAACTCCATTAGCAAACCACTGTTCAAAACCGAGGGAGAAATCCAAGCGAACCAGGCTAGACCGAGAGAGACAGATTCGAGATTGAGAGACAGAGCGGACGAAATCCGTTACTCTTTTGAATCCACCCATTCTCACTGCACAACCCAAACCGCCGACGAATAACTTATGACTCTCCTCATCAATCCAGTCGAACCGAAAAAATAAATCTAACGCACAAACCTGAACCACAACCACCGTCCTTCATCGCCACCTAAACACAAATATGAACTCACCCAAGCCAAAATCACCTCCGTGAACCACCGTTCAAACAAACCATCTTCAACTCTTCTCTGAAACCACCGCTCACAAGACCTCCGTTAACCCCCAACCACGAACCCCCTTTTGCGCCGGCCACCACTATTTCACCTTTTCCGCCGGAGACGGAGAGACAAAGGCGATTGAGACGGAGAGACAGACACGATTGAGAGTGAGAGAGCATCGCTGAGCTGAGAGAGAGATGACATCGAGAGTGGGAGAGTGAGCAAGTCGCGCGGAATTTTGATGATCTACCCTGTTTTCTCGTGTGAAAAATTTGTGAACTGGAGTTCCACAAACCCTAAGTTTTTTCTTTGGGCATCAGCTTTACCGAACCGGGTTGGCCCTTGACCCGGTCGGTTTTCCCAATCCCGCATCACACCCCTCCATGGAGTTATTTGATTGTGGGCTAGGCCCACCGATTTAGCAATTTGGCCCCCCTCTGTTTTTTTATTTAGGGATTTATTTCTCTTTCTTTTCTTTCTTGTTTTAAATATATATATAAAATAAATAAAAACAAACATTTTAATTTTAGAATTTTTCTTTTCTATTATTATTATTATATCTAGAAATTTATATATATATAAAATAAAATAAAAAACATTTTAATTTTAATTTTCTTTTCTACTCTATTGTTATTATATTTAGTTAAGAAAGTTATATTTATATAAAATAAAAAATACATTTTAATTTTAGAATTTTCTTTTCTATTATTATCATTATAAGTAGTTAAAAAAAAAATGTATATAATTTCTTGATTTTTATTCTAGAGGGCCGATGATATAACGAAGGCCACGATAAATCGTTTCCGATTAATCGTGACCCCTATGAGGCCATTGCATTTTATTTCTATTTCATATATTTATTTATTTTCTTTCCATTTAATTCATTATTTTTTCTATTTAATTTATTTAATCCATTTCATTCTATTTTTAGTTTATTTCACTTTACTTTTTATTTTTTATTTATTTCTCGCAAGTTTACACCATTTAATTTAATTTTCAAAATAATAATTCCTTGGTCCAACGCCAAGTTCACTTCACATACACTCACATACGTAAGTCGGTCGTTTACGATCGCCATCTGCACATTCCTTACACTTCACAACTTTCTAACTTAAACAAAATTGTCGCACTGCGCTTGTTTTCCACCCCCGCATTCTCGATCCATATATCGAGCCATAGCCTGGTTACTAAGCCTTTGTCTTTGCATTTTCCATTTACTTTATCCAATTTATTTTTGCAAGTAGCAACCTATGCCTTAGACTTAGGAGCTTGCACCCTCATTTATTTATTTTTGTTTATGCATTTCAATCCAAAAGGGAAAGAACTCCTGCAGTTGACTCAATGTCATAGGAAGTTTAGCCATCCCTAGTTACCTTTTTGACCTTAGCCATTAGGTCCTTAGCTTTTTATTTTACAACTTTTTTGTGACTTTCCCAAAGTCACGTGAGTGTTTGCCATAACACTTACCTTCCCCGCGAACCTTGAGCGTAACCAAGTGTTCGTTAATCCTTAGGAGAACTACGAGTGCTCTGATTCTATACCCGATACGTAGGCATCGATGCGATGTTGTGCGAGCACCATTAGAAATAAAACCTTAGGTTCCCATAATTTTAGCAAGCAATAAATAACAATAACACAAATATTAACAAGAGGTTCCCGTAGGATACTGCGGATGCTTAGGATGCTAACACCTTCCCTAGGTATAATCAACCCCCGAACTTAGTTTCTCCTTATTTAGGGTTTTTTACGATCTTTTTCCCTTTTCCTTTTGAATTAAATTAAAGTCAGTGGTGAACATTAAATGTTTTGCGATTCAAGCTCAATCAATAGCTTGGTATCCGATTCTCACCGCGACATAGATAATAAATGAAAATCATAGAGACCGACTCACGACTCTATGCAAATGCAATGCGGTACCGACTCAATCATCTCAAGTTCACTCAAGAACTATTGGAACCATCGCTCGTTACCTAAAGTAACTCCCCGTCGGGCATACAATGTTCACCCATTGCTCACACCCCACATGGGCACACATGTTTATGGATTGCTCACACCCCACGCGGGCACACAATCTGATTGCTCACACCCCACACAGGCACACAATCATTTGTGATTAAATCACCCATTGGTCACACCCCACATGGGAATACAATGTTTATGGATTGCTCACACCCCACACGGGTACACAATTCGATTTCTCACACCCCACATAGGCACATAATCTTGTTGTAACCATCGTTCACACCCCACATGGGCACACGATGTTACAACAGATTCACATAGAATCCCACAATACAAGAATGCAAACATTATGCTTCACATGCAAAATGACCCACAACATTCTTGAAAATGCATACATATTCACAATATAATTATGCATTCATCTCATACAATCACAAACAACTATACACATTCACATCAATTACGCCAAACGATAACAAACTCTTTCACTATCAACATTCATTCATTTTCACTTCACGAAATGCATTTATTTGCCAAACGGCCAGTATACCACAATCAGTCCCACAATTCCTTAACTAACATAATTATGTTTTATCGGAAAAGTCGGGTAAGAGTCTAATAAAAATTACATATTTTAGCATCATTAGTTTCTACATGTTTTTAGCTTCGAATCGATATATGGAACGCTTAAAACAGGTACTCAGATCAAAAGTTATGAAATAAAACAAAATTTCCCACTTCCAGGCCTCGCTGAGCGTGGAGCATGCTCGCTGAGCGAAAAATGTTATGGAAAGCTCACTGAGCGAGGAAACGCTCGCTGAGCGAGAACTGCGATTTCAACAACAGCACAGTCACGCAACAGTCAACCTAAAGGGCTCCAAAACCCCACCAAATCTCCACATATATGATCATTAACATGTATTCATTATCATACTTCAATTATATCAAGTTCTAACCGTCTAATCTACCAATTTCTTAGATTTTCATCAAAACCCTAAAACCTATTATTCTCTAAACTCCTCCAAAACAAAAACCCAATCAATCTAACACATACATAATCATACACAAGGTTAAGATAACAATATTTCACACCCTTACCTGATTGTTTCGATTCCTAGGAGCTATCTTGAAGATTTTCCAAGTTTTCCTCTTTTCCTTCTCTTTTCTCTTCTTCTCCTTTTCTTTCCTTTCTATTTATTTCTATTTTCCTTTTTTTCCCCACTCTTATATCTTTCTATTTTCCACCAAATATCATTTTTCTCACACAATATAATTCTACACCAATTCTAACTTAACATTAATTAGCAAATGTCTAAAATACCCTTCAATCTAATTTTACCCGAAAATTCTCAAAACGGTAAAATAATATAACATATCAACATATCATATAAACACACCAATTCCATAATTAAAACAATTATCACTCAATTTAAATAAAAGACTCAACGGAAATGAAATAATCGAATCGGGGCGTTACACTATCTGTGAGGCACATAAGGATCACCATCCTCATAGTAACAAACTGTTGGATTAAAATCAAAGTCCATTGATCCTCCTTTTCCTGCAACCATCTACACATCTTCATAACTCCACCCGAGTCTTCATGTATAGGCATCTAGCTGCTCGAGATAAAATCCAATTAACATGGAATGTAGCACACTCCCCAAAAGAGATACCATACCTCTTAGTTTTTTTTCCTCCTATCAATGTCAGATACTAGACACATGCTTTAGAAAAGCAAGACTTGCTAAATAAGAACAGAGTCCTTCCACAAGATTTTAAATAGATAATCACCAAAATCTTCAAAGGCATTCATTCCTCTCCCATATGATAATCTAGAATACTCCTGATCACTTGCTGACTATCCACATCCAGACTTCCAAGCAATCAATACCTAATTTACTTCAGTCATATCTATATTCTCCTTCCAAGGCAGACCTTCTACTTCATCATTCTCTCGTATGACTATCTAAATGCTCCTTAGGCAATAATGTAGGCTTCCAAGTTCCAAAACTAGAGCATAATCATGCTTTACCAAGGATATCCAACCCAAATAATGTCCTAACACCAAGTTAGAACATCTTCCACACACCAAGATAAAATTCTTGACATTCTCCACCAATTGGATTTACTATAGCATAGTACTCCAAAGAACTGAATAAATCCAATCAAAACTGCGCCACCAGCTTGAAAAAGAACTCCAGAAAGAGAGAAATAAACTCTCATCCACCTTCAAGAAGAAAAAAAGCTCCTTGAGTCTTCAACTCATCACCCTTTTTCCCAAGCCACTATTCCATAAATGAATTTTAATAGTGCACCTTAGATAACACTTTATTACAAAAGCGTTGCTATAAGTTAAATAAAAAATAAAACACGAAAATTGCTCATGAAAAATAGTAAAAGCGCTGCTAAAACTCCTATCTTAGACAACGCTTTTGGAAAAGTGTTGTCTAAGGTTGACATTAGCCAGCGCTTTTTGAAAGCGCTTTTAAAGGAATATATTAGAAAACTCTTTTCTCAAAAGAGCTGTCTAAGGTCTTATAAATTTTAAAAAAATAAACTCAAAAGCGCTGTCTAAGGTTGACATTAGCCAGCGCTTTTGAAAAGCGCTTTCATTGGGCTATCTTAGCCAGCGCTTTTCTAAAAAGCACTGTCTAAGGTCTAATTAAATTAAAATTATACAATATTTATTATTCTGTTTTCATTCATTCTTTCTCCCCGCGTATGATTCAAACACGAACGAAACCCTATTTCCGTCGTCCACCATCTGAAACCCCCATTGCCGTCGTTCATTCTTCCATTGTCGTCGTCGTTCAAGCTAGTTTGTTGTCGTCGTTCAAGCTAGTTTGTTTCCACCGTCGTTCTAAGTTTTGATATGTCTGACTATACTTACTATTCTGGTATGTCTTCTTTATCCATGGTTCGTTTCCCCCATTGTTCTGAGTTCAGTGATGTTTTTGTTTTTCTTGTACTAAATTTACGTTGTTTAGGGTTTACATTGTTGTTGTTGTACTTCTTTATCCATGGTTTACATTGTTATTGTTGTACTTATTTATTGACTGATTCTTCAATCCGTGAGAGATAGATGTGAATAGGAGTTAAGTATCTGAAACTTTCAAGTGAATTAGAGCTTCATGTAAAATTGTTTCTGAGATAGTGAGAGCTTATGTACTTTGAAAGAGTTAGAAGACTAAAACAATAGGGTGAGTAAAAAATAAGTGCTTTGAAACGGTTATAACAAGAAAATAAAGGAGGTTACTTTTAAGACAACTTATAAATCTTCTTTTTTTGGTGAGAAAGGTGATTTGCATATAGCAGTTGTAGTTGTAAGCATAGTTAGAGTGAGTTAAATAAATTTAGGAAACACATTGTTACCAGCTTTAGAGCAAACAATTATAACACAAATTGACTAATAAACACAAATTGGCTAGAAAGTATATACACTTAAAATATACTAAACCAATGGCGTTTCCTTCACTTGCGGTCTTATAAACCAAAGTGAAATAAACTTTCAGCCTTAGAATGCACACAATACTAGGATTTAGTTTGGTTTGATGATGTTTAAGTAATAGATAGTTAGTGAAATGTAGAACTTGATGGTTTATTCTTGCACTCAAATCTTCATATGGTATTTTATTTTGTTTACCTTAATAAGTAGGAAAACCATGGATAAAAAATGGATGTTTGCCGATTGATTGACCAAAGAGTACGAGAATGGGGTTAAGGAATTCGTTAAGCTTGTTGTTCAACACGTTGAAGACCCCAGTAGAATGAAATGTCCTTGCTTGGGTTGTTGTTATGTGGGTAAGGTTGACACAGATGGATTGAAATCGCATTTACTAAGGCATGGAATTGATCTAAGTTATAAGGGTTGGATATTTCATGGTGAGAAAATTAATGAGAATGTTGAACCGAGAGGGAAAAGTAATACGACCTATGCTTCAGACGACAACGACACAGAAACATATGATTGTGATCGAGTCGAAGAGATTGCAAAATCACTTGAAGAAGATTTTAGTGATTGTCCCAAAATGTTTGAGAGGTTGGTAAGCGATGCAGAGAAACCGTTGTATAAAGGTTGCACTAAATTCACAAGACTATCTGCGGTATTAAAGTTGTACAACTTAAAGGCGGGCAATGGATGGTCAAACAAAAGTTTCATAGAGTTGTTGGCCCTTATAAGAGAAATGCTACTAGAGGATAATGTTCTTCCTAATCGAACCTATGAGGCAAACAAATGTTGTGCTCTATTGGCATGAGCTATGATAAGATACATGCTTGTCCAAACGATTGTGTTTTGTTTTGAAACGAATATGCATCGTTAACTGAGTGCCCTAAATGTGGTTTGTCTCGTAATAAGAGAAAATTGTCTCCAGCAAAAGTCTTATGGTATTTTCCTATAATTCCGAGATTTAGGCGCATGTTTCGTAGTGAAACCGATGCAAGACACCTGACTTGGCATGCAGATGAAAGAATCATTGATGGAAAGTATCGACATCTGGCTGATTCACCATAGTGGTCAAAAATTGATAATGATTATCCTAACTTTGGATAAGAAGCAAGAAACCTTCGCTTGGCATTATCTACTGATGAAATGAACCGGCATGGTCTTCAAAGTATCTCACATACCACATGGCCTGTGATTCTTATTATTTATAACCTACCTCCATGGCTATGTATGAAGCGTAAGTACATGATGTTATCTATGTTAATCTCTGGGCCTAAACAACCATGGAATGACATAGACGTATACTTGACACCTTTGATCAAATATTTAAAGATTTTGTGGGAGAATGGTGTGAAGGTTTATGATGGATATAGGAAATAAATTTTCAATTTGAGGGCAATATTGTTTGGCGCAATTAATGATTTTTCAGCATATGGGAATCTATCTGGGTATAGCATTAAAGGTTGTAATACCTCAAAATTTGCCCTCATTCTTTTTTACCTTAACTGGCTTACCGCTTTGCATTTCATCTGCATCTTCCACTAAGGCATTAACAACATAATATTGCATTTCATTGTTTCCATGAGGCATGAGATCAATGTCGTATGAAGAGCCAGGTTACCCCTCTGCTTGGTGGTTTCTACTTCACGGGAATTTGTTTCATGGATTATGGTATTAGGGTTTCACATTTTATGAATGGTCATCAGAGAAATTCAGGGCTTTGATTATATGATCATCAATATCATCCTCTTGTTGTTTGATTAGGGTTTACCTTCCTAATCAAGCGATCCTCGGGGAATTCACTTAGGGAAATTCACGAGCGCACCTAATCCATCATTAAGGTGTTTTACTATATCTGTTTTGGATTAGGGTTTTGGTTTCTTCTTGACAGTTCAAGTTGTATTCCTTCTCATGGAAAGTCTCAAAGAGAATTTGGAATTTTTGTTCATGCTTTGGTCTGAGGGCACGTCACCAATTGAGGTCTTGTATGAAATCGAGGCATCTTCTTGTGATATGAATTTTCCTACCCAAGGGTGATTTATCCGACTATTACACTCAAGACTGCTCCTCAGTAGTGCACATCGCAATTGTTAAGGTTTCATCAAAATCATAATTGAGTTTCGCTATAAATCGTGATTCGCAAGTGACTTGTGTTGGACATTTAAATCATGAGTTGGGGTTTATTTCCCTAATTGTGTAATATTCCATAGATTTTCCTGGCAAAGTTTTGTCCATGAGTGGACCTTATCACTCAAGGAGTTCCATTATTACACGAGATGTGGGTTATTGAGGTCGGAGTTTTTATGGGCTAAAGTTTGAGGTTCATCGAGGATGCGAGTTTAACTTGGTTTGGAAGTTGGATGCGGGATAAGCACGTTAATGCATTGAGTCTCTAGAATTCTTATTTGTTATCAATCCACCAACTATTTCCGTATTCGTTTTTTGAGGTTCATTCTCTAAACTCGATCAAAATAAATAAAAATGTTTTTAAAGTCATTTCTCATTCAAGTGTCCGGATGCGAAACTATATCCGAATCTCCTATTTCATTTAGCCCAAACCAATCCAAGTTAATCATATCTTCTTAAATCATTTCCAAAATTCATGTCTAAATAAAATAATGTCCTTTTGTAGAATCATGATTTTTCTTCTCCTTTTCCAAACTCATTATCAATTGCTTTGTTAGGCCATGTCATGTAAGGACTAGGCCCATTAACCATTATTTTATTTCTTTCTTTTTCTTATTTTTAAAGGAAACAAAAATTTGATCAAAAAGGAATTTCATCATCATCTTGTAAAACAATAGGGGGTCGCAGGAGAGATGACTTTTTCACTAGATAATTTTGACAGAAAAAGGAAAAATGATGGGAGAAAATTCAGAATGCAAGAGGAAACTCAACATGTTATCAGGGGATACATAAATATGTGAAAAAAGGAGTGATACAAAGATCAGTGATACAAAAATCAGTTATAAAAAATCAATTATGCATAAATCAGTTATAACAAACTGATAAGGAAAAGTTCAATGATAGCAAAGGAAAAAACCAGAAAAATGGGGGACATCTCTAACTGATATAGAGAATCCATAACAGAAAACTGAAGACTACTCAACAAAAATCTCTTGAACCTCACTCTTCAACGGATAACAGAATTCAGTTAGGATTTCCAACTTCTCACAAACTTTCATCACCTTCTACCTCTCTCTTCTCCTTTAATCAACAAAAAACTCATTCTTGGACCCTCCATCAAAAAACCCTCACCAATCTTCAAAGGGCCTTCACCTTCAAACCTTCATCCACAAGCAAAAAAAAGAACCTCATAACCAATCTTCAACCTGCAAAAGCATCAATAATCCATTTTCAGCAATCTCACCGAAACGAAGCATTCGTGAGTATAACAAACTTGCAAGAACCAACAACAAATCAACATGAACTCACAATAAAAGCAGAAACAGAGAACCTCCTCACGCGGATTGAATCTCTGCATCAATCTTTATCTTCAAGCCCGCATCACCTTCAAGTTTCATCAGTCGTCAATCATCAAAGTTATCTGCAACCTGGCAATCCAATCAACATGAAAGAAAAGCAAAAACAGAAACCAAGAAGAGCGATCAAAGAGGGGGAATAACAAGAACGATTCCGCAACGAAAAAGAGAAAGATCAAGAGAATTGTATCTGCCAAAGCTCCATCTCTATTCGGTTCTTTTGTGTTGGTATCCTGCCTATTCAATTGGTGGTGAAGTTTTGTTCCGCGCGAGTTTGGCCGAGGATTAATGGCGATGAGAGCTTGATTTAACTCCGATGTCACCGTAAACAAACTACGGTGCGACACAAGTTCCTCTTAATAAGCCGTTGCGAGATGACGAAGCTTTCACGACGGGAGGTGAAGGAAAGGAGCTGAAGACGATGCACGATGCGACAGAGCTTTATCTTTGGCCAACGGAAGCGATCGAGTGAGGGAGGAAAGTCACGGCTGAACAAGAGAAGAAAGTTCGTGGTTATTCGTCGGCGGTGATGACGGAAAAGGAAAGCATCATTAGTGAGGCTGATTTGGTTGATGGGAGAAGCTCCGACGATATGGTGGTGTTGACGGAAGAGGGAGAAGCGAAGATGTGAATGGTGAAGGTGAGCGACTCGGTGGTTGTCGTGGTTTCGGCAACGACTTTCGAAGACGGAGTGAGATGAAGGTGATAGGGAGAGGGCGAAGTCGGAAGGCGGTGAAGCAAAAGTCTCGACGGAAGGATTTTGAGTTTGACAATGGAATTCTTGGGGGGGAAAGGCCATTGATGGCCGGTTGTCAACAAGGTGTTCTCGGCGGCGGTTGTTCAAGGAAGAAGAAGATGGACGTGTTTATGTTGTTGGCCCTTTCTGAATTAGGTTAAGTTTTTCACTAAATTATGGTAGCATGAGTATTGGGCCTAACTTCAGCAAGAACCTTATGGCTCTTCTATATGCACCACCTAAATTCAGAAATCCACCCATCTTGCACAAGCTGAGTAAGGAATTGGGCTTCGGCCCATGGAAATATTACGCGCACCCACCGGTTTTCTATTTACACCCCCTCCTGTGATTCTGGGTTTAAGGAAATGGGCTTGGAGCCATTTTTGCTTACTGCACCACATATTCACAATTGCACCCTTTGTTTTTTTTATTTTTTAGATATTTTGTTAAATAATATTCTTGGAAAAATGTTAATTAATTTCTTTTTTTATTTCATTTTTTTGTGGATTAATTTCTTAATCCATTTTCCTTGTAATTTCTAACTAGATTTTTGTAGACAATTTTAATTAAGATTTTCTTTGATAATTCTAATCATTTGTTGTGAATTAATTTTGAATTAAGTGGTTCATGAGTTTTTTGATCGGTGAAGACCGATTTCGATTATGGCGAAGCTCCGCAAAGATGATTATGGAAGATGGGCATTTATTTTGCTCATAGGAGACTACAAGACCTTGCTTGGGGATTTTTTCGTATTTCTTTTATGTGAAGAGTCGTCACTTCGATCAAGTAAGTGATTTCGAGTTTTTTCGGCCTTTAAGCATCATTTTAGTCGTATGCGGCTTAGGATCATATAATTTAAGGTGCATATTGAGCCCTTCCACCTGAGGCATTGGATATATATGTGATTATTGTTGGTTTGTGTCGATTTCGGAGCTTAGGGATTAGGTTACGAACCATTAGGATCGATTCCTTTCACTTCCCCTTAAAATCCACTTTTTTGCCCGTTTCGTCGCAATTATTAAAAATAGTTTTAGGAGAGATAAAATTCTGGAAAAATTCATGAGTGATCCTCATCCTCTTAATTAATTTGTCATATCTTTTGTTTCCAGATTTGGGTGGTTTTAATAATTAATTTGGATTTTAGATCATAAGCTGTCCCAAAAAGGAATGTTTTGGCATAAGGGATCGAAATCGATTTTTCCCCATAGGTGTGAAACCTATTTTTTGTGTGTGATTAAGCACTGTAATTTGTGACATTTTGATGCTCATTAGGCATTTTTTTCATAATTTTTAGTGCCCTTTTTGATCCACTTTGTGGAGTTGTTTTTCGATAACCATGCTTTGTTACCTTGCTAATCAAGTATTTGTTTTGGCACTTTGGTGCATAATTTTATGAAATCCTTTTGTACAATATAATATAATGACTATATCATTCCATGGATTTAATTTCATAATTTTTAAAGGCTTTTTGCTATTTTTCCATGTCACCTAGATCCTAGGTTGATTCATGTGTGTATTTGCTCCATATCCTAGGATTTAAGAAGGCATTCATGCCATTTGATTGAGGGGATTTTTGGTAGCTTTTGGGAGTTTATTATAGGTCATTTGTATGTCTTTAATTCCAGTCATAGGTCACTTTTTGAACCATACTCATTTGGTTTGTTTTGGTGCTTTAAAGTGCATAATTACTTGAACATGTTTAACTTAAACTAGATTCTCTTCTCCTCTAAATAATAACTTGAATTATGTGGAAATCATTAATGCCTATTCATGCATTATAATTGCATCTCATACCTTGTATTCTACTGACCCATAATCATTTCATTCATATTCACATGCCATTCATCTTTAATTTGCATCATTTGCGATTTTATGCGATTTTTGTTCATTTCTTCTCATGTATTCTTCTCCTTGCTCCATATGCCTAATCCATTACATCCATGATTGTATATTCATGCATCCTCATTCATAAATATTCACTACTGACTTTTATGTTCATTTCATGTATTAATTCATGCTTGTAAGCCATACGCATTCATACTTCATCCATAAACCCTAATTTGCATTTAGGTGAACTTAAGTGAACTTTTTGTACATAGTTTGACCTTGTGAGGTATCCTATCATACTTAGGGACCTATATCATGTAGATACTGACTTTAGAAGTCATGTGACCTTTAGGTACCTTCACCTTTTGACTTAGGTCTTATTTTGAACCCTAGTTCCATTCTAGGACGTTTATGGTACTTAATCGCTTTCATGCTTCGATTTTACTTTCAATATGCATTGTCATGCTAACTTTTGTTTTGTAGGGGGAAAGATTGAGGTAAGCATTACTTCATTCCTATCTCTTATGCATTTTAATTGTCTTTGCCTTAGCATTTTGTGCTTTCTTTTAGGCTTTCCCTTTCCTTAGAGACAACTTAACTTCCTTAGGAAGTAAGTTAGTTTCTAACTCTTTTTTCTTCTTTTCCTTCTCTTTCTTAGGATTAGAATACCTCATTAATCATAGGACCTCTCTTGTACATAATAACTAACTTAGGGTTGTGTCTTAGTCCCCTTAGTTTATCCTTTTTTCAACTTGAGTCTTTCTTTCCCATCTCATAAAGAAAATAATAAAACATTTAAGAATAAAAGCCGAACAATCTTGTACGACACGAGACTTTGTTGCGGAGTGTTTATACGCGTCCTGTTTCGGGGCGAGGTGTAAATACTTCCCGCGATGGATAGGTCTTAGTACAAGAACGTTCACAAACAAATTCAAAATACTTCTTTTAAAAGACAAAAAAACAAATAACAAGCGACTATCCTGCGGGAACTTCTTTTCTCATCTCATTCACTCACAACGCGAACTCGCGACGACTTGTCACACATGCAAGACGGTAAACGGACTCGTGCCAAACGAGCCTGCAACACCTGAGCATAGACATACGCAGTTCCAGCTGTAAAAAATACAAACAAATAGTTCCCGCCTTAGTTAGGCGAACAACGTCGACTCTGATCCTCATTATCCCGATGAGGTACGTAGGCAGCGGGGTAGGGCCCGTTCGAGCACAATCTTTATTTTCCCTACATTTCCCCTTTTATTCTCATTTTCTTATTTCAGTTCTTTTCTCATTTCATTCCATTCCAGTTAGCGGTTTTGTTCAACAACATATTATTTCTCACCCTTTGAAACAAGCAAGCAAGCGTGGATCCCGTCGGGTACGACGGACGATCTGGGGTGCTAATACCTTCCCAGGTCGTAACCGACTCCCGAACTCAGATCTTTGGTTCGCAAGGCCTTGTCCTTTCCTTCTTCCTCAGGTTTGTGCAACATTACCTTTCCCATTCATTCGGGATAAAAATGTCTGGCTGGCGACTCTAACCTTTCCGCGCCACTTTCGCGTTTGTACTAGGATGAAAATCCCGGGAGCGACAGCTGGCGAATCTGCTGGGGATCGAACCCAGAATCTCTGGTTTCCCTTGTAGAGTCAATCCTAGCGCCTCTTTGGTTTTGTTTCTTTGGGTGTTTATTTGCTTGTTGATGTGTGCTTTAGTTTAGCTTTACTGTTTTCATTTACAGCTTTTATTTACAGCTTTACTTTATCGCATTTATTTACCGCTTTCAGTATTTTATTTTCCATGCATCATATTATACTGGACTGTCTGGCTGTGCTGGTTTTCATTTTTTTCTGTGGGTTGGGAGTTACTGTGAGATAAGCCAAATACCCGGCTTGAGTGCACCATAGGATTAGCGTGGACAGACATTGTACTCTTATGGTATCTCACCATGATGGGTGGCGATGTGTTCCACACCCAGATTGCGACCGTCTTGGAACTATCCTGTGTGGGGATTACCTCACTTCGGGATACAACCTTGATGGTTATGTGCAGCTGGGGACCGATCATTGAGAACCTTAGTGGAAACAACCCTCTCCAGTGATGACAGTGGCAGACCACATTTGTTGGCAAACCCACTCGCATCCGAGGGTCCACTGGGAACTCGCATAGGATGGCCTGGTTCTCTCATAGGAATCCAGTCAAGGCAAACTGTTCGTATGACGGTACTATTGTACCCTTCAGGATGAATGTACTATTGTTTCTTGATTCAGTGCTTGAAGCTGGGGACCGATGAGGGATGCTTGTTTCCTTGGACTCAGCCGAGGCCTCCCTGAGTAGTACATAATGCCAAACTGATTCCCTGATTTGGTCATGAGCCATTTCTCAGAAATGGTGAACGTATTATTGCTATTCGGCTTTGAGAGTCCGTGATGTTGACCCGAGTAGCACACCCGTGAGATTGGAAGGGGTTTACAGGTTTGCAGGAACCCTAAACTTCAACATACCCACTTTGTCAGTATTGTTCAGTGTTCTATGGTTCTCTGATTCTGAGATTCGGGATTTCTATTCAGAGAAATTGTTACTGTGATTACCATTGCGACCCTGATATTGTGACTGTTATTATGACTCTCCACAGACACTTGGCTCGTTGTTCAGCTTCAATACCATCAGTGACTATTCTATTATGTGATCCAGTTCTACAGTTATTGGGTTCTCAGTTATGGGGTTTTGTACAGAGATAGTGCTGCTATTATGGTTCTATTCAGACAGTTGGTTCATCGCTCAGCACCAGCATCAGATCATTGATCACATGCCTGTTGCATACATGACATCATAGCATTTCTTCACACATGTTCAATTATTTCCGAGGATCACATATCTGAATCATGTTGTTGGTTTTTTTTCTGTATCAAAACTTGAATCAAAGCATATAGATTCCTCAGAAATAACTGAACATGACATTTGCATACATCCTTGCATTCTTGACAGGTGTTCAGAGACAAATTCTTTTCCTGGCTTGATTTCTCATCAGAATGGACAACTTGAATCACATTCATCAAGGTATATATTTGAAACAGCTCCGGGCGGAGGTAACCGAATGAAGACCCAATTGGGGCAATTCAGGGCAGAGGTATAAGCTTTATTTCAGAACCAGAAACTGCTGAAACAGGAAGTCAACCAGATGAAGACTCAGATTATCTTGGTTATGGAAATTCTGAACCAAGCTTATTTTCATCCCTATTGAGGGGAACTACGCTGCTCTGATTCTCCATTGGTCAATGGAGATACGTAGGCAGGAGATCTTGAGATCTTTCCGAGCAACCTTATTTATCAACTTCACTTATCAAGCTCTTCCCTCCAGATGTCATTTGTCGGCATCCAATTTCAGCTTCCCAAGAGAGTCCAGCGGGCAGAGAATACGAGTAAGGTCCAAAACACCTTGAGAAGAAGTTTGATCATATTCCGATGTCGTACGTGCAACAAGTTTCATCATTTACGCAAATTCGGAGTGGTTGAGCTAATTGCATCAGGATCATCTCTGACAAAGTTTCCTTTGGGGTTTCAATGCCAAGTATGACTATCATTCTGGGGCACCTGGCCTTTTAATTGAAGATTGCAAGTCTTTCAGAGGCAAAGGTGAAGACAAGGTCCAGAATTTGATCGACTCAAAGGTCATCATTCCAGAAAGTCTGCTCACATATTGAAGTCTCCTCATCAAATGGGTCTCCCAATTTGCAAAGGCATCTTCAGAAGCAATAAGTCCATACGGAGTCAAGTCTCCTCAATGACGGCAATGTTCAGCTTCTTTACTGCATTTTGATTTGTAGTTTATATTGTTTGTTTAAACATTTGTATGCATGCATGAAACTTATTTGTTTTTGAATGTTAACCATAATAAAATGCACATGTTTTTCTTGAAGTAATCCATTCGTATTCACTCATGATTTTGTGTATGTGCATTGCAATACCAACTGTTGTGCTTAAACTCTATCAGGGAGGATGACGAAATGAAAACGCAAAAACTCTAATTGTTCGCTTTTGAGAAAGACCCTGTTGACGATGTACAGGCATTGTTTCAAATCCTAAACACCGGAGATATAAGGGAGATAGGCCCTCGCCAACCCGTTTGAGCCTTGAAGTAGGAGTTTCTTTTCGCATGAAGAAAACCCTTGCATTTAACCCAGGGGCAGGGTAGGCGTCAGTTAGGTTGACCAAGCGTTCAAATTTCAAAAAGGAGTGCAAACCTAAGGATCCATTACCTTTCGTTATACTAAATCAAGAGGTCCAATGACCAGAAACCACAATGGTTATCCCAAGCAAGAGGTCCAGAGATCGGAAACCACAATGGTTATCCCTCATCAACTAAAAAGTGAGACAGTCACGACCCTTTCAAAGCAATCAAGACAAACAGTGTCACACAGTTTGTTCAAAAAATAAGAAGAAAAAAAAATGAAAAAACCCGCTAAGTCGAAACTTGAAAACAAGTGACTTAGGCAAAAATTAGGGCATCCCGCTGGACTTCACAATCAAAGATTCACAAGAATTAGTCCAGGCAAAAGTTAGGGATAAGAAAAAGAATGCAAAAGTGAAAAACGAAAAGGATTACACAAGAAAGATCCTCAAACAAGAACAAATTCGTGTGGCACAGACACGAAAGACTAAGGGGTGACTGACTCCCAACAACAACCTGTTTGGTGCTTACACTGTTAGTGTAATTGTTTCCTCAACCATCACAAAACCCTTTTTGAGAGGTGAACGCTTGTGAAAGCTAGCTGAAAATAGGAATGGAGAACATCACGAAGATGAGTGGGCACAAATAAATTTCGAGCCTATATCTTTTGTTTCTATAACCGTGAACCAGGCCACGATACAACCCTCAAAAGTCCTAACTGAAACAGGGTTATTTTTGAGAGCGTACTACCACGAGACCGTGTTCCTGACTCCTATGAGTGGTGTTGAAAGATCTTTGTTGGTGTTGCATGTGCATGCTTTCTATTATTCAAAAAAAATTAATGTCGTATCTTAACCAGTGATCCGCTCACAAAGGTTTGCGACATCTTTTTCAGTAAAACTTCAAAATTAACATGTGTGTTGCATTAGAATTTTCATTCTAAAAAATAAACATTTTCTTCTTGCATACATTTGTTTGGCATCATAAAAGTCCATGTATGGAATCTCAGTCCAGAAGCTTAATCTTGCCAAGTTGAGAAGTCTGAAACTTCCGAAGGACAATCTGTCGAGGTGTACTTTTCAAGAAAACTCCATCGAGTAGGGACTTTCCAAACAATCGTGGTAAGAGCCAACTAATCTGGTGAAATCATGGCAAGCAATCTCTTCAAAGTTCAGCCAAGCTAGGGAAATCACTTCGAGATACAAATCTCTCAAAGAGCCATCAGGCGGAGGCATTATTCAAATTTCAACCAAACTGGGGCAATCACTTCGAGATCAAATCTCTCATAAGTCTGATGCATTCATTCAAATTTTAGCCAAACTGGGGCAATTACTTCGAGATCCAATCTTCCGAAGAATAGTTGATCTGGGTGTTTTCTTCAAAGCAGTCATTCAGAGGTGATCACTTCAAGACTTGTACTGGGGCAGGCCACCCCAAGAGCACTGGAAGTTACTTTCTCCTGAAGACGGTTAATCAGAAGCACCTACCCAAGGTTCAAAATACTAGGACACACTATCTCACAGTGATATGAGGTTTTTCATGAATCCTCGCGAGGAAAATTCTTGCACAGACCATGCAGTCTGGGGCAGTTATTTCGAGATCCAACGAATCTTTCCAAGAGTTTGAAGACACTGAGGCATTTCATATGCCAAGTTTTCTGTAAAATCCTCTTGAGACATTTACTTCTGACGGACCTTAATCTGAGGCGAGTTGAAAATTGCAAAGAACCATTATTCACTCATGATTAGTTGACAACCTATCAACCCGGGGCTAGGGGCAAAGCCATTGTCAGCACAGTACTTCAAGAGTTATTTCATCAGCAAGCTTCATTGATCAAAATTCCTTAGCAAGTCTCATTAGACAATCCCTTCTCCAGTAGTGCGGCAAATGGAAGATTACTTCTTGAGCAGGAGGATATCATCGTCTCTCATCCCCGACATGAGACGCCTTACATCTCTCATTCCCAACATGAGAGGATTTATCTTTTACCCCCAGTAAGTGGCAACTTGAGCTCTTATCTTCAGCGGGAAGCTTTATCATTGACATTATCTGTCATCCCCAGTAAAGTGGAAGTTGAAATCTCTCCCAGCAAGGCAGCAGAAGGTTGGTGCCATCCCCGAGCAGAAGTTTCCCTTCAGACAGGGGCAATTCTCAGCAGTATAAGGAGTGTTTTGCCTCCCCAGCAGTTGCTTCCTTAGCAGTATCATGGCTTTGGTTCCCCACCAGAGTTCAAGAAGGGTCCATCTCCAGCAGGGTCTTGGCGCTCCAATCTCAAAGTCGAATTTATTTTTGGCAGTGGCAGCTGTTCAGAGCCAGTGAATTATTAACAGCTTTCCCCGCAGAGTTGTTTCCTCCTCATCAGGATGGATCAGATCAATGCAGTGATCATCAGTTCCTCCCCAGTCAAGCCATCTGGGATACCTGCAGTCTCCTTATCAGGAGATCTCCTTGCATTGTCATTCGCATAATCATCATTGCGTCTGCATCCTCCAAAGCGTAGCATTTCCATTGTCATGGAGCATTACGCCATAAATTCAAACATATGCATGCCAGCATGGGCCAGTTTTGAGGTATATTACATAAGACCCGTTACATCTCCAATCATATTGAAGTGTTCCCCGCAGAATGCAATTTCGTTGCCCAGGGTGATTACTTCTACCACGTCTTGTTGTTATCCCCGGTTGAGTCCTGTTTCAGTACAACAGTCTCATTTGTTCGCGCCTCCGTTTCAGTACAACGGTTACATCTTGGGCTCTCGTTTAAGTACAACGACCCCATTCCTTTCGAGTCTCCATTTAAGTACAATGGTCTCGTCTTTGAGTCTTGTTTTAGTACAACAGTCTCATTTTTTCGCGTCTCCGTTTCAGTACAACGGTTACGTCTTGGGCTCTCGTTTAAGTACAACGACCCCATTCCTTTCGAGTCTCCATTTAAGTACAATGGTCTCGTCTTTGAGTCTTGTTTTAGTACAACAGTCTCATTTTTTTCGCGTCTCCGTTTCAGTACAACGGTCACGTCTTGGGCTCTCGTTTAAGTACAACGACCCCATTCCTCTCGAGTCTCCATTTAAGTACAATGGTCTCGTCTTTGAGTCTTGTTTTAGTACAATAGTCTCATTTTTTCGCGTCTCCGTTTCAGTATAACGGTCACGTCTCGGGTTATCATTCAAGTACAATGACCCCGTTCCTTTCGAGTATCCATTTAAGTACAATGGTCTCGTCTTTGAGTCTTGTTTTAGTACAACAGTCTCATTTTTTCGCGTCTCTGTTTCAGTACAACGGTCACGTCTTGGGCTCTCGTTTAAGTACAATGACCACATTCCTCTCGAGTCTCCATTTAAGTATAATGGTCTCGTCTTTGAGTCTTGTTTTAGTACAACAGTCTCATTTTTTCGCGTCTCCGTTTCAGTACAACGGTCACGTCTCGGGTTATCATTCAAGTACAATGACCCCGTTCCTTTCGAGTCTCCATTTAAGTACAATGGTCTCGTCTTTGAGTCTTGTTTCAGTACAACAGTCTCATTTGTTCGCGTCTCCGTTTCAGTACAACGGTCACGTCTTGGGCTCTCGTTTAAGTACAACGATCCTGTTCCTTTCGAGTCTCCATTTAAGTACAATGGTCTCGTCTTTGAGTCTAGTTTCAGTACAACAGTCTCATTTTTTCGCGTCTTCGTTTCAGTACAACGGTCTCGTCTTGGGCTCTCGTTTAAGTACAACGATCCTGTTCCTTTCGAGTCTCCATTTAAGTACAATGGTCTCGTCTTTGAGTCTAGTTTCAATACAACAGTCTCATTTTTTCGCGTCTCCGTTTCAGTACAACGGTCGCGTCTTGGGCTCTTGTTTAAGTACAATGATCCCGTTCCTTCCGAGTCTCCGTTTAAGTACAATGGTCTCGTCTTTGAGTCTTGTTTCAGTATAACAAACTCATTGGTTCGCGTCTCCGTTTCAGTACAATGGTCGCATCTTGGGCTCTCGTTTAAGTACAACGACCCCGTTCCTTCCGAGTCTCCGTTTAAGTACAATGGTCTCGTCTTTGAGTCTTGTTTCAGTATAACAAACTCATTGGTTCGCGTCTCCGTTTCAGTACAACGGTCGCATCTTGGGCTCTCGTTTAAGTACAACGACCCCGTTCCTTCCGAGTCTCCATTTAAGTACAATGGTCTCGTCTTTGAGTCTTGTTTCAGTATAACAAACTCATTGGTTCGCGTCTCCGTTTCAGTACAACGGTCGCATCTTGGGATCTCGTTTAAGTACAACGACCCCGTTCCTTCCGAGTCTCCGTTTAAGTACAATGGTCTCGTCTTTGAGTCTTGTTTCAGTATAACAAACTCATTGGTTCGCGTCTCCATTTCAGTACAACGGTCGCATCTTGGGCTCTCGTTTAAGTACAACGACCCCGTTCCTTCCGAGTCTCCGTTTAAGTACAATGGTCTCGTCTTTGAGTCTTGTTTCAGTACAACAAACTCATTTTTTTCGCATCTCCGTTTCAGTACGACTGTCGCGTCTTGGGCTCTCGTTTAATAACAACGATCCCATTCCTTTCGAGTCTCCATTTAAGTACAATGGTCTCGTCTTTGAGTTTTGTTTTAGTACAACAATCTCATTTTTCGCGTCTCCGTTTAAGTACAACGATCGCGTCTCAGGTTATCATTTAAGTACAATGATCCCGTTCCTTTTGATCTCGTCTCAGTGCGATGATAATGGATCGGTTGATACCATTTCCATATTAGATCGGTTGATCTTATTTGAGTCGCAAATCGGTTGATGTTGCGTTAAGTCCTGTTATGCCAACATGCACCCTCAGTGTGGCTTTGATTCGCTCAGCAGTCGCAGTGATTGCATTGATCCTATTCCACCTGGTTCTATCCCCGTTACCTGTTCAAAGGTCAAAATCAAAAAAAAATATAAATAAATAAGAGGGCATATGGCATTTCTGTTATCCTGAGTTCAAATTTTCAAGTTTTATTCGAGTATTCAATCACTCCATACCTTGAACGTCTAAAAGCTGTTGCAATTATTCGTTCAGGTATGCAAATGATTGAATAGGGGCAGCTGTAATACCTCAAAATTTGCCCTCATTCTTTTTTACCTTAACTGGCTTACCGCTTTGCATCTCATCTGCATCTTCCACTAAGGCATTAACAACATAATTGTGCATTTCATTGTTTCCATAAGGCATGAGATCAATGTCGTATGAAGAGCTAGGTTACCCCTCTGCTTGGTGGTTTCTACTTCACGGGAATTTGTTTCATGGATTATGGTATTAGGGTTTCACATTTTATGAATGGTCATCAGAGAAATTCAGGGCTTTGATTATATGATCATCAATATCATCCTCTTGTTGTTTGATTAGGGTTTACCTTCCTAATCAAGCGATCCTCGGGGAATTCACTTAGGGAAATTCAGGAGCGCACCTAATCCATCATTAAGGTGTTTTACTATATCTGTTTTGGATTAGGGTTTTGGTTTCTTCTTGACAGTTCAAGTTGTATTCCTTCTCATGGAAAGTCTCAAAGAGAATTTGGAATTTTTGTTCATGCTTTGGTCTGAGGGCACGTCACCAATTGAGGCCTTGTATGAAATCGAGGCATCTTCTTGTGATATGAATTTTCCTACCCAAGGGTGATTTATCCGACTATTACACTCAAGACTGCTCCTCAGTAGTGCACATCGCAATTGTTAAGGTTTCATCAAAATCATAATTGAGTTTCGCTATAAATCGTGATTCGCAAGTGACTTGTGTTGGACATCTAAATCATGAGTTGGGGTTTATTTCCCTAATTGTGTAATATTCCATAGATTTTCCTGGCAAAGTTTTGTCCATGAGTGGACCTTATCACTCAAGGAGTTCCATTATTACACGAGATGTGGGTTATTGAGGTCGGAGTTTTTATGGGCTAAAGTTTGAGGTTCATCGAGGATGCGAGTTTAACTTGGTTTGGAAGTTGGATGCGGGATAAGCACGTTAATGCATTGAGTCTCTATAATTCTTATTTGTTATCAATCCACCAACTGTTTCCGTATTCGTTTTTTGAGGTTCATTCTCTAAACTCGATCAAAATAAATAAAAATGTGTTTAAAGTCATTTCTCATTCAAGTGTCCGGATGCGAAACTATATCCGAATCTCCTATTTCATTTAGCCCAAACCAATCCAAGTTAATCATATCTTCTTAAATCATTTCCAAAATTCATGTCTAAATAAAATAATGTCCTTTTGTAGAATCATGATTTTTCTTCTCCTTTTCCAAACTCATTATCAATTGCTTTGTTAGGCCATGTCATGTAAGGACTAGGCCCATTAACCATTATTTTATTTCTTTCTTTTTCTTATTTTTAAAGGAAACAAAAATTTGATCAAAAAGGAATTTCATCATCATCTTGTAAAACAATAGGGGGTCGCAGGAGAGATGACTTTTTCACTAGATAATTTTGATAGAAAAAGGAAAAATGATGGGAGAAAATTCAGAATGCAAGAGGAAACTCAACATGTTATCAGGGGATACATAAATCTGTGAAAAAAGGAGTGATACAAAGATCAGTGATACAAAAATCAGTTATAAAAAATCAATTATGCATAAATCAGTTATAACAAACTGATAAGGAAAAGTTCAATGATAGCAAATGAAAAAACCAGAAAAATGGGGGACATCTCTAACTGATATAGAGAATCCATAACAGAAAACTGAAGACTACTCAACAAAAATCTCTTGAACCTCACTCTTCAACGGATAACAGAATTCAGTTAGGATTTCCAACTTCTCACAAACTTTCATCACCTTCTACCTCTCTCTTCTCCTTCAATCAACAAAAAACTCATTCTTGGACCCTCCATCAAAAAAACCTCACCAATCTTCAAAGGGCCTTCACCTTCAAACCTTCATCCACAAGCATAAAAAAGAACCTCATAACCAATCTTCAACCTGCAGAAGAATCAATAATCCATTTTCAGCAATCTCACCGAAACGAAGCATTCGTGAGTATAACAAACTTGCAAGAACCAACAACAAATCAACATGAACTCACAATAAAAGCAGAAACAGAGAACCTCCTCACGCGGATTGAATCTCTGCATCAATCTTTATCTTCAAGCCCGCATCACCTTCAAGTTTCATCAGTCGTCAATCATCAAAGTTATCTGCAACCTGGCAATCCAATCAACATGAAAGAAAAGCAAAAACAGAAACCAAGAAGAGCGATCAAAGAGGGGGAATAACAAGAACGATTCCGCAACGAAAAAGAGAAAGATCAAGAGAATTGTATCTGCCAAAGCTCCATCTCTATTCGGTTCTTTTGTGTTGGTATCCTGCCTATTCAATTGGTGGTGAAGTTTTGTTCCGCGCGAGTTTGGCCGAGGATTAATGGCGATGAGAGCTTGATTTAACTCCGATGTCACCGTAAACAAACTACGGTGCAACACAAGTTCCTCTTCATAAGCCGCTGCGAGATGACGAAGCTTTCACGACGGGAGGTGAAGGAAAGGAGATGAAGACGATGCACGATGCGACAGAGCTTTATCTTTGGCCAACGGAAGCGATCGAGTGAGGGAGGAAAGTCACGGCTGAACAAGAGAAGAAAGTTCGTGGTTATTCGTCGGCGGTGATGACGGAAAAGGAAAGCATCATTAGCGAGGCTGATTTGGTTGATGGGAGAAGCTCCGACGATATGGTGGTGTTGACGGAAGAGGGATAAGAGAAGATGTGAATGGTGAAGGTGAGCGACTCGGTGGTTGTCGTGGTTTCGGCAACGACTTTCGAAGATGGAGTGAGATGAAGGTGATAGGGAGAGGGCGAAGTCGGAAGGCGGTGAAGCAAAAGTCTCGACGGAAGGATTTTGAGTTTGACAATGGAATTCTTGGGGGGGGGGGGAAAGGCCATTGATGGCCGGTTGTCAACAAGGTGTTCTCGGCGGCGGTTGTTCGAGGAAGAAGAAGATGGACGTGTTTATGTTGTTGGCCCTTTCTGAATTAGGTTAAGTTTTTCACTAAATTATGGTAGCATGAGTATTGGGCCTAACTTCAGCAAGAACCTCATGGCTCTTCTATATGCACCACCTAAATTCAGTAATCCACCTGTTCTGGTCCGGCCCAATTCTTCCTATTGGGCCAAAAAGACTGATCCACTTACCTTGATCGACGTCGAGCATAATCATGAAAAGTGGTCCTCAGTCGACCACCGATGATCCGGTCCCAAAGAAATCCTCTAACGGCTAGTATTGACCGTTTCCTATCTTCACGGACCCCTCGATCCGCATCTCACCTAACGAACCAATAGTCTTCTAGCTGGTCCCTTATATAAACTCTCTCATTTGAGAGGGTCAGGTATTCAATTCTCAACCTTAATACTAGTACTTGCTCGCTCTTGCTCGGTTACTTACTTTAGCATCGGAGTGCCTTGCAGGTACACCCCTTTTTCTCCTCAACGACCATATCCGTCCGCTCTTGAGACCAGCCGCATCAGATCCTGATCTCCAGGTACGATCAGGTGGCGCCGTCTGTGGGAAAACTCTGATTTCCCCGTTCTTCTCTCAAAATCCTCAAAGAACCAAAGTTTTAACAAGATCCATGGCTGCTCGGGACAACCAGGAAAATCGATCGAATGATGGTATGATTCTCACACAACATGAGAGTAACGTCCAAGCTCCTCTACATGACGAAACGGTGCAAGACCGTCCAAAAGGAAAGACGACATCACCTTCGCCCGAACGCGACCAACCCTTTGAAAGTCGCCCAGAAACCCTTTTTCCTTCAACCCCTTCGGGGTCAGATTTCGCCGCACTGGCCGAAATCCTAAATCAAACAAACTTGCTGCTCCTCACTCATGGCGAAAAGATCGCTCGACTTGAAGATAATTCTCGTCGACCTCACTCTCCCGAGAGACTCCGAAGGGAGCATTCCCTGTCTCCTACGAAGAAGAAGAGGAGAGGAAACACCGACGAATCAACAGGCAACAAACGCTTTCGTCGGTCGTCTCCACGACCCTCTCCTAAAAGAAAATCAAGAAGGAGCCAGTCAAGATCTGCCTCCCCTCGAAGAACAAAGAAGCATGATCACAGGTCCTCATCGCTTATTTCCAGCGACGACGAGGACGCTAGGGGTCCCTTGTCATCTGAGATTATGGCGGCCAAGCTCCCAAGGGGCTTGGAGAAACCCCCTCCGTTAGGCTCGTACGTTGGAACCACCGACCCGGACGAACACATCGAGAACATCGATGCTTTGCTCGATTATCGAGGCGTACGAGGAGCAATTAAATGTCGCCTCTTTCCCACGACGTTGAGGAAAGGGGCAATGACGTGGTATAAAAGCCTTGAGGCTGAATCCATCACATCGTGGAAACAACTTGGTCGCACGTTCTCCAGGCACTTCACCGCATCCAGACGGCACCCTAAGACAGAAGCTTCGCTCGAAGCAATAATCCAGGGGAGGGACGAGCCTTTACGAACCTACATCGAAAGGTTCAATAAAGAAGCGGTCCAAGTGTCCACGACCGATGACATGAAAAAATACTTGCTGGAACGAGGGCTGCGTCCTTCTACCGATTTCCATCGGGCGGTCGGCATTGAAACCCCGGCCACTCTCGATGCATTCTTGCTAAAAGCCCAAGCTTACATCCAGTATGAAGAAAAGCAGGCGGCCAGTTCAGTAAGAGACGCACGACGCCGTGAGGACACCAAACCACATCGAGTTGACGAGCCCTCGACATCTCGTCGGGGAGGAGACAAAAGAAAGGATGATCGCTCCCGTGAACCGCGGGAGCACCGGGGACCCGTCGGTCGGTTCCACGAATACACGCCTCTCCTAGCCTCCGGGGAGAAAATTTTGTCTGAATGCGCCAATTCGGAATTCAAACAAGCGGGAGTACGCTTTCCGAGGCAACAACCTAGCAAGCCCGGCACAGATAAGACGAAATACTGCAGATTCCACAAGAGTCACGGGCACAACACAGAGGATTGCATCCACCTCAAAGACGCAATCGAAATCCTCATCAAAGACGGGCACCTGAAACAGTTCACCAAGTCTAGAGACAATCCTCGACAAGATACACAAGAGACCCAGAAAATCGAGGAAGCCGTGCCCATCCCTGCAGATGCTAACATGCAAGTCGCCCTGAGCATTTATCGCCCGAAAGATTTCTTTCTACCAGACCACACCAAGGGTGCGGGATACCTCTCCTCCCACAGTCCGTGGGAAGCTTTCCCTTCGGCGATGGTCATATCAGGGGGAGGCTTCAATAAAATCACGGTCGGTTCCGTGTAAAGAAAATTCGACCAGTTAATCGCCAAAGGGCCCGCGCAAAACGCCACTTTAGATCCACCGAGGGAGGGTTCCATACCCCTCGCATTCTATCGAGAAGAACTCCTGGGAGGAGCACCCAACGCTAGCATTCCTTTACTCATCCGAGCGCGCATGGCGAACTTCGATGTAAGGAGGATATTAGTGGACCAAGGTAGTTCATGCGACATCATGTACTCCTAACTGTTTTCAACACTCCAACTGAACGAAACACATCTAACTCCATACGTCGGATCAGACCTGCAAGGTTTCAACGGAGCAGTATCCCGACCATGGGGTTATGTTGACCTGTTTGTCACCTTCGGGGCGGGCGAGACAGCCAGGACGGTTAGGTTCCAATTCCTTGTCGTGGATTGCCCGTCGCTGTACCAATGCATATTAGGACGACCAACTTTAGCCGAGTTGATAGCCGTGTCGTCCACCGTCCACCTGAAAATGAAGTACTACACTACTTCAGGCAGAGTCGCCACATTGCACGGAGACGTCGACGCTGCCCGCAGATGTTTCAGGGCAGCATCAAAAGGTCTCAGCTCGATATCGTACCAACCAAGTCCCCCGACATTGGATTCGCCAGATGTGCCCAAGGCTTTCCCTCAAGTTGATTCGATCGACCTAGATTGCAGGTTTTCAGATAGTAGCGAGAGCGTCCAGAGACCAGCAGAGGCCTTATCCCGACCAATACCGGACAGAGATTTCGAGCTAATTCCCTTGGGAGAGGACCCTGCCCGGTGTGTCAAGATCGGGGCACATATGCCCGAATTAGTGAAGCGACAGTTGGAAGCTTGCCTCAAAGGGAACGCAGACTTGTTTGCATGGAGCGCCGCAGAAATGCCAGGGCTCGACTCCGAAACAGCTTGTCACCACCTCTCTATCGACCCAACACATAAAGCGGTCGCTCAACGCAGGAGAAAGCAGTCGAGCGAGAAGACTGAAGCTTCTGAATCTGCTGTTAAAGACCTCCTAGAGGCTAAATTTGTAACCGAGGCCAGGTATACGACCTGGCTCTCAAATGTTGTACTTGTGAAAAAATCTAGTGGGAAATGGAGGATATGCGTTGATTATACCGATCTCAATCGGGCATGCCCGAAAGATGCATACCCTTTACCTAACATCGACAAGTTGGTCGACAATTCGTCCGGATACAAGCTATTATCCTTCATGGACGCATATTCGGGGTACAATCAAATACCCATGGTCGTGTCTGACAAAAAATACACGGCCTTCATGACCGAGTCGGGCAATTACTTTTACAACGTTATGCCCTTCGGTCTAAAAAACGCAGGAGCGACGTATCAGCGCATGATGAATAAAGTTTTCCGAACCGAAATCGGAGACATGCTCGAAGTATACATGGACGACATGATCGTCAAATCTCAACGAGAAATGGACCACGCGTCCCATTTGCAAAAAGTGTTCGACCAGGCACGAAAGTGCAAAATGCGCTTAATCCCTGAGAAATGCACCTTTGGTGTCTGAGCGGGAAAATTCCTCGGATTCTATTTGACTGAACGAGGCATTGAGGCGAATCCCGATAGGTGTCGAGCGTTCGCGGAGTTCCCAACTCCCACGTCCAAGAAGTCCATACAATCACTAAACGGGGTCATTACCTCCCTTGCTCGATTCGTAGCAAAATCAGCTCAACACGCTCTCCCCTTTTACAAACTCCTCCGTAAAGAAGCAACTTTCGAGTGGACGGCAGAATGCGAGTTAGCACTATCCCACCTGAAAAAAAGCATTAAGTGAACCTCCAGTCTTATCCAGACCGGAAGAGGGGGAGACACTGTATCTCTACCTTGCGGTCGCGAACGAAGCAGTAAGCGCGGCCCTTGTGCGCGAACGACCCGAAGGGCAAAAACCCGTATATTTCACGAGCAAAGCACTCCACGGCCCAGAAATTCGGTACCTTCAGATAGAAAAGGTCGTATTGGCCCTCCTTCTCGCAGCTAGAAGGCTACGCCATTACTTCCTGGCTCACACCATCATCGTAAGGACCGATCAACCCATAAGACAGTTGCTCGGTCGACCAGACATGGCCGGCCGAATGTTAAAATGGTCACTAGAACTATCTGAGTTCGACATCAAATTTGAAGGAAGACAGGCTCTCAAAGCTCAAGCGCTGGCCGACTTCGTGGCTGAACTTACCTTTACCGAGCAAGACCCGAAAGCTTCGTCCAGGTGGGTTATTTTCGTGGACGGCGCATCTGGCCCGACGGGCAGCGGAGTCGGTATCATTTTGGAAAACGAAGAAGGGAACGTCATCGAAGTGTCCCTGATTTTATCTTTCCCCACTTCTAACAACCAAGCAGAATATGAAGCCTTCCTGGAGGGCATACGGCTCGCAACCGACCTAGAAGCAGAAGAGATCACAATTTGCACGGATTCCCAATTGGTTGCAAGCCAAGTCCGAGGGGATTTCCAGGCCAGAAGTGACAACATGGCCGAATATCTAGCCCTCGTAAAAGACGAAATAAAACGGTTTAAGAGTGTGGAAGTCAAACACGTTCCGCGAGAAAACAATGCCCGCGCAGATATCCTGTCCAAATTGGCGAGCACTAAAAGGAAAGGAAACAACAAGTCCGTCATACAGAAATTGCTCCCCCGGCCAAGTATCGGGCACTCATCAACCTGCGTGCACATTAACGTCGTGGGCGACACGGGTTGCTGGATGACCCCAGTGTTCAACTATCTAACCAAAGGAGAGTTACCAACCGACCCAAAAGAGGCCAGTACTATACGACGAAGGGCATGCTCATACTCTTTAGTAGGCGGACGTATGTATCGTCGAGGATTCTCTACACCCCTCCTCAGATGTGTAGAGGAGGAAAAAATTCCACACGTACTAAGGGAAGTCCACGAAGGAATCAATGCGCAGCATCCTGGCGGACGTTCGTTAGCTCGAAAAATTCTAAGGGCAGGATACTGCTGGCCCACCCTCCAGCACGATGCAAAGGAGCATGTAAGAAGATGCGACAAATGCCAATGACATGGAGACGTGCACATAGCACCTCCATCCGAGCTAAAATCGTTATCATCGCCCTGGCCGTTCGCGTGGTGGGGAATGGACATTTTAGGACCATTCGGCGTTGGGTCTGGTCAGAATAAATACTTAATTGTAGGCATCGACTATTTCACCAAATGGATAGAAGCCGAGGCCCTGGCCAAAATCACTGCACTCAATATACTTCGATTCTTCAAAAGAAACATCCTCGCCCGATTCGGGGTACCCCTCGCCATTGTGACCGACAACAGAACTCAATTCAAGGATAAACATTTCAAAGAATTCGTTGCGTCAATGGGGACAAAACAACACTTCGCTTCAGTCGAGCATCCTCAAACTAATAGGAAAGCAGAGGCCGCAAACAGGGTAATCCTGAGAGGTCTGAAACGGAGGGTGGACGAGCATAAGAAACACTGGGTCGAGGAGTTACATAGCGTACTATGGGCATATAGGACCACTCCCCACTCAACGAGCGGAGAATCCCCATTTCGATTAGCATATGGGACCGAAGCGGTAATTCCAATAAAAATGCATGTCCGATCGAGACGCACGAAATTCCCCAAGGAACAAGATACCAATGCTGAAGCTTTAAGAGACGAGCTCGATATGGTCGAAGAAATTCGGTCGGAAGCCGCTCTTCGAGAAACTATTCTCAAACAAAAGATAGCCGCTCGGTATGATTCCAAGGTCATAAGGCGAACGTTCGAAGTAGGCAGCCTTGTCCTTAGAAGAAACCACAGGGATCCTCACGAGGGAAAACTAACGCCCAACTGGGAAGGCCCATATCGCGTTCGAGCAAAAACCGAGAACGATGCTTATTACTTAGAAAATCTACACGGGGAAGAACTCGCTCGGCCTTGGAACGCTGAGAAACTCAAACAATACTATAGTTAAGTCAGTCACCTCACTCAACTCCCAGGCGAAGAGAAAGAGAGACTAACAAAAAACTGCGTGCCTAGGTACGAGCACGACAGCCCAAATATAACAAAAATCAAGCAAGACCTCTTTTCGAGAAAAAGAGAAACTTGTTGCACGAACGGATACTCAAACGAGTCCGACGTTGCCTAAGTACCATGACCAGGTAGAACCCCAGCTCGCGATGGGACGTTCACGCCACGGAGCCCGGGCCATTATCTTGGCTCGAGCACCGATCGGGAGTAAAACCCTCCAATACTGATTGGTTCCCCTAACCAACAGATCATCCACACTTCCCCGTATCTATCCAATTGCTTCTAATTAATACAAAGACGAGCGTCAAACACTTAGTAAAAATAACAAATAAACTATGTCCTCCGACGGACGCATTATTACGAGCAAACAATATATACAACCGACCACTAGGGTCAAACACTTAACATTTAAAAGAAAATGCGGCACCAAAGGGCCGACTTGTTTGGAGTTACAAATAAAGGGGGCCACGCCCCCCAAAACAGAGTACATAATAAATTACAAAGGCACCCAGGCCATCAATTAATTATCCTCACCCACCGGGAGGCTTTCCTCTGCACGAGCTTCCTCCTGGCCCAGCTGCTCCTCTGGTTGGTCAGGCTGAGCAGTCGGCCCCGGCTAAGAGTCGGCCACCACCAAATCAGCAGGGACTACAATCTGGCCATCCACCACCTTGTAGAGATAATTCATGCGACCAACATCCAAGGCTAGGTCAGGGTGGAGAGCTTTCACTTGGTCCACCGCATTCAGGAAGCTGAACTCAATTGATGCGTTCAGATCTTCCATATCTTGGTCGATCCGAGCAAGAAGCTGAGCCCTCGTCACCAAATGTTTGGTATCCTCTTCCTCGTCCTCCTTGGGGCAAAAGGCATCCTTCAGCTTCTTGTTCTGCTCAAGCAACCTCTTCTTGTCGACCTCCAATTTGGCGATGACCGCTGCTCGTTCAGTCGACTCTGTGGTGACCTTTTTAACCTCCTCTGTGGCCGCTGTATGCTTGGCCTCAGAAGCAGCCAACTGCTCCTTAAGTTTGTTATTCTCCCGCTCCAGCATAGGGGACCCCTCGGCCGTCATCCAGGCCATGGTCAGGACCCGCATAACTGCGCTCGCGTCCTGAGCCAGAGAAAGCCGCCGAGCAGGACGGTCCATCCCCTCCAGGAACAGAGAGTCCGCCCGGTCCACCTCCATACTGTTCCCCTCAAAGAAGTTACGAACAACAAAACATGGGGGTATCTCATGCTTTGGCTTTGGGGGAGCACCGACCGTCAGGTCCACAGTAGCCGTCGCTTTATGCTTCTTCATCAAAGAGCCAGTAGAGGCCCCCGGAGAGCCCTGGACCAAAGGACCCGAGCCTGAACCGCTTGCCTCAGTCAGCTTGGTCTGCACGACCCTCGACCGTTTCCGCTGCTGCTGAACCAAACGCTCGTGAATTTTGTTCGGAGGATTTGTCAAGGAACCTGAAAAGAAGAATAAAATCAAATTAGTTACAAGCAACAAAATTAAATCGAAAATTTAACGAGCACGAGTGAACGGATACCAAAAAAGTCAGATACTTCCTGCCTGTTACCACAGGCCAGCAGTTCAGTAACACTAATCAGGGGACGCTCCAAAGCTTCTCCCCCATCTTGGTCGACCATAACCTTCCCGTCTCCGTCCAATAGAGGGGTCGGAGTAAAGGAAGCTATTAATTTTCTAAAGGCCTCAAAGCTGGCTGCGTCGTCGTTATTCAAGGTGTCCCCCACTTGAAAGAATTCCCCCACTGGTCGTTCATAGTGCACATGACTCCAAGAGAAGGGAAACATCCATAATCTCCTCGGAATCACCTGAACTTGGTCGTCAAGCTTGGGCTCGTCGTTCTCATCAGTATCTATTCCGAGAAAACTCATAGCTCTCACGGCCGCATCGCTTGCAGGCTTTTTCAAGAAATAGTCGGTTTTGAAGGCCCGGATGGATTCTGAGTGGGCCTTAAAGATCTTGGTCCGTTGCTTGAAGGACACGAACCCCTTCCAGTCAGTTCCTCGCCCGACTTGGCGCTGTAAAGAAAATAGGCGGAAGAAGAGAGGAAGTGTGGCCCCAACGCCCAGAAAGGCGCACGTCATCTCGAACGCCCTCAGGAATGCGTATGAGTTGGGGTGCAGCTAAGAAGGAGCTATGCAGAGATGCCCGAGCACAGCACTCACGAAGTCGCTGAAGGGCAACGTCACCCCCAGAACCAAAGTAGCGTATTCATACATGGAGAACGCCCGACCGCGAAAGTCTGAGAAAATACGATCGTCGTCTCCCGGGCAGGTCACAACCCAGTCAGCGGGATCCCCAACAACTGGCAGCGGCTCCGATCGAGGTCTCGAGAAGGAAGACACCTTGTCCAGCAAATCTTTATCTTCAAGCCCGCATCACCTTCAAGTTTCATCAGTCTTCAATCATCAAAGTTATCTGCAACCTGGCAATCCAATCAACATGAAAGAAAAGCAAAAACAGAAACCAAGAAGAGCGATCAAAGAGGGGGAATAATAAGAACGATTCCGCAGTGAAAAAGAGAAAGATCAAGAGAATTGTACCTGCCAAAGCTCCATCTCTATTCAGTTCTTTTGTGTTGGTATCCTGCCTATTCAATTGGTGGTGAAGTTTTGTTCCGCGCGAGTTTGGCCGAGGATTAATGGCGATGAGAGCTTGATTTAACTCCGATGTCACCGTAAACAAACTACGGTGCGACACAAGTTCCTCTTCATAAGCCGTTGCGAGATGACGAAGCTTTCACGACGGGAGGTGAATGAAAGGAGCTGAAGACGATGCACGATGCGACAGAGCTTTATCTTTGGCCAACGGAAGCGATCGAGTGAGGGAGGAAAGTCACGGCTGAACAAGAGAAGAAAGTTCGTGGTTATTCGTCGGCGGTGATGACGGAAAAGGAAAGCATCATTAGCGAGGCTGATTTGGTTGATGGGAGAAGCTCCGACGATATGGTGGTGTTGACGGAAGAGGGAGAAGCGAAGATGTGAATGGTGAAGGTGAGCGACTCGGTGGTTGTCGTGGTTTCGGCAACGACTTTCGAAGACGGAGTGAGATGAAGGTGATAGGGAGAGGGCGAAGTCGGAAGGCGGTGAAGCAAAAGTCTCGACGGAAGGATTTTGAGTTTGACAATGGAATTCTTGGGGGGGAAAGGCCATTGATGGCCGGTTGTCAACAAGGTGTTCTCGGCGGCGGTTGTTCAAGGAAGAAGAAGATGGACGTGTTTATGTTGTTGGCCCTTTCTGAATTAGGTTAAGTTTTTCACTAAATTATGGTAGCATGAGTATTGGGCCTAACTTCAGCAAGAACCTTATGGCTCTTCTATATGCACCACCTAAATTCAGTAATCCACCCATCTTGCACAAGCTGAGTAAGGAATTGGGCTTCGGCCCATGGAAATATTACGCGCACCCACCGGTTTTCTATTTACACCCCCCTCCTGTGATTCTGGGTTTAAGGAAATGGGCTTGGAGCCATTTTTGCTTACTGCACCACATATTCACAATTGCACCCTTTGTTTTTTTTTATTTTTTAGATATTTTGTTAAATAATATTCTTGGAAAAATGTTAATTAATTTCTTTTTTTATTTCATTTTTTTGTGGATTAATTTCTTAATCCATTTTCCTTGTAATTTCTAACTAGATTTTTGTAGACAATTTTAATTAAGATTTTCTTTGATAATTCTAATCATTTGTTGTGAATTAATTTTGAATTAAGTGGTTCATGAGTTTTTTGATCGGTGAAGACCGATTTCGATTATGGTGAAGCTCCGCAAAGATGATTATGGAAGATGGGCATTTATTTTGCTCATAGGAGACTACAAGACCTTGCTTGGGGATTTTTTCGGATTTCTTTTATGTGAAGAGTCGTCACTTCGATCAAGTAAGTGATTTCGAGTTTTTTCGGCCTTTAAGCATCATTTTAGTCGTATGCGGCTTAGGATCATATAATTTAAGGTGCATATTGAGCCCTCCCACCTGAGGCATTGGATATATATGTGATTATTGTTGGTTTGTGTCGATTTCAGAGCTTAGGGATTAGGTTACGAACCATTAGGATCGATTCCTTTCACTTCCCCTTAAAATCCACTTTTTTGCCCGTTTCGTCGCAATTATTAAAAATAGTTTTAGGAGAGATAAAATTCTGGAAAAATTCATGAGTGATCCTCATCCTCTTAATTAATTTTTCATATCTTTTGTTTCCAGATTTGGGTGGTTTTAATAATTAATTTGGATTTTAGATCATAAGCTGTCCCAAAAAGGAATGTTTTGGCATAAGGGATCGAAATCGATTTTTCCCCATAGGTGTGAAACCTAATTTTTGTGTGTGATTAAGCACTGTAATTTGTGACATTTTGATGCTCATTAGGAATTTTTTTCATAATTTTTAGTGCCATTTTTGATCCACTTTGTAGAGTTGTTTTTCGATAACCATGCTTTGTTACCTTGCTAATCAAGTATTTGTTTTGGCACTTTGGTGCATAATTTTATGAAATCCTTTTGTACAATGTAAGATAATGACTATATCATTCCAGGGATTTAATTTCATAATTTTTAAAGGCTTTTTGCTATTTTTCCATGTCACCTAGATCCTAGGTTGATTCATGTGTGTATTTGCTCCATATCCTAGGATTTAAGAAGGCATTCATGCCATTTGATTGAGGGGATTTTTGGTAGCTTTTGGGAGTTTATTATAGGTCATTTGTATGTCTTTAATTCCAGTCATAGGTCACTTTTTGAACCATACTCATTTGGTTTGTTTTGGTGCTTTAAAGTGCATAATTACTTGAACATGTTTAACTTAAACTAGATTCTCTTCTCCTCTAAATAATAACTTGAATTATGTGGAAATCATTAATGCCTATTCATGCATTATAATTGCATCTCATACCTTTTATTCTACTGACCCATAATCATTTCATTCATATTCACATGCCATTCATCTTTAATTTGCATCATTTGCGATTTTATGCGATTTTTGTTCATTTCTTCTCATGTATTCTTCTCCTTGCTCCATATGCCTAATCCATTGCATCCATGATTGTATATTCATGCATCCTCATTCATAACTATTCACTACTGACTTTTATGTTCATTTCATGTATTAATTCATGCTTGTAAGCCATACGCATTCATACTTCATCCATAAACCCAAATTTGCATTTAGGTGAACTTAAGTGAACTTTTTGCACATAGTTTGACCTTGTGAGGTATCCTATCATACTTAGGGACCTATATCATGTAGCTACTGACTTTAGAATTCATGTGACCTTTAGGTACCTTCACCTTTAGACTTAGATCTTATTTTGAACCCTAGTTCCATTCTAGGACGTTTATGGTACTTAATCGCTTTCATGCTTCGATTTTACTTTCAATATGCATTGTCATGCTAACTTTTGTTTTGTAGGGGGAAAGATTGAGGTAAGCATTACTTCATTCCTATCTCTTATGCATTTTAATTGTCTTTGCCTTAGCATTTTGTGCTTGCTTTTAGGCTTTCCCTTTCCTTAGAGACAACTTAACTTCCTTAGGAAGTAAGTTAGTTTCTAACTCTTTTTTCTTCTTTTCCTTCTCTTTCTTAGGATTAGAATACCTCATTAACCATAGGACCTCTCTTGTACATAATAACTAACTTAGGGTTGTGTCTTAGTCCCCTTAGTGTATCCTTTTTTCAACTTGAGTCTTTCTTTCCCATCTCATAAAGAAAATAATAAAACATTTAAGAATAAAAGCCGAACAATCTTGTACGACACGAGACTTTGTTACAGAGTGTTTATACGCGTCCTGTTTCGGGGCGAGGTGTAAATACTTCCCGCGATGGATAGGTCTTAGTACAAGACCGTTCACAAAAAAATTCAAAATACTTCTTTTAAAAGACAAAAAACAAATAACAAGCGACTATCCTGCGGGAACTTCTTTTCTCATCTTATTCACTCACAACGCGAACTCGCGACGACTTGTCACACATGCAAGACGGTAAACGCACTCATACCAGACGAGCCTGCAACACCTGAGCATAGACATACGCAGTTCCAGCTGTAAAAAATACAAACAAATAGTTCCCGCCTTAGTTAGGCGAACTACGTCGACTCTGATCCTCATTATCCCGATGAGGTACGTAGGCAGCGGGGTAGGGCCCGTTCGAGCACAATCTTTATTTTCCCTACATTTCCCCTTTTATTCTCATTTTCTTATTTCAGTTCTTTTCTCATTTCATTCCATTCCAGTTAGCGGTTTTGTTCAGCAACATATTATTTCTCACCCTTTGAAACAAGCAAGCAAGCGTGGATCCCGTCGGGTACGACGGACGATCTGGGGTGCTAATACCTTCCCAGGTCGTAACCGACTCCCGAACTCAGATATTTGGTTCGCAAGGCCTTGTCCTTTCCTTCTTCCTAAGGTTTGTGCAACATTACCTTTCCCATTCATTCGGGATAAAAATGTCTGGCTGGCGACTCTAACCTTTCCGCGCAACTTTCGCGTTTGTACTAGGATGAAAATCCCGGGAGCGACAAAGGTCAATGTGTGTGTTGTAACACCCCAAATTTGCCCTCTCCTTTCTAGCATCATCCTCATATCATAATCATCATAAGCATGTCATATCCTTAGCATTTTTGCATAGAAAAATGAAGCATAACATTCTCATGTTCTAGCATTGGGCATATGATCAATCATTGGTGCATTTGAATCCTTACAAGTCAAAGCAAGAAGTCAAGTGACTTTATCCAAGTCCCATGAAGTGTCTCTAGGTCATGTTCAAGCTCAAGATCCTCTACAAGAGTCCAAAAGGTTGGAAGATTATCAAATGATCCAAGGAATGGCAAGCTCCTACACAAATGGTCCTCAAATTAAGGTTTCATGTTTAAGCAAGGATTCTTTGAGACTTTGGCCGTTTCATTTTGTCAAAGTCCTTCATATGATATGAGAATGCTTTGGATGAATTTTGGTGAGAAGATTCATTGAGGAAGGCAGTTATTTCATCAGTTGCTTGCATAAGAAGAAATTGGTCAAACTGATTATTTGAAAATTCAACTGTGATAATTCAAGGGTTCCAATCCCATTTTTCAAGCCAAGGGATGTTCTTAAGGTTATAGAAAAGGTTTGGCAAAGTCAAATATCAAGAATCAAGAGGTTTTGAAAGACTTTCTATTTTTGGACATAAGGCATGTAACTAACTTTCCAAATTTAGCAAGTTTTGCCCTAATCTTCAAGTGATTCTTACATGGCCAAGATGACTCCAAATGAATTTCCCTTGAACATGAAAGTTGTAGAGTATGATCTCCCATTTCTAAAAAGTACAAGAACATGTTCATAGCCCTCATGGTTTTAAAGTTATGGCCAATCGAAATTCATCCATTTTTAGGGTCTTACCATATTTCCAAGTTTCTACCATTTGCAAAAAAGCTCATGTAACTCATTTCCAAGCCAACCTATGGGAAAATTGAGATCATAACATCACAAGGCATGGCATGAGACACATTTGGCTCAAGAGAATTCAATAAATTCGTGCATGGATTAAAGAATATTTCACAAAGTGCAATTTGACAAAAGCATTCAAAAGGCATGATACACTTGATCCTAAGCTGCAAGATTGATCCAAGGGTCACTATGGCTTCATTTAAGATCAGATTGTGCACATGGGAAGAAAGTTGCACGCACAAAACCATTCAATCACACTTCTCATGCATTTTGGCATTTTCATTTTAATCACACACCTCATGCCACTATTGCTCCAAAAACCCTAATCAGGTGTATGTGCAAATCATATATAAGTTGTTTGTGCCCTGAATTCGTGGACACACACACACTCATTTCCCAGATTCAAAATCTCTTGCATCTCTTGCATTTTCTTTCGAAACTCTCTCCTCAAGCTCTCATTCCATAATTTCTTCACATAATCTTCATCCTTGAGCTCTAAGGATGACATTGCACTCACTGATTCAAGTTGAGAGTGAAGAATCCTTGAGGTGCCATTAAAGAGAAAGAGCATTCGGATTCCAGGATCCAGCTTCTTTCAAGCTCCATCTTGCATTTCTGTGGTGATTTGCAAGGTCTTCAAGTTCAGGTATGCTTCTGAATTCGTAGATCTAGAAGTGAAATTGCTTGTGTGCATTGTGATCTGTATGTCCTGCTGATGATCCTGATCTATTTAGAATTATAAATGGATGAGTATTGAGCATGTATGATAGATTTGAATTTTTATGGTGCAACCTGTTTGTCTTTGATCCTTGCGTGTTTTTGAGAGTTTGGTGTTTTTTATCCCATATTCTTGTTCTCCATGGTTGAATGATTGAATCTGGAGGTTTATGTGCATTTATGTGAATGTGTGTTCTTAAGCATGAAGTTTCTGGTGACCGGAGCTAGGGCTCCGTCACCGGATTCTGGAAATTTGATTTTTCAGGTGAGTGAAGAAGATGAGCTTGTGACCCTTGGATTTGAGATCTGAACGCACCATATGAAGCCAGCGTATTAAAATTCCACCTCCCTCTCACGTGACTTTATGTTTTATGAATTGAACATTGTGTGTGATTCCACATGATAGCTATGGTGCACTCAATTGCTGACGTATCATTTTGTTGACTTATGGTCTTTGTTGACTTGATCTGGTGTGTTCATGTGATCCATTGGCCTTTGTTTTTCCATTTTTATTTGAATTTCCATGGTAATTGCCATAAGACTGCACAAGTTATTGGGCCTCAGTTCCTATTCGCACCCCTCCCTTTTGTGAGCCCAATGGAATTGAGCTAAGTAGCTTGCTAACTACACCCCTCCTTCATGGCCTTTTATTTTATTTTCTTTTTTATTTCAATTTGGTTTTTTATTTTTAAAAATAGTTAGAAGTTCATAAAAATTCTGAAATAATTCATGACTATTTCTTTTAACTTTCTTTAATTTTTTATATTTTTATTTTCCATTTATTTTTATTTGCCACGTAGAAATTAATTTTCACTTTTATTAATTGTTTTTAATTCATTTTAAATACATGCTGACTTGTAGATTTTATATCTTGATCATCAATTTGAATTTTGAGTTGGTTCTTTTTGCATTTGATTCATATTAAAGTGTAGTTTGTGTTTGATTTTTTCTCCGATTTTTAGAAGCTTGTGTGAATATATTTGATGGTTGACTTGAGCTTGAAGTTTCAAAACCCTAATTGGTGCTCTTGAGGTCCTTTGACCTAGCTTGCTTATGATTCTGACTTTGCCTTTTTGGTATGATGTTATCACTGGATTAAGGAACCTTTGTGCTTAATTGCATAATTTTTGCATGAATTTGTGATTTGATTTGAAATTTCATATGAGATTGCCTTAATTTTGCTTCTTCTTGCTAGCATGCTTAGTTTTTAGGTTAGGAGGGCACTTGTGCCAACTCCTATAGGGTGTTTAGAGGTCTTTTATATGAGGTTTGATCCATGGTCCTTGCTTGGAATGTTTGCTTTGAGTATTTTCTTTGTTACTTGTCTTTAAAGTTTCTCACAAGTGTATGCATGTTCAATTCACCTCCTTTGTTCATCCTTTCTCTTCGATGCTTATGATTGAGTTTGTGTGCTTCTTCTCATGCTTGCTCATGCTTCTTAGGCACCTATTAACATGATTAGGTCCATGTTTTTTCACATGATGTTTATGCCTTGATTTGGTTTGTGTTTGTTTGTCCTTACACTTGTTCACGTGTTCACTTCACTTCCAATTCTTATATTGTTTGTGTTTGAACTTGCATGAACCTTTCTTTGGTCTCTTGAGTTGTTTGTGCACATTCTTGTGATGATATGGTTCTGGTCTTGATGATTGTGAAGCATGTGTAGCTTGTGTGATCTTTTCTACTCCATGTTTGCTTTTGTTTCTTCCATGACAGCTTGTGTTAATTTGTTGTGATTTGATTGATGCATTTCTCATCTTATGTTGTATGCTTGATCTTGGCACTTGAGAATGACATTTCACTTCTGGTTGTGATGTATTTGCTAGAACTTTTGTTCATTTGTATCTCATTTTACATCACTTGCTTTTGCCTTACCACTTGTTTATGCTTCTAACCATTTCAGGGGCTTTGGTAAGTGAGAGGTGTGGATGAGGTTCCCACATCTCCAATTATTTTCTCCTCATCTTTCATTATGATTTCTCACTTTTGTTTAAGATGTGCCCTATGCCATCACTTTCTTAACTTCTCTTTTCCCCCTTTAGAAGCAACTTATCTCCTTTAGAGGAGTAAGTTGCTCTCTAATTTTCTTCCTCTCTTCTTCTTTTCTCTTCTTCTTCTTTCTTAGTTAGTTTAATCCTCATTAGCTTAGGTTCATCCATGCATGATAACATTAGGATATGTTAGTCCCCCTTTAGTTATTTTACCTTTTACTCCTTTGGTTCTCTCTCTTCTCATCTCAAAACAAAAACCATAAAAAACACCTTAATAAAGAAGTAAGTGACCTCTTGTGTATAGCCTTATTCCATGGGGCATATGTATTCATTCCATCTTGGAATAGTACATTTGTCTAGCATGATGCACAAGTCTGATCATGAAGTCATCTTCATCAAGAAAATCGTAAAAAACATTTCTTCATTTTGAATCACTAAAGCACCTAATAAGTTCAACAAGTTAATGAGATTGAGCCCTTTCCCTTGGAAACAAGTCTTGGATAAATTCTCCTTACTTAGTGTGCTTGTTCTATTATTCCATCTTGGAATGTAGTAGCAAGTACACATTCCATGGAAAAGAGCTTAAGTTCACTTCCTTGTGCCACACTCATAAAAACTCATAAAAAACATTGGACAGACAATAAGCGTCTCCTTCGGGACTTCTTTTCTCATCACCTTCACTCTTTCCATGCGAACTTGCTACTACTTGTCACTTTGCAAGAAGGTAACACACTCGTCGTCCGAGCCTACAACACCTGAGCATTGACATAGGCAGTTCAAGCCTTAAGACACAAGCAATCTTTTCCACCCCTAGTTAGGAGAACTACGGCGACTCTAATCCTCATGTCCAGATGAGGTACGTAGGCAGCGGGGTAGGGCCCGTTCGAGCACTCTTTTATTTTCCCTACATTTTCCCCCTTTCTTTTCTTTCTTATCCAGTTTCAGTTTCAGTTTTGCAGCAGCTTTTATTTCTTCACCCTTTGAAACTATTTCTTTGCAAGCGTGGATCCCGTCGGGTACGACATACGATCTGGGGTGCTAATACCTTCCTAGGTCATAACCGACTCCCGAACCCAGTCTCTTTGGTTCGTAGGACCTGTGTTATTCCTTTTCTTTCTTCTGGTTTGTGCAGCATTACCATTCCCGTTCCTTCGGGATAAAAATGCCTGGCTGGCGACTCTACCCTCTTCCGCGCCACTTTCGCGTTTGTACCAGGATGAAAATCCAGGGAGCGACATTTGGCGACTCTGCTGGGGAGCGAACCCATAATCTCTGGTTCCCCTTTGAGAGTCTCTCCTAGCGCTTGCATGTTTCTGTTTCCTTGGTCGTTGATTGTTTGTTGTGTGTATATTTTACTGTTGTTTATTTACAGTTTTATTTACCACTTTATTTATAGTTTCAGTATTTATATTCATGCATCATTACTGGACTGTCTGGCTGTACTGGTTTTCTGTTTGGTGGGATTGGGAACTGTTACTGTGAGATGAGCTCGTAACCGGGGCTCGAGTGCACCCTAGGACTTAGCGTGGACAGTCACTTTGGCTTCATGGCATCTTGCTATGTTGGTAGTAGTGAGTTCCACACCCAGACTTGCGACCGTCTTGGAAATTTTTTGATGCAGGAATCTTTCTTGGATCATTACACGACCTCGATAGTTATGTGCATCTGGGGACCGATCATTGAGGACCTTTGTGGAAATATCCCTCTCCAGTGGTGACAGTGGCAGACCACATTCTGTGGCAAACCCATTCGCACCCGAGGGCCCACTGGGAAATTGCATAGGATGGCCTGGTTCTTTTATAGGAACTCAGTCAAAGCATCTGATCGTATGACGATAGTATTGTACCCTTCGGGATGAATGTACTATTGTTTCTCGATTCCAGCACTTGAAGCTGAGAACTTATAACGGATGCTTATTTTTCCCGTACTTACGCTGAGACATCCCTGAGTAGTACATAATTCCAAACCGATTCCCTGATTTGGTCATGAGCCATTTCTTAGAAATGGTGAACATATTATTGCTATTCGGCTTTGAGAGTCTGTGATGTTTGACTCGGAGCACACCTGTGAGATTGGGAGGGGTTTACAGGTTTGCAGGAACCCTTGACCTCATCATACCTCATTACCAGTACAATTCTATGATTTGATATGGCTACATGGATTTTGGAGTTCTTAAGTTATTTGATATCTGATTTGGGGCTTATTTGAGACTGAGTTCTTGTTCATGGGGCTTTATTCAGAGGATCTTGGTTCTTGGTCACTTGGGTCCAGTATTCCAAATCCAGACAGTCCTAGTTATTGGTCATATGCCCGCATTGCATTTGTATCACATCATACTTGCATTAACTATTTATGTTTCCATTTCAGGTTATCCTCTATCCATTGTACCCAGTTCTAGTATTCATTATTTCTCCAGATGACATAAGTCCAAGAGATACCCAGAAAAAGGAATGCTCATTACACTTTCCCGCAACCAGAAATTGAGGGTATTCAGAAACTGGTGGGCTTAATGAGTGACAAGGTTTCAGATGATTTCAGAAGCCGGTATGGGAAGATCTTGGGTTACATGAACAAGCCTACTGTTGATCAGAAAGATAGTCTTCATTCTTTGTTGCAGTTTTATGATCCTCAGTTGAGAATTTTTGTGTCTGCTGACTATGTCTTGGCTCCTACTATGGAAGATATTTCTGACATCCTGAAGATTCCTATCAGGAGTGATGTTCCCTATTATGTTGCAGAGAAGTGTCCCCGTACAAGGACATTGCAGGTGCCTGTCATTTGAGTATGCTTAGAGTAAAGATGGAGTTAGAAGCTAGTAAAGGGAGGGGATTTACTCTGGATTTTCTTATCACAGAAGCCCATGTGTTTGCTTTAGGAGGGAAGTGGTTAGAATTCAGTGCACTGTTAGCATTAATGGTATATGGGATAAGTCTTTTCCCAGGAGAGAAAGGATGGGTAAGCTTGGAGGCTATCACCCTTTTCATTAAAGGAAACCCAGTGCCTACATTGTTGGGAGACTTTTAATTTGGTGTGCATCACAGAAATGAGAAAAGAAAAGGGTACGCAAATTGTTGTGCTCCATCGTTTGCTGAGTGGTTTGCCAAGAAGCTTCCAAAGTCAGGATCGTTCAAAGATCTTAGGCAAGATTGGAAGTGAGCTAGAAGATTAATGGGGTTAACATCTGATGATATAGCTTGGGGATGCAGCAGAAACCTAGCGGGGAAGGAGTTTATTACAAGGTGTGGTGAATTTTCCTATTTGCCTTTGTTAGGTAGGAAATGAGTGATACGTCATAACCCTGTGTTGTCTAGAAAACAATTTGGTTATCCACTGAAGGATCCTCCATCAGATGAAGAAATAGCTAAGACTCTGTATTTTCCAGCTGAAGATAATGAGCAGTTGGTTATTCAAGTATCTCAAGCTTGGGAAACAAAGGTTAGGGAGGGTAAGAAAGAATTTGGAAAGGTATACCCTATGACTTATCCCCCTTTTGCTGCTTGGATACAAGGTAGGGTTGACACCTTCTTCCTTCCATTTTCAGTTGAGGCTCCACTATATCCAAAAGAAGTACCGGTACAAACCACTATTTCTCTTGAAGATTACAAGAAGTTGGAAGCTCAGTTGCACGAGGTTCGGGTAGAGAATTCTGAAATGGCTAGCTTGTATCACCGTGCCAATCATGCCAAGAAAGAAGCAGAAGAAAAGCTACAAAGGATGCAGACCACCTTAGAAGCTAAAGAAAAGTAGTTTGCTGGGAGAGAAGCTCATTTTCAGAGATTGGGTTTAACATAGTCAAAAAGAGAAGCGGAGCGTAAGAAGACTTTGAAGACTCTTAGAGAAGCTCGTCAATCCATTACCTGGTTACAGGGCCAAAGAGAATAGGAGCAGAAAAAGTACAAAGAAAAAGAAGAGTTCTTTGAGGTGCAGATGACATTCAAGAAAGAAGAAGTAGAACAAGTTCACAAAATACGAAGGGAAAAGACTCAGCAATTGGTACAGAGCCAGCTAGCCTTGGAGGAAGCAATGAAAGAGATTGCAGATATTAAGCTAAGAGCAGGCATCAAGAAGAACCGGACAGGGGTGGTGACTGCAGAAGAGGGGCCTGAATCTTCCTTTAGCTTAGAGTTTTAGTTTATTGTTGTTTGTATCCATACTACCTACAGGCTTGTTGTAGGAGTTTTGCTTTATCTTTTTGTTTTTATATTGAATTGTAACCCTTTGGGAATTTTGTGTATGTCTATGACTCTGGTTGTTGGTAGTTTGTTCATGTTATGCAATGATACTTTCCAGTTACCGTTTTTGAACAAGCAAAGTTGTTTTTCCGAAGCCATCAGGGTCTGAATATTCCTCAAAAGAGTTTGAAAAGCTAGTTTCCAAAAGGACATTTGGAGTATTTTCTGTCAAAAGAATACCAGAACTGGGGCATATTAATGCCTAGACTTGGAAACATGAATAGTTGCATTGCATGCATAAAACTTGTTTGTTGTTTTGCAGGTAATTCATCAGTTTTCAAACGTTTATGTCACTTTCAGACACAATAGCTCCCAAGAAGGTTCAGAGACAATCAACTGTACATAGATACCCTACAAAGGTGAACAGAGAGAGAGCAATGGATCAGATGCAAGCAGATCTGGTTGACTTGAGGACAAGAATGGACAACTTCATGACCCTCATGGCTGAGATGTGTCAAACTCAAGAGCGCTTGCACAAAATGGTGGAGAATAATCAAGCCAGGAACAATGGGACAGTAGATGGAGGTAATCGCAACGGGGCTGGCGCCCGTCACGTTGAAATCCCTGTGGTGCAACCAGGGGTCACTATTATCAATGATGGAATGAATAACATGCAGATGGATGGGAAGGATGAACAATTCACTTTGCTGGACGAGGCGGAAGGCCAGGGAATTGACATGAATAGGAGGTTTAGAGAAATGGCTGAGCAAATTCGCGCCATTCAATCCCAGAGTTCTCTGGGGTTTGACATCACTGATCTGGGCTTAGTGCCAGGGGTGAGAATTCCCTACAAGTTCAAGGTCCCTACTTTTGATAAGTACAACAGAACAGCTTGCCCGAAAACTCATCTTCAGTCTTTTGTGGGAAGGATTGTTGCACATACAGATGATGAAAAGATGTGGATGTATTACTTCCAGGATAGTCTTATGGGGGCTTCCTTGGAATGGTACATGAAGCTGAGCCAGGTCAATATTCGAAGCTGGAAGGATTTAGCTGAGGCGTTTGTGAAGCAGTATCAGTATAATTTGGATATGGCTCAAAATCGTACCCAGTTGCAGACAATGTCTCAGAGTGCTAAGGAAGGGTTCAAAGAGTACGCCCAGAGGTGGCATCAGCTTGCTACTCGAGTACAACCTCCTTTGTTGGAGAATGAAATGGCAGACATGTTTATGGGAACACTGCAAGGGGTGTTTATTGAGAGACTGGTTTCTTGTTCAGCAACAAAATTTAATGATATCGTGATAGCTGGAGAAAGGGTTGAAACTCTTATGAAAATGGGGAAGATCCAAGACAGTGGTACAGGTAGCTCAAGTGGTGTTCGAAAAGCTTTTAATGGACCTCCAAGAAGAAGGGAGGGAGAGACTAATGTTGTGTACGACCGAGGCCGGGGCCGTGGATACAGGGGATCTTACGAGCAGGTGGCAGCTGTCACCATTCCAACAAGTCCTGTGCAACAACCACAACAACAACATCCACAGTGCAATAACTATCAGCAAATACCTTATCAACAGAGACAAGCTCGTCCAGCTAACAGGGTGGTTGAGGCTATCCCGATGACATACACAACACTACTCCAGAGATTGTTAGATTTGAATTTGGTGCACTTGAGGACATTAGCACCACCACCACCTGGAGAGCTTCTAGTGGGGTATGATGCTAATGCAAGATGCGCATTCCATTCAGGAGCTCCCGGGAACTCAACAGAGAAATACAGGGCATTACAACATAAGGTCCAAGACTTGATTGACTCGAAAGCAATTAACTTCGCACCGCCTCCAAATGTTACATCAAACCTCATTCCAAATCATGGAAGGGCCAGGATAAATGTTGTTGATGGTGGTGAGAGGTTAAACTTGATTTTGAATGTGGATGAAGTGAAGACTTCGTTGTTAGTGGTAAAAGACAGATTGTTGAAAAGGCAGGTATCCCAGGTTGTGGTTTTGATTGCGAGGGTTGTTTGAATTTAGTTAATGGTTGTGAGGATCTGAAAGCTGGGTTGCAGTGCTTGATTGATGAGGGGTCTCTACAGTGTGACATGGTTGACGATAGAAGTGATTGTGTGTCTACAATAACAATTTATTTTGATCCTGCTGAAGTTCCTGCTCGGAGAGAACCGGTGACTATCTATGTTCCAAAAGTGAGTCCAGTTACCATTACTGTTTCAGGACCAGTTCCCTATGTCGATGACAAGGCCATCCCTTGGCACTATGGCTCAGACGTGTATGTAGAAGGTCAGAAGGTGGAAAGTAAAGCGGCGACAATTGACCTGACTGTTGTGAATGTCGGAGGAGTTGGTGGGTTTACTCGGAGTGGGCGTCTTTTTGCTCCTCAAACTCTTAGAGGTGATCCCGAAGTTGAAGCTGCTGCAAAGGCTAAGGGTAAACAAATAGTGACGGAAGAGGTGACAACTCCTGCTGCTAGTCAGAGCACTTTTGAAAAAGAAGTCGAGGAATTCATGAGAATAATTAAGAAAAGCGACTATAAGGTGGTTGAGCAGCTGAATCAAACCCCATCCAAGATATCCATTCTGTCGTTGTTGATGTGTTCTCAAGCTCACCGGGAGGCTTTGCTAAAGGTTTTGCAAATTGCATATGTACCATAAGAGATAACTGTTAACCAGTTGGAGGCCGTGGTAGCTAGTGTGAACGCCAGCCATGGGTTGGGATTCACAGATAGAAATCTCACTTCCGAGGGACGTAATCACAACAAGGCCTTACACATCACCATGGAGTGTAAGGGTGATGTTCTATCACATGTTTTGGTAGATACATGCTCTTCTCTCAATGTTCTCCCTAAGAAGGCCTTAATGAAGCTGAATGTTGATGGAATTGTTTTGCGACCCAGTGATTTGATTGTGAAAGCCTTTGCGAGTCACGGAGGTCTGTGTTTGGGGAGGTGGAGCTACCGGTAAATATTGGGTCTCAGGTATTCAAGAGTACGTTCTATGTTATGGATATTCAACCCGCTTATAGTTGTTTGCTGGGATGTCCTTGGATTCATGCTGCCGGTGCAGTGACATCCACGTTGCATCAAAAGTTAAAGTATATGGTAGACGGCCAGGTTGTTACTGTATGCGGGGAAGAAGATATTTTCGTAAGCTATCTGTCGACCTTCAAGTATGTGGAAATGGACGGGGAGATCCATGAAACACTTTGTCAGGCTTTTGAGACACTCAATGTTAGTACTTTGTCTCCGGTTGCTGCAGTTTAGAGCAATGAGAAGGAAGGGACTCATATTTACTCCTATAAGCAAGCTAAGGAAGTAGTCCAATCCGGAAATGCCCAGTGTTGGGGCAAGCTGTTAGAAGTAGAAAAGAAGGATGACAAGTTTGGTCTCGGATATCAACCTGGTCAGTCCAGTTAGTCTCAAGGAAGTAAGTCCATAACGTTCACAAGTGCTGGAATACTCGACTACAACAACATTTGTGCTACAGATGAAGAGGGGGATAATGATTGTGACTTGGATAACTGGGTTCACCCATGTGCACCTGGGGAGGAGCTCCGGAACTTGTCTGCTGAAGATTTTGTCCAAGTTACTTGGCAGTCAAAGTAATTTTCTTTGTTTCCTTTTTTATCATACTGCGTGTCAAGTCCTGCACTCTGCCCAAGGTGCATAGATCCATATGTAGGGCCACCATGCTTTTAATGCATTTACTTTTTCCATGAAATAAAGGACGTTTTTCAAGCAAATTGTGTTCTCTTTCTTTCGTTTTAAAATTTATCACAAAAAAACAAAAAACAAAAACAAATAAGTGGCAATGTTTTCTTTCTCCTGTGTTTTTGTGTGTTTGCGTCTCTTTTGGAAAAAAAAAACATATTCTAAAATAAGCACATCATTTGTGCAGTGTTGATAATTCGGATTCCTGTGATAACGTTCCTGCTATGACTATGCATGACTTCGACAATCCTATCTACCAAGCTGATGAAGGGGTTGAGGAAGACTGTGAACTCCCGGAAGAATTGGTTAGGTTGTTGAAACAAGAGGAAAGGGTCATTCAGCCTCATCAGGAAGAAATAGAGATCATTAACATCGGGTCTGAGGATGTAAAGAAGGAGATAAAGATTGGGGCCAGTCTGTAGGCCGAGGTAAAGAAGGAGTTGATTGGTATGCTACGTGAATATGTGGATATCTTTGCCTGGTCGTATCAAGATATGTCGGGGTTAGATACTGACATTGTTGTACACAAGCTGCCACTAAAAGAAGACTGTCCGCCGATAAAGCAAAAGTTGAGAAGAACTCGCCCTGATATGGTAATGGATATCAAGGAGGAAGTTCAAAAGCAGTGGGATGCCGAGTTCCTTGCTGTAACTAGTTACCCACCTTGGGTAGCTAACATTGTGCCTGTACCAAAGAAAGATGGCAAGGTCCGGATGTGCATTGATTATCGGGATCTAAACAGAGCAAGTCCAAAGGATGATTTTCCATTACATCGCATTGATGTGTTGGTAGATAATACTGCTCAGTTCTCGGTATTTTCTTTCATGGATGGCGTCTCCGGGTACAATCAGATTAAGATGGCGCCGAAGGACATGGAGAAAACGACGTTCATCACCCCGTGGGGTACATTCTGTTATAAAGTTATGCCCTTTGGGTTGAAGAATGTCGGGGCAACGTATCAACGGGCTATGGTAACTTTGTTCCATGATATGATACACAAGGAAATTGAATTCTATGTGGACGATATGATTGCCAAGTCCCGGGACGAAGAAGAGCATATGGTCAATCTCAAAAAGTTGTTTGATAGATTGATAAAGTATATACTAAGGTTGAATCCAAACAAGTGCACTTTTGGAGTGCGTTCTGGTAAATTGTTGGGTTTCATTGTTAGCCAAAGGGGGATTGAGGTAGATCCTGCAAAAGTTAAAGCAATACAAGACATGCCTGCACCGAAAACAGAAAAAGAAGTGTGTGGGTTTTTAGGGAGATTGAACTACATTTCTCGGTTTATATCTCATCTAACTGCCACATGCGAGCCAAACTTCAAATTGTTAAGAAAAGAACAAACGGTTAGGTGGAATGAGGACTGTCAAAGAGCCTTTGAAAAGATAAAAGAATATTTGTAGGAGCCTCCAATCCTAATGCCTCCAGTTCCAAGACGACCACTTATCATGCACTTGACTATGTTAGAAGTGTCGATGGGATGTGTGCTAGGCCAACATGACGAGTCTGGTCGAAAAGAGCATGCTATTTACTACCTTAGCAAAAAGTTTACCGACTGTGAATCCCGGTATTCATTGCTCGAGAAAACTTGCTGCTCTTTGGCATGGGTTGCTCGTCGACTGAAATAGTACATGTTGACCCACACCACATTGCTAATCTAAAAAATGGACCCCGTCAAGTATATCTTCGAGAAACCAGCATTAACCGGAAGGGTTGTAAGGTGGAAAATGATCTTAACAGAGTATGACATACAATATACTTCCCAGAAAGCCATCAAAGGGAGTGTGTTGTCAGATTATCTTGCACAGCAACCGCTTGAAGACGATTACCATCCAATGAAGTTTGATTTCCCTAATGAGGACATCATGTACCTCAAGGAAAGGAATTGCGAGGAACCAATTCCGGAGGAGGGGCCTGACCCTGAATCCAAATGGAAGTTGATTTTTGATGGGGCAGCCAATATCAATGGACGCGGAGTTGGTGTTGTTCTTATCACTCCCGAAGGTGTTCACTTTCCCTTCGCTGCCAGAATTACTTTTGGCTGCACCAACAATGAAGCGGAATACGAGGCGTGCATAGTGGGAATAGAGGAGGCTATTAATCTTCAGATTAAGACCCTCAATGTATTCGGAGATTCAGCCCTCGTTATCAACCAGATTATCGACAAGTGGTATACACATCAAGAATACTTAATTCCTTATAGGGATTATGCCAGAAGACTGTTTACGTTCTTCACAATGGTTAAGCTTCAATATATACCACGAGATGAGAATCAATTTTCCGATGTATTGGCTACTCTTTCTTCGTCCATCAAAGTCTTGTGTTGGAACTCTGTGCCCATGATTGACATTTCCAGGCTTGACGTACCAGCTTATGCTTTCTCTATAGATGCAGTGGCTGATGAGAAACCTTGGTACTATGATATTAAGCTTTTCCTGGAAAAACAAGAATACCCAGCTGGGGCATCATCCAATGACAAGAAGACCTTGAGGCGACTTGCTGCTAGTTTCTTTTTGAATGCAAACGGGGTTCTGTATAAGAGGAACTTTGAAATGGTCTTGCTCAGATGTGTGGATAGATACGAAGCAGACTTGTTAATGCAAGAAGTCCACAAGGGATCTTTCGGTACTCATGCAGGAGGACATGCAATGGCTAAGAAGTTATTGAGATCAGGGTACTATTGGCTAACAATGGATGCAGACTGTTGTTCTTACGCCCGTAAGTGCCACAAATGCCAGATATATGCAGACAAGGTGCATGTTCCTCCTAGCCCGCTCAACATCATGTCATCTCCTTGGCCCTTTTCTATGTGGGGCATTGACATGATCAGGAGGATATAGCCTACTGCTTCAAATGGTCATCGCTTCATCTTGGTTGCGATTGATTACTTCACTAAATGGGTTGAAGCAGCATCTTATGCCAATGTCACTCGCCAAGTGGTAGCCAGGTTTCTGAAGAGAGATATCATTTGCAGATACGGAGTGCCCGAAAGAATCATTAATTATAATGGTTCCAACTTAAACAACAAAATGATGGAAAAATTGTGTCGGGACTTCAAGATTCAACATCAAAATTCTTCTCCTTACCGGCCAAAGATTAATGGCGCGGTAGAGGCAGCTAACAAGAATATTAAGAAGATTGTGCAAAAGATGGTTATCACTTACAAAGATTGGCATGAGATGTTACCATTCGCATTGCATGGGTATCGAACGTTATTCAGGACATCGACCGGGGAAACTCCATTCTCCCTGGTGTATGGCATGGAGGTAGTCTTGCCTGTTGAGGTAGAAAGTCCTTCTTTACATGTGATAATGTATGTGATAGTCGCTAATCTCTTTTCCTCGAGAGTATCAAGTGGGTGAGCTTGTACTCAAGAGGATCATTCCTCCAAGTTCAGATCACAGGGGCAAGTGGACCCCAAACTACGAAGGCCCATTCATAGTAAATACAGTTTTCTCAGGTGGGGAACTGATGCTCACCACTATGGATGGAGAAGATTTTCAATCCACTGTTAACTCGGATGCAGTTAAAAAATACTTCCCATAAAAAGACCCGTTGGACACAAAAACAGAATTAAAGTCCAGGCAAGAAAAGGGCATCCCGGCGAGCTAAAAACAAAATAAAAATCTCGGGCAAAAGTTAGGGAAAATAAATATATATAAAAAATGTGTACACCCGCTGAGTTGAAAAGCCACATTGGACAGGTCAGGCAAAAAAGGGTATCCCGGTGGATTGAAAACCCGAAAGGACGATCCACGCAAAACAAGGGAATAAGCGAACAACTGCGGTCCGGGTAATTTGAACCAAATCATCATTTCATGCAGTCTGGCAATATCAGAAGGGTATGAATCAGTCTCCTCGTCTTCTTCAGAAAACAAAAGCAAGAACAGGAGGTCTTGAAGACATGTTGGTCATAGCTGGAAGGAAACTCATTGGAATGTCGCGTACATTTCCATTAGGATAGTTTCTTTTCTCAATTTTATGGTAGCTACCTCTTTCCAGGTAGTTGCTTCTTGATGTAAAACTTTGCCTATTCAGAGGCTTTCTCAATAAATGAATATTCAGTCAAAAGTGGTGTTGCGTTTGTTTACCTTGTTTGCAAAAATGTCCTGAATTTTTGGAAAAAAAAGCATTGCATTTGAAACAAGGTGATTTTTCTAAGAAAAATGACGTTGCGGGAAACAATTAAAACTATCTTTGAGAGTCGGGTGACAATGGATGAACAGATCATACCATATAAATCCCCGGGGCACATATGTGTATACTGTTGTTGCAGGTTGTGCAGGATGGTGTACATACCCAAGCAGAGAATATTCCCCAGCTAAGTTAGAGCAGGTGGAATCCCCCAGCAGAATTCCAAGACTAATTGAAGATCTTTCATCCCCAAGCGGGTTATCTTTCCACAAGTGAAGTATTCCCAACAGGCAGTTGAACGCCTGATTTCCCCACAGAGTTCATGTTTGGGATTCACTCCCATCATGGAAATATTCCCCAGAGAAGTCGTCAGTTTATTGTTGGCCAATGTGATGATACAAACAATTATTCATCTCCCCAACCAGAGTCAAATGTCAAAGTATCTTGACCTTGTTCTCCTCTGCATAATTGAGATTTTACTGCCAATCAGGGCACTTCGCTTATCGCTCGTCTGCATTTCCCAATACTCGTCTATGTTTGATATCTGCTTGTTACTCGTCTGCATCACACTCGTCTGGGTTAGCTTATATCCATATGTACTGATTTGATAATCATTCTGATACTTGTCTGTATTGATACTCCAAATGCTCGTATGTGTTGGATTTCTGGTACTCGTCTGTATTGCTACTCCAAATGCTCGTCTGTGTTGGATTTCCGGTATTCGTCTGTATCAGTGGTTGATATTCTTCTGTATCATAGCCTGAAGTGCTCGTATGTGTTTCTTAGATCATCGTCTGATATTCGTTTGTATCATTGACTTATGGCACTCGTCTGTGTTCTCTTGATGATCATCCAATATTCATCTGTGTTGAAGAGGTTTGAAGTCCTGACAGTGGGATTAAACGTCAAAATGGTTACTGGTCCTGGCGTAACAGGTTATCCGAAGGAGGTTCGCCTGTCTCAGACACCACTTATCTACGTAAGATTTGTGAAGAGGGTTCGTCCAATCCTAATGTCGCACCTGGCGTAACAAGTTATTTGAAGAAGACTCATTTGTCTTAGAACATATATCTACGAAGGATATATGAAGAGGGTTTGTCTATCCTGATTATGCATGTCTATCCAACAGACTTAAGTGCATCATCGGTCCTGGCGTAACAGGTTCATTCGAAGGAGGTTCGTCTGTCTCAAGTCATATATTTTTGTAAAATGTATGAAGAGGGCTCGTATGTCCATTTCTTGGCGTAACAGGGTTGTCTGAAGAGGGCTCGTATGTCCATTTCCTGGCGTAATAGGTTTGTATGAAGAGAGACTCGTCTGTCTAGGTTTTTCTTGTCTGGCGTAACAATTCAATTTGGAAGGATTTCGTCTGCTTTGTCTTCACGTCAGTCACCCAAAGCATTATTTGGTAGGGGTTTATTTCCCATTTCTTTCATTCTCCAGCAGAGTGCAAATTTCAGGTCTTCTTGGTATTCAACCACAGTTTATCTTGAACGGTCGATAGCCCGTGTTATCGTCCTTTTCAGATTAATAGTTGCTTGAATAGGGGAAACTGTAACACCCCAAATTTTCCCTCTCCTTTCTAGCATCATCCTCATATCATAATCATCATAAGCATGTCATATTCTTATCATTTTTGCATAGAAAAATGAAGCATAACATTCTCATGTTCTAGCATTGTGCATATGATCAATCATTGGTGCATTTGAAGCCTTACAAGTCAAATCAAGAAGTCAAGTGACTTTATCAAAGTCCCATGAAGTGTCTCTAGGTCATATGCAAGCTCAAGATCCTCTACAAGAGTCCAGAAGGTTGGAAGATTATCAGATGATCCAAGGAATGGCAAGCTCCTACACAAATGGTCCTCAAATTAGGGTTTCATGTTCAAGCAGGGATTCTTTGAGACTTTGGTCGTTTCATGTGGGCAAAGTCCTTCATATGATATGAGAATGCTTTGGATGAATTTTGGTGAGAAGATTCATTGAGGAAGGCAATTATTTCATCAGTTGCTTGCATAAGAAGAAATTGGTCAAACTGATTATTTGAAAAGTCAACTGTGATAATTCAAGGGTTCCAATCCCATTTTTCAAGCCAAGGGGTGCTCTTAAGGTTATAAAAGAGGTTTGGCAAAGTCAAAGATCAAGAATCAAGAGGTTTTGAAAGACTTTCTATTTTTGGACATAAGGTGATCGTACCTGGAGATCAGGATCCGATGCGGCTGGCTTCGAGAGCTGATGAAAGACGGTCGGTGATGAGGAAAAGGGGTGTACCTGCAAGGCACTCCGATGCTAAAGTAAGTAACCGAGAAAAGAGTGGGCAAGTACAAGTATAAAGGTCAGAGAGATTGAATACCTGACCCTCTCAAACGAGAGGGTTTATATAAGGGACTAAATGGAAGATTATTGGTCCATACTGTGAGGCGCGGATCGAGGAATCCATGAAAATGGGCAACGGTCAAGACTAGCCGTTAGGGAACTTCGTCGTGGTCGGACTGCTTGTGGTCGACAGGGACCACTTTTCTTAATTGTGCTCGACGTCGAGCAGGCCTATTGGTTTTCTTGGCCCAATTGTAGGGATTGGGCCGATCCAGAACAGGAGCCCCCCAAGTCATTTCTCGTGTGGTAGAGTAGTGACTTAAGAATGATTTTATGCTCAGCGGTGAGCAGTGTTAAGGCCAGGGATCTACGCTGTCGATCTTCTGGGAACGGGCAACTGGTGCGTTGCTTGAAAGAGGAATGTGAAACAAAAAGCTGGAATATCTTGGAATTCGCGCCTATTAATGACTTGATGGCTAGTCTAGGGGCTAGCGTGTAGGGGTCACGCGTGCTTGCACGTGTTCCCCTTCCTATAAATAGGATTCTCAGGGCTCATTCTAAACTTTTCGCTTCATCTTCTTCTTCAACGCTCTGCTCGTTCAACTGCCACCACCTCAGCCGTTGACCACCGCATCTCCTTGCCGACCACCACTTCCAGAACGCTTTTCTCTTCAAGAATGTCTTCTCAAGTGCAAGGTACGGTTCTTTTTCTCCTTTTTTGGTGTTTATAGCTTAGGTTTCGTAGAAATGCATGTGGCTTAGGATAGTTTTGACGATAGTTTTTAGATTTAGAACTGGTAAACCCTAGGACTTCCGCCACCGTAGTCGGTCGGTTGCAAACCCTAGCTCAGGGTCGACATAGGTGTTGGTCGACTTAGACTTGGGTTTTGATAAATACCTAGGTTAGATCCTTGACTTAAAATGTTGGGCGTAAGCCGTCGCTCCGAGCGATGGTCAGCCGGGGCTATAGCTCGGAACATAGTCTCTGAGCTGATGCGCGCCCTTTCACTTGTTGAGCGGTGGAAGGGTGGATTTGATATTCTCAATCGAATTCACTGACGCCTTTCCTCTGCTTTTCAGGTGAAAACTCGCCCGTGAATCCATTGGACGTGCTTTCCGAAGAGACGTCCTCGGAAGATTCAGGGTCATCTGCGTCCATTCCTTCTGGTTCTGGGAGTTCCTCGGAGAGTTCGGATACAAGTACTACAGGAGCATCAACAGATTCGCCCCAGTGTCCTGACCAGACGAGGATCTCGCCCGAAGAATGGGTGGTGGAAGATTTTTTGGACAAGGTGTCCTCATTTTCAAGACCTCGAACGGAGCCACTGCCCGTTGTCGGTGACCCTGCCGATTGGGTTGTCACCTGCCCGGGGGACGATGACCGTATCTTCTCAGATTTCCGTGGTCGGGCTTTCTCCATGTACGAATACGTGATCTCGGTCCTGGGGGTAACATTGCCTTTCAGTGACTTTGTGAGTGTCGTGCTCGGGCATCTATGCGTCGCCCCTTCCCAGCTGCACCCGAATTCCTACGCGTTCCTAAGAGCGTTTGAGATGACGTGCGCCCATCTGGGTGTTGGTGCCACGCTTCCCCTATTTTTCCGTCTGTTCTCCTTGCAGCGTCAAGTCGGGCGAGGAACTGACCGGAAGGGATTTGTGTCCTTCAAGCAGCGGACGAAGATTTTTAAGGCCCATTCAGAATCTATCCGGGCCTTCAAAATTGATTAATTTTTTATAAAACCCGCGAGCGCAGTGGCCGTGAGAGCAATGAGCTTCCTAGGAATAGACACCGACGAGAATGACGAGCCTAAGCTTGACGATCAAGGTCAGGTGATCCCGAGGAGGTTGTGGCTGTTCCCATTTTCCTGGAGTTATGCTCACTATGAGAAACCAGTCAGGGAGTTTGTTCAGGTGGGGGACTCATTGAATGATGATGACGCGGCCAGTTTCGAGGCCTTCAGAAAATTAATAGCATCCTTCACTCTGACCCCCCTGTTGGACGGAGATGGAAAAGTTATAGTTGATTAGGATGGGGGGGAAGCTGTGGAGCGTCCCCTGATTAATGTTACCGAGTTGCTGGCTTGCCGTACCGGGCAGGAAGTGTCCGACTTCTTTGGTATCTGTTTATTTGCATTAGTTAAATTTTTGCTTTAACTTTGTTGTCCACGACTAACCTGATCTTTTTCCTTTTTCAGGCTCTCTGTCGAACCCATTGGATAAAATTCAAGAACGCCTAGTTCAGCAGCAGAAGAAAAGATCAAGGGTCGTGCAGACCAAGCTGACGGAGACGAGTGGCTCGGGGTCGGGCCCCTTGGTCCATGGTTCGCCGAGCGCGTCGATCGGCTCTTTGATGAAGAAGCATAAGTCTGCAGCCACTATGGATTTAACGGCCAACGCTCCTCCAAAGCCGAAGCATGGGCTGCCTCCGTATTTCGTGATGCACAACTTCTTTGAGGGAACGAGCATGGAGGTGGACCGTGCGGATTCCTTGTTTCTGGAAGGCATGGATCGTCCTTCTCGGTGATTATCTCTGGCCCAAGACACAAGCGCGGTTATGCGGGTCCTAACAATGGAATGGCTGACGGCCGAAAGGGAGTCCCGGACTAGAGCGAGAGAATAGCTGGCTTAAGGAGCAGCTGGCTACTTCTGAGGCTAAGCTGACAGCGGCCACTGAGGAGGCTAAAGCCGCGACCAAGGAGTCGACTGAACGGGCCACCGTCATCGCCAAGTTGGAGGTTGACAAGAAAAGGGTGCTTGAGCAAAATAAAAAGCTGAAGGACGCCTTTTTCCCGAAGGAGGATGAGGATGAAGAGACCAAGAGTCTGGTGACGAGGGCTCAGTTGCTCGCTCGGATCGACCAGGACATGGAAGATCTGAACTCGTCGACTGAGCTCAGTTTCCAGAACACGGTGGATCAAATGAGAGTTCTTCATCCTGACATGGACTTGGACGCTGGTCGAATCAGCTATCTGTACAAGGTTGTGGACGGTCAGATCGTGGTTCCCTCAAACTTGGTGGTGGATGATTCTCAGCCAGGGTCGAATGATCAGCCTGGCCAGCCTGAAGCGCAACCGGAGCAGGAGGGAGCTTGTGAGGAGGAAGGCCGCCCGGGAGGCGAGGGTAATTAGTTTATGGCCTGCGTGCCTGATAATTTATGATGTTTTCTTTTTTGGGGGCGTGGTCCCCTTTGTATGTAATCCTGAACAAGTCGGCCCTTCAGGGTCGCATTTTTAATTTCATATGTACGACTTTGATGGTCGGTTTCTGCATTTTATTTGTTCGTAATGATGCGTCCGTCGGAGGACATAATTTACTTGTTATTTTTACTAAGTGTTTTGGTATGCATCTTTGCGTTAATTGGGTGTGGTTGACTAAATACGGGGTGTGTGTGTGGTCTGTTGGTTAGGGGGACCAATCAAATTTTGGAGTCTTACTCCTGGTCGGGGCCCGGGCCAAGGTAATGGCCCGGGCTCCGTGGCTTGAACATCCCATTGCGAGCTGGGGTTCTGCCTGGTCGTGGTACTTAGGCGACGTCAGACTCGTTTGAGTATCCGTCCGTGCGGCAAGTTTCTCTTTCCCTCGAAAGGAGACCTTGCTTGACTTTGTTATATTTGGGCTGTCGTGCCCGTACCTAGGCACGCAGTTTTCAGTCGGTCCCTTTTCTCCTTGCTTGAAAGTTGAGCAGGGCGACTTTGTGATTTAGCTGTAGTATTGTTTGAGTTTCTCGGTGTTCTAAGGCCGAGCAAGCTCTTCCCCGTGTAGATTTTCTAAATAATAGGCTTCGTTCTCGGTTTTTGCTCGGACGCGATACGGTCCCTCCCAGTTGGGTGTTAATTTTCCCTCGCGGGGATCTCTGTGATTTCTTCTAAGGACAAGACTGCCTACCTCGAACGTTCGTCTTATGACCTTAGAATCATACCGAGCGGCTATTTTTTGTTTGAGAATGGTTTCTCGAAGAGCGGCTTCTGATCAAACTTCTTCGATCATGTCGAGCTCGTTTCTCAAGGCTTCGGAATTAGTGTCTTGGTGCATAGGGGATTCTGTGCGTTTGGATAGGACGTGCATTTCTATGGGGATCACCGCTTCGGTTCCATAGGCTTATCGAAATGGGGATTCCCCGGTTGTTGAGTGGGGCGTGGTCCTATATGCCCACAGTACGCTATGTAGCTCCTCGACCCAATGCTTTTTATGCTCGTCCAGTCTTCGTTTCAAACCTCTTAGGATTACCCTGTTCACGGCCTCTTCTTGCCCGTTAGTTTGAGGATGCTCGACTGAAGCGAAATGTTGTTTCGTTCCTATTGATGCAACGAATGAAGTGTTTATCAATGAACTGAGTGCCGTTGTCGGTCACGATGGCGAGCGGTACCCCAAACCGGGCGAGGATGTTTCTCTTGAAGAAACGCAGTATGTTGAGCGCAGTGATTTTGGCCAAGGCCTCAGCTTCTATCCACTTGGTGAAGTAGTCGACGCCTACAATTAAGTATTTATTCTGACCGGACCCGACGACGAATGGTCCTAAGATATCCATCCCCCACCAAGTGAATGGCCAAGGTGACGATAATGATTTTAGCTCGGATGGGGGTGCTACGTGCACGTCTCCGTGTCGTTGGCATTTGTCGCACCTCTTCACGTGCTCCTTTGCATCGTGTTGGAGTGTGGGCCAATAGTATCCTGCCCGTAGGATTTTTCGAGCCAGCGACCGTCCGCCAGGATGTTGCGCATTGATTCCTTCATGGACTTCCCTTAGTACGTGCGGGATATTTTCTTCTTCTACGCACCTGAGGAGGGGTGTAGAGAATCCTCAACGATACATACGTCCACCTACTAGAGAATACGAGCATGCCCTTCGTCGTATAATGCTGGCCTCTTTTGGGTCAGTCGGTAATTCTCCTTTAGTTAGGTAGTTAAATACTGGGGTCATCCAACAGCTTGTGTCGCCCACGATGTTAATGTCTATGTGGACCGATGATTGCCCGATACTCGGTCGGGGAAGCGTTTTCTGTACGACGGATTTGTTGTTTCCTTTCCTTTTAGTGCTCGCTAATTTGGATAGGATGTCTGCGCGGGCGTTGTTCTCTCGCGGGATGTGTTTGACTTCCACACTTTTGAACCGTTTTAGTTCGCCTTTTACGAGGGCCAAATATTCGGCCATGTTATCGTTTTTGGCATGAAAATCTCCTCGAACCTGGCTTGCGACCAACTGAGAATCCGTGCAGATTGTGATCTCTTCTGCTTCCAAATCGGTCGCGAGTTGTATGCTGTTGCACCCCAAAATTTTCCCTCACAAGACAAGACTTTGTGTACTAATAGGTTCACAAGGTTCACAAGATTCACAAGACATCTTATGAGGTTCACAAGCTTCACAAGACATCTTATGAGGTTCACAAGATTCACAAGACATCTTATGAGGTTCACAAGGTTCACAAGACATCTTATGAGGTTCACAAGGTTCACAAGACATCTTATGAGGTTCACAAGGTTCACAAGACATTTCATGAGGTTCACAAAGTTCACAAATAGTCAGAAAGTTTGACAATTCTCTCAGACAATGCCTCCTCCTAAGCAGGGCATCCAAAACTAGGGTTTTGACTTTAATCAGGCTAAATGGACTTCCAAGACTTCAATTGAGCTTCATAACATCTTATATGTGTTTAAGAACCCCCATGACAAGTTTCAAGACTTTTCCCAAAGATTTGCTCAGTCAGATGATCAGATAGGTTAAAATCAGTCAAAACAGTTAAAAAGTCAAACTGAGGTCAACTGTGGTCAAACCAAAGTCAAACTTCATGATTTTTTTGCCAACATCAAGTATATGAATTAAAATTCATCATTTGATCAAGGGTGGATCATGATCCATCAAGGAGATTTCAGATCATCAAGAATCAGGAGTTTCTAAATTAGGGTTTTCATAGGAAAAGTCAACTGAACTTTGACCAGCCATAACTTTCACATTCTTCATCAAATTTTTCTCATCCAAAGCTCATTTTGAAGTAAATTGAATTCTATACAACTTTGTGTCTCACAAGCCAAGCCCAAAAATGCTTCATTTGGAAGGTATGAGCTAAGACATTATAGGTCCTTTTAAAAGTTAACAAAAAGTCAACAACTTCAAAAGAGCATAACTTGAGAATGGTAAAAGATATGGACATGAAACCAGTGGGGTTGGTTAGAGGACTCTTTAAGCTTTCCAAAATGTCCAAGAAAACCCTCATAGCATTAAAATTGAAGGATTTGTGCCCTTGCAAAGTTGGGAAATTTTTGAGTGGTTTATGAAGTAAATGGGGTCTTAAAACCATAATTCTTCAAATGGGCTGAACTTTTTGTGACCCAATGTGTTCCATGACATCATGCACGAAATTTATTTAATATTTTCATAATTTTATTCATTTTATTGTTATTTATTATGAATTTTTTATATTAAAAATCATTTTAAATTCAAATAAAATATAAAATATGAAGATTTAAAAAATATTTTGATTCTAGAAAGTCATGAAAGCTAATTGGATCAGATTGATATGAGAATTATGGTGATTGTCTTAAAATAGCAAGGTTGTATCAAAAAATATTTGAATTTTAAAGCATGATCTTTTTCAATCTCCTTGATCCAAAAAGTCCAAAGAGTAATCACTTCTCTTGACCTAATTTCACTCACTACATATACACAAACTCATCACAATGCATAGGGACGAATTTTGCAGCCTCAAATCATAATTTCAAACTTCACAAAATCCTTCAAAAATCAATTTTCGGTTTCAATCCTAGAAGAGGTTTCAAGGTATTCTAAAGACACTACAAGCTTCCTTGAGCTTCCCTGAATCAAAACCAACCCTTACATGCCTTTGAATCATGCCATAATGCATAACCCGAAGCAATTTTGTTCTTGAATTATTTTTTTCGATTCCATAAATTCACTGTGTTTTAATGGATTTTGTTTGTTTAATCATGTTTATAGTGATGTGTAGAATGTTTCTGGATACTTAGATCAAAGCTTCATGGACGAATCATGAAAACACCATTTTTAGGGTTTCGGCCAAGGTTTAGGGCTTCATGATCTATGGAAGATAAATGAATTCTGGAAACATGGTTGTGTTGTATGGATCTTGAGGATCATGTTTCACTAATCAATTTGTAATAATTGTACTGTTTTGTTGATATTCGAAATTCGTAGGTTTTATATATTATGAGATTCGCAGGAAAATTCGTGACAAAATTCGCAACAAAATTCGCAGGAACCAAGGTTGAAGATGACCTCTTGGCGCCATCAGGAAATTCAAAAATTGGTTTAATATTTTTTGTAATTGTTTCTATTTTATTTCAACTAAGGCTGCCTGGCCCAGTGGTAATGGCTACGCGTGTTATGGTTCAAGACCTTGGTTCGATTCTTGGAGGCAGCATTCTTTTTATTTGATTTTCACATTCATTTACATAACTTAATATATTATGAATTGTTGTGGTTATCTAACAGATGCGCCCTTCTGGCTGGATGGTTGGAGTGTTTGTTTGTTGGTTGAGGGTCCTGGGTTCGAATCCCCCCAGGCCCTTTTGTATTATTTTGTTTTTTTGTTGTGATTTTTGCAGGTTATGAAACAAAACAACATGGTTCTCATTCTATATCACCAAACGCACGCTGGCCTAGTGGAGGATGTGCTTGTCTTGGAGGATTCAAAGCCTAGGGCCTGGGTTTGAATCCCTGCCCCAGGTAAGTCTTGTTTTTTTTATTTGTTTTCTTATTTTATTCAATTTGTCTATATTCTAATTATTTTAATAAAAGGAATAAATGTTAAAATAAATATATATTATTTCTTATACTTAAAAAAATCAATTTTATCAAACTTTATTTTCAAAATTTAATTATTTATATTTATATATTATATGTTCATATTATTAAATATATATATATATATATATATATATATATATATATATATATATATATATATATATATATATATATATATATATATATATATATATATATATATATATATATATATATATATAATTTGTAAATAAATGGATTTGTTGTGAATAAAACCCTAATTCTATTTTCTAAACTCATAAACCTTAAATTATTTATATTAACACTAATATTTTCACATAAAACCTAATTTTTTATAAACCCTAATTATTCTATAAATATTAATATTTGTATATAAATTCTAGTTATGTATATTTATTTTTATAATTTGTTTATATTATTTAAGTAATTTAATTAAGTAGTAAATCCACACCTATTTTTCTAAATAATAAAAAAAAAATCCTAATTATAATTATGAATATTAGTTTATGTGTTTGTAAATTTTAAATTGTATATATTTATTTATAATTTGTTTATATTATTATTATGTATAGTTTTTATATAAATAATGTAATTAAGGTTGGATTAAATAATTAACTTTAATTTATTCTTTTCTAAACAATTAAAAAAAACTTTAACTTTATTTTATTAAATTAATTTATTATTTTTATATATGTACATAAAATTAAGATATTAGAACTATTAATCATATTTTATTAGTATATAATATTCATTATTTTATTTCTTTTATTAAAAATCTAAAAAATAATTATTTATTTAAAAAATTGAACTTTTTATATTATTATGCTAATTTCTTCTTCTTATATTTATTTTGTTCTTTATTTATTTATCTATTATGTGATTATTTATTTTTATTATTATTACTAACCCTCTTATATTTATTTATTTTTGTTTATTACTACTAACCCATTTAATTATTTATTTTATTTGTTTATTTTAATTATTTTAATTTTAATGTAATTGTATCCAATATGTAATAGTAGTAGAATAATTTTTATTATTTATTTTTAATTGCTATGGTTCGTAAAATAGGGAGTGCAAGACATGTTTGTATTTAAAATTGGATTTAGATCATTAATCTTAAAGATAAATATTTGAATTGGTACACTCACACACGTAAGTCGATCCTGGATCGCCATCTCACTTCTTAAGGGTTACCTCTCATGTTGCCTAAATAAAAGGTCAAGTAAGGTGTAAAGCAAAGTCCCTTCTCTAATATCATCTAGTCCCTTAACAGATAAAAAGATCAAGTCCCTTCATGGTTGCCTTCGTAATGATCTTGTCCCTTTCGAATAAAGATGATAAGTCCCTTCGAATTGCTTATACACCTTACAGTTGCCTAAATAACAGTTGTCCCTTCACATGTCCCTTATCACATCCAAGGTAATGACTACCTATTCCTTAATAATAGGGATAGTCTTACCATTTAAAGGATATTTAAGAACAGAAAAGACTTAACTTAGGGTAGGTTCCTCTTACGTACTTGCTCACTCTTCAAAAACATTTCAAACACTTCACATCTTCAAACAAATTTTCAAAGCAAAGACTTTATATATATCCGTACATGGATCATTATAAAGTACTTAAAGAAAATTCTAATCACACACTACACTTTTCAAAAACATTTTAAAGTGAGCTAAGTAACTAAGAGCCCATGGATAACCATGGATGTGAAGGGTGCTAACACCTTCCATTTACATAACCTACCCCCCGAACTCAAAAATCTTTTAAAAGGTCTTTCCTGTTCTTTTATGCCTTTCCTTTGGATAAAATAAAAGTCGGTGGCGACTCTTGCTATCCGCAACATAACTAAAGTCAGTTCTCCCACCGTGTTACATATGCCCGCTAGAAAAGCTTCGTACTCTGTCTGGTTGTTAGAAGTGGGGAAAGATAAGGTCAGGGACACTTCGATGACGTTTCCCTCTTCGTTTTCCAAGATAATTCCGGCCCCGCTACCTGCTGGACCAGATGCTCCGTCCACGAAAATAACCCACCTGGATGAGATTTTCGGCTCTTGCTCGGTGAAGGTAAGTTCAGCCACGAAGTCGGCCAGCGCTTGAGCTTTGAGAGATTGTCTTCCCTCGAATTTGACGTCAAACTCGAATAGTTGCAATGACCACTTTAGCATTTGTCCGGCCATGTCCGGTCGACCGAGCAATTGTTTTATGGGCTGATCGGTTCTTACGATGATGGTGTGAGCCAGAAAGTAATGGCGTAGCCTTCTGGCTGCGAGAAGGAGGGCCAAAGCCACCTTTTCTATCTGGAGGTATCGAATTTCTGGGCCATGGAGTGCTTTACTTGTAAAATATACAGGCTTTTGCCCTTCGGGTAGGTCGCGCACGAGTGCCGCGCTTACTGCTTTGTTTGCAACTGCAAGGTAGAGATACAGTATCTCCCCTTCTTCAGGTCTGGATAAGACTGGGGGTTCACTTAGTGCCTTTTTTAGGTGGGACAACGCTAGCTCTCACTCCTCCGTCCACTCGAAAGTCGCCTCTTTGCGGAGGAGTTTGTAAAAAGGGAGAGCGTATTGAGCGGATTTTGCTACGAACCGAGCGAGGGAGGTAAGGACCCCGTTTAGTGATTGTATGGATTTTTTAGAAGTAGGAGTTGGGAGCTCCGCGAATGCCCGACACTTGTCAGGGTTGGCCTCGATGCCTCGTTCAGTTAAGTAGAATCCGAGGAATTTCCCTGCTCGGACCCCGAACGTGCATTTCTCAGGGTTGAAACGCATTTTGCAATTTCGTGCATGATCGAACACTTTTCGTAAGTGGGACGCGTGGTCCGTTTCTTGTTGAGATTTGACGATCATGTCGTCCATATATACTTCGAGCATATCTCCGATTTCAGCTCGGAAAACCTTATTCATCATGCGCTGATATGTCGCGCCCGCGTTTTTCAGACCGAAGGGCATAACGTTGTAAAAGTAATTGCCTGATTCGGTCATGAAGGCCGTGTATTTTTTGTCAGACACGACCATGGGTATTTGATTATATCCTGAATATGCATCCATGAAGGATAATAGCTTGAAACCGGACGAATTGTCGACCAATTTATCGATGTTAGGTAAAGGGTATGCATCTTTCGGGCATGCCCAATTGAGATCGGTATAGTCAACGCACATCCTCCATTTTTCATTAGATTTTTTCACAAGTACAACATTCGAGAGCCAGGTCGTGTACCTGGCCTCGGTTACAAATTTAGCCTCTAGGAGGTCTTTAACAGCAGATTCAGCTGCTTCAGTTTTCTCGGTAGACTGCTTCCTTCTGCGTTGAGCGACCGCCTTGTGTGTTGGGTCAATGGAGAGGTGGTGGCAGGCTGTCTCGGGGTCGAGCCCTGACATTTCTGCGGCGCTCCAGGAAAATAAATCTGCGTTCCCTTTGAGGCAAGCTTCCAATTGTCTCTTCACCAAATCGGGCATATGTGCCCCGATTTTAACTCACCGAGTTGGGTCTTCTCCCAGAGGAATTAGTTCGAAGTCTCCATCTGGTATTGGTCGGGATAGCAACTCTGTTGGCCTTTGGACGCCCTCACTATTGTCCGAGAATCTGCAGTCTAGGTCGATCGAGTCTACCTGAGGGAAAGCCCTGGGAATATCTGGTGAATTTGATGTTGGGGGACTCGGTTGGTATGATATTGAGCTGAGACCTTTTGATGCCGCTTCGAAACACCTGCGGGCAGCGTCGACATCTCCGTGCAATGTGGCGACCTTACCTGAAGTAGTGTAATACTTCATCTTCAGGTGGACGGTGGATGGCACAGCGATTAGCTCGGCTAAGGTTGGTCGTCCTAGGATGCATTGGTACAGAGATGGGAAGTCCACGACTAGGAACTGAACCCTGACCGTCCTGGCTGTCTCGCCTGCCCCGAAGGTAACAAATAGGTCGACATAACCCCATGGTCGAGAGACTGCTCCGTTGAAACCCTGCAGGTCTGATCCGACGTATGGGGTTAAGTGTGTCTCGTTCAGCTGGAGTGTCGAAAACAGCTGGGAGTACATGATGTCGCAGGAGCTGCCTTGGTCTACCAGGATTCTCCTTACATCGAAATTTGCCATGCGTGCCCGGATGAGCAGAGGAATGCCGGTGTTGGGCGCCCCTCCCAGGAGTTCTTCTCGGTAAAAGGCAAGGGGTACAGAGCCTTCTCTTGGTGGATCCAGGGTGGCATTTTGTGCGGGCCCCTTCGCAATCAGCTGGTCGAATTTCCGTTTCACGGATCCGACCTTGATTTTGTTGAATCCTCCTCCCGAGATGACCATTGCTGAAGGGAAAGCTTCCCATGGGCTATGGGAGGAGAGGTACCCCGAACTCTCGGCGCGGTCCGGTAGGAAGAAATCTTCCGGGCGATAAATGCTTAGAGCGACCTGCAAGTTAGCATCTGCAGGGATGGGTATGGCTTCCTCGACTTTCTGGGTCTCCTGCGCTTCTTGTCGAGGAGTGTCTCTGGACTTGGTGAACTGCTTTAGGTGCCCGTCCTTGATAAGGATTTCGATTGTGTCCTTGAGATGGATGCAATCCTCTGTGTTGTGTCCGTGACTCTTGTGGAATCTGCAGTATTTCGTTTTATCCGTGTCGGGCTTGCTGGGTTGTTGCCTCGGAAAATGTACCCCTGCCTGTTTGAATTCCGAATTGGCGCATTCTGACAAAATTTTCTCCCAGGAGGCCGAGAGGGGTGTGTACTCGTGGAACCGACCGATGGGTCCATGGTGCTCCCGCGGTTCATGGGAGCGATCGTCCTTTCTTTTGTCTCCTCCTCGACGAGACGTCGAAGGTTCATCGACTCGGTGCGGTTTGGCATCTTCACGGCGTCGAGCGTCTCTTACTGAACTGGCCGCTTGTTTTTCCTCATACTGAATGTAGGCTTGGGCTTTCAGTAGGAATGCGTCGAGGGTGGCCGGGGTTTCAATGCCGACCGCCCGATGAAAATCAGTCGAGGGGCGTAACCCTCGTTCCAGCAAATATTTTTTCATGTCGTCGGTCGTGGATACTTGTACCGCTTCTTTATTGAACCTCTCGATGTAAGTTCGTAAAGGCTCGTCCCTCCCCTGGATGATCGCTTCGAGCGAAGCCTCTGTCTTCGGCTGCCGCCTTGATGCGCTGAAGTGCCTGGAGAACGTGCGTCCAAGTTGTTTCCATGAGGTGATGGATTCGGCCTCGAGGCTTTTGTACCATGTCATTGCTCCTTTCCTCAGCGTTGTAGGAAAAAGGCGACATTTGATTGCCCCCCGTACACCTCGATAATCGAGCAGTGCATCGATATTCTCGATGTGCTCGTCTGGGTCTATGGTCCCATCATACGAGCCTAACGGATGGGGTTTCTCTAAGCCTCTTGGAAGCTTGGCCGCCATGATTTCAGACGAGAGGGGACCCCGAGCGTCCTCGTCGTCGCTGGAGTTGAACGACAGAGACCTGTGAGCATTTTTCTTTGTTCGTCGGGGAGAGGTAGATCTTGATCTGCTCCTTCTCGATTTTCTTCTAGGAGAGGATCGTAGGGAAGATTGACGAAGACGTTTGTCGCTTGTTGATTCGTCGGCGTGTCCTTTCCTCTTCTTCCTGGCAGGAGACGGAGTATGCTCCCTTTGAGGTCTCGAGGGAGACTATGGTCGACGAGAATTATCTTTGAGACGGGCGATTTTCTCACCATGGGCGAGGAGCAGCAAGTTTGTTTGATTCAGGATCTCGGCCAATGCGGCGAAATCCAATCCTGAAGGAGTCGAAGGAAAAAGAGTTTCCGGGCGACTTTCCAAAGGTTGGTCGCGATCGGGCGAAGGTGATGCCGTCTTCCCGTCCGGATGGTCTTGCACCGTTTCCTCATGCAGAGGAGGATGGATGTTGCTCTCACGTTGTGTGAGAATCATGCCATCGTTTGATCGGTTTTTGTGGTTGTCCCGAGCAGCCATGGATCTTGTTAAAACTTTGGTTCTTTGAAGATTTTGAAAGAAGAACGGGGAAATCAGTTTCCCATAGACGGAGCCACCTGATCGTACCTGGAGATCAGGATCCGATGCGGCTGGCTTTGAGAGCTGATTAAAGACGGTCGGTGTGGAGGAAACGGGGTGTACTTGCAAGGCACACCGATGCTAAAGTAAGTAACCGAGCAAAGAATGGGCAAGTATAAGTATAAAGGTCAGAGAGATTGAATACCCAACCCTCTCAAACGAGAGGGTTTATATAAGGGACTAAATGAAAGATTATTGGTCCATACTGTGAGGCGCGGATCGAGGAATCCGTGAAAATAGGCAACGGTCAAGACTAGCCGTTAGGGAACTTCGTCGTGGTCGGACTGCTTGTGGTCAACAGGGACCACTTTTCTTAATTGTGCTCGACGTCGAGCAGGCCTATTGGTTTTCTTGGCCCAATTGTAGGGATTGGGCCGATCCAGAACATAAGGCATGTAACTAACTTTCCAAATTTAGCAAGTTTTGCTCTAATCTTCAAGTGATTCTTACATGGCCAAGATGACTCCAAATGAATTTCCCTTGAACATGAAACTTGTAGAGTATGATCTCCCATTTCTAAAAAGTACAAGAACATGTTCATAGCCCTCATGGTTTGAAAGTTATGGTCAATCGTAATTCATCCATTTTTAGGGTTTTACCATATTTCCAAGTTTCTACCATTTGCAAAAGCTCATGTAACTCATTTCCAAGCCAACCTATGGGCAAATTGAGATCATAACATCACAAGGCATGGCATGAGACACATTATGCTCAAGAGAATTCAATAAATTCGTGCATGGATTAAAGAATATTTCACAAAGTGCAATTTGGAAAAAGCATTCAAAAGGCATGATACACTTGATTCTAAGCTGCAAGATTGATCCAAGGGTCACTATGGCTTCATTTAAGATCGGATTATGCACATGGGAAGAAAGTTGCACGCATAAAACCATTCAATCACACTTCTGATTCATTTTGGCATTTTCATTTGAATCACACACCTTATGCCACTATTGCTCCAAAAACCCTAATCAGGTGTATGTGCTAATCATATATAAGTTGTTTGTGCCCTGAATTCGTGGAAACACACACACACACACACACACACTCATTTCCCAGATTCAAAATCTCTTGCATCTCTTGCATTTTATTTCGAAACTCTCTCCTCAAGCTCTCATTCCATAATTTCTTCACATAATCTTCATCCTTGAGCTCTAAGGATCACATTGCACTCACTGATTCAAGTTGAGAGTGAAGAATCCTTTAGGTGCCATTCAAGAGCAAGAGCATTCAGATTCCAAGATCCAGCTTATTTCAAGCTCCATCTTGCATTTATTTTGCAAGAGGAAGTCAAAATACGTGGATCTGCAGCATCTGGAGGATTTATGTGGTGATTTGCAGGGTCTTCAAGTTCAGGTATGCTTCTGAATTCGTAGATCTAGAAGTGAAATTGCTTGTGTGCATTGTGATCTGTATGTCCTGGTGATGATCCTGATCTATTTAGAATTAGAAATGGATGAGTATTGAGCATGTATGATAGATTTGAATTTTTATGGTGCAACCTGTTTGTCTTCGATCCTTGCGTGTTTTTGAGAGTTTGGTGTTTTTGATCCCATATTCTTGTTCTCCATGGTTGAATGATTGAATCTGGAGGTTTATGTGCATTTCTGTGAATGTGTGTTCTTAAGCATGAAGTTTCCGGTGACCGGAGCTAGGGCTCCATCACCGGATTCTAGAAATTTGATTTTTCAGGTGAGTGAAGAAGATGAGCTTGTGACCCTTGGATTTGTGATCTGAACGCACCATATGAAGCCAGCGTATTAAAATTCCACCTCCCTCTCACGTGACTTTATGTTTTATGAATTGAACATTGTGTGTGGTTCCACATGATAGCTATGGTGCACTCAATTGCTGATGTATCATTTTGTTGACTTATGGTCTTTGTTGACTTGATCTGGTGTGTTCATGTGATCCATTGGCCTTTTTTTTCCATTTTTATTTGAATTTCCATGGTAATTGCCATAAGACTGCGCAAGTCATTAGGCCTCGGTTCCTATTCGCACCCCTCCCTTTTGTGAGCCCAATGGAATTGAACTAAGTAGCTTGCTAACTGCACCCCTCCTTCATGGCCTTTTATGTTATTTTCTTTTTTATTTCAATATGGTTTTTTATTTTTAAAAATAGTTAGAAGTTCATAAAAATTCTAAAATAATTCATGACTATTTCTTTTAACTTTCTTTAATTTTTGATATTTTTATTTTCCATTTATTTTATTTGCCACGTAGAAATTAATTTTCACTTTTATTAATTGTTTTTAATTCATTTTAAATACATGTTGACTTGTAGATTTTATATCTTGATCATCAATTTGAATTTTGAGTTGGTTCTTTTTGCATTTGATTCATATTAAGGTGTAGTTTATGGTTTATATTTTCTCCGATTTTTAGAAGCTTGTGTGAATATTTTTGATGGTTGACTTGGGCTTGAAGTTTCAAAACCCTAATTGGTGTTCTTGAGGTCCTTTGACCTAGCTTGCTTATGATTCTGACTTTGCCTTTTTGGTATGATGTTATCACTGGATTAAGGAACCTTTGTGCTTAATTGCATAATTTTTGCATGAGTTTGTGATTTGATTTGAAATTTCATATGAGATTTTGCTTCTTCTTGCTAGCATGCTTAGTTTTTAGGTTAGGAGGGCACTTGTGCCAACTCCTATAGGGTGTTTAGAGGTCTTTTATATGAGGTTTGATCCCTGGTCCTTGCTTGGAATGTGTGCTTTGAGAATTTTCTTTGTTACTTGTCTTTAAAGTTTCTCACAAGTGTATGCATGTTCACTTCACCTCCTTTGTTCATCCTTTCTCTTCAATGCTTATGATTGAGTTTGTGTGCTTCTTCTCATGCTTGCTCATGCTTCTTAGGCACCTCTTAACATGATTAGGTCCCTGGTTTTTCACATGATGTTTATGCCTTGATTTGGTTTGTATTTGTTTGTCCTTACACTTGTTCACGTGTTCACTTCACTTCCCATTCTTATATTGTTTGTGTTTGAACTTGCATGAACCTTTTTTTGGTCTCTTGAGTTGTTTGTGCACATTCTTGTGATGATATGGTTCTGGTCTTGATGATTATGAAGCATGTGTAGCTTGTGTGATCTTTTCTACTCCATGTTTGCTTTTGTTTCTTCCATGACAGCTTGTGTTGATTTGTTGTGATTTGATTGATCAACTTCTCATCTTATGTTGTATGCTTGATCTTGGCACTTGAGAATGCCATTTCACTTCTGGTTGTGATGAATTTTCATGATCTTTTGTTCATTTGTATCTCATTTGATTTCACTTTCTTTTGCCTTACCACTTCTTTATGCTTCTAACCATTTCAGGGGCTTTGGTAAGTGAGAGGTGTGGATGAGGTTCCCACATCTCCAATTCTTTTCTCTTCATCTTTCATTATGCTTTCTCACTTGTGTTTAAGATGTGCCTTATTCCATCACTTGCTTAACTTCTCTTTTCCCCCTTTAGAAGCAACTTATCTCCTTTAGAGAAGTAAGTTGTTCTCTAACTTTCTTCCTCTCTTCTTCTTATTTCTTAGTTAGTTCAATCCTCACTAACTTAGGTTCATCCATGCATGATAACATTAGGATATGTTAGTCCCCCTTTAGTTATTTTACCTTTTACTCCTTTGGTTATCTATCTTCTCATCTCAAAACAAAAACCATAAAAAAACACCTTAATAATGAAGTAAGTGGCCTCTTGTGTATAACCTTATTCCATGAGGCATATGTATTCATTCCATCTTAGAATAGTGCACTTGTCTAGCACGATGCACAAGTCTGATCATGAAGTCATCTTCATCAAGAAAATCTTAAAAAACACTTCTTCATTTTTAATCACTAAAGCACCTAATAAGTTCAACAAGTTAATGAGCTTGAGCCCTTTCCCTTGGAAACAAGTCTTGGATAAATTCTCCTTACTTGGTGTGCTTGTTCTATTATTCTATCTTGGAATATAATAGCAAGTAAACATTCCATGGAAAAGAGCTTGAGTTCACTTCTTTGTGCCACACTCATAAAAACTCATAAAAAATACTGGACAAACAATAAGCTTCTCCTTCGGGACTTCTTTACTCATCACCTTCACTCTTTTCGTGCGAACTTGCTACTACTTTTCACTTTGCAAGACGGTAACACACTCGTCGTCCGAGCCTACAACACCTGAGCATTGACATAGGCAGTTCAAGCCTTAAGATACAAGCAATATTTTTCACCCCTAGTTAGGGGAACTACGTCGACTCTGATCATCATGTCCAGATGAGGTACGTAGGCAACGGGGTATGGCCCGTTCGAGCACTCTTTTATTTTCTCTACATTTTCCCCCTTTCTTTTCTTTCTTATCCAGTTTCAGTTTTGCAGCAGCTTTCATTTCTTCACCCTTTGAAACTATTTCTTTGCAAGCGTGGATCCCGTCGGGTAAGGCGGATGATCTGGGGTGCTAATACCTTCCCAGGTCGTAACCGACCCTCGAACCCATTCTCTTTGGTTCGTAGGACCTGTGTCCTTCCTCTTCTTTCTTTTGGTTTGTGCATCATTACCATTCTCGTTCCTTCAGGATAAAAATGCCTGGCTGGCGACTCTACCCTCTTTCGTGCCACTTTCGCGTTTGCACCAGGATGGAAATCCAGGGAGCGACATGTGTCCTGTTTGTGAAGATGGAACCGATACGATGCGATTGGAACTTTGTTAGAAGAATGTGTTTCTCGGTCATCGTAGATTCTTAAATTATAAACATCACTATCGTGGGTGGAGAAAAACATTCAATGGAGACACCGAACAGCGTAAAGCTCCCCCCGCATTGTCAGGTGACAAAGTTTTTGAAAAGGTGAAAGGTGTGCGTACTGAGTTTGGTAAGCCTTTTGCACATAAGGTTGTCAAAGGTGGGTGGAAGAAGAGGTCGGTATTTTTTGAATTGCCATATTGGAAGTCTTTATACGTGAGACATTTTCTCGATGTTATGCATATTGAAAAAAATGTATTTGAAAATGTTATTGGTATGTTACTCAATATAAAAGGAAAGTCTAAGGATGACCTTAAAGCAAAGGAGGACTTATTAAAAATGGGAATAATAACTGAATTAGCACTCGTGAAGAAAGAAAGACAAAAATATCTACCACCTGCTGCTTTTACTCTATCTAGAAAGGAGAAAAAAATATTGTGTAAGTTTCTGAGTGAAGTTAAAGTTCCAGAAGGATACTCTTCAGATATTAGAAGACATGTGTTTATGAAAGACCTCAAGTTGAAGAGTTTAAAGACACATGATTTCCATGTTATAATGGAATATTTTCTACCAATAGGTATACGTTCTATTTTTCCATAAAAAGTAAGAAACATCATAACTAAATTGTGTTTTTTCTTTAGGTCAATTTGTAGTAAGGTAATCGATCCCGTGATCTCACCAACACACAAAAAGAGATAGTTATTACCTTGTGTGAGCTTGAAATGTATTTTCCTCCCTCTTTTTTTGACATAATGGTACATGTAGTTATTCATCTTGTGAAAGAGACACAGTTGTATGGACCAGCTTATATAAGAAACCGAAGTCGCCCAAAGGGTTGTATTGTTGAACGATACATTGTTGAAGAAGCGGTTAAGTTTTCTACTGAATATTTGTCTAATGTTCAATGATTAGACTCCCCAAAGCTCATATTTTCGAAAAAAAGGAAGGTAAAAAATTAATTGGAAATAAAATTGTGACAATATCAAGGGATGAACGGGTTCAAGTGCATTGTATGTTCTTCACAATGATAATGAGGTTGAGCCATATGTTGAAATGCACAAGGATGTACTCCGAAGGTTAAATCAGAACAAAAATGAAAATCAGATAGTACGAGAGCACAATCAAAGTTTTATACAATGGTTAAAGGATCATATTTATTCGAAGCGCTCTTCTGATCCTGCTTCGGTAACAGAAAGGTTGAGATGTTTGGCATATGATCCAAGTTTGCATGTGTTTTCTCATAGCACATACGCAATTAATGAATACACATTTTATACCAAAAAACAAGATGATAAAAGTACTATGCAAAATAGTGGTGTCACCGTGCTAGCTGAAGCAATGCATATATCAAGTATGAAGGACTTAAACCCCAAATATGCAAATTTGTCATATTTTGGAGTTATTGAGCATATTTGGGTGTTTGATTACGAGAAGTTTTATATTTCTATCTTTGGTTGCAAGTGGGTAAATAGTAGTGGCATACAAATGGATAAGTCTAGATTTTTGAAAATGGTCTTAATAGGGTGGAGTACAAAGATGAGCCTTTTATTCTAGCATCTCAAGTTAAACAAGTGTTCTATGTCAATGACCGACAAGTACGAAATGGTCTATAGTGCTTTTATCTAACAAAGTGGTTGATGATAGCGGTGTAGATCAATGTGATATTAATGTTGAGAATGAGTCATACATTAGACGAAATGAGTTGAATAGAAATGATCAAGATGGGGATCTTATAGCGGATGAGTCATATATCAGAAATGATCATAACGAGGGAATTTGGATCAATCCATCCGTCTGCATTGCTAAGAAACAAGTATTTCATATTCCAACCAAGAAAAGAAAGAGATGTTAGTGAAAGAGGTAATATAATAAAATGTTATATATTATGTCATTTTCAATAAATTTATATGCTTTTCTTTATTTTTCAATAAATTTGGTATCATAATTTATATTTGATAGCTTAGACAAGTACTTTCATTATAATTTATAGCTTAGACAAGTACTTTCGTTATAATTTATATCATGTCATTTTCAATAAATTTGGTATCATTATTTATTTATATTTGATAGCTTAGACAAGTACTTTCATTATAATTTATAGCTTAGACAAGTACTTTCACTATAATTTATATTTGATATCCTTGGTTTCTTTATTACAGTTTAGATATGGCTACTAACGAGGATCACCCACATGATGATTATTCTATGCATGATGGAGGTAATAAAAAGGTGTCTATGGAAGAGGACATTAAAAGAGGCATAACCATGATGAAGAAAGTTATGCGTGCTAGAGATCAAGGCATCATTTTAGATGTGCATTGGAGCCTACAAGGCCAGCTTATTGAACCTAACGGTTATACCTTGACTAGTTTCATTGGTGCACTTGTAAGGAATGAGATTCCAATTACTTGTGATGATTGGAGAAATAAACATTTGAAAGAAGCAAAAGAAAAAATTTGGACTGAGATAAAGGTACAATAATTATGCGAACTAATTATGTATTTTAAATTACTTGTACTAACGCACAATGTGTATGTTTTTCTTAGAGGTGTTTCAACATCTAAGATGATAGAAGAGCTTTTTGTCTCAAATTGCCCGGAAAGCTACTAAGAGGGTTTAGAACATTTTTATCATCCAAGTTTCTTAGGGATGCAGATGGTAATTTTGTTGATGCATAACTTCCATCTAAATATGGAAGTTTGATTTCACAACAAGAATGCGACACATTTAAATCCAAACGAAACACCCCAAAATTTAAAAGTATAAGTGAAACAAATCGGGAAAGAGCATCAAGTCCCGCGTATCCATACAGAAAAGGACGTGTCGGATATGGACGCTTAGAACAATCTATGATAAGTATCTATAAATTGCAATAATATACTTGTTCATCATGAGTCATATTTGATCATATTATTTGGCTTAATGTGTAGTTACAAAAGGAGAATAGTTCTGAAACATCTCTTCCTGTACATGTTTTATGGAAAGAAGCCCGTGTGGGCAAGCCAGGAGTTGCTAAAGAAGATGTTCAACAAGTATATGAGAAATGTGTAAGTATAACATTATTTATTTAATTAAATCAAAACTTTATTAACAAATATTTGACAAATATTCGATATTCATATGATTTTCAGGAGTCTCTATCTCAGTCTTTATCTCCAGATGATTCTAGGAGAATATTTAGTCGGACATTAGATGTCCGTGAGTATTCGGGTCGGGTGAGGGGTAAGGGATTTGGGATCACTCTGACCTCCTTGAATATTAAAAAAGGAAAGGCTCCTAGTAATAAAGAACTTCAGCAAACATTTGAAGCACTGCAAGCTGAAGTTCGTGAATTAAGAAAAGAAAAAGAAAGAGATAACACTTCAGTATGTTTTAAAGATGCTTCAGACAAAGACAATATCAACTGTAACTTTCAACCGAATATTCCAGAGGTAATTATATATATATATATATATATATATATATATGAAATTAAATAATTAGCTTAAATTATTTAATTGACATATATACACATTAACAATGTCATATTTATTATTGGTTTTAGGGCATTTCCCTTTGTCAGCTCTACTTATCGTCACCAACTTATCGGATGGTTGGCAAGGGAAAAATGTATAACATTATGGATCAATCACTTCACACTAATCCACTCCCTACTGGATGTTTTAAATTATCAGTTGAAATTGTTCTAGAGCCGAATGTATTATTACCATATCCTGACGATGTTTCGGATGCAACAACGGTGGAAGAAGCAATAGGTTCGTTTGTTGCATGGTCGGCAAGCCTCATTAGCGTATGATATGAGGTATGCTTAAAACCATTATGAAGCTTTGTTAACCTTAATGTGTAGATTCAATGTTTTTACGCACATTTTACGTACATTTTTTACATGGTAATGTTAATTAGACTCCAACAAGATCCAAAGCAAAAGATACGGGGATTCTGCGGCATACCGAGTCCGTTATTTCAAAAAAAGAGGTACATCACAATTATATGATATTTATGCATGGAAAATGTTAAATTCGTGATCTTATACTTCATCTAACTAATTATATGATATGTAGCTTCATGGTAAGGAGATTAGTAACGTCTCCACACAAAAAAGGTTGGTGCTAAGAAGACCGCGACTAGAAATAAACCTACCTCCAAGTATAGGTCGTGCCTTCAGACGTTTCTAGAATTGACAGATATTCCGAATGGAGGTATTCGTCTTATACATATGGAGGAAGGTATTTTTGGCTTTAAATATGAACAATCCATTGGTAATGACGAATTTGTGCAAGTTTTTCGTCATGAAGAATTAGACGTCAGTGTTGTCAATACATACGTGAGGTATATCTGATCTACTTTGTTATATTAATTGAACAACTTATTTACTTTATGTTTCAAATGAATATTCTAATGTTAATGATGTTTTTATTTAAGGTTTTTGTATGACAAAGTGATGCGCCCAAGTGGATTAGACCAAAGATTTTCATTCTTAAGCCCCGCGTCTATCAACTTAACTTTAATCTTAAGTAAACCAGATGAGGTCATGGTGTATGTACGCTACCTCTTTATGGCCAACAAAGATATAGAAAAGTTGTTCTTTTTACCATTTAATATTGGGTTAGATTTTCATTCTAAATTCACCTATTATAATATTTTTTGTATTTTGACATCGTGTAGAAAGTTTCCATCTAACATTTGTTTAATCTTACAATGGACATTGGTTGTTGGTCGCAATTAATCCTATCAGAGAATTTGTGTATTATCTGGACTCGTTAGAAAATGATTGGACAACATACTCGAATATGAAGAATATGATTGACACGTAAGTGAGATTGTTCTAAATATTCATGTGTATATTTATTTATTTATTTATGTGAATTTTTCTAAATATTCATTTATATTTTATTAGCATTATACAAGCTTTTAGAGCCCAACAAGATATCCAAGTATCAATGAGTAGAGCCAACAACATTACATGGATAAAAGTGGCGGTATATTAATTATCATATTTTTTATTATATTAGTGATGATACTTGATAAAACTTAGGATTTATCCATATTTTCTTTTCATGTGTAGTGTCCTCGGCAACGCAATGGTATAGATTGCAGATATTTCATGTTGAGGTTTATGAGAGAAACTCTTTTTTTGGATCGATTAGACATTCCATCCTATGTATGTATTTCTAACTTATGAGTTACTTTAATATTTAACACATATTTCTCATATAATTAAATAATTGAAACTAAATCAAACTATATTATATTATTATGTAGTACTTTGATGAATTCAAGTGTGCATATTATTCAAGAGATCGTTTGGAAGAAATTAAAGAGGATTGATGTCAACTCATTATGGAGCTCGGAGTTTTATAAGGTATATTGTACTCTTACTTTAATTGATGAGGATTTTGAGTATGTGTAACTTTGTAACTATAAACATATTATTTATGTCTTGTTTTAATTGAATTACAATCTTTTTGTGTTGTTTCAGGTTATATGTACAAAGTAGAAGATAGATTGTTTCAAGGTATATCATGTGCAAAGTATATGTTGAAATAAGCGAGACTAAGACATTTAGATTAAACCGTGTGTTTGAAAAGCACTACGGTGACATTATTATATATAGATATATTACAACTAATTACATGATATAGTCGATGTAAGACTATTCTATATACAAATATTCTTAACACTATATATATATATATATATATATATACATATATCAACGCTCCCCCTCAAGCTTGAGCATATAAGTCAAATGCACCAAGCTTGTCACATATATAGTTAGTTTTGGGGCTTCGTAGAGATTTTGTAAACACATCTGCCAATTGATCATTAGAGTTGACAAAGCATGTGACGATGTCTCCTGACTCGATCTTCTCTCTGAAAAAGTGACAGTCTATCTCAATATGTTTGGTCCTCTCATGGAAGACTGGATTTGAAGCAATGTGCAATGCAGCTTGATTATCACAAATAAGTGTCATTGGTCTTGCTTCTTCAATTTGAAGTTCCTTGAGCAACTATTTTAACCAAATAAGTTCACATGTTGGCATTGCCATGGCCCTATACCCTGCCTCAGCGCTTGATCTTGAAACAACATTTTGTTTCTTACTTTTCCAGGATATAATGTTTCCTCCAACAAGTACACAATACCCGGAGGTGGATCGTGTGTGAGTAGGTGACCCTGCCCAATCAGCATCGGAGTATCCAACTATCTGGGTATGTCTTTTATCCTCATACACAAGACCTTTTCCTGGAGCACATTTGATATATCTCAGAATCCAGATAACAACATCCATGTGTTCATGACAAGGGGAATTTAAGAACTAGCTTACCACACTAACTGCAAAAGAAATGTCCGGACGAGTGACTGTGAGATAATTCAACTTTCCAACCAATCTCTTATACCTTCTTGAGTCCGATAGAGGCTCCCCCTGATTAGGTAGTAGTTTGACACTTGGATCCATAGGAGTATCGATCGGTTTAGCATTTAACAAACCTGCTTCTTCCAAAATATCCAAAGCATATTTCCGCTGAGAAATCTCTAAACCATCTTTAGATTGGGCTACTTCAATACCGAAGAAATAATGGAGTTTACCAAGATCTTTTGTCTGAAATTGTTTCAAGAGATGTTGTTTCAACCGGAGTATTCCCTGTTGATCATTACCAGTTATGACAATGTCATCTACATACACAATAAGATAAATACACCCTTGGGGTGAGTGAGGATAAAAACAGAATGGTCAACTTCACTACAGACCATACCAAACTGTTGTACTACATTGCTGAATCTGCCAAACCAAGCTCTCAGAGATTGCTTAAGACCATAAAGAGACCCGTGTAGCCTACAAACCATACTAGATGACTCCCCCTGAGCAACAAACCCAGGTGGTTTCTCCATATATACTTCCTCTTAAAGATCACCATGTAAGAATGCATTTTTGATGTCAAGTTGATGAAGAGGCCAATGTTGAATGGCTGCAATGGCTAGAAGAAGTCTATCAGATGCCATCTTGGCTACAGGCGAAAAGGTATCACTATAATCCAACCCAAAAATATGAGTGTATCCTTTGGCTACCAAGCGAGCTTTAAATCGATCAATCTTACCATTTGGAACAACCTTCACTATATAAAGCCAACGACAACCTACTAAATATTTCCCATGGGGTAGAGGGACCAGTTTCTAGGTACCACTGCTTTGAAGATCACACATTTCATCAATCATTGCTTGCCTCCACTCAGGGTGAGATAATGCTCCACCTGGAGTTTTAGGAATAGAAACAAAAGACAAGGAAGACAAACAAGTATACTGCAAAGGGGAAAGACGATGATAACATAAATCATTATAATATGGAGAGAGATTTCGTGTTTGACGTATACCTTTTCGAAGGGCAATCAAAAGATCAGACTCGGGTTGCAGGATCATATCTGATGATGGCGAGAGCGTCGAAGGAGAGTCTGTATTGACCTCAGGGACATGTACGACTTCAGAGATAGGTACGACTTTAGGGACGGGTACGACTTCAGAGACAGGTACAACATAAGTTGGGTGACGACGCTGATATGTTTGAAGTGGGCGAGGAGTGATAGGGTCAACTGTAGGGGTATCTAGTGGATCAGGTTCCCCAGAATGATGGGGAATAATGACATATGGGACACCTGAAGGAGGTGTGGGAATACTTTCCTGTAGAGGTTCCGTAGTCACTTGGTTGGACTCGAAATATGGAACAGACTCGAAGAACATAACATTGTCAGATACAAGGTATCGTTGTAGAGTATGAGAGTAACAACGATAACCCTTTTGGGATCGATTATAGCCAAGAAAGACACTTTAGTGATTGAGCTGATAGTTTATCAAGACCAGGAGAGAGATTGTGTACAAAACACGTAGACCAGAAGACTCGAGGAGGAATTGGGTGAAGTGGAGAGTTTGGAAACAGGATTGAATAAGGGATTTTATTATTAAGGACAGATGAGGGCATGCGATTTATGAGGTAACATGTTGTGAGCACCGTATCACCCAAAAATCGGAGAGGAACATTACCATGGAGAAGTAGGGTCTGAGTGGTTTCTATGAGGTGCCTATTTTTGCGTTCGACTATCCCGTTTTGTTGGGGTGTATGAGGGCAAGATGTTTGGTGAAAAATACCATTGGATGACATAAAAGTTTGAAATTGTTGGGATAAATACTCACGTGCATTGTCACTTCTTAAGGTATGAATAGGCAAACAAAATTGGGTTCTTATTTCTCGATAAATTTTTTTCAAAAATGGAAAACAATTCAGATACGTTCTTCATTAAAAATAGCCATGTGCAACGTGAAAAATCATCAATAAAAGTTACAAAATACCAGGACTCAAAAGTAGACACAATACTCGAGGGACCCTAAACATCGGAGTGAACTAAATCAAAAGGGGACACATCCCGTTTATTGACTCGATCGGGAAATTGACTACGAATATATTTCCCTAACTGACAAGACTCACAATGTAAAATGGATAATTTAGTTAAACTGGGCACCAACTTTTGTAGCTTGGGAAGACCTGGATGACCTAACTGCGCATGTATAATGAGAGGAGAATCTATGGTGGAGCATGTGGTAGATGACGAAGAGAAGTAGTAGAGGTCTTGAGACTCACATCCGACGCCAATCGTTTGTCCCAAACTCTGATCCTTTAAAGTGACATTACTATTGGTAAAGGTGATAGAACAATTAAGGGAACGGTTAAACAACTGACTGACAACAAATTAAATAGGCAATTAGGTACATATATAACAGAAGTAACAGAGAGAGATGGTAAAATTTGAACAATACAAATTAGGTACATATATACCAGGTTTGTACAAACATTTTTTATTTACAAATAAACTTTCCTCATCAAGGAACTTTCAAACAGTTGAGAAACTTGGTCAGTGATCTTATCAGGGGAAAGTTCTTCCCAGGTCCTATGATTCAAGAGTTGTTGCTCAGTGCGAGTTGTTCTCAGACTTGGTTAACCAAAAAAATCTCTGCAAGTTTCATACTGGGCTTATTTTCTCAACATTCATTTCAAGAACTGAAGCCATTATCAGTTTATTCTCTCAACAGTCATTTCAAAAATGTGATTATTTTTCTCCGCCAGTAGTCAAGAACTGAATCCATTATCAGTTTACCTTCATCAGTCATTGAACTTGGGGAAATCTTCTTCAAGAATCTCCAAGCAGCTTTTCATGACTTCTCTCAAAAGATTTTCCACTTGGTACAGTTTACTGTTGTGATCGAGATTTGTTCAAGAATAGTAGCATCTCTAATCTCCGAGCAGAATGGCAATAATCTCTGTGTTGAGGAATCAGTCTTCCATCTTTCCACTCCTCTAAGAGTCTAATTGGTTGTCAGCATTTTCTCTCATATTATATTCTTGGGTGTGTTATTCCCCATTCTTGTTAATGTTTGCATATTTGAGTGTGTTATTCCTCATTATGCGTTTTCTTGGGTGTGTTATTCCCCACTTATGTTTGCATATTTGAGTGTGTTATTCCTTATTATGCGTGTTCTTGGGTGGGTTAGTCCCCATTTTCGTAAATGTCCGCATACTGAGTGTTTGAGTCCTCATATGCATTTCTCGAGGTCCTGTTGTTTTCAACATCTTACCTTGTGATCAAAGTCCAACTTACTTGGCATTTATCTTTGTCTCTCCGGAACTTTTTCTTCATATATCTGTTGTTTCTCTCAGATATTGCACCTTTTTTCCGATTGACATTCTCGGATGTCCATAGTGAAGTCATCATTGATTTGATGTATTGTCCCGGACTTGTTCCCATTTCATTCAGTTATGTTCCTGAATGTTGTAATTCACATTTTATCTGATTGTTATTCTCAGATGTTGTGATCACTTTCTTTCCGATTGCCATTCTCGGATGTCCATAGTGAAGTCATCATTGATTTGATGTACTGTCCCGGACTTGTTCCCATTTCATTCAGTTCTATTCCTGAATGTTGTAATTCACATTTTATCTAATTGCTATTCTCAGATGTTGTGATCACTTTCTTTCCGATTGCTATTCTCGGATTTCCATGTTGTAGTCATCATTAATTTGGTGTACTTTCCCGAACTTTTCCCATCTCATTCGGTTCTGTTCCTGAATGTTGTGATTCACATTTTTTTATCTGATTGCTATTCTTAGATGTTGTGATTACCTTTTTCCGATTTCCATTCTCGGATATCCCTAGTAAAGTCAGTAATGTCATCCTTTGGATGCTTCTAATGTATTTATTTCGGGAATTTTCTCACTTTATTCAGTGCCATTCCTGGATGTTGTGATCCTTTCTGTCCAATTGCCATTCTTGGACATTTTTGTCTCAGCTGAGCCATGTTGTGGTTTCTAGCATGTTACTTTTCCCTGTCGGAGTTTCTTTCTCCTTATCCCCAACGTTTATTCTATTTCATGTGTCGTTTTGTTCCTCACGGATTTCTCTGCATTTCACATGCTTTCATAACATTTCATATACATCTCATATCATTTCCATATCATTTCATATCGTTTGTTTCATTTCATTTCATTTTTTTGGCATCTTAGGATCAAAAATTTGGGTTTTTTGATATTTAAGTATCTTCCATCTCGACAAAACGAAGATTTCAATCTTCATTATCTCTGGATTGAAGAAACTTAAATAGGGGCATTTGCCATACCCTAATTTTTGACCTTAAGATTTTTCGCATCTCATTTGCATCATGCATACAAACAAGATCGCACTGGTTGCACGGTTTTTCTCGGGTTAGGTTTATGCCTCGCAGGGGATCACTGTTGTCTTTAATTGCTTTATTTGTTTGTGTTTACTAACCATTAATCAAAATCCAAAAATATTTTGTTTCCTTTTTCTAACCTTTTTTTCAGGAAGAGGAACCATGTGAAAATACCAAAAATAGCAGTCCTGCAGCTCGAGCGAAATTTCACAGAAAAAAGTCGAAGTTGATCCGCAAATAATTCAAAATTTTATCTGATCAAGGATTTCCCGAGTTAATTGATTCATTCAAAGGATTTCCAAGAACCATGTGTTTACTTCTTCGACGCACAACAAGAATCGGGCCGAAACAATCAAGCAACCATGTTTGAACAAAAAATTCAAATTTCAGCTTGGTTAACCGGTTAACCAAATGGTTAACCGGTTAACCAGTGCGAAATTTGAATTTTTTATTCAAATTCATCACCCTTAGATTATTGATTTAATTGGAATATTCTAGATCCATTGGTTTCTGATTTCTCTACATCACTTTGATCATTTCCTACCATAAACCCTCATTAATCACCACTCTTTTCTATTTCCCACCAAAATTCCAATTACCAAACCTAAATTCAAATTACCAAAGCAAGCTCCATTCCACCAAATTTCCATACCTAAGTCCTTTAAATAGGACCATAATTTCATTCATTCCACAAGCTTTTGATAGCCATAAAACCTCTTGCAAATTACTCCCCCAACACCAAAATTCTCAAAAGCTCACTTTCTTTCTTTTGAAGTTATCAAGAATTCACATTGAATTCTTGATTAACTTGAGCTAAACCCTCATCCTTTCATTCTTTTGGTCATCAATTTCAGTAGATCTAAGCTTGTGTTGGTCCAATTTGAAGAAGATCTTTTGGTAATTCATCTTCCTCCATAAACCCATATTCACCATCAACATTCAAAATGTAGATCTTTGGTGCTTTTGTTTCTAGATCCTTTGGATCTTTATTTGTTGTTTGATTGCAGGGATTCCACTGTATTTTGGTTTTAAAATTCGTGCAAATTCAGATCATGATCATCCAATGTTTGAGAAAAAGTTTCAAAATGGGTCATGCTGAATTTTCTGCATTTTTCAGCCTCTGGTATAGCGTTAACCGGTTAACCATTTGGTTAACCGGTTAACCAGTTTAAAAACAGTGCAGAATGTTCAAAATCTACTTACATTAACCGGTTAACTAATTGGTTAACCGGTCAACACAAGTCAGAATGGTGTTTTTGGCTTGTTTCAAGCCCCTTTTTAGTTCCTCTTTCTTCTTCTTCTTCCTCCTTTTTATTTTTACCTTGGGAGGCATTTTTGGGAGTGATTTCTCCTTAATTTCAATGAACTTTGGGTGTAGATTAGAGTAGTTAATGTTCATTAATTCAAAACTACCTTTAAATGGATTATTCAATTCATTTAAGGTACTTTGCATTAGTGATACATTTTCATGCTTGAATCCACCAAGATGAGTGATTGAACTTAAGGATGGAAGAATACCATAAGTGCGGCTCAATTTGGTATTCACCCTTTAGTTTTGTGCGGTATCGCGTCCGGATAATGATTTGTGAGCAACTCTAGTTTTGAATGATTATAAATTTTAAGTGTTTGATGCTTGCCTTTAGATCTTTTGTCTCACTTTCAATAATGTCTTTGTTTTTCTGAAAATACGCAAAATGAATCGATTCATTCTATTATGCATCGATTCATGCTGTTAAAATGAATCTGGAAATTCGCAAAATGAATCGATTCATCTTATCATGTATTGATTCATGCTGTTTGAATTGTTCTGGATTTTCTTCTATGAATCGACACATACAAACATGCATCGATTCATTGCTTGTTTAATTCTCTATTTTTATTCATATGTTCAGTATGTATCGATTCATACTAACATGTATTGATACATAACAGTATAAATACTATTATGTATCGATTCATTCGTGTCTTGAATCGATTCATTTGTCTGTTTTACTTCTAACAGAATCTGCATATATATGTGAAGTGTTTCATTTAGTGCAGCAACAGATTACAAATTGCAGACGAATTTTAGAGTAAAAGATTATATTGAAGAACACATCAAGAAAAGGATTTTGGAGTGTGGACAATTCAATGTGGAGCAGGATTGAAACCTAGAATCAAATTCATCTTCATCATCTTCTCAAATACCTTAATTCAAGAACATCAACAAGGAAGTGAGTGTTGTTCTGTGAATTGAAGGTTTATGAGATAACGTTCAGTGGTATGATCGGAGATCCAGCTGAGTTGAAGAGTGATAGAAGGTTTCAAGGGAAAACCAATTGGGTTTTCCTTCAAGAACGGGCGTGTTCTTGAGGGTTTGTTAGTCACGTTTACAAGACAGATTCAGCCGCAACGTAAGATTTGGAAATCGGGGATTTCGCAAATAGATCGTGGAACTGGTGAATCGTTTGTATTACTTGCAGGGAATCTTGATTGGGCTCAGATCAAGTGAAGGTTGATACAATAGGAAGATCTAGGTGTATAGATTTTTGGTGTTTGTATAGCAACCTTGTAATCGACGAATTCAGCAATATTGATATAAAAGTTCTCAATTTCGGTTTGAAATTGAGAGGGAGACGTACCCACACGCAAGGACGAACATGGGGAACTTCCTTACCAAATCTCTGCGTGTTGTATTCCTTCTCTATCTCTATTTACGTTTTCAATCGTTTTTGATTAATTGGAAATAGCTTTTGTGATAGGTGCATTCAATTGTTTTACATCTTGTGTGTTTAATCCTTTATCATCTCAATCGTAAATCCAACACGTTATCACATGTCTGGTCTTCTAGTGGCTGGTCCAGAATAGACGCTTGTATATTTGGGACCGTTGTTTCCGTCAAACTTTGAAAACTCTGAAAAATCTTTTAAATCCTTGTAAACAAGGAGGTGATCCATTCACCCCCCCTCTAGATCACTAGCCACAGCGTCTAACACGATTTACATATCGTTTATCTCGCATGCATTAGCACTAACATTATGCACCTTAATTGGTGGTGGTCGACCTCATTTGTAGGGTAATTACTTCTTAAATTACTCGGCGATTGCTTAACATAGACCTAAATATGTCCCGACTTCGGAATAAAAATCTAATTGGGTACTTGCACTTTTGTGGACCAGATCTCTCGTTGATTGCGTAATCCCAAAGTGGTTAATCATATTGCATCGAGAATCGAGACTTATGAATGCTTGATGCGTAGGTGCTTTGGGTCTCCCAATCGCCTTTCAAATTTCATTGAATTCGGTTCGGTTTGCCTAGATTAATCACTATAGTGTAAGATGCTAAGCGGATCCAGTTGCCTTCAATTTTGGTTACTCTTTTGGTTGTGGTTGATTAAGTTCACCATACCATTATTATGTAAATATTATTATATTAATACTATTAATATTTTAGATTCTTGCACTTTAATTTCTTTTGTTACTAACATTTAATTTTTGCACTTTTATTGCCTTTATTCTATTTTGCTTTGTTCATCCATATCATGTTTATTATTTGCTCTTATTATTTTGTGGACTTTCCTTTTGTCCATTTGGACACACAAAAATTAATAAAGGATTATACCTCTAAAAAACTTGTGACTTTAATTTGAGGACTATTGGTTACTATCCTTAGTATTTGGAGTGAAGATTTGGACTTAGATTCTTAGGACACTTCCTTTGCCTTGATCTTCATAAAGTTGGATTTAGCCTTTATTTGGCCATTTTCTAGCTTATAAGGATGGAACTCTTATGCTCAAAATTTGGAATATCATCAAGTTTGGTTAGATATTTCTTCCCTTATCTCCTTATTTTCTTTTTTTAGGATAGTCCCTTCATCTCCTCCCATTCTTCAATTTTCAAAACCTTCTCCCTTTTTCAAAGGATTCTTTCTTTTTAAATCATCACCTCTTTAATAATCAAAAACCTTGACTTTTGTCAAGTGGCTTTTTACCTCTTTCTTTTCTCTTTAAAAATCAATGAATCTAATCATGTTGACCTTAATTCAAAAAATAAAAAGAATAAACTCATTCAAGTTGTTTTATGCCTTTGTGCACTTTTGTATATTTTCTTTTTAAAGAGTGTCGATTATGAATCATTATTCTTTAGTCGGGTGCAAGTCTCTCAATCTCCATGGTTGTAGTTTGATGTAATTGAGTCTCTTGTCATTTGTGGGGGTTTAGTGGCATACTCGTTGATTTTATTCGAGTTGGCGCCCTCCCCATAATGATGTATGAGTCCATGCCTTCATTCTCATGGTAGATTTTTTTGGCTATCCACTTGAAGATGACAAATTCTCTTCGCTTAATAAAAATGAATCATAACCCACCCTTTTCACTATTTGTACCACGAACTACGAGGTTTTGATCTCGCATTGCACTTTGTGGGTACATAGGCATGAGACGATCGTCTCTTCAAACACAAAAATCTTGAAAAACATTTCTCTTCTCATCTCTTCAATCTCTTTCAAACAAACCATTTTCAAACCAAAAGCAATAAATATTTCAAAGGGCTCCCGTGGAGTACCACAAACATTTTGGGTGCGTAAAACCTTCCCAATTTGTAACCTATCCCCTTACCCGTTCTCAGTTCGTTTCTTTTAGCTTTTTGCTTTTAGATTCATTAGGTTTTATTCGCTCTTTTTCCCTTTTCCATTTGGAATAAAATAAAAGCGTGGTGGCGACTCTGTTTACCTTGAGTTAAGTTATCTAATAACTTACACACCGCTACAGAAAAGTGGCGACTCTGCTGGGGAATCAATCTCTTAGTAGGATTCGGCCTACTTTGATTTATTTACTGCTTTGGTTTGATTTGTTTGTTATTTGTTTGTTCTGTTTCGGTTTTGGTGATCCTCTGTGAGTGAGATAGATTCTAACCCGGATCTGAGTTGAACTTATGATAGGACGGCGATATTCGAAGCGATACGCGATGGAGTAGTCCAAAGCGATATCAATTTGATAATCTCCACTCGGTTAGGCTCTCTTGGATTATCAATGTCATGATGAGTAATCATACGTGGCATTATTTTCCGACTTTGAGCTGATCATAATGAGGACCGTAGAACCCTTAACCCATCCAAGCCAATTTAGGAATGTAGTGCAGAAACTATACGGGTGTAAACCTAAGGTGGTTGTCACACGATACTACACTCGGACGAGGTCTATTTTAAGAATGTTATCGGTTAGGGAGTAATCCAACGTACCGATAATATTCTAAAGATGGTTGTTAACTCCGGGAACCTCTGTTAGCACCTTTTTGGTTTTCTGCAGGTACATTGAAGACAACCCTTAGTACATGCCTTTGTGGGTTGTTGGTTCTTATCCCTTGACCCCAAGTTTGTGATCCGAACCTTTGAACCTGTGTGCTTTGCGTGATCTTGTTTGTGGTTGTTGCATCTACATATTCATCATGATCATCATCACAACCATTTCTTAAGGAAAACAATTCCAATTATTGCAAATATTGGAAAAAATAAATATTCCTTTTTGTCAAGATTTTGACACAAGGAAGTGAATTCAAACTCTTTTCCATGGAATGTGTACTTGCTACTATATTCTAAGATGGAATAATAGAACAAGCACACCAAGCAAGGATAATTTATCCAAGACTTGTTTCCAAGGATTAGGGTTTAAGTTCACTAGCTTGTTTAACTTTATTAAGTGTTTTTGTAGCTTTTGTGAAGAAGTATATTTTATGTTTTCTTTGTGAAACAACCCCTTGATGAGACTTGTACATCATGCTAGACAAGCTTACACTATTCCAAGATGGAATGAATGTAAGTGCCCCATGGAATAAGGCTATACACAAGGGATCCTTTCATGCATTTATTAAGTCTTTTTGGATTTTGTTTGAAGATGAGAAAGAAGACACAAATCAGAAAAGGACAAAAATTGAGGGGAACTAAGACACAACCCTAAGTTATTTATTAAAATGGTGGTCCTAATGGTGAGTGAGTCTTTTCTAATCCTAAAGAGCAAAAGGAAAAGAGAGAAGAAAAAGGATGCAACTTACTTCCTAAGGAAGATAAATTGGTCCTAACAAAAGGGAAATTCTACCAATCACAAATATGGAAGTAAAAGGTGAATTAAATGCATAAAGAAAATGCATAAAAATAAAATAAAAGGATAAAGTGTAAGGAAATATACCTTTTCCTCCCTACAAAACAAAGATTAGTGTGCATTTTATTAAAAATAATAAAGCAAACATACACCAATTAAATCCTAATAACTCTAGGACTCAATCTAAACTCTATCTTAATTCTAGAGAACTAAAAAAATGCTAAAACAAAAATTCAGCACCTACTACAACCCCTAAACTAAAAAACAGCTATGAAATGCAGCACACAAAGCAAACAACATACTACAGCTATCAAACAACATAAAAGTAGGTGTAAAAAGGCATATACAACATGCAAACATAATAAACCACATGTATTTTACAGCACCTATATTAACAAACAACTATGAAAACATGGGACAAATTTTATCATTTTTATTTATGTGCGCAAAATGAATGATAAACAACACATTAATGTGAATTAACATGAATCTACATACATCACAAAATGAATTCAAACATGTGAATTTATTTACATCATTTAGTTGATTAAAATGAACAATGATCAACAAGAACAACCACACTTTTCCAAATTGCACAAAACAAGCATTTATCATGACTTTGAACAAGTATCACTACAAGCATCAATTATTTCACATGTATTGCATAAAAATCAGAATTGAACTCATGTTAAGATATGATCAATTAAGCACAAGAAACTTGCATGAACATGTGAAGTATTTAATCACTTTTAAGCAAAAATCATCACATGGCATTTAATTACTTTATCAATCAAGCAAGCAATGACAATAATCATGAAGCACATATTGAATTTAAGCAAGCACTTAACATGTGAAACAAATTATTAAAGTGTAACAAAACACATCAAGAATCAATTATATCACATTTAAACATTTAACACAAAACATGGAAAAGTGAACGGAATCATGTCGAAACGACTCGAAACAAATGAATCGGCTACTGGAAATAGACCCAAAAATTCCCTAAAATCAATACCTAAACATACATGAACCTTAGAAGCACTAGGAAGCAAGATTGAGCAATAAAATAAGCTAAAAAACCCAAAACTAACAGCGTTAACCGGTTAACCAAACGGTTAACCTGTTAACAGACCCCAGACAACACTAAATTTGGCCAAAAACGCATGCATTAACCGGTTAACCAAACCATTAACCGGTTAACGCTGAACAGAAAGTGAAAAATGCTTTTGAAATAAGTGCTTTTGGCCACAATATTCCTTCTAAACACTCCTAACCCCCACCTAATCATGCTAACATGGATTTTTACTTAATTAGGGCTTATTAACACATGCTAGAACCTATAACAAGCTACAACCTAACTTTTAATCCATTAAAATCCACATATCGCAAGCAAAACGTAACGAAAACGTAATCAACCATAAGTAATACGAAAAACACTTAAAGAATGCCAAAAGGGCGAGATGGAGAGAATAACTTAAAGGAAAAGTGATTTTAGACCACCAACCTACGAAGCGGAGAAGTGCTTTGATAAATGTTGCAAGAATCAGAGCTTGATTGAAGAGAAAACCAAGAAAACCGTGAATCCGCGAAATAAATGCGTTATTGATGCTTGAGCCTTCTTGCACTCCCGATAAGTCGAAATCTTCACAAAAATCAGTAGCTTCTTCTTCTATAATCCACAATTCAATGGAGGTTGGAGGCTAAGCTTTAAGATCTTCAAGTTTCAATGTGAAACTTGAAGAGCTTCTTCAAAAAAAGCTTTGGTGAAAAGGGAAATGGAGGAAAAGTGAGAGAGAAAAAGTGATTCTAGAAATTGTGAGAGAGTGAAAAATTGGGAACCTTTTGCATTGAAGTGATTAATGATTATATAGGGGCTAGGCTTGGAGGTAGGTTTGGGAATGGAGTTAGGTTTAGGAATGGAGTTAGGTTTGTAGTTAGTTAGGGTTAGGGGTTGAGAAGGAATATTCTTAGGGTTAGGGGTTGAGAAGTGTAGATGTTTAAGAATTGGCAGAATTTTTGACCAAACAAGAAATGTTAAATTCAGTTCAGAATGTCCTATCAGATGTTGGGACATTAGCAAACAGAGTAGAAGAACTAATTCAGGATGTCCCAACAGATGGTGTCATATGTTACAGTCAACTGTCAAAGAAGATGTTGAAACATCTGCAAATGTCATGACAGAATTACTGTCATATGTTACAGACAGATGTCAAAGAAGATGTTGAAACATCTGCAAATGTCATGACAGAATTACTGTCATATGCTACAGACAGATGTCAAAGAAGATGTTGAAACATCTGCAAATGTCATGACAGATGTCAAAGAGAATGTTGAAACATCTGCAACTGTCATGACAACATTACTGTCATATGTTACATATAGATATCAAACAAGAAGTGTGGAACTTAGTTCAGGATGTCACACCAGATGTTGTGACACTGTCAAACAGAGTAACAGTTAATGAACTTAAGTCAAGATATCAGGATGTCACACCAGATGTTAGGACATTGTATCAGTAAATGAAGTAAGTTCAGTTTTTCAGGATGTCCCAACAGATGTTGAGACATCTCAGACCTGCTACCAGAATTAATTAATGACTAACTGATTTGAGATATTTAAGGAGAGTTATCTGGAATTAATTATGGATGGATAAAAACAGAACAAGGCGCATTTGTAGGGAGTTTTGTTATGAAGATTCAGATTAATCAGAAGAACAAAATCACCTAGAATTTAGGAAGTAACAAACCCTAATTCAAGGTGATAACATTGGATTTATCAGATCTGAATTATGCAGAATATTCTGGAGATATTATGCAATCATATGTGGTGCTGATCTAGAAGATCTTAAAGACTTAATTTAAATTGAAGACAAATATTGAAAAATATAGGTTTCTATATTTAGAGATATTTTAGGAGTTGAAGATCTTTTGGAATATTTGTAGCAGATATTTCTGCATATTTGTAGCAGATATTTCTGCATATTTGTAGCAGCTATTGTTGTGATTGTTTAGGCCCAAATCCAGTTGGGAATAGGTTATAAAAGAAACCTTGTAACCTAGTTTAGAATTAACCCAATCAACCGAAAATGTAAACATTATTAGGGTTGTGTTCTTGTGGCAGCCTTGCATGACAAGGAACTCTATTGTGGCTGTTTCACTTGTGATTCTCGAAGCTTGTAAGCAAGAGAAGTTTTGTGACTTGATTGAAACTGTGAAGTAAGATCAAGCTGTTTTTTGTTTGAAGTGTGACTTCAATTTAATTAAACTTGTAAACAAAATCACTGTGTGATTGAGGGGGAGTGAGTAGGGTACTCATATCTAAGGTGTGTCTTAGGTAGAAATTGCATTGGGTAAGTATTAAGTGATAGATTAAACAGGGTGGTTTAAGTCTAGAATTAATATTACTAATAGTGGATTTCCTCCTGGCTTGGTAGCCTCCAGATGTAAGTGTGGTTATACACTGAACTGGGTTAACAAACTTCTGTGTTCTTTACATCTTTTATGTTTTATGCAGTACCAGAACTGAATGTCCTATCAGATGTCCCAACATCCTGAAGCATGTTTGACTCTGATATATCAGAATTATTTAAGTACTGATATGTATGCCTTACCATGTTTATAAGTAACAGATAAGATGTCTCAACATCATATTAGACATCTGAGTCTGTCATACCAGAATTTCAATTGGTATCAGAGCAGGCATTCTGGTCTGTTTCTGGATGAGATCTAAGGGAGATACTTTCTGGTTCATGGTAAAGGAAGAAGGATGATATAATGAAGAGCTGTTGGAACTTGAGAGATTCATATTGGTGTTTGAATGGTCCCTAGAAGTGGAGGATGGACTATTCATCATATGATATAATGGTGTTGTATTCACATAGGGTTGCTGATGTCAGATAAGATGTCTTGACATTGTGTTTCAATATCTTTTGGAGGATCTTACTGTGGAAAAGTTTATTTATCTCCAAGGAATTGCTCTATTATTTATGATGTGCTATGTCTGATAGTGGTTCCCCAATACTTCATACAAAGGTTGTTGCAAAGCTTCAGTTCATAATGTCAAGTTTGATGTTCTATCATGTGATTACAGAACTGGAAGAAACTTAGTTCAGAATAGTGTGGTTCTTGATGAAAGAAGAGGTTGGAGCCAAAACAAAAGAGTATAATTATCAAATCTTTCATGCGGGAGTGAAAATCTTGATAAGTTATCTCTTAAGCTTATTTATGGTAACCTAATGAGGATATTCTTCCTGGTTATGGTGTCCTATGTTGTTTAGGTATAGCTGGAGAAAATCTCTCTTGTGAAGATACATGTTTATGATTGTCTAAAACATGAACTGAAGGAAGTTTCATCAAGAAAGAAGCTGAATTGATATGTCAATCCTAATGGTTTGACACCACACTACACATCAACAGTATATGGTAAATGTTGAATCAAAGACCTAAAAGATTGTTTTCTCTGAAGCTATGAAGCTGAATACTCCTTAAGATGCTACTGTCTATTGTATGTGTGCAAAGTATCTTTCATAATGTTATAGCACTTCAGTTGGAGCTGATTGAAGAAAAGATAGTAATCTTGAAAGCAATAATGTTTCAGAACCAAGCTTAGTTTTGTGTTCCAGAAGAAGGAAACTGGTGTGATATCCTGCTAACATGATGGATGCTTTGGGTGCTAGACAAATGTGTGATGATCACATATGTTTGGAACCTACTCCTAACCTGGAAGAGGAGGCATCTATGCTACATGTTGAAGACTTAGATAATGACTCTGTCACAGAGATCATTGCTTCTGTGGACCCTAGCATAGCCAAAAGGCTTAGGGCTAGAAAAGAAAAGAAGACTGCAGGACATTCAACTCCTGAAAAGAAGCAGCCTACTCCAAAGAAAGACAAGGTGAATACCCAAAAGAGGAAAGCTGTAACTCCACCAGATTCAGATGTTGAAGAGGATGTCCCAACATCCCAACCAAAGAAGAAACCAGCACCATCAAGGTCCACCTCTGCTGTTCCAGAAGCTCCTCTGGACAATGGTTCATTCCATCATGTGTCAAGTGTGAGCAGATGGAAATTTGTATACCAAAGAAGGGTAGCACTTGAAAGAGAGCTAGGCAGCAATACACTTGAGTGCACTAAGGTAATCAACCTAATTTCTTCTGCTGGTTTATTCAAAACAGTATCAAACTTTTCACCTTGCTATGAGCTGCTAGTCAAGGAATTCATTGTCAACCTACAAGAGGACTGTGCTGATGGTAAATCAGATGACTTTAGAAAGGTGTATGTAAGAGGGAGATGTGTGGAATTCTATCCTAGGGTTATCAACCACTATCTAGGAAGAGAATCTGATGGACCTAATGAGCTGGGAAAGACAAATAAACAGGTGTGCAAAGTCATCACTGCTAATCAATTCAAAGCTTGGCCAGTCAAGGGGAAACTTTCTGTTAGCTTGCTGACAAGGAAGTATGCAATGCTGCATAGGATTGGCACTTCAAATTGGGTCCCTACCAACCATACCTCCTCAATAGCAACTGAATTGAGCAGGTTCATATATGCTGTGGGCATCCAAGCAAAGCTGGACTTTGGGGCTTATATTTTGGATCAGACATTGAAGCATGCTGGAACATCTGCAACAAAGCTTCCCATTGCTTTTCCCTCTCTGCTATGTGGAATCATACTAAGCCAGTATCCAGGTATCCTCACTGAGAAGGATTCAGTATGCAAAAGAAAAAGTTCTCTGGCCTTCCATTACAAACTTTTCTTGAGCCATCATGCTGCTGATGTTGGAGCTTCCACTAGGACATCTGCTGGACCTTCAAAAGCAAAGACTCCCATATCCAAAGCTGTCTTGATTGCAGATCTGTAAAACACTTGCAAAAAGCTGGACGCTAGGAAGAAAAAGCTTGAGGAAGTAATTCAAAGGCTGGAGCTGGAAGAGGTTGCTCAGAATACTAATGAATCTGATGATGAATCTGAAGATGAAAAAGCTTCTAAATGTATTTACAAATGTGGGTGATAAATGCATGACTTTGGTCATGATTAAAGCTAGCAATGTGACCAATAATTGCTAGAAGAAAGGGAAGAATATCAGATTGAGAAGTCTGATCAGAATGGTTGTTCAACTGGTAGTCTCTTCCACTACTAGTCATGGATAGTGGCAGTATGAACCCTTTGTAGCAAGCAAACTAAGAGCATCTGTTTTGGGATATAAAATCAAGTATGGATATTTATCAGTTGTGCTCTTCGTATGTTCATCAGGGGTGTGAAATTGAGAATTAATGGAGTTTATGCTCAGCTGGAGTATTGGTTATCCATGACATGAGGAGATCTTGCTAATCTTATCTGGAGCTAATCTTAAAATCCTTCAAAATTAAAAGATCAGATTATGTAGAACTATCTGATAAGGTATTATACAAGGATTTAAGATCAATTGTTGTTTGTGGAGTTCATAAATATTTGATTGATTATCCTTGTGATTCAAGATTGGTGATGTTCAAACAGATGTTGGAACATCTTATCATCAGAGTTTGTGCAGAATCATGGGTGAGGTATTGCATAAGATGTAGTATTGGCTTCAGTCTTGTGTGACAGGAGTTATGTATTTCTGGAAAGTTTCTTGGCAAGAACTGGTCTGGACATTATTGATTCTGAAGATGGAGATGAAAGACCATGAACATATCATAATGACCACTTGGATTGGTTTATTTCTGATCTAGGTGTAGTCCAGAATGCTCATCATGGAGTTAAGATAGGTGGGGATATCATAAATTTGTTAAGACTGTCTTTCTCAATGAAAGGTGGCATCCTTGGTATAGTTATGAGGTGCAGTTCTTAACTATTCCTTCTGAATAATCAGACAGTGGCAGGTTTGAAGACTTTGGAGAAACATTGGAAGTTTCTCATCAATATGTGTTATTGGTAAGAACTTCTGCAAAACCAATAGAATGGAGGTTGTTTACTCAAACTTGGTGGATAAATCAAGTCTATGAGAGCATGGAACTCTTGTTCTATAAACGTGAAGAAGACAAAAGTGGCAATTGGCTTTTTCATATGAGGATTCATAAAGGAGGTTATCAATATGTGGTAATTGGTTGATCTTTAAAGTGGATTCAAAGAATCAAGATAATCAGAGTGTGGCAGCTGGTTGTTCTTGAGGATTGTCTTGGAACAAATTGCTCCTGGGCAGAGGAGTGATGAGTTGAAGACTCAAGAGGATTTATTCTTCTTGAAGGTGGATGAGAGTTTATCACTCTTTCTGGATTTCTGATTCTAACTGGTGGCACAGTGTGGTTGAAGATTTTCAGTTCATGGATTACTATGCTATAGTAAGTCCAGTTGGTGGAGCACATCTAGGATCATGGTGATAAGGTCTTAGTGTATGAAAAATGTTCTAACTAAGTGTTAGTACATTATATGGGGTGTTTATCTACATGGTTTCTATTATTAGACTACCTAATTATATGGGAGAATGATGAAGTAGATGATCTATATTGGAAGAAACATGTAGAAGAGACTGGAAGTGTTCCTCATGCTAAAAAGCCAAGAACTCCAAAAAGATCAAGTTTTCAGCAAGACCAAAGGCATACCTTCACCATTGTACAACACTCCAAAAGCTTCTGAATTTGTGGATGATTCCATAAAGGAGTTGGTAACCAAGATTCTATCTGAGCAAAGAATGGTAAGTGGCATATCTTTCCCTCTGAACATTATGCCAGCCCCACAAGAAGATCAACAAACTCAGGCTGCAAAGGACACTCCTGCTCAACAGGATGTCCCAATAGATGTTGAAACATCTGAGGACCAGCACAAGGCCTCAACTGAAGAGCACATCTCTGTTGATCCACCAGAAGTATATCAGGTATTGATTGCTTGGAAGTTTGTTTGTGGACATTCATAATTAGTTTGGATGTGTTTTATCTGGATTGTATGGCCTTTGGTGTGTAAAGGCTTAGTGTCAATAACCTGTGTGCTAGAAGATGTTCATCTTGTGTAGTCTGTGGTAACTACAAACCCATAAAGGAATCAGGTATGCTTTGGTACAAGAAGTGAATGTGTTCGATTGGGAATTGAATAGAGAGTGAGCTCTTGAAGACATGAAGATGCGTCTTATGTTTTCCTTTCATCAATGTACAGAGAAGCATGGAGTATCCTAGACAGGGGGAGTGTGTTACAAGTATGTGCACTTGATTTTGTGGTGTTAAGGGGGAGTAATACCTTAACCAGATAAGGAGAATCCTAAGAGTCTAGAAGGCTATATTATATAAAGCTGCTCTCTGCAGTTTATGTTTGATTCTTGAGGAATTGTGAAGCTTGTGTGTGTTTCAAGCTTATGGAGATTATATACCTTTGTCTTTTTATGGCTAAAAAGGGGGAGAAGTAATAGTGTGAGGTCTGATATGAAGATGTTGATGTTAAGGAACTTCTACATAAGGTACTACTACACCTGTATGTAAATTAGTTTTAGCCAAAATAAGCCAAAGGGGGAGATTGTTAATGCTATTATTTTATGATTGGCATTATGTTTGGTAAAACTAATATGGCTGGAAAATGTTGAATAAGAAGTTCCATATTAACATAGTATAGACTCTGGAAGAACATGTCAGAGATAAATGTGGACAACATCAAATGTAATTGCTGTTTTAGTATGAATGAAATATCTGTGTGTTTGCTTCTGAACTGATTAGGGAGTTTTTCTTCTGTTGCAACAAAATTGGATACATATATGTTTGAGGGGGAGTAATCTCAAATAAGAATCAACATAAAAGTAATGCTATACTCTGATAAAAAGAACTTCTGCTGCACTCTGAAAACCAGAAAAGATGTTAGTCAAAAATTAGCCAAAGGGGGAGTTTGTAGATGTTTAAGAATTGGCAGAATTTTTGACCAAACAAGAAATGTTAAATTCAGTTCAGAATGTCCTATCAGATGTTGGGACATTAGCAAACAGAGTAGAAGAACTAATTCAGGATGTCCCAACAGATGGTGTCATATGTTACAGTCAACTGTCAAAGAAGATGTTGAAACATCTGCAAATGTCATGACAGAATTACTGTCATATGTTACAGACAGATGTCAAAGAAGATGTTGAAACATCTGCAAATGTCATGACAGAATTACTGTCATATGCTACAGACAGATGTCAAAGAAGATGTTGAAACATCTGCAAATGTCATGACAGATGTCAAAGAGAATGTTGAAACATCTGCAACTGTCATGACAACATTACTGTCATATGTTACATATAGATATCAAACAAGAAGTGTGGAACTTAGTTCAGGATGTCACACCAGATGTTGTGACACTGTCAAACAGAGTAACAGTTAATGAACTTAAGTCAAGATATCAGGATGTCACACTAGATGTTAGGACATTGTATCAGTAAATGAAGTAAGTTCAGTTTTTCAGGATGTCCCAACAGATGTTGAGACATCTCAGACCTGCTACCAGAATTAATTAATGACTAACTGATTTGAGATATTTAAGGAGAGTTATCTGGAATTAATTATGGATGGATAAAAACAGAACAAGGCGCATCTGTAGGGAGTTTTGTTATGAAGATTCAGATTAATCAGAAGAACAAAATCACCTAGAATTTAGGAAGTAACAAACCCTAATTCAAGGTGATAACATTGGATTTATCAGATCTGAATTATGCAGAATATTCTGGAGATATTATGCAATCATATGTGGTGCTGATCTAGAAGATCTTAAAGACTTAATTTAAATTGAAGACAAATATTGAAAAATATAGGTTTCTATATTTAGAGATATTTTAGGAGTTGAAGATCTTTTGGAATATTTGTAGCAGATATTTCTGCATATTTGTAGCAGATATTTCTGCATATTTGTAGCAGCTATTGTTGTGATTGTTTAGGCCCAAATCCAGTTGGGAATAGGTTATAAAAGAAACCTTGTAACCTAGTTTAGAATTAACCCAATCAACCGAAAATGTAAACATTATTAGGGTTGTGTTCTTGTGGCAGCCTTGCATGACAAGGAACTCTATTGTGGCTGTTTCACTTGTGATTCTCGAAGCTTGTAAGCAAGAGAAGTTTTGTGACTTGATTGAAACTGTGAAGTAAGATCAAGCTGTTTTTTGTTTGAAGTGTGACTTCAATTTAATTAAACTTGTAAACAAAATCACTGTGTGATTGAGGGGGAGTGAGTAGGGTACTCATATCTAAGGTGTGTCTTAGGTAGAAATTGCATTGGGTAAGTATTAAGTGATAGATTAAACAGGGTGGTTTAAGTCTAGAATTAATATTACTAATAGTGGATTTCCTCCTGGCTTGGTAGCCTCCAGATGTAAGTGTGGTTATACACTGAACTGGGTTAACAAACTTCTGTGTTCTTTACATCTTTTATGTTTTATGCAGTACCAGAACTGAATGTCCTATCAGATGTCCCAACATCCTGAAGCATGTTTGACTCTGATATATCAGAATTATTTAAGTACTGATATGTATGCCTTACCATGTTTATAAGTAACAGATAAGATGTCTCAACATCATATTAGACATCTGAGTCTGTCATACCAGAATTTCAAGAAGGAATATTCTTAGGGTTAGGGGTTGAGAAGGAATATTCCTTGGAATATTCCTTGGAATACTCTAGAAGGTGGTAGAACATAGTAGAAGAATCTAGGGGAAATGGAGTGGAATTGAAGTGGAAAAACAAGAGGGAAATAATGAAAGGGAATGTGGAAGGAACGTGGAAGGAAAAGTGGAGGGAAAGGTGAAATCAACCATTTTTCAAATGATTTTTTCCCCTTGATTTTTGTATGATTCCTCTATCATTTCTTAACCAAATTTGAACCATAGGATCATTGTAACCCTAATGTCATGATTTTGATCTTAAAAGTCAGGAGTCGACCTTTTTTACCTAGCTCGGTTGCCTTTTCCCCGATTCTTCGATTTTCAGTCATCTGGCCAATTGAACCTCTTCCAAAATGATTTTGTGAATGAAATTTGAACCCTAGGAACTTGACATCATATACAAGACAAAGGAATCCACTTTGAATCAAAGCTTCATGGAGAAGCCCAGTAGAGGTGAAACTCTAATTTGGCCTTTTTCATCAGGAGATGTTGCACTGCTTGCCTCCTTTGATCAAACCAAATCTTCCCATGGCTTGTGGCTTCAAATGAAGACTTGTGGGATATTGTGAACCCTTTGCACAAGGTTGAGAAGCTTTGTGGCCCTTTGATTGCCTTTATAATGCCTTCAGTATGAAGACTTGTGGGATATTGTGAACCCTTTGCACATGATCGTTGTACAAAACGATAACCCGCGATGTGACTGCTGAGCGAATCAAGCCATGGAAAAGGAAGGGTATGTTGTACAAAACAGGGCTTTGAACGAGACCATTGTACAAAACGGAACTCGGAAATATGACTGCTGAGCGAATCAAGCCACAAAAGAAAGGGCATGTTGTACAAAACAGGGCTTTGAACGAGACCATTGTACAAAACGGAACTCGGAAATGTGACTGTTGAGCGAATCAAGCCACAAAAGAAAGGGCCTGTTGTACAAAACAGGGCTTTGAACGAGACTATTGTACAAAACGGAACTCGGAAATGTGACTGCTGAGCGAATCAAGCCACAAAAGGAAAGGGCATGTTGTACAAAACAGGGATTTGAACAAGACCATTGTACAAAACGAAACTCGAAAATGTGATTGCTGAGCGAATCAAGCCACAAAGAAAACACGCGACTGCTGAGCGAATCAAGCCACGGAAAGGGGGGCCTGTTGTACAAAACAGGGCTTTGAACGAGACCATTGTACAAAATGGAACTCGGAAATGTGACTGCTGAGCGAATCAAGCCACAAAGGGGGCCTGTTGTACAAAACAGGGCTTTGAACGAGACCATTGTAGAAAATGGAACTCGGAAATGTGACTGCTGAGCAAATCAATCCACAAAGAAAAATGACAACATTGACTTGGAAAGACAAAGATGTCTGGCAAATGGTATAAGTATCTTTTGTGGGGAGACTTCAGGCTGAGAAGATGTTACAGGTTGTATGTAATATACCTCAAAACTGGCCCATGTTGGCATGCATATGTTTGAATTTATGGCGTAATGCTCCATGACGATGGAAATACTACGCTTTGGAGGATGCAAATGTAATGATGGTTACTAAATGCAAATTCAAAGAGATCTCCTGATAAGGAGACTGCAAGTATCCCAGATGGCTTGATTGGGGAGAAACGATGATCACTGCATTGATCTGGTCAATCCTTGTGAGGAGGAAATAACTATGCGGGGAAAGCTGTTAATGATGCACCGGCTCTGAACTGCCGTTATTTCCAAAAATAAATTGGACTTTAAGATTGGAGAGCCAAGACCCTACTGGAGATGGACTCTTCTCAGACTCTGATGGGGAAGCAAACTGCTGGGAGAGGAAGGAAACTCCTTGCACTGCTGGGGATTGCCCCTTTATTGAAAGGGAATCTCTGCTTGGGGAGGGAAAACATCTCTTGCCATTAATGCTTGAGAAGAACTTCAACTTCACTTCTACTGTAGATAACTGGAGACACTCAGGAAAACACGTGTTCTTGTTTAAGTATAATGAAATGTTCTTCCCGAAAACCTGCTTTAGCTATGTTAGCAACACCTGTACCTGTACCTGCTTAAACACAATTGATAGTGCCTGCAACATGGAGAGTTAGTTTGGACCTGTATGCCCCAGGCTCATAGCATGAATCATTATATGGGCCTCTTGACACCCTTTTTAGAGTTGTATTAAATGTTTTGTCCTCCTGCATGAGTTAGAAAGCATTCAAATGTTCACAACACAATATAAATCACAATTTGTTGGACGTTTCCGCAATCAATTAATGCTAGATGAAAAACAAAAAAACAAGAAGCAAATAGTCACAAGTTGACTGAAATTGAATTTTATTGATTTGGAAAATGACCATGAATAGGCATTACAAAGGAAGCAATTCCTTGGAAAGAGGAAATAGCCCAAAAGGAAAATAAACTATCCTATTGGAAATGTGAGAAGTAGATCTCATCAAGTTTCCACCCGGTTATGACTAGTATATCTTCAAGACTATCTGTTCGCCCTGCCTCTTGCAGTCGTTCGTGTTAGTCCCTCTTTTGCGTGGATCGCCCTTTCGGGTTTTCAATCCACCGGGATACCCTTTTTTGCCTGAGCTATCCGATGTGGCTTTTCAACTCAGCGGGTGTATATTTTTATTCAAGATTTCCCTAATTTTTGCCCGAGCTTTTTATTCTGTTTTTGGCTCGCTGAGATGCCCATTTTTTCCTGGATCTTTATTTTGTTTTTATCCAGCGGGTCCTTTTTTACACGAAGTATTTTCTTACTGCGTCTGCATTGACAGGGGACTAGAAGTCTTCTCCATCCATGGTTGTCAGCATCAAGGCTCCACCTGAGAAAACTTTTTTAACCACGAATGGCCCTTCATAATTAGGTGTCCGTTTTCCCCTGTGATCGTTAAGAGGAGGAAGAATCCTTTTCAGCACCAGGTCACCTGGTATGTACCTTTGTGGTCGTACCTTCTTGTCAAAATCCCGCTTCATCCGCCACTGATACAACTATCCATGGCATACAACTGTTAGGCGTTTTTCTTCAATGAGGCTCAGTTGATTATATCTGGATCGGAGCCACTCAGCTTCATCTAGCTTAATGTCCATCATTAACCTCAATGAGGGGATTTCCACTTCAATTGGTAGGACTGCCTCCATACCATATACCAATGAGAACGGGGTTGCCCCTGTTGAGGTGCGCACAGACGTTATGTACCCATGTAAAGCAAATGGTAGCATCTCATGCCAGCATTTTGTATGTCACAACCATCTTCTACACGATCTTCTTGATGTTTTTGTTGGCCGCCTCGACGGTGCCATTCATCTTCGGGCGATAGGGAGAAGAGTTGTGATGTTCTATTTTGAAATCTCGACACAAGTCAGCCATCATCTTGTTGTTGATATTAGAACCATTATCAGTAATGATTCTTTTGGGAATCCCGTACCGGTAAATGATGTCTTTTTTAATAAACTGGGCTACCACTTGTTTAGTGATGTTTGCATAAGACGCCGCTTCGACCCACTTCGTGAAATAGTCTATAGCAATCAGGATGAAATGGTGACCATTGGAAGCTGTCGGCTCGATCTTGCCAATCATATCAATGCCCCACATGGCGAATGGCCATGGTGAAGACATGACACTCAAAGGATTCAGAGGCACATGGACCTTATCGGCATAAATCTGACACTTGTGACATTTACGGGAGTATTTACAGCAATCGAATTCCATGGTGATCCAATAATATCCCGATCTCAACAATTTCTTGGCCATAGCATGTCCTCCAGCATGGGTACCAAAGGAGCCTTCATGAACCTCTTGCATCAACAGGTCTACTTCATGTCTATCCACGCATCTGAGCAGAACCATGTCGAAGTTTCGCTTGTATAGCACACCATCTTGATTCAAGAAGAAACCACCTGAAAGTCTTCTGAGGGTCTTCTTGTCTTTACTGGATGCCCCAGCCGGGTATTCTTGAGTCTTTAAGAATTGCTTGATGTCATGGTACCAAGGTTTGTTATCTTCACCATTGTCAACTGCAAAGACATAGGTAGGTCTTTCAATACGGGAGACCATGATTCGAGGCACAAAATTCTCTTGACAAACTTTAATCATGGACGACAAAGTTGCTAGAGCATCAGCGAACTGATTTTCGTCTCGGGGAATATAACTCAACTTGACCTTGGTGAAGAAGGTTAGCAACCTCCTGGTATAATCCCTGTAAGGAAACAAGTGAGTTTGATGAACTAACCATTTTCCATTGACTTGGTTCACCACCAGAGCATAATCTTCGAAGATCTCGAGGTTCTTGACTCGCAAGATGATTGCTTCTTCAACCCCTATAATGCAAGCTTCATACTCTGCCCCGTTATTAGTGCATTCGAAAATCAACCGAGTAGCTAAAGGTGTATGGACCCCTTCTGGTGAGATGATAACAACACCCACTCCACTTCCGTTCATGTTCACAGCTCCGTCAAACATCAACTTCCATATGGATTCAGGGTCTGGCCCCTCCTCCATAAGTGGTTCTTCAAATTCTTTCAACTTGAGGAACATGATGTCCTCATCCGGAAACTCGAATTTCATGGGTTGATAATCGTCAATTGGCTGCTGAGCCAAGTATACTAACAATACACTTCCTTTGATTGCTTTTTGCAAAGTGTAATGGATATCGTATTCTGTTAGAATCATCTGCCATCGGGCTACCCTTCCTATTAAAGCTGGCTTCTCGAAGATATATTTCACAGGATCCATCTTGGATAAGAGAGTGGTGTGGGTCAGCATGTACTGTCTTAGTCGGCGAGCAGCCCATGCCAAAGTGCAGCAAGTTTTCTCGAGTAGTGAGTAACGTGTCTCACAATCGGTAAAAAAATTTCTAAGGTAATAAATGGCGTGCTCTTTTCGACCAGACTCGTCTTGCTGACCCAACACACATCCCATTGATCCTTCGAGCACAGTAAGATACATGATCAAGGGTCTCTCTGGCACTGGAGGCATGAGAATTGGAGGTTCTAGCAGGTATTCCTTGATTCGGTCAAAGGCTTGCTGACAGTCTTCATTTCATTTAATGGCCTGATTCTTCCTCAGAAGCTTAAAAATGGGCTCACACGTAGCTGTTAGGTGAGAGATAAACTGTGCAATGTAGTTTAGTCTCCCTAAGAAACCACGCACTTGCTTTTCAGTCTTTGGCTCAGGCATCTCTTGGATGGCTTTTACTTTGGCTGGATCAACCTCGATTCCCCGCTCACTAACAATGAAGCCAAGTAGCTTGCTGAAACGGACCCCCGAAGGTGCACTTGTTTGGATTCAACCTCAATCTGAACTTCCGGAGTCTGTCAAACAACTTTGCTAGATTAACCAAGTGTTCTTCTTCTGTTTGGGATTTTTCTATCATATTGTAACACGGTGGGAGAACTGACTTTAGTTATGTTGCGGATAGCAAGAGTCGCCACCGACTTTTATTTTATCCAAAGGAAAGGGCATAAAAGAATAGGAAAGACCTTAAAAGATTTTTGAGTTCGGGGGGTAGGTTATGCAAAGGGAAGGTGTTAGCACCCTTTACATCCATGGTTATCCATGGGCTCTTAGTTACTTAGCTCACTTTAAACTGTTTTGAGAAGTGTAGTGTGTGTTTAGAAATTTTCTTAAGTACTTTATAACGATCCATGTACAAATATATATAAAGCCTTTGTTTTGAAAATTGCTTGAAAAATGTGAAGTGTTTGAAATGTTTTTGAAAAAAGTGAGCAAGTACATAAGAGGAACCTACCCTAAGTTAAGTCTTTTCTGTTCTTAAATATCCTTTAAATGGTAAGACTATCCCTATTATTAAGGAATAGGTAGTCATTACCTTGGATGTATGAGGGACAAGTGAAGGGACCACTGTGATTAGGCAACTGTAAGGCGTATTTAGCAATTCGAAGGGACTTATCATCTTTATTCGAAAGGGACAAGATCATTTACGAAGGCAACCATGAAGGGACTTGATCTTTTTATCTGTTAAGGGACTAGATGATATGAGAGAAGGGACTTTGCTTTACACCTTACTTGACCTTTTGTTTAGGCAACATGAGAGGTAACCCTTAAGAATGTGAGATGGCGATCAAAGATCGACTTATGTGTGTGCGTGTACAAATTCAAATATTTATCTTATAAATTAGTGTTCTAAATTCAATTTTAAATACAAACATGTTTTACACTCCCTATTTTACTAACCATGGCAATTTAAATAAATAATAAAAATAATACTACAACTATTACATAAATGGCACAATTACATAATAATAATAATAATAATAATAAAATAAAATAAATAAATAATCACATAATAAATAAATAAATAAAGGGGTTAGTAATAATAAACAAAATAAATATAAGAAGAAGAAATTAGCATAATAATATAATAATGAATTAAAAGTTCAATTTTAAATAAATAATTACTTTTTAAGATTTTTAATAAAAGAAATAAATAATAAGTATTATATACTAATAAATATGACTAATTATTCTAATGATTTAATTTTATATACATATTATAAAAGTATTTGCCAATTATAATTAAATAATCATATAACAAAAAATTAGAAATTAAATTCACAAAATAAAGTTAGGTTTTTTTAATTGTTTTAGAAAAATAAACTAGGGTTTACTATTTAATTAAATTATTTACATGTGAAAGCTATATTCAATAATAATTATAAACAAATTATAAAATAAATGTACATAATTAAAATTTACAAATAAATAAATTAAGATTTATAAAAAATATTAGGGTTTATAAATTTAGAAAAAATAGAATTAGGTTTTATAGAATATTAAGGTTAAATATTTAATATAAATATAATTAAATTATTTGTACAAAATATATCATATTAATACAAAAAAAAAAATTAAGTAATTTTAAGAATAAAGTTTAATTTTAAAAAAAAAATATGAATTTGAAATTATACAAGAAAACAATAATAAACATTTTGTGATTTTTAACATTTATTCATTAAATTAATTAAAATATAGATAAATTAAATAAAAACAAGAAAAAATGAGAAAAAAGACTTACCTGGGGATGGGATTCGAACCCAGGCCCTAGGCATTGCATCCTCCAAGACCAACATACCATCCACTAGGCCAGCGTGCGTTTGGTGTCAACATACTGCCTTCATATGCTTTTATGCGTATCCTGGAAAAATCAAAATAAAAACAACAAAGCAAAAAGGCCTGGGGGATTCGAACACAGGACCTTGAACATCACACATACGCACACCAACCAACTGAGCTAGCAACCTGTTCTGATATAATACCAACAACACATCATAAAATATTATAACAAATTTTGAATATGAATTTTGGCGCGCTGACTTCATCTTCTTCCTTGGAATTTCGCAGGTTTTCCTGCGAAATTTGTTAGGAAATTTCCTGCGAATCTTCATGCGTACAAACCTGCCAATCTCATACCTTCATCAATATGCAACGATTCATCAAATTAATTATATGGTTGTGATCCCCAACCTTCATACAGTTCATTTATGGTCTTAGAATCAATTTATATAGTTTAAATCAAAGAACCCTAAATGAGAGTTATAAACCCTAACTATGGCCGAATTCATTCTAGGCAGTGAAACTCCAATCAATTGATCCAGAAAGCTTCAACACAACGAAACAAACAAGATTAAACAATCAAAATCAATTAAAATGCAGTAAATTCATTGAATCGAAAAAATAAAATGTGAGATGAAAAGCCATTCGGTTCATGCATTTTATGGAGTTTTGGATGATGATAAGCATTGCTATGCATTCAGTGATCATCAAGGAACATGTTGAGACCTTTAGAATGCCTTGAAAGAGTCTCTAAGGAAGAATCCGAATTGAGATTTTTTTATGAAAAGTTGGAAGTTTGTTCTTGCTCTATGAGGCAGAAATTTCGTGTCCTTGGCATTGTGATGAGTTCTATACTTATAAGTGAACAAAATTAGGTCAAAAAGTTGTAGGGTTGTTTGGACTTTTTGGATAATTGAGATTGAAAAAGATCATGCTTTAAAACTTGAATATCTTTTGATCCAACCTTGCTATTTTAAAACCATCATCATAATTTGCATATCAATCTGATCCAAGCAATATTTATGATTTTCTAGAAGCAATATCTCATTCAAATATTTGATTTATCTATTTTATTTTGATTTAAAATGGTTTTAAATGAATAAAATAAAACTAAATAAAATAAAAATAATAAAAATCTGAATAAATGAGAATTGGGTCGTGCATGATGTCATGTTAAAGTTTGGATCACAAAATTGCAAGCCCATTTGGAGGAATTTGGTTTTAAGGCCCTATTTGCTTCATAAACCTCCCAAAAATTTCCCAACTTTGCAAGGGTACAAATCCTTCAATTTTAATGATATGAGGGTGTTCTTGGACATTTTGGAAAGCTTAAAGAGTCCTATAACTAACCCCATTGTTTTCATGTCCATATATTTTACCATTCTCAAGTTATGCTCTTTTGAAGTTGTTGACTTTTTGTTGACTTTCAAAAGGACCTATAATGTCTTAGCTCATACCTTCCAAATGAAGCATTTTTGGGATTGTCTTGTGAGACACAAAGTTGTAGAGAATTCAATTTCCTTCAAAATGAGCTTTGGATGGGAAAAATTTGATGAAGCATGTGAAAGTTATGGCTGGTCAAAGTTCTGTTGACTTTTCCTAAGGAAACCCTAATTTAGAAACTCCTGATTCTTGATGATCTGAAATCTCCTTGATGAATCATGATCAACCCTTGATCAAATGATGAATTTTACTTCATATAATTGATGTTGGCAAAAAATCATGAAGTTTGACTTTGGTTTGACCACAGTTGACCTCAGTTTGACTTTTTAACTACTTTGACTGATTTTGACCTATCTGATCATCTGACTAAGCAAACCTTTGGGAAAAGTCTTGAAACTTGCCATGGGGATTCTTAAACATATATAAGATGTTATGAAGCTCACTTGAAGTATTGGAAGTTCATTTATCCTGATTAAAGTCAAAACCCTAGTTTGGGATGCATTGCTTAGGAGGATGCATTGTCTGAGGGAAATGTCAAATCTTCTGACTAATTGTGAACTTTGTGAACCTTGTGAACCTCATGAGATGTCTTGTGAACCTTGTGAACCTTGTGAACCTTGTGAGCCTCTTAGTACACAAAGTCTTGTCTTGTGAGGGCAAATTTTGGGGTGCAACAGCTGCCCCTGTTCAATTTTCTGAAACCTGAGGGGTTAGATTGGTATATGTGCCAGTCGTGACCTGGAAGGTTGAAGGGGATTGAACACAAAAGCCCAAAAATTTGCACTCACCAGTGCATAGAGTAATATTGATGATTAGCTGTATATGCTTGAGTGGGCTTGAAGATGCCACTTGGAAGAACTGGAGATGGGCTTAAAGATGCCATCCAAGGTGAACTGGAGATGGGCTTAGAGATGCCATCAGGATAAACTGGATGTGGTGATGTTCTGATGTTGATAATGGATATCAGTACTAGGTCTTTATATAGGCCGTCTCTGAATCATTTATGCAACATGATTTGAGTAGTTGAATGGACCAGTAGAAATAAATCTTGTAATGATGATCTTTTCTGGAGGTATCTTGGATTAGGGAATGGATCTTTGTACAGACCAATTGCCTACTTCCAAGGGCCGAAAGAACGTCAGGATTTGTTCTTAAGGATCAAAAGAACGTCAGGATTTGTTCTTCTGAAAAAGTCTTGAACAAGGGGCCAAAAGAGCGTCAGGATTTGCTCTTAAGGGTCAAAAGAACGTCAGGATTAGTTCTTCTGAAAGATATCTTGAACAAGGGGCCAAAAGAGCGTCAGGATTTGCTCTTAAGGGTCAAAAGAACGTGTTGCACCCCAAAATTTGCCCTCTATTTTTTAACTCTACCAATTTTTTTGTTTCACATTCATTTGCATCATCATCATAGCATAACATTTTTTTTTGTCTTAATATTAGCCGGAATAATTTCTCGGAATTTACAAACAGACTGGTCAAATTAACTTTTTAACTATGCCTAAAATTAGTCGACGAAAAAATGTCAAGTTTAAGTTTGCAAATTTCGGTAACATTAATCTGCGGTTCACATGGTTTAATTTGACATGCTAAAAATATTTTTACGACTATTTTTTGTCATATGTTTATCAGTCTGAGCAGTTTAAACGGTCATAATTTTTATTTCAAAATCCGACCAAACGCTGTATTTTTCCGAGTCATTTATTTCGCGCTGATTATTTTGACGTATTCATTTTATTTTTTCGAGCATTTTGGTGCCCGAATTTTATTTTTTTGAGTCTATTTATTTTTATATTGGGTCTAGAATAAATAAATAGGATTATTAGTTTTTTTATTTTATTTTAACTAATTTAATTATTAAAACTTTATTAGTTTTTTAAATTAATATTTTATGGGGTCTAGAATAAATAAATAGGATTATTAGTTTTTTATTTTATTTTAACTAATTTAATTATTAAAATTTTATTTGTTTTTTAAATTAATATTTTATTGGGTCTAGAATAAATAAATAGGATTATTAGTTTTTTATTTTATTTTAACTAATTTAATTATTAAAACTTTATTTGTTTTTTAAATTAATATTTTATTGGGTCTAGAATAAATAAATAGGTTAATTAGTTTTTATTTTAGTTTTAACTATTTTTATTAAACTTTATTTAATTATTTATATTAATATTTTATTGGATTCCAAAATAAATATTTAGGCTCATTTACATTAACCCTAATTGGTCCCTATATATACCTAACGTGTTATTGCTGTTAAAAGGGGGAGACCGAGGAAAGACAGAAAAGAGAGAAGAAAAACATTCCTGCAACAACTTTACTTTCCAATTGCACTTTGATTGGTACGTAATATATATATATATATATATATATATATATATATATATATATATATATATATATATATATATATATATATATATATATATATATATATATATATATATATATATATATATAAATTCCTATAACATTCATATGTTTTATATATACATATATATTTGTTAATATATATATTGGTTGCTTTTGTTACACTTTGTTAATATCTTAACTAACGTTGCTTTTGTTAATATATATATTTGTTGCTCTTATTTTGTAATACATCACAGGTAACAAAGAACATAAAACGTTGTTTTTATGTATACATATATAGAATTGACTGCATATTCGTTATATATATATATATATATATATATATATATATATATATATATATATATATATATATATATATATATATATATATATATATATATATATATATATAAAGTTTTTATTTATTTTGTTTTTACAGTTTTGTTTTAATATTGTTAATTCTAATTTTTTTTATAATTATTTGATTATGTTCAGATCGGATCGTGTCGATACGTTGTTCGCACATTTTATGTGTATGAGGCGTGACACTTATGTTGATCCGATCCAATTGCGATGATCGCATTTTTTGCGTTAGCAATGTCGTTTTTGTTTTTTCCATTTTCTTTTATGTTATATATTTAGATTTGTACAGATAACTAATTACCTTGATTTTTTTCCTAAACCTTGACAATTTCGCCACAAACTCTAAATTTCAAACCTAAAACTTTAACCGTGTTATTTCCTTTAAACCATAAACATTTCCACAAACCTTAACAACCCTGTTATTATTTCTTATTTTTGCTCATGTTTATGTTATTCATACACTGTAATTGCTTCGCCCTTGTAATATTTTAAGTTTTAACTTGTAATATTTTCAGTTTTACTTTTCGCCATATAATTATGTAACTGCCTCAGCCATGTAATAGTGTAGGAATTTTTATTTTCTGCCTTTAAATTTCTGCCTTTATTTATTTGTATTATTCCCTGCATGGTTAGTAATTTAGGGCGTGCCAAGAACTGAATGAAAATCAATATTGACTTAGATCATTAATTATAAAAAAAAAGACTAATTAATCAATAAACTTTTTCTTATAATAATAATAGTATTTTGTATATAATTTTTATCATAATTATATTTTGTAAGTAAATAATCAAATAATCAAATTTTCTAATTCTTCTTTTAACTTCTAAAATTTTTGTCATTCTTTTATACAATTGTAAATAAAATCTAATTGACTTTTTTTTTATAATTAAATAATTATGATTCTAAAATATTGTATATAATTTATAAATAACCTACTAACTTAATAATTTAATAGTTTTCTATAATATTTAATTTGTAAATATTATTTTAATTTTAATAATTCTTTTACTTTATGTTTTGTATATTAATAATATTATTTTCTTAATTGTACTATAATAGTAATAATCATATAATGTAAATAATTAAAAGTATTCATAATAATCTTTAATTGTTTTTCTCTAAACTTAATTTCTTTTTTTTATATACTAATTCTAATAACTTCTAAAATCTAACTTGTCTAACTTAAACTTTTTCTTTTTAAATTAAATGTTTAATTGTTATTTCTTTAATTTATTTTAACTTTATTATTATAATAATTGCTTTATTATTATTATTATTATTATTGATTTATTGTTAATATTGCTTTATTATTTTTGCTTCATTATTATTATTATTATTATTGCTTATTTATTATTTTATTATATCTATTATTCTTGCTTTATAATTTATTTTTATCCTACTATTGTGTATCTACCAAAGCCTTGTAATAGCTTATAGATTTATTTTTCCGTCTTTATTTTCTTTGTAAATATTTTACTATATGGTTAGTAACCTTAGGGTGTGTATAACTTATATGTAATTAAATTGAACTTAGATAATTAAAATAAGATAAATACCTGAATATAAACACTCACACACGTAAGTCGATCTTTGATCGCCATCTCACTTCCTAAGGTTATCCCTCATGTTGCCTAAATAAAAAGGTCAAGTAAGGTGTCTAAAAAGCAAAGTCCCTTCATAAATATCATCAAGTCCCTATAGTTTTAAAGATCAAGTCCCTTCGAGGTTGCCTACGATAAATGATCTTGTCACTTCGAATAAAAGATGATAAGTCCCTACGAATTGCTAAAGACACCATACAGTTGCCTATATCCAGATGACCCTACAAATGTCCCTTAATCACATCCAAGGTAATGACTACCTATTCCTTAATAATAGGGATAGTCTTACCATTGAAAGAACATTCAAGAACAGTAAAGATCTAAACATAAGGTAGGTTTCTCTTAAGTACTTGCTCACTTTTCATCAAATTACTTCATTACACTTCACATTTTAAACAATTTTCAAAACAAAGTCTTTATATATATCCGTACAAGGATCATTATAAAGTACTTAAGAAAATTTTCAATCACACACTACACTTCTCAAAACAGTTTAAAGTGAGCTGAGTAACTAAGAGCCCATGGATAACCATGGATGTAAAGGGTGCTAACACCTTCCCTTTACATAACCTACCCCCCGAACCCAAAAATCTTTTAAGGTCTTTCCTGTTCTTTTATTCCCTTTCCTTTGGATAAAATAAAAGTCGGTGGCGACTCTTGCTATCCGCAACATTTAACTAAAGTCAGTTCTCCCACCGTGTTACAGAGCTGGCGACTCTGCTGGGGATTTAATAAAAGAGGGGTACCCTTAGGAATTAGATCACTTTAAACTGGTTTGCTTTGTTTGCTTTACTTTACTTGTTGGGTTCTCTTATGTGTGAAAGATCCTAACCCGGATCTGGTGTACCTTAGGTAAATGGCAATAGACCAAGGAAACTGTACGACGTATACCGATATGGTTGATCTGGTGGCCATAATTAGTGTGACTTCTTGGTTGGTGCTTATGTTCCTTAAGTCAAGTTGAGGATAATATGAGGCTGCCATATGTTGTCAATGCACTAACTAACTTTTAGAACCCTAGTTATCCCATCTTGGCCTTTAGAAAGTAGTGAGATAACCGGCTTTGGTGAAGACTAAATTTGGTTGATACTCGATACTACGCTCATTGAGATTCTAAACTTGGAGGGTTTTGGTTGGCAAGTAAGTTGCCTACTGAACAACCACCCTTGTGAAGGATCAATTATATTGAGATCCCTTAGAACCTGGTTACTTTATAGGATAGGATGAACCATCTAAACTTCAGGGGAGGGTACTTACCTTTGAACCTCATGCAAGCCTTTAAAACCTAGGGCTATGGTGTGACTTGTTTGTGTGTGCCACATGTTTGTGATTGAGCATAACATCATAGCATCATCATGCATCATAAGCATAGCATTTGCACTAACCATTTCAAGGACCAAAGGATTTATCTTTGTTCTTTGTTGCAGGTCATGGCTTCTGCTCGTAGAAACACTATCAGGATCAACTTTGTAGGAATACCTCCTAAGCTTAAGGAATTGGTTTCCCAAGTTTCTGAAAATTCTCAGTTCATCAAGAGACATGGTCAGCTACTGGATCTAGTCACTTCAGGGTTCAATGAAGACATGATGAGTGTTCTGTTTCAGTTCTTTGATCCTAAGCACCATTGCTTCACATTCCCCGACTATCAGCTGGTTCCTACAATGGAGGAGTTCTCTAAATTGATGGGTATACCTATCCTTGATCAAAAACCCTTCACGGGCTTAGAAAAAGAGCCTAAACCTGAAGGCATTGCTGCAGCCTTACATTTGAAGAAATCAGACATTGTCCTAGAAATAAGGAGTGGAGTTAAGGGTATTCTTGCTAAGGTATTGATGGAGAAAGCTCAAGTGTTCCTGAATGCTATGAGTTATGATGCTTTTGAGGAGATCTTAGCCCTATTGATCTATGGCTTAGTATTGTTCCCCAATCCAGACCAGTTCATAGACGTGCACGCCATCAACATATTTCTGACTCACAATCCAGTGCCTACATTGCTTGGAGACATCCTGCATTCTCTTCATACTCGTACTACGAAGGCACGAGAAACTTTGATGTGCTGTATACCTTTGCTATCTAGGTGGTTTATTTCTCACCTTCCTCGATCAATGATGAAGAATGAGCAAGGTTTCAGGTGGTCCAAGAGAATTATGTCACTCTCTCATTCAGATATCCATTGGTGCTCCAGATCTATGGAGAATGTCACTATCATTGACCGTTGTGGGGAGTTTCCTAATGTGCCACTTCTAGGCATAAGAGGAGGCATTACTTACAACCCTTCTTTAGCTCTACGTCAGTTTGGTTACGCTCGGAGTGATGGTCCTCATGACATGTTGATTCAGGGTATTGTGTTCGATTACGACAACGATCTTCAAGGTTACCGTCAAAGGTTTATACGAGCATGGGGTAAAGTGAACAAGGTTGACAGCAAGACTTTGGAGCCCAAGTACACTATTCCTATGGAAGCTTACCTCAGATGGGTGCGATCTCGTGCTCAGACTCTTATGATGCCATATCCTGCCATCCTGCCAGTTACTATGGAGCCTGTTGCTGAAGGAGATACCTCTTATACCATCCTTCACCCAGACATGCCCGCTGACATGGAAGACTTACAGAGATCCTGGATCCAGTTGAAGGAGCAAAGGGATACTTTCGAGGCTCATTACAAAGCAAGTCAAGAAAGAATCCTGGAGCTAACAAAGCAACTTCACGAGGAGAAGAATCTTAACTCATACCTCAACACAAAGAGGAAACGTCCATGGGAGACTTAAAATCCCATCTTTTGTATTTATTTCATTTCATTTTGTAAGCCCAAAGGGCAAACAAATTTATTACTAATAAAAGTTTACTTTCCTAATTGTTTAAGCAAATTTAAATCCTGCGGTCCTTGAAAACATTGCATACGCATTTACATACCATATCATTGCATCACAGGTTTCTTATGAACAGGTATCTTATCTTCTCGTTGTTTATTTTAGCAGAAATGGCTCTTGAACAGACTATCAAAGATCTCCAGGCTCAGAATGCACAATTCCAAGAGTTGATTCTGAACTTGTCCAAGGGACAAGATGGGTTGAAGGCACTGCTGGCTAAAAAGAAGAATCCTGAGGACAACAAGGATGATCATCTGAAACAACTACAAGCTGAGATGACAGAAATGAGGATCCAAATGAATGACCAGGTGGCTCTTATTCAAAATTTAGCTCAGGGGCAAGAAGAATTAAGAACCTTTGTCCATAAATTTCAAAGTAATGGAGCCAAGAATCTAATCGTTAGTCAACCTCCGTTAAAACAAGCTGACTTGGTTGAAAGGAAGAGGAGGATAAAAGAAGGTAAGAGACAGGTTGCCACTGATTGTTCTTTAGTGGAAGAAAGAAGGCCTTGTAAGGTTAATCCACTTCTATACAAGGAATGTAGAAGACAGTTCATCCGGTTCAGCACACCAATGTCACAAGTTTTGCAATGCCTGTTGGAGATGAAGTTGATTTCCTTGGAAAATTCTCCTAAAAATCCTAACACCTCTTCTCCTTGCTATAATCCCAAGGCAAGGTGTATGTATCACTCTGACTGTCCTGGACATGACACTAATCACTGTTGGGCATTGAAGAATAAGATTAAAGACCTAATCGACGAAGGAATACTCGAGGTTACTCCATAAGGCCAGGTTGAGTTCTTCTATCGTCCATCAAGCATCAAAGTTTCCAGATAACTGGAGTGACGGGTTTAGAGGAAGAGGCTTTGAGAACATTTGAATTTTCATGTGTAATTTCTTTTGTTTGTTTAAACACTTACTATTATGTTAAACTTTTGTTTTCATTAATGCATTGCATATGTTTGTCTTGAATTAATCCATTCGTTTAACTATATTTTGAACTATGCTTCATATTTCTATTTTGTGATATTCAACTCCTGATAAAGCTATAACCCTATAGAGGGAGGATGACGAAAACAATACCATAATATTAGGCAGTATGCTTTTGAACAGACTATGTTGACGATGTACAGGCATTGTTTCAATTCCTAAACAGTGGAGATATAAGGAAGTTAATCCTTAGTCAACCCTTTTGAGCCTATGAAGTAGGAGTTTTTTATTCTTGCACAAATTAACCCTTATTCATAACCCGGGGCGGGGTAGTTACTCGATTAACTCAAATATGCCAATTATCTGTGTTGTACACAACTAATGATAGTTCTCTGTAATCATTAAACCTGACAGTCAATATCCAGCAAAAGAAGAACCCACTAAGTCAAAACCTATGAAGGAGACTTAGTAAATAAAAAAAAAATTGAGAAATTCCGCTGACTGTAATATTAAAGCAAACAGTTCAGGAAGGGATAATAAAGCCAAAAAAAAAAGAAAAAAAGGTCACTATGAACCCTCAACAAAGAAAGATGACTGAATGTTCAAATAAATTTTTGGTTTCTGAACCATCACAAATGTCAGTGTTACAATTCCAAACTCCTTTGAGCCTCAATGCATAAGTTAACTGAGCATAGGATTGAAGAACATCATGGAGATTGGGTTGGGTACAAATAAAATTTGAGCCTTTATCCTTTGTTTCTTAAACCGTGAACCAGACCACTTTATAACCCTTTAAAAGTCCTAACTGAAGCATGGTTAGTTCGAAAGCATACTGCTACAAAAAGGTATCCTGACTCCTTTAGGGCTTATTATAAAAACTTGAGTTAATATCACAGTTTTCATAAAAATTGTTTTTCTAAAAAATAACTTTTTTTCAAAATTTCAAGACAGACATAAGCATTGCATTTTCGAATATATTTGTTTGCATATACTTGAGTGTTTGATAAACAGAGAAACTTACAGGATGAATGTTCAAAGTCCTTCCGATAAACAAAGTTGCTTCCTGGATCAAAGTCCATGTATACAAAGGGGCATAGTCATTATCTCCCAATCAAGGGGGCAGGCCATGATACTGCCTAACTCATTTGGGGCAATCAGGGTAGGATTCAACTATGTTTAAAGTATCCAGGGGAAGATCTCCTCATCTATCTAAGTTACCAAGGGTAACATTACAGAGTTCATAATGCCAGGGGCATAGTCACTGTTTCCCAATCAAGGGGGCATACCAAGTTACCGTTCAATTCATTCGGGGCAATCAGGTCCAGATTCAACAGTACTTAATAGCCAGGGGCAGCATTCCTCATCTATCTAAATTACCAAGGGTAACATTACGAAGTTCATGATGTCAGGGGCATATTATTGTGGGGGCATTCTGCTTATTTCTCTTGAGGTAACTACATTCAGATACTTCCATTATGGGACAATTCATCCTCAACCAAGGGGCAATGCTTTCTTTTCAAATCTAGTATCCGGAGCGTATATGGTCCATCACAATTTGAAGACACATTCCTCTCATTGTATTACCTTGATATTGGATTCTCAGCAGAAGCCATGGTGGGAATTAATTGTCTACGCCAGTAGTATCAGATGGTGTCAGTACCATGTCTTCAGATCCAGCTATGAGGATTTCCGGGAAGGTATTCAGGAAAGTTAAGAATCTCAGGAGCTCTAAATCCCATTGGTTATACACTCTCGAAATTGAAACGATTATGTTTTCAAGTTCAGCTTTACTTTTCCCTCTGAATCCAGATTGACTTTTACCCTATTTACATAAGCGAAACGTCCATTGATTGTGTTTGAATGTATGTATGCTTTTGAATATGATTGATGTTTACCAGAAATGCATAAAATGCTTAATATGATTGATGTTTACCAGAAATGCATGAAAATGCAGTAATAGTATTTACTAAAGACGAACGAGGGAAGGACTTCAACGAAGCTTCGCCGGTTCATCCCCACCAGACAGCTACAAGTCCCCCAGTAGGGCAAATCTATCTTCATAAATACTTCGAGTCACATCTCCCCTGGAATTTATATCCATCTCTTTTATCCTCATATGGATATTCGGGAATTTATTCTTTCAATAGGAGTACGATGAACGAAGACGGGAGGTTATGGATACCTTACTATCGAACGAAGACGGGAGGTTATGGATACCTTACCATCAAACGAAGACGGGAAGTTTTGGATACCATATTATCAAACGAGACAGGAACGAGTTCCTCATATTCTTCATTATATTATCAAACGAGGCGGGAACGAGTTCCTCATATTCTTCAGCTACAAATCGAGATTTATTTTCCCTGGCCAGCAGTTGTTATACGAAGATATCCAGACGCTTCAAGCTGCATGATGCATACATACATCATTTACATCATACCATAACATATATATCCATAAGTACATAATACATTACTTAAGTGCATCATACTATACATGCATACATAATGCATAAACTAATATTATCTTGCAGAATGTTATATACATCATGATATTTGCATCGAACTAATCTTGTTTTTCAGATTAACTCTCCAGCAGACAAACTTCATCAACAACTTGTTACCTTGGGCCGTTGTTTATCTACCCAAAGGTTATCTCATTATCTTGGGACGTCGTTTATCTTCCCGAAGGCTATCTTGAGACGTCGTTTATCTTCTCAAAATCCATATTGGTACCTTGGGCCGTTGTTTATCTTCCCAAAGGTTATCTCATTATCTTGGGACGTCGTTTATCTTCCCGAAGGTTGTCTTGAGACGTCGTTTATCTTCTCAAAAGCCATATTGTTACCTTGGGCCGTTGTTTATCTTCCCAAAGGTTATCTCATTATCTTGGGACGTCGTTTATCTTCCCGAAGGCTATCTTGAGACGTCGTTTATCTTCTCAAAAGCCATATTGTTACCTTGGGTCGTTGTTTATCTTCCCAAAGGTTATCTCATTATCTTGGGACGTCGTTTATCTTCCCGAAGGCTATCTTGAGACGTCGTTTATCTTCTCAAAAGCCATATTGTTACCTTGGGCCGTTGTTTATCTACCCAAAGGTTATCTCATTATCTTGGGACGTCGTTTATCTTCCCGAGGGCTATCTTGAGACGTCGTTTATCTTCTCAAAAGCCGTATTGTTACCTGAGGCCGTTGTTTATCCATCCAAAGGCTAGATCTTCATATTTGGCATTGCTTTCCTCTCAAAGAAATATATCTGAAGAACTTTTCTCCGAATGGCATCTCTAAGCCCATCTCCAGTTCCTCCAAGTGGCATCTTTAAGTCCACTCAAGCATATACAACTAAACATCAGTATTATTCTATGCACTGGTGAGGGCAAATTATTGGGCTTTTGTGTTCAATCCCCTTCAACCTTCCAGGTCACGAATGGCACATATACCAATCTAACCCCTCAGGTTTTAGAAAATTGAACAGGGGCAGCTGTTGCACCCCAAAATTTGCCCTCTATTTTTTAACTCTAACCAATTTTTTTGTTTCACATTCATTTGCATCATCATCATAGCATAACATTTTTTTTCTGTCTTAATATTAGCCGGAATAATTTCTTGGAATTTACAAACAGACTGGTCAAATTAACTTTTTAACTATGCCAAAAATTAGTCGACGAAAAAATGTCAAGTTTAAGTTTGCAAATGTCGGTAACATTAATCTGTGGTTCACGTGGTTTAATTTGACATGCTAAAAATATTTTTACGACTATTTTTGGTCATATGTTGATCAGTCTGAGCAGTTTAAACGGTCATAATTTTTATTTCAAAATCCGACCAAACGCTGTATTTTTCCGAGTCATTTATTTCGCGCTGATTATTTTGACGTATTCATTTTATTTTTTCGAGCATTTTGGTGCCCGAATTTTATTTTTTTGAGTCTATTTATTTTTATATTGGGTCTAGAATAAATAAATAGGATTATTAGTTTTTTATTTTATTTTAACTAATTTAATTATTAAAACTTTATTTGTTTTTTAAATTAATATTTTATGGGGTCTAGAATAAATAAATAGGATTATTAGTTTTTTATTTTATTTTAACTAATTTAATTATTAAAACTTTATTTGTTTTTTAAATTAATATTTTATTGGGTCTAGAATAAATAAATAGGATTATTAGTTTTTTATTTTATTTTAACTAATTTAATTATTAAAACTTTATTTGTTTTTTAAATTAATATTTTATTGGGTCTAGAATAAATAAATAGGTTAATTAGTTTTTATTTTAGTTTTAACTATTTTTATTAAACTTTATTTAATTATTTATATTAATATTTTATTGGATTCCAAAATAAATATTTAGGCCCATTTACATTAACCCTAATTGGTCCCTATATATACCTAACGTGTTATTGCTGTTAAAAGGGGGAGACCGAGGAAAGACAGAAAAGAGAGAAGAAAAACATTCCTGCAATAGTTTTACTTTCCAATTGCACTTTGATTGGTACGTAATATATATATAAATTCCTATAACATTCATATGTTTTATATATACATATATATTTGTTAATATATATATATATTGGTTGCTTTTGTTACACTTTGTTAATATCTTAACTAACGTTGCTTTTGTTAATATATATATATATATATATATATATATATATATATATATATATATATATATATATATATATATATATATATATATATATATATATATATATATATATATATATATTTGTTGCTCTTATTTTGTTAATACATCACAGGTAACAAAGAACATAAAACGTTGTTTTTATGTATACATATATATAATTGGCTGCATATTCGTTATATATATATATATATATATATATATATATATATATATATATATATATATATATATATATATATATATATATATATATATATATATATATATATATATATATAAGTTTTTATTTATTTTGTTTTTACAGTTTTGTTTTAATATTGTTAATTCTAATTTTTTTTATAATTATTTGATTATGTTCAGATCGGATCGTGTCGATACGCTGTTCGCACATTTTATGTGTATGAGGCGTGACACTTATGTTGATCCGATCCAATTGCGATGATCGCATTTTTTGCGTTAGCAACGTCGTTTTTGTTTTTTCCATTTTCTTTTATGTTATAGATTTAGATATGTACAGATAACTAACTACCTTGATTTTTTTCCTAAACCTTGACAATTCCGCCACAAACTCTAAATTTCAAACCTAAAACTTTAACCGTGTTATTTCCTTTAAACCATAAACATTTCCACAAACCTTAACAACCCTGTTATTATTTCTTATATTTGCTCATGTTTATGTTATTCATACACGCCCTTGTAATATTTTAAGTTTTAACTTGTAATATTTTCAGTTTTACTTTTCGCCATATAATTATGTAACTGCCTCAGCCATGTAATAGTGTAGGAATTTTTATTTTCTGCCTTTAAATTTCTGCCTTTATTTATTTTTATTATTCCCTGCATGGTTAGTAATTTAGGGCGTGCCAAGAACTGAATGAAAATCAATATGGACTTAGATCATTAATTAAAAAAAAGAGACTAATTAATCAATAAACTTTTTCTTATAATAATAATAGTATTTTGTATATAATTTTTATCATAATTATATTTTGTAAGTAAATAATCAAATAATCAAATTTTCTAATTCTTCTTTTAACTTCTAAAATTTTTGTCATTCTTTTATACAATTGTAAATAAAATCTAATTGACTTTTTTTTTATAATTAAATAATTATGATTCTAAAATATTGTATATAATTTATAAATAACCTACTAACTTAATAATTTAATAGTTTTCTATAATATTCAATTTGTAAATATTATTTTAATTTTAATAATTCTTTTACTTTATGTTTTGTATATTAATAATATTATTTTCTTAATTGTACTATAATAGTAATAATCATATAATGTAAATAATTAAAAGTCTTCTTAATAATCTTTAATTGTTTTTCTCTAAACTTTATTTCTTTTTTTTATATACTAATTCTAATAACTTCTAAAATCTAACTTGTCTAACTTAAACTTTTTCTTTTTAAATTAAATGTTTAATTGTTATTTCTTTAATTTATTTTAACTTTATTATTATTATAATTGCTTTATTATTATTATTATTATTATTGATTTATTGTTAATATTGCTTTATTATTTTTGCTTCATTATTATTATTATTGTTATTATTATTGCTTATTTATTATTTTATTATATCTATTATTCTTGCTTTATAATTTATTTTTATCCTACTATTATGTATCTACCAAAGCCTTGTAATAGCTTATAGATTTATTTTTCCGTCTTTATTTTCTTTGTAAATATTTTACTATATGGTTAGTAACCTTAGGGTGTGTATAACTTATATGTAATTAAATTGAACTTAGATAATTAAAATAAGATAAATACCTGAATATAAACACTCACACACGTAAGTCGATCTTTGATCGCCATCTCACTTCCTAAGGTTATCCCTCATGTTGCCTAAATAAAAAGGTCAAGTAAGGTGTCTAAAAAGCAAAGTCCCTTCATAAATATCATCAAGTCCCTATAGTTTTAAAGATCAAGTCCCTTCGAGGTTGCCTACGATAAATGAACTTGTCCCTTCGAATAAAAGATAATAAGTCCCTACGAATTGCTAAAGACACCATACAGTTGCCTATATCCAGATGACCCTACAAATGTCCCTTAATCACATCCAAGGTAATGACTACCTATTCCTTAATAATAGGGATAGTCTTACTATTGAAAGAACATTCAAGAACAGTAAAGATCTAAACATAAGGTAGGTTTCTCTTAAGTACTTGCTCACTTTTCATCAAATTACTTCATTACACTTCACATTTTAAACAATTTTCAAAACAAAGTCTTTATATATATCCGTACAAGGATCATTATAAAGTACTTAAGAAAATTTTCAATCACACACTACACTTCTCAAAACAGTTTAAAGTGAGCTAAGTAACTAAGAGCCCATGGATAACCATGGATGTAAAGGGTGCTAACACCTTCCCTTTACATAACCTACCCCCCGAACCCAAAAATCTTTTAAGGTCTTTTCTGTTCTTTTATGCCCTTTCCTTTGGATAAAATAAAAGTTGGTGGCGACTCTTGCTATCCGCAACATTTAACTAAAGTCAGTTCTCCCACCGTGTTACAGAACGTCAGGATTAGTTCTTCTGAAAGAGTCTTGAACAAGGGGCCAAAAGAGCGTCAGGATTTGCTCTTAAGGGTCAAAAGAACGTCAGGATTAGTTCTTCTGAAAAAGTCTTGAATAAGGGGCCAAAAGAGCGTCAGGATTTGCTCTTCTGAAAGATGTCTTGAACCAGGGAATGGATCTTTTTACAGACCGTTTGCCTGCTATTCGAGGACATCTTGAGTAGTGTATGGATCATTTCTGACCCGTTGTAAGTTATTGTTATTGTTTTACCTGCATATAACTATCCTGCAAGGGAAATATTAGTTTATGCATTATGTATGCATGCATAGTATGATGCACCTAAGTAAATGCATTATGTACTTATGGATATATATGTTATGGTATGATGTAAATGTTGTATGTATGAATCATGCAGCCTGAAGCGTCTGGATATCTTCATATAACAACTGCTGGCCCGGGAAAATAAATCCTGACTTGTTGCTGAAGAATATGAGGAATTCGTCTTGTTTGATAATATAGTGAAGAATATGAAGAACTCGTTCCCGTCTCGTTTGATAACAAGGTATCCATAACCTCCCGTCTTCGTTCGATAGTAAGGTATCCATAACCTCCCGTCTTCGTTCGTCGTACTCCTATTGAAAGAATAAATTCCCGACTATCCGTCTGAGGATAAAAGAGATGGATATAAATTCCAGGGGAGATGTGACTCGAAGTATTTATGAAGATGGACTTGCCCTACTGGGGGACTTGTAGCTGTCTGGTGGGGATGAACCGGCGAAGCTTCGTTGAATTCCTTCCCTCATTCGTCCTTAGTAAATACTATTACTGCATTTTCATGCATTTCTGGTAAACATCAATCATATTCAAGCATTTTATGCATTTCTGGTAAACATCAATCATATTCAAAAGCATACATACATTCAAACACAACCAATGGACGTTTCGCTTATGTAAATAGGGTAAAAGTAAATCTGGATTCAAAGATGGAATTTTATTTATATCACCAAGTGACCCATACATAGGTAAGTTTGTACAAGGAGACAAAAATCCTAGTAAGAGGAATTTGTCATAACAATTTTTACAAAACAAGGAAAATCAGCTATGTGGGAAATAATCCTATTGAGTTTCAATTCTACTATTGCCATTATCTTCAAGTATCTCATCTTCTGCTTTTGAGATGGGAACGATTGGATTGAGCTTTATCTGTTCAAACTTAAGTAAGTAGCACAACTGGTCGTAGTTACATGGGTGATCCAAACGAGACATAGTCATACGCTTTAATCCCTAACTTTTTCCTGGATTGCCCTTTCAGGTTTTCAATCCACCGGGATACCCTTTTTTGCCCAAGCCTCCTTTTCAGGTTTTCGACTTGCCGGGTGTACATTTTTTATATATATATATATCCCTAATTTTTGCCCGAACCCTTTTGGTTTGCCAGGATGCCCTTATTTTTGCCTAGACCAGTCAACCTAGCGGGTCTCTTTTTATGCGTAGTATTTTTTAACTATGTCTGCGTTTACAGGCTGTGGGAAGTCTTCACCATCCATAGTAGTAAGTATCATGGCACCTCCTGAGAATACTGTTTTGACTACAAATGGTCCTTCATATGTAGGAGTCCACTTGCCCCTAGGATCACCTTGTGGTAATATGATACACTTGATTACCAAGTCACCAACCTGATATACCTTTGGCTTAACCTTTTTATTAAAAGCTTTGATCATTCGTTTCTAGTACATCTGGCCATGACAAACTGCTGCTAACCTCTTCTCATCAATCAAATTTATCTGGTCAAGTCGAGTCTGAATTCACTCATCTTCATCCAAGCCTGCATCCTTCATAATTCTTAAGGAGGGAATCTGAAATTCAATGGGCAGAATTGCTTCCATACCATATACTAAGGAGAATGGGGTTGCCCCTGTTGAAGTATGTATCGTAGTACGATAACCATGAAGAGAGAATGGTAACATCTCGTTCCAATCTTTATAAGTGACAGTCATCTTCTGTATAATCTTCTTGATATTCTTGTTAGCAGCTTCAACTGCCCCATTCATCTTCGGACGATACGGAGAAGAGTTGTGATGCTTAATCTTGAACTGCGTGCAGAGATCAGTAATCATAGTGTTGTTCAGATTAGAGCCATTGTCTGTGATAATCCTTTCAGGGATGCCATATCTACATATGAGATTATTCTTAATGAATCGAGCCACCACATTCTTGGTAACAGATGCAAATGAAGCTGCCTCCACCCACTTAGTAAAGTAATCAATAACAACCAGGATGAAACGATGCCCATTAGAAGCAGTAGGTTTGATCTCACCAATCATATCAATGCCCCACATGGCAAAAGGCCAAGAAGCAGTCAACACATTCAATGGTGATGGAGGTATATGCACTTTATCAGCATAAATCTGACACTTGTGACATGTTCTGGAATGTTGATAGCAGTCAGCTTCCATGGTAGACCAATAGTAACCTGCTCTCAATATCTTCTTTGCCATAGTATGACCACTAGAATGAGTGCCAAAGATCCCATCATGCATATCTTCCATAATCTCAGTTGCTTCCTTCTTATCCACACAACGAAGCAAAGTTGAGTCATGATTGCGTTTGTACAAAATGCCATTACTCAAAAAGAACTTAGCATAAAACCTCCTCAGAAACTTCCTATCTTTGACAGATGCCCCTTCAGGGAACTCCTGAGCTTCAAGATATCTTTTCACTTCATAGTACCAAGGCTTCTCCTCTGCTTCTTCAGTGTCAATCTCATTGCAGTATGCAGGCTTCTCAAATCTATCAATAGTAATCTTGGGAGCTTCATCATCCCAGCTAATCTCAAACATGGATGCCATGGTGGCTAATGCATCTGCCAACTGATTTTCTCTTCGTGGAATATGTCCAAAGGTAATCTCTTTGAAATGTGGAATTAAAGACAACACATGCTCTCTGTAACACGGTGGGAGAACTGACTTTAGTTATGTTGCGGATAGCAAGAGTCGCCACCGACTTTTATTTTATCCAAAGGAAAGGCATAAAAGAACAGGAAAGACCTTTTAAGAGATTTTTGGGTCCGGGGGGTAGGTTATGTAAAGGGAAGGTGTTAGCACCCTTTACATCCATGGTTATCCATGGGCTCTTAGTTACTTAACTCACTTTGAATTGTTTTTGAAAAGTGTAGTGTGTGAATAAAAATTTTCATAAGAGTTTAATAATGATCCATGTAAGGATGCGTAAAAAACTTGTATTTTGAAAATTGTTTGAAATTGTGAAATGTTTGAAAAGTTTTTAAATGAAGTGAGTAAGCAACTATGAGGAACCTACCCTAAAGTTTTAAGTCTTTTTGTTCTTTTTCCTTTAAATGGTAAGACTATCCCTATTATTAAGGAATAGGTAGTCATTACCTTGGATGTATGGGACATATGAGGGGCATCTGTTTAATGAAGGCAACTGTGGGGGGATGTATTAAGCATTTGGAGGGACTGTCATTATTATTCGAAAGGGACAAGATCTTTTGTGAAGGCAACCATTTAGGGACTTAATGACTTTTCTTTTTAAGGGACTTGCTTTATACACCCCCCACTTGACCTTATGATTAGGCAACATTGAGAGGCAACCCTAGAAAGTGAGATGGCGATTAAAAATCGACTTACGTGTGTGAGTGTTTAATTTTATTTATCTTATAATTAAAATGATCTAAATTTAATTTTAAATATAATACATGCTTACACTCCCTATTTTACTAACCATGGCATAAAAATTAAATAATTTAAATATTTACAAAAATTACATCCAAGGAGCAATTACAATAATTATAATAAACAATTAAAATAAATAGCAAATAAGTAAATAAATATAAATAATAAGCAAAAATAAATAAATAGGCAATAAATATAATAGGGGTTAGTAAGAATAATAATAAAAATAAAAAATAAATAAGGTTAGTGAAATAATAATAATAAGCATAATTAAAAAATAAATGTATTAGTAATAATATGGTTAGTAATAATAACAATAAATAAATGGAATTAGCAAAATATTATAAGAACATAATTAAAATAATAAACAAAAGATTAGTTTTTTAATATAGACAATTATTTATAAATAAGAGGAAATATGAATAATAAAACAATTATTATAACATTTTAATTTATGTACAAATTATTAAATTATTTTTAAACATATTATAATTACAAAATTTAATTATTATAGGTTCAATTATTTCTAAACACATATTAAAAATTATTTATATATATAATTTAGATTATAAACAAATTAGAAAAATATTTACATATTATATAAGGAAAATAAGTTATAATTATAAAATTTAATTATATTAAATAAATATGTACATAATAATAAAATTAGAAAAAATAAAATAAGGTTTTTTTAATATTTATTTAGAAAATAAATTAGGGTTTTCAAAATTAGGGTTTGTTTAGGAAATTTTTAAGGGTTTAATTTATAATATACAAATCAATTAATTAAAGAGTACATATATACATTTTATAATTTAAATAAATATATAATAATAAAAAATTAATTTTTAGAATTCAGAAAACATATATATTTTATAATTTAGAAAATATAATATTTACATTATATAATTTAGAAACATATTTTAATATAATATAGAAAATAGGAAATAAAAGAAAATAGAAAATCAAAAAAACTGGACCTGGGATTTGAACCCAGGTCCCTAACCTGGACATTGGAGAGGCTTGCCAACTGGGCTGCGTGCTGCTGCTGCAAGAAAGAGGAACTCCCAGTTGTTTTGTTCCTTAACTTTGAAAAATCAGAAAAAATAGTGAACAAGCAAAAAAGGCCTGGGGGAGGATTGAACCCAGGACCTTTGAAGCTAACACGCATACACAAGACCAACCCAGCTAGATGAGCAATTCTGTTTACAAACCATCAAATAATAATAATATATTATGTTCAACGTATAAATGAGAAAACACAAAAATATTTGTCACAGCCAGGTTTCGATCCCTCGCCCTCTCATCAAACGCACGCTTGACTTTCCACTGGGCCACACAACCTGTTGTGATAATGAACCAACAAGATAACATAAAATATTTCAAACAAAATTTAAATTTTTCTGAGCGCACCAACAGCTTCTTCTTCAACCTCATGACCTGCGATTTTACCTGCGAATATTACTATGACTTTTCCTGCGATTTGAGTTTGCAGGAAGACCTATGTTCTTCAAACGCACTGAATCAGGCCAAATCAAACCACAATAATAGCACCAAACAATTACCCATGATCAATACAGTTCAATTATGTTATTTAAAGGTCTTTAAATCACTCAAATCACAAAGCCCTAAAACTGAGTTCTAAACCCTAACAATGGCCGTTTGCCCATTAGGTCACGAAACTTCAAGTTTCTTGTCCAGAATCAATCCTTAGAACCTCACAAACACTAAAACACAACCAAAATTCATTAGCAATTCATAAAAAGTTAGAATCGAAAAAAGAATTTTCAAGAACAATAACCATTCGGTTTATGCAATATGGGGTGCTTGGGATGCATATGAGTATTGGTTTAGGATCAGTGAAGTCCAAGGAGTCTTGCTATGTTCTTGTTTTACCTTTAAATGCCTTGAATCAAAGAATCCGAAAATTGAGTTTGGAGAGATTTTTTGAATTTGCAAACTTACACTTGGGGCTGTAGAATCAGTGTCTTTGTGATAGCAATGAGTTTAGTACTTATAGGTGATTGATTTTAGGTCAAAAAATTGATTGGTTATGTGAAGAATTTGATATGAAAAGATCCATAATGATCATGCCTTAAAAATCAAATATTCATGTGTGAATGCTTTCTATTTTTGGCCAAATCTCATGATTTCTTTCCTCTTCAATTCAAATCAATATTTAAGACTTTCTAGAAGCTTAATCTCAATCAAATCTTACATTTTCATATTTTATTTTTATTTAAAATGATTTTTAATGAATTAAATCAAAATAAATAAAAACAAAATAATAAAAAATCTGATTTTTAATGGTTTGGGTCGTGCATGAAGTCATTGTATGGGTTGGGTCATTATTTGGCAAGCCCATTTGGAAGAAATTGGTTTTAGACCTCCTTTTTCATCATAAACCAACTCAAAATTTCCCAACTTTGCAAAGACACATATCCTTCAATTTTAATGCTATGAGGGTGTTATTGGACATTTTGGAAAGCTTGAAGAGTCCTCTAAACAACCCCACTGGTTTCATGTCCATATCATTTACCAATCTCAAGTTATGCCCTTTTGAAGTTGTTGACTTTTTGTTGACTTTTAAAAGGACCTATAATGTCTTAGCTCATACCTTCCAAATGAAGCATTTTTGGGCTTGGCTTGTGAGACACAAAGTTGTATAGAATTCAATTTCCTTCAAAATGAGCTTTGAGTGGAGACTTGGTGATGAAGTATGTGAAAGTTATGGCTGGTCAAAGTTCAGTTGACTTTTACTGAGGAAACCCTAATTTAGAAACTCCTGATTATTGATGATCTGGAATCTCCTTGATGAATCATGATCAACCCTTGATCAAATGATGAATTTTACTTCATATACTTGATGTTGGCAAACAATCATGAAGTTTGACTTTGGTTTGACCACAGTTGACCTTAGTTTGACTTTTTAACTACTTTGATTGATTTTGACTTATCTGATCATCTGACTGAGCAAACTTTTGAGAAAAGTCTTGAAACTTGTCATGGGGGTTCTTACACATATATAAGATGTTATGAAGCTCACTTGAAGTCTTGGAAATCCATTTAGCCTGATTAAAGTCAAAACCCTAGTTTTGGATGCACTGCTTAGGAGGTGCATTGTTTGAGGGAATTGTCAACTCTTCTGACCAATTGTGAACTTTGTGAACCTTGTGAACCATCATAAGATGTCTTATGAACCTCATGGGAGGTATTTTGAACCTTGTGAACCTTGTGAACCTCATAAAGTGACTTGTGGACTTCATGAACCTCATGGAAGGTCTTGAAAGCATTGTGAATCTTGTGAACCTCATAAAGTGACTTGTAGACTTCATGAACCTCATGGAATGTATTGTAAGCATTGTGAATCTTGTGAACCTTCATGAAGTGACTTGTAGACTTCATGAACCTCATGAAAGGTATTGAAAGCATTGAGAAGCTTGTGAACCTTGTGAACCTTCATGAAGTGACTTGTAGACTTTATGAACCTCATGAAAGGTCTTGGAAGCATTGAGAAGCTTGTGATCCTTGTGAACCTTCATGAAGTGACTTGTAGACTTCATGAACCTCATGAAAGGTCTTGGAAGCATTGAGAAGCTTGTGAACCTTGTGAACCTTCATGAAGTGACTTGTAGACTTTATGAACCTCATGAAAGGTCTTGGAAGCATTGAGAAGCTTGTGAACCTTGTGAACCTTCATGAAGTGACTTGTAGACTTCATGAACCTCATGAAAGGTATTGAAAGAATTGAGAAGCTTGTGAACCTCGTGAACCTTCATGAAGTCACTTGTAGACTTCATGAACCTCATGAAAGGTCTTGGAAGCATTGAGAAGCTTGTGAACCTTGTGAACCTTCATGAAGTGACTTGTAGACTTTATGAACCTCATGAAAGGTCTTGGAAGCATTGAGAAGCTTGTGAACCTTGTGAACCTTCATGAAGTGACTTGTAGACTTCATGAACCTCATGAAAGGTATTGAAAGCATTGAGAAGCTTGTGAACCTTGTGAACCTTCTTAGCACACAAAGTCCTGTATTGTGAGGGCAAATTTTGGGGTGCAACACTCTCTGTAAGGAATGAGATTATCATGCTTGGTATCCCAATCTCCTTTGATTTGACTTACTACTAGGGCTGAATCTCCATACACGTCTAGGAACTGAATTTTCATATCAATGGCAGCTTTAATACCCAGGATACATGCCTCATACTCAACCATGTTATTGGTACAATAGAAACAAAGTCTTATAGTAATCGGGGTATGACAACCTTCAGGGGAACTGATCACAACACCAACACCATTACCAAGTGCATTAGAAGCTCCGTCAAAAACCATAGTCCATCGGGATCCTTTTTCAGGTCCGTCATATTGTCCCGGTTCTTTGGTAATAATCATAATGTCTTCATCAGGGAACTCAAAACTCATTGACTGATAATCATCCACTGCTTGATGGGCCAAATGATCAGCTACAACACTTCCTTTAATGGCCTTCTGAGTAGTATACTGTATATCATAGTCTGTCAAGATCATTTTCCATCTTGCTATTCTTCCGGAGAGAGCAGGTTTCTCAAATATGTACTTGATTAGATCCATCTTCGAAATCAATAAGGTAGTATGAGTCAACATATACTGTCTTAGTCGGCGAGCAGCCCATGCCAAAGCGCATCAAGTTTTCTCGAGCAGTGAGTATCTTGTTTCACAGTCAGTAAACTTTTTGCTAAGTTAGTATATTGCCTGCTCTTTTCGACCAGACTCGTCATGTTGCCCCAACACACACCCCATTGAGTTGTCTAATACTGTTAAGTACATAATCAAGGGTCTTCCATCAACTGGTGGCATCAAAATTGGAGGTTCTAGCAGATATTTCTTGATTTCATCAAAGGCAGTCTGGCATTCATCATTCTATTCCATCACCTGATCTTTCTTCAATAATTTGAAGATTGGCTCACAGGTGGCAGTTAATTGGGAAATAAATCTTGCAATGTAATTCAATCGTCCCAAGAAACCTCTGACTTCCTTCTCAGTACGGGGAGCTGGCATCTCTTGTATAGCTTTCACTTTTGCAGGATCTACTTCAATACCTTTTCCACTGACGATGAAACCCAGGAGTTTACCAGACCTAACTCCAAAAGTACACTTGTTCGGGTTCAATCTTAACTTTTATTTCTTCAACCTCTCAAACAACTTATGCAAATGATCAAGATGTTGCTCTTCATTCTGGGACCTGGCTATCATATCATCCACGTACACCTCTATCTCGTGATGAATCATATCATGAAATAAAGCCACCATAGCATGCTGATATGTTGCCCCTGCATTCTTCAAACCAAATGGCATCACTTTATAGCAAAAGGTGCCCCACTGTGTAACAAATGTAGTCTTCTCCATATCTTCAGGTACCATCTTGATTTGATTGTAACCAGAGAAACCATCCATGAAAGAGAATACCTTATGCTGAGCAGTGTTGTCTACCAGAACATCAATATGAGGAAGTGGAAAGTCATCTTTGGGGCTGGCCTTGTTCAAATCCCTGTAGTCTACACACATGCGTACCTTACCATCTTTCTTAGGTATCGGTACCACATTTGCAACCCACTGAGGATAAGAAGTCACAGCTAAGAACTCTGCATCAAACTGTTTCATTACCTCTGCTTTAATCTTCTCTGACATTTCAGGACGCATGCGACGAACCTTCTGCTTATTTGGACGACAATCTTCTTTTACCGGCAAACGATGAACCACAATGTCTGTATCCAACCCTGGCATATCTTCATAGGACCAAGCAAAGATCTCCACATAGTCATGTAACATCTGAATCAATCTGCTCTTGACACTATCCTCTAATTCAGCCCCTATCTTGACTTCTTTCCTGTTTTCATCAGTTCCTAGATTCACAACTTCGATTGGCTCTTCATGTGGCTGTATAGCTTTCTCTTCTTGTTGTAACAACCTAGCAAGCTCTACAGGTACTTCACAATCGTCCTCCTTTCCATCTTCAGCTTGATAGATCGGATTCTCGAAATTATAATTGGCAATAGTAGAACTGTTATCAACAGGATCCAGAGTGGATGAGGATCTGCATTTTAGTGACGTGGGTGTGTGTAAGAACACATAGCTTGATAAAAGAAAATAAAAGAAAGACAAGGAACACAATATTTATGAAAACGAAACGTCCACTGATTTTTATTGAATGAAGTATGCAAATGAAATGACATCTCGTAACAAGCACACCATTGTGCCCCGGGTAAGGCACAAGGCTTAAGAGTTTAATTGTTCAAAAATTACAAACTTTAAAAGTAACAACACAGTAATAGTATTTACTCCTGACTAAAGGAGATAGGAATAACATCTTCAGCTTTCCAGTTATTGAGCCCAGCACCCACAGTAGGAAAGATCCAAGCGTCCAAGTTGTAGTCTTCATCATAGTCACCCACAACATTGATCTGATCTTTCATAATCCCCTTATTGGTGATACGAACGGCACGAGCACGACGAACAGCCTTCTGGGACTCTGCAGTGAAACCCAAACCAAATTTGTCAGACTTGTAAGGGATGTCAGGAAGCTGACCCCAAATAGTACAACCACCTTCATCCACCACAGCTCTAGCATCCTTAAGGTAATCCATTGTAGGAGGTACTCTGGTGACCGCAGGAACTTTCTTGACAACAGGAGGAGCTTCATAATTATTAACAACCCAAGGAACTACTTCGAATGTCTGGCACGGAGTTTCAACATATTCACCTTCCCCTTCAAGATATTTAAAGGTGTTCACATGGCTAACTATATATCCTTCCTCTCCGTAAACAGTGACAACTTTTCCTTCTACTGGATATCTCAGCTTCTGATGTAAGGTGGAGGTTACAGCACCTGCCCCATGGATCCAGGGACGCCCAAGCAAACAAGAATACGAAGGTCGAATATCCATTACATAAAAAGTAGCATTGAAGGCTTGAGAACCTACTTTTATTGGGAGATCAATTTCTCCATGCACCACTCTTCTCGAGCCATCAAAAGTCTTCACCACTATATTACTGGGCTTCAACACAGCATCTTCAGGACTAAGCTTATTCAGAACTTCTTTGGGCAACACATTCAGCAAGGAACCATTTTCTATTAACACATGTGACAGGGTAGTGCCCCTGCATTCAATAGAGATATGTAGAGCCCTATTATGATCCCTCTTGGCAGGAGTCAAATCAGCATCGGAGAAACCTAACCCATTATCATAGGTCAAGTGTGCAACACAATTTTCAAACTGGTCTACAGAAATCTCATTTGGTACGTGAGCAGTCTTCAGAAATTTAATCAAGGCTTTAGCATGAGCCTCAGAACACAACAATAAAGACAACATAGAAATCTTGGAGGGAGTATGCCCCAATTGATCAACAATGTCATAATCACTCTTGCGAATGATCTTCAATACTTCTTCCATCTGCTTAGAAAGATCATCAACAGCTGGCACATCAGTTTGTATAGGTTCAATAACAGGACCTTTGCCCCGAGCATCAGCAGTGGAGGTAGTAGTTGGAGTAACTGTATTCTTGGAGGTAACTGGAGGAGAGAAAACTCTTCCACTTCTCGTGATCTTACTAGATCCAGCAATATTATCAACATCAAGGTTTTCACCAACAACAGGTGTATCAGCTAAGGATTCCTGCTTAACACCATGGATATAAACATCGGACCCATAATGCCAAGGCACAACTTTATCAGAAGTATATGGAATAGGACCAGGAGTGGTAATGATCATAGGAGCCACTCTAGCTTCAACAACAATCTTCACAGGGCCTTCAGCAGTAATTTTAATTGGACCCTTACGAGTGATTTTTACAGGTCCCTTGGAAGTAATCCTTACCGGAACTTTATCAACCATATCCACCTCTTCAACCTTCACACCTTTAGTTATATGTTCAACCATGCTCTCCATAAAAGGTGGTGTCCTCTAAAACAATATTGTGTAATTGTCCATGAGGCGTTGAATTCCGTCCTTCAATCTCCAACAACTATCCGGCTTATAAGCACAATAGAAACAATCTTCACGACAACCTGGAAAGAACCCAGCTTGTACCAACTTCTTCTTAATAACAGACAATGGTGTAGTTAAATCTGCGACTGAGGAAATATGTGAAACTTCATCAATGGCATTGACAGTCTTTTCATGATTTGGCATGGGAGCAGTAATCACATTTGGAGTACCCGGAGGGTCAAACTCAATCTCTCCAGCATCAATCATATCCTAAATTTTATTCTTCAATATCCAGTAACTATTGGTATCATGTCCCTGACAATTTGAATGATATGCACATCGTGCATTAGGATTGTACCTGTGAGAGGTAACATTGGGATTCTGAGGAGGGTCCCTCAAAGTGATGAGTTCACCCTTCAACAAGTGTTGCAAAGCTTGGGCTAGTGACATATTGAGCTTAGTGAACTGCCTTCTAGGCCTCTGTTGATTTCCCTGTGGTGGCTCTGGTGTTGCAGGAGTTGGATTGGATATATGAATTGCACTCATAGATTGATGCCTCCTATTACGATCAGATTGACCATAAACAACATTCGACTCTTTCTTCTCACTAGGGGGCTTCTTTGTAGTACTGGATGAAGAAGCACCCACTTGGATCTTGCCACTTCTTATACCACTTTCTACACGCTCTCCTGTCATTATCAACTCGGTGAAGCTAGATGATGAGCTTCCAATGAGATGACTGTAAAAAGGACCATTCAGCGTACACATGAACATATCCACTAACTCCCGGTCAGTTAGAGGGGGTTGCACTCTACCAGCCAAATATCTCCACTTCTGGGCATACTCTTTGAAATTTTCTTTAGCACCCATAGACATGCTCTGTAGTTGCATGCGAGTAGGGGCTAGATCAGCATTGTATTGATATTGCTTATAAAAGGCTTCAGCAAGATCATTCCAATCACGGATGTTGACACTTTCCAACTGATAGTACCATTCCAATTGAGCTCCAGATAAGCTCTCTTGGAAGAAATGGATCCACAACTTCTTATCAGCAGTATGGGGTTGGATTCTCCGGACATAAGACCTCAGATGCAGCTCGGGACAAAAGACACCATCATATACTACAAAAGCAGGGACCTTAAAACCAATGGGTATAACCACCCCAGATATCAAACTCGGGTCTTCAAAATCCAGCCCAGAAGACTTTTGCAATTCCATAGCATCCATTCTATCCACCAGCATTTTGAACTTATCTTTATTAGGATCATGATAGTAGTTAGCTTCAGAATCAGAGTCTCCCATTGTATTATGAAGACTGCCTCCCTCTTTCTCAGACTCTTCAGACTCATAATCTTCAACCTGTTCTTTGGTCTTGACAAGACCTTTGAACCTTCTTCCCATGTTGATCAGGCCTCCTGACCTTCTAGTCTTCTTAGTCTTCTTGGCCAACAGTGTCTTCAATTCATCCTGCCCTTTGGACAAGTTCAGGATCAGCTCTTGGAACTGTGCATTTTGTGCCTGGAGATCTTTAACTGTTTGTTCAAGAGCCATTGCTGAAATAAACAGCGAGAAGATAAGAAACATAAGCACAATAAACCTGTGATGCAATGATATGGTGTATAAATGCGTATGCAATGTTTTCAAGGACCGCAGGATTTAAATTTGCTTAAACAATCAAGAAAGTAAAATTTTATTAGTAATAAATTTGTTTTTCCTTTGGGCTTACAAAATGAAATGAAATAAATATAACAGATGGGGTTTCAAGTCTCCCATGGACGTTTCCTCTTTGTGTTGAGGTATGAGTTGAGATTCCGCTCCTCGTGAAGTTGCTTTGTTAGCTCTAGGATTCTTTCTTGACTTGCTTTGTAATGAGTCTCAAAAGTATCTCTTTGCTCCTTCAACTGGATCCAGGACCTCTGTAAGTCTTCCATGTCAGAGGGCATGTCTGGGTGAAGGATGGTATAAGAGGTATCTCCTTCAGCAACAGGCTCCATAGTAACTGGCAGGATGGCAGGATATGGCATCATGAGAGTCTGGGCACGAGATCGCACCCATCTGAGGTAAGATTCCATAGGAATAGTGTACTTGGGCTCCAGAGTCTTGCTGTCAACCTTGTTCACTTTTCCCCATGCTCGTATGAACCTTTGACGATAACCTTGAAGATCGTTGTCGTAGTCAAACACAATATCCTGAATCAATATGTCATGTGGACCATCACTCCGAGCGTAACCAGACTGTCGTAAAGCTAAAGAAGGGTTGCAAGTAATGCCTCCTCTTATGCCTAGAAGTGGCACATTAGGAAACTCCCCACAACGGTCAATGATAGTGACATTCTCCATAGATCTGGAGCACCAATGGATATCTGAATGAGAGAGCGACATAATCCTCTTGGACCACCTGAACCCTTGTTCATTCTTCATCACTGAGCGAGGAAGGTGAGAAATAAACCACCTAGATAGAAAAGGTATGCAACACATCAGAGTTCCTCGTGCCTTTGTAGTACGAGTATGAAGAGAGTGCAGAATGTCGCCAAGCAATGTAGGCACTGGATTGTGACTCAGAAATATGTTGATGGCATGAACGTCTATGAACTGATCTGGATTAGGGAACAACACTAAGCCATAAATCAGCAAAGCTAATATCTCCTCAAAAGCATCATAGCTCATAGCCTTCAAGAACACTTGAGCCTTCTCTATCAACACCTTAGCAAGAATACCCTTAACTCCGCTTCTCGTTTCTAGAACAATGTCTGACTTCTTTAGATGTAGAGCTGCAGCAATAACCTCTTGTTTAAGCTCTTTTTCCAAGCCTGTGAAGGGTCTTTGATCAAGAACAGGTATACCCATAAGTTTAGAGAACTCTTCCATTGTAGGAACCAGCTGATAGTCGGGGAATGTGAAGCAATGGTGCTTAGGGTCAAAGAACTGAAACAGAACACTCATCATGTCTTCATTGAATCCTGAAGTGACTAGATCCAGTAGGTGACCATGTCTCTTGATGAACTGGGAGTTTTCAGAAACTTGGGAAACCAATTCTTTAAGCTTAGAAGGTATTCCTACAAAGTTGATCCTGATAGTATTCCTACGAGCAGAAGCCATGACCTGCAACAAAGAACAAAGATAAATCCTTTGGTCCTTGAAATGGTTAGTGAAAATGCTATGCTTATGATGCATGATGATGCTATGATGTTATGCTCAATCACAAACATGTGGCACACACAAACAAGTCACACAATAGCCCTAGGTTTGAAGGCTTGCATGAGGTTTAAAGGTAAGTACCCTCCCCTAAAGTTTAGTTGGTTCATACTGTCCTACAAAAGTAACCAGGTTCTAAGGGATCTCAATATCATTGATCCTTCACAAGGGTGGTTGTTCAGTAGGCAACTTACTTGCCAACCAAAACCCTCCAAGTTTAAGATCTCAATGAGTGTAGTATCGAGTATCAACCAACTTCAGTCTTCACCAAAGCCGGTTATCTCACTACTTTCTAAAGGCCAAGATGGGATGACTAAGGTTCTAAAAGTCAGTTAGTGTATTGACAACATATGGCAGCCTCATATTATCCTCAACTTTACTTAAGGAACATAAGCACCAACCAAGAAGTCACACTAACTATGGCCACCAGATCAACCATATTGGTATACGCCGTACAATTTCCTTGGTCTATTGCCATTTACCTAAGGTACACTAGATCCGGGTTAGGATCTTTCACACATAAGAGCACCCAACAAGTAAGTATAAAGCAAACAAGGCAAACAATTTTAAAGTGATATAATTTCTAAGGGTACCCCTCTTTTATTAAGTCCCCAGCAGAGTCGCCAGTTCTGTAACACGGTGGGAGAACTGACTTTAGTTATGTTGCGGATAGCAAGAGTCGCCACCGACTTTTATTTTATCCAAAGGAAAGGGCATAAAAGAACAGGAAAGACCTTAAAAGATTTTTGAGTTCGGGGGGTAGGTTATGCAAAGGGAAGGTGTTAGCACCCTTTACATCCATGGTTATCCATGGGCTCTTAGTTACTTATCTCACTTTAAACTGTTTTGAGAAGTGTAGTGTGTGTTTAGAAATTTTCTTAAGTACTTTATAACGATCCATGTACAGATATATATAAAGCCTTTGTTTTGAAAATTGCTTGAAAAATGTGAAGTGTTTGAAATGTTTTTGAAAAAAGTGAGCAAGTACATAAGAGGAACCTACCCTAAGTTAAGTCTTTTCTGTTCTTAAATATCCTTTAAATGGTAATACTATCCCTATTATTAAGGAATAGGTAGTCATTACCTTGGATGTATGAGGGACAAGTGAAGGGACCACTGTGATTAGGCAACTGTAAGGCGTATTTAGCAATTCGAAGGGACTTATCATCTTTATTCGAAAGGGACAAGATCATTTACAAAGGCAACCATGAAGGGACTTGATCTTTTTATCTGTTAAGGGACTAGATGATATGAGAGAAGGGACTTTGCTTTACACCTTACTTGACCTTTTGTTTAGGCAACATGAGAGGTAACCCTTAAGAATGTGAGATGGCGATCAAAGATCGACTTACGTGTGTGCGTGTACAAATTCAAATATTTATCTTATAAATTAGTGTTCTAAATTCAATTTTAAATACAAACATGTTTTACACTCCCTATTTTACTAACCATGGCAATTTAAATAAATAATAAAAATAATACTACAACTATTACATAAATGGCACAATTACATAATAATAATAATAATAATAATAATAAAATAAATTAAATAAATAATCACATAATAAATAAATAAATAAATAAAGGGGTTAGTAATAATAAACAAAATAAATATAAGAAGAAGAAATTAGCATAATAATATAATAATGAATTAAAAGTTCAATTTTAAATAAATAATTATTTTTTAAGATTTTTAATAAAAGAAATAAATAATAAGTATTATATACTAATAAATATGACTAATTATTCTAATGATTTAATTTTATATACATATTATAAAAGTATTTGCCAATTATAATTAAATAATCATATAACAAAAAATTAGAAATTAAATTCACAAAATAAAGTTAGTTTTTTTTAATTGTTTTAGAAAAATAAACTAGGGTTTACTATTTAATTAAATTATTTACATGTGAAAGCTATATTCAATAATAATTATAAACAAATTATAAAATAAATGTACATAATTAAAATTTACAAATAAATAAATTAAGATTTATAATATCATTAAGGTTTATAAAAAATATTAGGATTTATAAATTTAGAAAAAATAGAATTAGGTTTTATAGAATATTAAGGTTAAATATTTAATATAAATATAATTAAATTATTTGTACAAAATATATCATATTAATACAAAAAAAAATATTAAGTAATTTTAAGAATAAAGTTTAATTTTTTTAAAAAAATATGAATTTGAAATTATACAAGAAAACAATAATAAACATTTTGTGATTTTTAACATTTATTCATTAAATTAATTAAAATATAAATAAATTAAATAAAAACAAGAAAAAATGAGAAAAAAGACTTACCTGGGGCTGGGATTCGAACCCAAGCCCTAGGCATTGCATCCTCCAAGACCAGCATACCATCCACTAGGCCAGCGTGCGTTTGGTGTCAACATACTGCCTTCATATGCTTTTATGCGTATCCTGGAAAAATCAAAATAAAAACAACAAAGCAAAAAGGCCTGGGGGATTCGAACCCAGGACCTTGAACATCACGCATACGCACACCAACCAACTGAGCTAGCAACCTGTTTTGATATAATACCAACAACACATCATAAAATATTATAACAAATTTTGAATATGAATTTTGGCGCGCTGACTTCATCTTCTTCCTTGGAATTTCGCAGGTTTTCCTGCGAAATTTGTTAGGAAATTTCCTGCGAATCTTCATGCGTACAAACCTGCCAATCTCATACCTTCATCAATATGCAACGATTCATCAAATTAATTATATGGTTGTGATCCCCAACCTTCATACAGTTCATTTATGGTCTTAGAATCAATTTATATAGTTTAAATCAAAGAACCCTAAATGAGAGTTATAAACCCTAACTATGGCCGAATTCATTCTAGGCAGTGAAACTCCAATCAATTGATCCAGAAAGCTTCAACACAACGAAACAAACAAGATTAAACAATCAAAATCAATTAAAATTCAGTAAATTCATTGAATCGAAAAAATCAAATGTGAGATGAAAAGCCATTCGGTTCATGCGTTTTATGGAGTTTTGGATGATGATAAGCATTGCTATGCATTCAGTGATCATCAAGGAACATGTTGAGACCTTTAGAATGCCTTGAAAGAGTCTCTAAGGAAGAATCTGAATTGAGATTTTTTTATGAAAAGTTGGAAGTTTGTTCTTGCTCTATGAGGAAGAAATTTCGTGTCCTTGGCATTGTGATGAGTTCTATACTTATAAGTGAACAAAATTAGGTCAAAAAGTTGTAGGGTTGTTTGGACTTTTTGGATAATTGAGATTGAAAAAGATCATGCTTTAAAACTTGAATATCTTTTGATCCAACCTTTCTATTTTAAAACCATCATCATAATTTGCATATCAATCTGATCCAAGCAATATTTATGATTTTCTAGAAGCAATATCTCATTCAAATATTTGATTTATCTATTTTATTTTGATTTAAAATGGTTTTAAATGAATAAAATAAAACTAAATAAAATAAAAATAATAAAAATCTGAATAAATGAGAATTGGGTCGTGCATGATGTCATGTTAAAGTTTGGATCACAAAATTGCAAGCCCATTTGGAGGAATTTGGTTTTAAGGCCCTATTTGCTTCATAAACCTCCCAAAAATTTCCCAACTTTGCAAGGGCACAAATCCTTCAATTTTAATGCTATGAGGGTTTTCTTGGACATTTTGGAAATATTAAAGAGTCCTATAACTAACCCCATTGGTTTCATGTCCATATCTTTTACCATTCTCAAGTTATGCTCTTTTGAAGTTGTTGACTTTTTGTTGACTTTCAAAAGGACCTATAATGTCTTAGCTCATACCTTCCAAATGAAGCATTTTTGGGCTTGGCTTGTGAGACACAAAGTTGTAGAGAATTCAATTTCCTTCAAAATGAGCTTTGGATGAGAAAAATTTGATGAAGCATGTGAAAGTTATGGCTGGTCAAAGTTCTGTTGACTTTTCCTAAGGAAACCCTAATTTAGAAACTCCTGATTCTTGATGATCTGAAATCTCCTTGATGAATCATGATCAACCCTTGATCAAATGATGAATTTTACTTCATATACTTGATGTTGCCAAAAAATCATGAAGTTTGACTTTGGTTTGACCACAGTTGACCTCAGTTTGACTTTTTAACTGCTTTGACTGATTTTGACCTATCTGATCATCTGACTAAGCAAACCTTTGGGAAAAGTCTTGAAACTTGCCATGGGGATTCTTAAACACATATAAGATGTTATTAAGCTCACTTGAAGTCTTGGAAGTTCATTTATCCTGATTAAAGTCAAAACCCTAGTTTGGGATGCATTGCTTAGGAGGATGCATTGTCTGAGGGAAATGTCAAATCTTCTGACTAATTGTGAACTTTGTGAACCTTGTGAACCTCATGAGATGTCTTGTGAACCTTGTGAGCCTCTTAGTACACAAAGTCTTGTCTTATGAGGGCAAATTTTGGGGTGCAACACATATCATCAACATAAGCCTCAATTTCATGATGAATCATGTCGTGAAATAGCGTCACCATCGCCCGTTGGTAAGTGGCCACAACATTCTTCAGACCAAACGGCATAACCTTGTAACAGAAAGTGCCCCAAGGCGTGATGAAGGTAGTATTTTTCATATCATCGGGAGACATCTTGATCTAGTTATAACCTGAAAACCCGTCCATGAAAGAGAACACAGAAAACTGAGCAGTATTAAAGACAAGCACATCTATGTGAGGCAGAGGAAAATCATATTTAGGGCTGGCCCTATTTAAATCCCTGTAGTCTACACATATCCTGACCTTTCCGTCTTTTTTGGGGACCGACACAATATTGGCAACCCATAGAGGGTAACTGGTCACGGCCAAGAAACCAACATCGAATTGGTTTTGTACTTCCTCTTTTATTTTAATTGCCATATCATGGCATGTGCGCCTCAACTTCTGCTTCACCGGCGGGAAATCTTCTTTCAGAGGCAGCTTGTGTACCACAATGTCAATGTCTAAACTAGGCATATCTTGGTAGGACCATGCGAAGACATCAACATACTCTCAAATCATAGCAACTAGACGAGTCTTGATAGAATCTTCTAATGCGGCCCCGATCTTAACTTATTTCTTATCTTCTTCGGTACCCATGTTTATCACTTTGGCGGCCTCTTCATGCGGCTAAATCATTTCCTCCTCATGTTTAAGCAGTCTGGCTAACTCTTCAGGTAGTTTGCAATCTTCTTCACCTTCCTCATCGGCTTGATAAATTGGATTGTCAAAGTCATACTTAGCCATAACAGGGTCATCATTGATAAGATCCGGTGACGAGCACCTGCATGAATGGTGATTCATGCAAGGGTTTAGAAAAGGCTTGAGAAAATGAGAAACATTGCCATTTTAAAACTTTTCTTTCTTTTTGAAAAACAAAAGAAAAAATGAAAGGAAAATAACAACATGGATGAATGTGAAACGTCAGCTTTATTTATGATTATGAATTGTGTTAGGAACAAAAGAACCCTTACAAAAAGCTAATATGCCCCGGGCAAGACATAGTGCTTGAGTACAGAAAAGACAGAAACAAAGATTATTACTCTTCGAATGAGGTGACTGAGATAAGCCTTTCAGACGACCAGTTGCTAATTTGAGTCCCTGGAACAGCAGGCCTGATCCACTCATCTAAGTCACAGTCATTATCAACTGTATTGTCTTGCACGACACTGATGCCTCCATAATCCACCATTCTCGCACTCGTGAAGGTAATTGGGCCTTGACGACCTCTAGCACTCGGTCCAGATGATGACTGCCCAGGATGATAACAAATCCCAAACATATCTTTATTTTCTGGAACTTCTATTGGACTGCCTCAGCCTTCTCGTATCCCCGACTCTACCACCTCAAGAGCTTGCTTATAAGAGGCTATGGAAACCCCCTTCTTTGGTTCTTCAAAAGAAGCTGCCAATGCAGATGCTTGCTCAGTTTTCAGGGGCTCAAAAGCCTGACATGGAGTCTCAACTATCTCGCCATCCATCTCCACGTACTTGAATGAAGCTAGATGACTGACGAAAATGTCCTCTTCCCCACTGACTGTCACAATTTGGCCTTCCCAGACGAATTTCAGCTTTTGATGAAGTGTGGATGATACTGCTCCTACTGAATGTATCTAAGGCCTTCCCAGCAAACAACTGTATGAAGGTTGTATATCCATCACGTAGAATGTGGTATTGAAGATTTGTAGACCTACTTTAATTGGTAAATCCACCTCCTCGAACACTGACCTTCTCGACCCATCAAATGCTCTAACCACCAGGTCGCTGGGCTTTAGAACTACTCCATCATAATCCAACTTCATCAATGCTTTCTTGGGAAGAACATTCAACGATGATCTGGTATCTACCAACACGTGAGAAAGTACTGCACCTTTACACTCTAAAGAGATATGCAGCGCCCGATTATGAGAACGACCTTCAGATGTTAGATCTATGTCTGTAAAACCCAATCCATGACTGGCATTGACACTGGATACCACCGCTTCTAATTGATTTACCGAGATATCCTGAGGCACATAAGCCTTGTTCAGGATATTCAAGAAAGCTTTCCTGTGGGAATCGTAACACATTAGCAAAGACAAGATGGAAATCTTTGATGGGGTCTACTGCAGATGGTCCACAATCTTGTAATCCCTCTTTTTGATAATTCTAAAAAATTCTTCAGCTTCTTTATCAAATGTAATCTTTGAATCAGTCACTGGCGTGGGCTTATTGACAACCACTGGCTGCTTCCCTCTTGCCTTAGCATGGGCTTCTGCGGTGTCTCTAGGTGGTATCACACTACTTCTTAGTGTTTCCGGCGCAAATAACCTTCCACTTCTAGTAAAGCCCCCTACTCCAACGTTTTCTACTTGAGTTGGGGCCGTGCTAGACGTGGCCAAATCTTGCTTCTGGCCGTTACAATATACATCGCCACCATAATTCCAGGGAATGACTTTATCACTCTGATACATTACTGGCCCTGCAGTGGTAATCGTTATCGGTGCCACTCTAGCCCGTGTAGGAACTTGAGATGGATCGCAGAAAATGGTTACTATGGAGACTTCGCTTTCTTTTACAACTTTGTTAAACTGCAACACTCCTTCATTAATCATACTTTGGATCTTTGTTTCAACTGCTCACAACCATTTGGAGCTTCAACACACCCTGGACAATCACTTCCACAACCTGTAAACACACCCCTCTGGGCCAAACATGCTTTAACAACATTCAGTGGAGTTTGCAGGTCGTCGATATCACACACCAAGTTTAGATTCTCCCCATTGTCAACTGCCCCAACTGTACCCTCGTGAGGAGGCATGGGGTTCTGTATTACATTAGGAGTAGGAGCGAAATTAATCACTTTAGAATATAGTAGGTCTTGAACAACATGCTTCAGCGATTTGCAGTTTTCTGTGGTATGTCCCGGGGCTCCGGAATGAAACTCACATCGGGCGTTCGTATCATAACCCTCGGGGAGTTGGCCTGGTCTTGGAGGTTGTAGAGTTCAGAGTTGAACCATATGGAGCTATAGAAGATTCTTTAAAAGCTGTGAATAAGACATCAGTGGAGTTTCGAGATGTTTTTCTCTGGTCTTCTGGGGGTAATATGAATGAGGAGTTCTTTGTTGATACCCTTGTTGGCGTTGCGACTGCGGTGGTTGGACTTGTTATTGAACAGGTTGAGCTGAGATAGTGACAGGGGCCACTTGTTGATAAAACCCTCTGTTATTTCCTCCCCTCTGCGCGTACACTGCCCCGGTCTCTCCTTCTCTCCTCTTCACGAAGGGCTTCTTGACACCAGAACTCGAAGCGCCCCCATTCTGAATCTTCCCTTACTTAATCCAGCTCTCTACCCTTTCGCCAGTCAAGATGATATCTGAGAACCCACTTGAGTAACATCCCGCTAGCCTTTCCATGAAATGCCCAGGGAGGGTATCCAGGAACAGGTCTACCATTTCTCTCTCCAGCAAAGGTGTTTGTACTCTGGCGGCCACTTCACGCCACCTCTGTGTGTAATCTTTGAAGCTCTCCGAGTTTTTCTGAGTCAGACTCTGAAGTTGAGTGCGATTAGGCGCCATGTCAATATTATACTGATACTGCTTGAGGAATGCTTCTCCCAATTCCTTCCAACTTCTAACAGAGCTTCTCTCTAGCTTCATATACCATTCCAAGGATCCTCCGGAGAGACTATCCTGGAAGTAGTACATCCAGAGCTTTTCATCCCTAGTATGGGCAGCAATATTTCGGTAGAATGCCTGCAAGTGAGTTTTAGGGCAGGAGCTACCGTTATACTTGTCAAAAATTGGTGGCCTGAATTTGTGAGGAATAACTACCCCGGGGACTAGACCCATGTCAGACACATCTATCCCCAAAGTATCTCTACACTCGAGGGCTTTGACTTTCTCAACAAGCATCAAAAAGTCTTGAAGATTTCCTTCTCCGACGAACCCCATATCATTGTTGAAAGAATGGAACTGATCCTCCTGCCTGTCTTGTAATGGAATGAAAGTTGTTGTGCCCTGTTCTGGAACTTGAGGCCCACCTAGACCATTGTTGGTGTTGGGAGGAGTCGCTTGTACCTCAGGAGTGGTTACAGGAGGATTAGTCTGAGGAGGATTGAGCCCCTGAATTTCATTTCTCAAATCTTGTTGTCCCTGAGCCATCCCTTGCATCATGACCATGAACTCTCCTATTCTGGTGCGAAACTCATTAAGCTAAGTTTTCATAGCATCTATGACTGTCCTCTGGTTGTTGCGAGTTGCGTAACGATGCAGGATATTTTGTTGGAGATGACGGGTCTTTGAGGCCCTCGCAATCTTTGCCTGAAATGCAAATAAGTTAAGCATCCCGTAGAAAACCTGCAAAACTAAGAAGAAATGCAAATGATGTGTATGCAATGCAATGTTTTCCTTTTATTCCCAAGGCTTTAATTACTTTCCCATGCTGGTGTTGAGAAAATCATGTGTGACATTCACACTTGAAGTGGTGGCCTTTATTTTGTGTCCGTGCAACACATATAACCAGAGACTTCAAGTAAACCAAAAGATAATTGAAACAACAAAAACCCTCACAGGGTGCAAATTCATATGTCAAGAGAAAAGTACACCAGGAGAGAGGGGATTCCCACAACAAGCCTGTGGGTAATCCAAGTCATATGAATACAAGACTAAAGCTTAGGAAAATCTACATCCCGTAACCTCCAACTAAGGCGCTTGACACCTTGCAACAACTGAGCTACATCCGGATGTGTAGGTTCCTGTACGAGCTTTTGAATTAGGATATCCCTAAGGTCAAAGGAGGCATGCAACTCCTCAATTTGTTATAGGAACACCTTTTCACTTTCCGGGCTTGTAATAGGATCGACCTTGACTCTCTTCACATCAGCTTTCACTTTCAATTCTTCTATTTCTCTTTGAAATTCCTTTACTGCTTGTTGGCTTTCTGCTAGACTTTGGAGACGACTCTTCTCTTGATGATAAGCCTTCTGAAGGAGTTCTCTCTGTCCATCCAAAGAATCTTGAAGACTCTTGACTTCTAGCTTGTGCTTGACCTCCAACTCCTTCTGCTTCCTCAAATTGTCTTCCCACTTCTCTTGCCATAAGGTGACAGCTTCATTGGCTTCATTCAAATCTTTCTTCTCTTTCCGACGCTAGGCCACCTTGTGAGTTTCAGCTAATCCCCGTTTCTTGAAGTAGAGCTCTCTTTCTTGAAAGTTTTGTTGCTTGAGCCTGACCATTTCTTCAGCTTTGTGAGCTCTTTCCTCCAATTTTTGGTTTTGCATCTTCAATTTCTGGCATGAATTATAGGCTTCTTGATTCTCCAACCTGAGTTGATGAACCAAGGCTTCCAATTTTTGATATCCCTGAAGAGGCACTGAAGTTATGGGTATTATCTCCTTAAGGTAGAGAGATGTTTCCTTAGAGAATGGGAGCAACAGAGTCTTTACACGATCTTCCAACCAGCTGGCAAAAGGATCATAAGTATTGGGATATACCCTCCCAAAGTCTTTCTTTCCTTTCATCACTCTAACTTCCCAAGCTTGGGATGCTAGTATGCTCATCTTGAAATTTCCTTCTGCTGGAAAGTATAAAGACTCATTTGTATCTTCAATTAAAGGTACATCTCTTAAAGGATAGCCAAATTGTTTCTTGGATAAGATAGGATTGTAGCTGATCCCACCTTTCCTTCCTATCAAGGGCACATTTGGAAAGCTACCACAACTGACCAACATTTCTTTTCCTACAAGATCTCGGTTACATCCCCAAGCAATGTCATCTGAGGTTAAGCCCATTAATATTTTAGACCACTTCCAAGACTGTTTCAAATCCTGAAAAGGTCCTGATTTAGGGAGTTTCCTTACAAACCATTCAGCAAATAGGGGAGCACAACAATTTACATGTCCCTTCCTCTTTTCATTCCTGTGGTGAACTCCATAGTAGAAGTCAGCTAGTAATGTAGGTATAGGGTTTCTTTTGACAAAGATGGTAATAGCCTCCATACTAATTAGCCCTTTCTCTCCTAGAAATAAACTGATTCCATACACTATCATGGATAATAATGCTTTGAAGTCTGCCCATTTCTTTCCCAATGCCATGATATGTGCCTCTGTGATAAGAAACTCCAAAGAGATCCCCTTACTTTGGCCAGCTTCTAATCCCATCTTGAATCTGAGCATACTCAAATGACAGGCAGCAGTGATATCCTCATGAGGAGGAGTCCTCTTTGAAGCATAGTAAGGCATACCTTATTTAATATGAATATTCAGCATACAAGAAATCTCCTCTAATGTAGGTGCCAAGATATAATCAGGGAAAACAAAGACCCTCAGCTGTGGATCATAGAACTGCAACAAAGAATGCAAGGTATCCCTCTGGTCAACCGTGGGCTTGCTCACATAATCCAGGATCTTGCCAAACTCGTTCCTGAAATCATCAAGGACTTTGTCACCCATCAAGCTAATCAATCCCTGAATACTCTCTGTCTCCGGTTGTGGGAAAGTATAGTGGACATTTCTTTTCCTTGGAATCTCCATGTTGAAGCAGCAAATATGACCAGAAATAGGAGGTAATGAACCCTAAGAATAAAAAGAACACAAATGATTAATGATGTTATAATGTTATGCAAATCAAGGCATGTGATCAGTGATGTGTCTGTGTAGTGAATCAAGTGATCAAGTGTCTGTGCAACGCCACAACATCATCACAAGTATCTCTTATCAGGAGTTCATGACTTCAGAATCCATAATTAACAGAACAAGATCATATCACTGAAGTGTGTTGGGATAATAGGTATGTTGAAATTTAGGGCTCCTGCAATCCTGTAAACCCCTCCCAATCTCACAGGTGCGCTACTCGGGTCAACATCACGGACTCTCAAAGCTGAATAGCAATAATACGTTCACCATTTCCGAGAAATGGCTCATGACCAAATCAGGGAATCAGTTTGACATTATATACTACTCAGGGAGGTCTCAGATGAGTCCAAGGAAACAAGCATCCCTCATAAGTCCCCAGCTTCAAGCACTGAATCGAGAAACAATAGCATATTCATCCTGAAGGGTACAATACTATCGTCATACGATCAGTTTGCCTTAATTGGGTTCCTATGAGAGAACCAGGTCATCCTATGCGAGTCCCTAGTGGGCCCTCGGATGCAAGTGGGTTTGCCAACAAATGTGGTTTGCCACTGTCATCACTGGAGAGGGATGTTTCCATAAAGTTTCTCAATGATTGGTCCCGTGACTGCACATAACTATCAAGGTTGTGTATTGCCCCAGAAAGATTCTGGCATCAATACATTTCCGAGAAGGTCGCAAGTCAAGGTGTGGAACTCACTACTACCAACATAGCATGATACCATGAAGCCAAAGTGGAACCACTCTAAGTCCTAGGGTGCACTCGAGCCCCGGTTACGAGCTCATCTCACAGTAACCCCATCCCACATAAATAAATGAAAGCCAAATAGTCCAGTATATGATGCATGTGAAAATAAATACTGAAAGTAGTAAATAAAGGTGTAAAAAAACTGTAAACAAAAACAGTAAATAAGCACGACAGCACACACACATCAACACCCAAAGAAAGCAAAAACAAATAGGTGCTAGGATTGAATCTACAAGGGAAACCAGAGATTATGGGTTCGGTCCCCAGTAGAATCGTCAGCTGTCACTCCCAGGATTTTCATCCTAGTACAAACGCGAAAGTGGTGCGGAAAAGGTAGAGTCGCCAACCAGACATTTTTATCCCGAATGAATGGGAAAGGTAATGTTGCACAAACCTGAGGAAGAAGGAAAGGACAAGCTCCTACGAACCAAAGATCTGGGTTCGGGAGTTGGTTACGACCTGGAAAGGTATTAGCACCCCAGACCGTCCGTCGTACCCGACGGGATCCACGTTTGTTTGTTTGTTTCAAAAGGTGAGAAACATATAACTGCTGCTGAATAAAACTGCTGACTGGAAACTAGAACTGCAATGAGAAAAGGAATTGGAAAAGAGAATGAAAAGAAAGGGGGAAATGTAGGGAAAATAAAGAATATGCTCGAATTGGCCCTACCCCACTGCCTAAGTACCTCATCGGGATAATGAGGATCAGAGTCGACGTAGTTCGCCTAACTAAGGCGGGAACTATGTTTGTGTTTTTTATGGCTTGAACTGCATATGTCTATGCTCAGGTGTTGCAGGATCGTCTGGTACGAGTGCGTTTATCATCTTGCATGTGAGACAAGGCGTCGCAAATTCGCGTTATGAGTGAATGAGATGAGAAGAGAAGCTCCCGCAGAATAGTCACTTATTATTTGTTTTTTCCTTTTAAGAGTTTTGCATGAATTTGACACAAGGAAGTGAATTCAAACTCTTTTCCATGGAATGTGTACTTGCTACTACATTCCAAGATGGAATAATAGAACAAGCAATCCAAGCAAGGAGAATTTATCCAAGACCTGTTTCCAAGGATTAGGGTTTAAGTTCACTAGCTTGTTGAACTTTATTAAGTGTTTTTGTAGCTTTTGTGAAGAAGTATCTTTTATGTTTTCTTTGTGAAACAACCCCTTGATGAGACTTGTACATCATGCTAGACAAGCTTACACTATTCCAAGATGGAATGAATGTAAGTGCCCCATGGAATAAGGCTATACACAAGGGATCCTTTTATGCATTTATTAAGTCTTTTTGGATTTTGTTTGAAGATGAGAAAGAAGACTCAAATCGGAAAAGGACAAAAGTTAAGGGGAACTAAGACACAACCCTAAGTTATTTATTAAAATCGTGGTCCTAATGGTGAGTGAGGCTTTTCTAATCCTAAAGAGAAAAAGGAAAAGAGAGAAGAAAAAGGATGCAACTTACTTCCTAAGGAAGATAAGTTGGTCCTAACAAAAGGGAAATTCTACCAATCACAAATATGCAAGTAAAAGGTGAATTAAATGCATAAAGAAAATGCATAAAAATAAAATAAAAGGATAAGGTGTAAGGAAATATACCTTTCCCTCCCTACAAAACAAAGATTAGTGTACATTTTATTAAAAATAATAAAGCAAACATACACCAATTAAATCCTAATAACTCTAGGAGTCAATCTAAACTCTATCTTAATTCTAGAGAACTAAAAAAAATGCTAAAACAAAAATTCAGCACCTACTACAGCCCCTAAACTAAAAAACAACTATGAAATGCAGCACACAAAGCAAACAACATACTACAACTATCAAACATCATAAAAGTAGATGTAAAAATTCATATACAGCATGTAAACATAATAAACCACATGTATTTTACAACACCTATATTAACAAACAACTATGAAAACATGGGACAAATTTGATCATTTTTATTTATGTGCGCAAAATGAATGATAAACAACACATTAATGTGAATTAACATGAATCTACATAAATCACAAAATGAATTCAAACATGTGATCAATTAAGCACAAGAAACTTGCATGAACATGTGAAGTATTTAATCACTTTTAAGCAAAAAATCATCACATGGCATTTAATCACTTTATCAATCAAGCAAGCAATGACAATAATCATGAAGCACATATTGAATTTAAGCAAGCACTTAACATGTGAAACAAATTATTAAAGTGTAACAAAACACATCAAGAATCAATTATATCACATTTACACATTTAACACAAAACATGGAAAAGTGAACGGAATCATGTCGAAACGACTGGAAACAAATGAATCGGCTACTGGAAATAGACCCAAAAATTCCCTAAAATCAATACCTAAAATCAATACCTAAACATACATGAACCTTAGAAGCACTAGGAAGCAAGATTGAGCAAGAAAATAAGCTAAAAAACCAAAAACTAGCAGCGTTAACCGGTTAACCAAACGGTTAACCCGTTAACGGACCCCAAACAGCATTAAATTTGGCCAATAACACATGCGTTAACCGGTTAACCAAACCGTTAACCGGTTAACGCTGAACAAAAAGTGAAAAATGCTTTTGAAATAAGTGCTTTTGGCCACAATATTCCTTTTAAACAACCCTAACCCCCACCTAATCATGCTAACATGAATTTTTACTTAATTAGGGCTTATTAACACATGCTAGAACCTATAACAAGCTAGTACCTAACTTTTAATCCATTAAAATCCACATATCGCAAGCAAAACGTAACGAAAACGTAATCAACCATAAGTAATACGAAAAGCACTTAAAGAATGCCAAAATGGTGAGATGGAGAGAATAACTTAAAGGAAAAGTGATTTTAGACCACCAACCTACGAAGCGGAGAAGTGCTTCGGTAAATGTTGCAAGAATCGAAGCTTGATAGAAGAGAAAACCAAGAAAACCGCGAATCCGCAAAATAAATGCGTTATTGATGCTTGAGCCTTCTTGCACTTCCGATAAGTCGAAATCTTCACACAAATTAGTAGCTTCTTCTTCTACAATCCACAATTCAATGGAGGTTGGAGGCTAAGCTTTAAGATCTTCAAGTTTCAATGTGAAACTTGAAGAGCATCTTCAAAAAAAGCTTTGGTGAAAAGGGAAATGGAGGAAAAGTGAGAGAGAAAAAGTGATTCTAGAAATTGTGAGAGAGTGAAAAATTGGGAACTTTTTGCATTGAAGTGATTAATGATTATATATGGGCTAGGCTTGGAGCTAGGTTTGGGAATGGAGTTAGGTTTAGGAATGGAGTTAGGTTTGTAGTTAGTTAGGGTTAGGGTTGGAGAAGGAATATTCCTTGGAATATTCCTTGGAATACTCTAGAAGGTGGTAGAACATAGTAGAAGCATCCAGGGAAAATGGAGTGGAATTGAAGTGGAAAAACAAGAGGGAAAAAATGAAAGGGAATGTGGAAGGAAAGTGGAAAGAAAAGTGGAGGGAAATGTGAAATTAACCATTTTTCAAATGATTTTTCCCCTTGATTTTTTTATGATTCCTCCATCATTTCTTGAGCAAATTTGAACCATAGGATCATTGTAACCCTAATGTCTTGAATTTGATCTTAAAAGTCAGGAGTCGACCTTTTTTACCTAGCTCGGTTGCCTTTTCCCCGATTCTTCGATTTTCAGTCATCTGACCAATTGAACCTCTTCCAAAATGATTTTGTGGATGAAATTTGAACCCTAGGCATTTGACATCATATACAAGACAAAGGAATCCACTTTGAATCAAAACTTCATGGAGAAGCCCAGTAGAGGTGAAACTCTAATTTGGCATTTTTCATCAGGAGATGTTGCACTGCTTGCCTCCTTTGATCAAACCAAATATTCCCATGGTTTATGGCTTCAAATGAAGACTTGTGGGATATTGTGAACCCTTTGCACAAGGTTGAGAAGCTTTGTGGCCCTTTGATTGCCTTTATAATGCCTTCAGTTGCTCCAATCATTGATCACATACCTATGCCTTGGCTATGCTACACATGATGCAATGTTTTTTGGTTATTTCATGCACTTAGGTATGATAAATGCTATGCAAAAATGTTGGGGAAATGAGAGGGCAAATTTTGAGGTATTACAAATATGATGCAATGTTTTTTGGTTGTGACATGACTTTGAGTATGCAATATGATATGTTAAATGATATGCTAAATGAGAGGGCAAATTTTGGGGTGTTATAGCTGCCCCTATTCAATCACTGTAGTCTTGAATGGATGATAGCAGTTGCTTTCAGACGTTTGAAGTATGCAGGGATTGAATACTAAAAACAACCGGAAAATTTGCACTTGGTGGAAGAAGAAAAGGGAAATAAACCCAACCATCTGAACTCTGCTTGGGGAGAACTGTGAGGTGAAGAATAGTGATGTGAAGAATAGTGAATCGGTGAATGTTTTGGAATAACGTTGGGAGGTTGTTGATTTGACAATACAGGTGGACTTTTGTTGGGCTATTAATGACGTGCCAGACAACGGGTGGACTTATGAATGCCTTGCCACACTACAGGGGTCACTTCTCTCTACGAGAGACTTTCGATACCTTACCACCTTGAGGATGGACTTTTGCTCACTCTGCGGGGATACTCTGCCACACTACGGGGGACTTATGCTCACTACGGGAGACTTTAATACTTTGCCACACTATGGGGGTTGCCGCTCACTATGGGAGACTTCAATATTCTGCCACACTACGGGGGCTGCTGCTCACTACGAGAGACTTTGGCTCACTACGGGAGACTTCAATATTTTGCCACACTACGGGGGTTGCTGCTCACTACGGGAGACTTCAATATTTTGCCACACTACGGGGGTTGCTGCTCACTACGGGAGACTTCAATATTTTGCCACACTACGGGGGTTGCTGCTCACTACGGGAGACTTTTGTACTTTGCCACACTACGGGGGTTGCTGCTCACTACGGGAGACTTTTGGTCACTACGGGAGACTTCAATATTTTGCCACACTAAGGGGGTTGCTGCTCACTACGGGAGACTTTTACTCACTACAGGAGACTTTTACTCACTACAGGAGAATTTTGCCACACTACGGGGGACTTCAATTTCTTGCCAGAGTACGGGGGCTTCTGCTCGCTGTTGCACCCCAAAATTTGCCCTCACAAGATAAGACTTTGTGTACTAAGAGGTTCACAAGGTTCACAAGACTTCCCATGAAGTTCACAAGGCTCACAAGACATCTTATGAGGTTCACAAGGTTAAAAATACATCTTATGAGGTTCACAAGGTTCACAAGACATCTTATGAGGTTCACAAAGTTCACAAAGTTCACAATTAGTCAGAAGATTTGACAATTCCCTCAGACAATGCATCCTCCTAAGCAATGCATCCTAAACTAGGGTTTTGACTTTAATCAGGCTAAATGAACTTCCAAGACTTCAAGTGAGCTTCACAACATCTTATATGTGTTTAAGAATCCCCATGACAAGTTTCAAAACTTTTCTCAAAGGTTTGCTCAGTCAGATGATCAGATAAGTCAAAATCAGTCAAAGTAGTTAAAAAGTCAAACTGAGGTCAATTGTGGTCAAACCAAAGTCAAACTTCATAATTTTTTGTCAACATCAAGTATATGAAGTAAAATTAATCATTTGATAAATGGTTGATCATGATTCATCAAGGAGATTTCAGATCATCAAGAATCAGGAGTTTCTAAATTAGGGTTTCCTCAAGAAAAGTCAACTGAACTTCGACCAGCCATAACTTTCACATGCTTCATCAAATTTTTCCCATCCAAAGCTCATTTTTAAGGAAATTGAATTCTCTACAACTTTGTGTCTCACAAGCCAAGCCCAAAAATGCTTCATTTGGAAGGTATGAGCTAAGACATTATAGGTCCTTTTAAAAGTCAACAAAAAGTCAACAACTTCAAAAGGGCATAACTTGAGAATGGTAAAAGATATGGACATGAAACAAATGGGGTTGGTTAGAGGACTCCTTAAGCTTTCCAAAATGTCTAATAACACCCTCATAGCATTAAAATTGAAGGATTTGTGCCCTTGCAAATTTGGGAAATTTTTGGGAGGTTTATGAAGCAAATAGGGCTTTAAAACCAATTTCTTCCAAATGGGCTTGCAAATTTGTGATCCAAACTTCAACATGACATCATGCACGACCCAATCCTCATTTATTCATATTTTTATTATTTTTGATTTTATTTATTTTTATTTTATTCATTTAAAACCATTTTAAATTAAAATAAAATATATAAATCAAATATTTGAGTGAGATATTGTTTCTAGAAGGTCATAAACATGGATTAGATCAGATTGATATACAATTTATGGTGATTGTCTTAAGATAGAAAGGTTATATCAAAGAATATATGAAATTCAAGGCATGATCTTTTTCAATCTCTTGGATCCAAAAAGTCCAAAGAACAATCACATGTTTTGACCTAATTTCATCAAGTGATATATATACAACATGAACACAAGCATTGCACACAAATTGGCTGCCACAAAGACAAGTTTCAAAGTTTCAAATTTCATCAAAAACTCAATTTTCGGATTCTACTTTGCAGGGGTTTTCAAGGTATTCTAAGGACACTACAAGTTTCCTTAAGCTTCCCTGAATCAAAACCACCCATTATATGCCTTTGAGTCATGCCATATTGCACAACCCGAACGCATCTTCCTCTTCATGTTTTTGATTTTTGATTCAATACTTTTATACATTCTCAATTGATTCTAATGATTGTTTTGTGTTTGTAATGATCTAAGCAAGCTTTCTGGATAATTGGATTGAAGAATAATGACTTGAATCGTAAATAGCCATTATTAGGGTTTCGGCCAAGCTTTAGGGTTTCTTGATTCATCAAAGATAAATGAATTCTGGAAACGTGGTTGTGTTGTATGGATCTTGAGGATCATGTTTCACTAATTAATTTGGAAAAATTGTACTGTTTTGTTGATATTCGAATTTCGTAGGTTTTATGTATTATGAGATTCGCAGGAAAATTCGTGGATGAATTTGCAAGCAATTTCGCAAGAAATATGAAGAAGATGAAGTCATTTGGCGCGCTGGCTGGAATTCAAATTTTGTTTTAATATTTTATTGTACTATTTGTAATTTATTTCACAGATGCATGCCTGGTCCAGTGGTAATGGCTGCGCGTATTATGGTTCAAGACCTGGGTTCGATTCTTGGAGGCAGCATTCTTTTTATTTGATTTTCATATTTATTCACATAACTTAATATATTATTAATTGTTATGGTTATCTAACAGATGCGCCCTTCTGGCTGGATGGTTGGAGTGTGTGTTTGTTTGGTTGAGGGTCCTGGGTTCGAATCCCCCCAGGCCCTTTTGTATTATTTTTGTTTTTTTGTTGTGATTTTTCCAGGATTTGAAACAAAGCAACATGGTTCTCCTTCTATATCACCTGCGTGTGCTGGCCAGAGTGGTTTTGGTGTTGAGTTTGGAGGTAAGGGACCTGGGTTCAAATCCCAGGTCCTTTCTTTTTGATCAATTTTCCATTGTTTTCTTATTATAATTTATTCTATTCTATTATTTCTATTTTATTTAAATTAGTAAATATAATTTATAAATACTATTAAAATACTTTTATTCATATTCTTAAAACTTCATAATTTCTTTTCTAAAAATATTTTTTATTATATGTATATATATATAATTTATAAATAAATTGATTTAATTTGTAGATAAATAAGTAAAACCCTAATATTTTCATAAACCCTAATTTATTTTGATTAACCCTAATAATACTTTTTAAACCCTAATTATTTTATATAAATGTTAATTATGTCCATTTATTTTTATAATTTGTTTATATTATTATTATGCATGGTTTTATATAAATAATGTAAATAGTTTAATTAATTAATTAACCTTAATATGTTTTTCTAAATAACTAAACTCAATTTTATTTTATGAATATAATTCATTATTTGCTTAGTTAATAATAATTAGATATTTTTAATATGTATATAAAATTAAATAATTAGACTATTAATCATATTTTGTTAGTATATAATTGTTATTAATCACTTCCTTTATTTAAAATTCTTAAAAAATATTTATTGGATGAATTGTGAATTTTTAATTTATTTCTATATTATTATACTAACCATATTATATTTATTTATTTTGTTTATTATTATTAACTTTCTTATATTTATTTATTATTACTAACCCACTTAATTATTTATTTATTTGCTTATTTAATTTATTTTAATTATTATTATTATGTAATTGTACCCTTTATGTAATAGTTGTAGTAATTTTTAATATTTAATTTTAAATGCTATGGTTAGTAAAATAGGGAGTGTAAAACATGTTTGTATTTAAAAATTGAATTTAGATCATTAAATCTCAAGATAAATATTTGAATTGGTATACTCACACACGTAAGTCGATCCTGGATCGCCATCTCACTTCTTAAGGGTTACCTCTCAAGTTGCCTAAACAAAAGGTCAAGTAAGGTGTATAAAGCAAAGTCCATCATCTCACATCATCTAGTCCCTTAACAGATAAAAAGATCAAGTCCCTTCGTGGTTGCCTTCGTAATGATCTTGTCCCTTCCGAATAAAAGATGATAAGTCCCTTCGAATTGGTTATACACCTCACAGTTGCCTAAATAACAGATGTCCCTTCACTTGTCCCTCACATCCAAGGTAATGACTACCTATTCCTTAATAATAGGGATAGTCTTACCATTTAAAGGATTTAAGAACAGAAAAGACTTAACTTAGGGTAGGTTCCTCTTATGTACTTGCTCACTTTTCAAAAACATTTCAAACATTTCACATTTTCAAACAAATTTTCAAAACAAAGACTTTATATATATCCATACATGGATCATTATAAAGTACTTAAGAAAATTTCTATTCACACACTACACTTTTCAGAAACATTTTAAAGTGAGCTAAGTAACTAAGAGCCCATGGATAACCATGGATGTAAAGGGTGCTAACACCTTCCCTTTACATAACCTACCCCCCGAACCCAAAAATCTTTTAAGAGGTCTTTCCTGTTCTTTTATGTCTTTCCGTTGGATAAAATAAAAGTCGGTGGCGACTCTTGCTATCCGCAACATAACTAAAGTCCGTTCTCCCACCGTGTTACACTCGCTACAGGAGACTTTTGTATTTTGCCACACTACAGGGGCTGCTGCTCATTACAGGAGACTTTTGCTCACTACGGGAGACTTTGGCTCACTACAGGAGACTTTTGCTCACTACGGGAGACTTTTGCCCACTACGGGGGACTTTAGAAATTCGTCACACTACGGGGGCAGATTGCTCACTACGGGGGACTTTGGCCCACTACGGGGGACTTTTGCCCACTACGGGGGACTTTAGAAATTCGCCACACTACGGGGGCAGATTGCTCACTACGGGAGACTTTGGCCCACTACGGGGGACTTTAGAAATTCGCCACACTACAGGGGCAGATTGACCCACTACGGGGGACTTTGGCCCACTACGGGGGACTTTTTCCCACTATGGGGGAATTTAATATTTTGCCACACTACGGGGGCTGCTGCTCGCTACGGGAGACTTTAAGAATTCGCTACCCGGAGGATGGACTTTGGCCAGTCTGCGGCTGGGCTTTAAGAATTTGCCACCCAGAGGATGGACTTTGGCCAATCTATGGTTGGACTTTAAGAATTTGCCACCCAGAGGATGGACTTTGGCCAATCTACGGTTGGACTTTAAGAATTTGCCACCCAGAGGATGGACTTTCGCCAATCTACGGTTGGACTTTAAAAATTTGCCACCCAAAGGATGGACTTTGGCCAATCTACGGTTGGACTTTGGATAAGTTTCCACGTTGCGGGCGGACCTTGGATATCAACCTTGGATTGAGCACGCATATGTTGAACTGCATGACATGATGCCCCATGACACTGGGGGATAGGTATGAAGGGAATTCCTGACACAGAAATAACAAAATCTTGCTGACTCTGTGGGGAATACAGATGATTGCCGATATTTCTGACGGGGAAGAGGGTGACTAGTCTGTCTCGACTTATTACCTTTGCCAAAAATAAATTGGACTTTAGATTTGAAGGTCATGCTAGGGGATGCCTCAACTGCTAGGGATTGAATCTCACTCATAAGATTTCGCTGGTGATCTGTAACTTTTCGACTTAGCTAGGGAAAGACCTGTCACGGCTCTGCTGAGGAGAACTCTATGTCTATCTGAATTTTCCGAACCTCTGTGGGGAGGGAAACCGTTGAGCTGTCTGCCAGGGATTCCTGGATTCTTGTAAGAAGTGCTTCACTACGATAAGACGACTCTTTCTAGGGATAATCCTTATTGCTCTGCTGGGGAAGGGAAGGATTTGGTTTGAGATTTGCTGGGAAATAAGATCAAGGAAACCTGCTGAAGAAAAGTTTGGCGACTTTATTGGGGATAACTTCCATGCGCCTGTTGGTGATAAAGAAGCCGAATCACATCCTGCTTGAGGAGGAAGGACTTCTCGTCGTTTCGTGCTAGGGATCATTTGCTTTTATCCAGACTTTACCTTAAGAGGATTTTACAAAGACTTGGGGTCTTTAAACACTTCAGAAGTATAATTGCCCCGGTATTCTGAACTTCCGATTATCTGTCTTCGGGAAAGAATGAATCCTCGTGCGATTAGGGTGGCTTGCCCCAGATTGGCTTTGACTAATTGCTCTAGGAGAGATTTGAATCTCGAGGTGATTGCCCCAGTTTGGCTGAATTTTGAAGAGATTGCTCGACGTAACTGCCCCGGATTGGCTAGTTTTTACCATGTTTGGTTGGGAAAGTCCTTACTCAATGGAGCTTTCTCGAAAAAATGCACCTCAACGTGACTATCTTTCAGAAGTTTTAGACTTCTTAACTAGGCAAGCTTAAGCTTCTGGACTGAATTTCCGCCTGTGACCTTTTTATGATGCCAAATAAATGTATGCAAGAAGAAAATGTTTATTCTTAGAATGAAAATTCTAATGCAACACACATGTTAATCTTGAAGTTTTGAAAAGGGGTCGCAAACCTTTGTGAGTAAATCACTGGTTAAGATACGACCTTGTTTTTGAATAAATGAAAGTATGTACATGCAATACCGACAAAGGTCTTTTAGCACATCTCAAAGGAGTCAGGAACACTATCTCGTGGTAGTATGCTCTCAAAGTAACCCTGTTTCAGTTAGGACTTTTGAGGGTTGTATCGTGGCCTGGTTCACGGTTATAGAAATAAAGGATATAGGATCGAAGTTTATTTGTGCCCACCCACTCTTCGTGATGTCCTCCATTCCTATGTTCAACTAATTTTCACAAGTGCTCACCTTTCATAAGGATTTTGTGTTGGTTGAGGAACCATTGTTGTTACCGGTTCAAGTACCGATCAGGTTATTGTTTGGAGTCAATCACCCATTTATCTTTCGTGCCTAGGTCACACGACTTTGTTCTTGTTTGAGGATCTTTCTTATGTAATCCTTTTTTTTCTTTCGCTTTTTGCATTCTTTTGCTTATCCCTAACTTTTGCCTGGACTGATTCTTGTGAATCTTTGATTATGGAGTCCAGTGGGATGCCCTAATTTTTGCCTAAGTCGTTTGTTTTCAAGTTTCGACTTAGCGGGATTTTTCATTTCTCTTTTTTTGAACAAATCATGTGACACTGTTTGTCTTGATTGCTTTGTGCAGGTTGTGACTGCATCATTCTTTGGTCGATGAAGGATAACCATTGTGGTTTTCAATATTTGGACCTTTTGATTTGGATAACCATTGTGGTTTCTGTTTTTGGACCTCTTGATTGGCATAATGGAATGTAATGGATCCTCAAATACACTCCTTTATGAAAGCCTGAACGCTTGGTCCAACTAGCTTACATCTACCCTGCCCATGGGTTAAACATACGGGTTTTTTTTTCATGCGAAAAAAAACTCTTACTTCAAGGCTCAAAGGGGTTAGCGAGGGTCCATCTCCCTTATATCTCCGGTGTTTAGGGATTTGAAACAAAGCTTGTACATCGTCAACAGGGTCTTATTCGAGAGCACACAAGTAGAGATTCTTGCGTTTTTATTTTGTCATTCTCCTTCATAGAGTTTAAACACGACAATTGGTTTTGCGATGTAAACACGCAAAGTTATAAGTGAATGCAAATGAGTTACTTCAAGACAAACATGTGAGTTTTATTATTACTAACATTCAAAAGCAAACAAATTTCATACATGTAGACAAATGTTTAGGACATAAAAGAAACTACAAATGGAAATGCAGTAAAGAAACTGAATATTGTCGTAGTTGAGGAGGCTTGACTCCGTCTGGACCTATCAGTCTTGGATACTTTCAGTGATCAATAGCTTTTTCACAGACTTGTAATCTTCAAGTTGCAGACGTATACCCAACTATGGAAATCATACCTCTTCTTCTAGTTATTCTGACTCTAACACGAGACGTCTGAAGGAAAAAGTGAAGTTGGAGAGTAAAGTTGCCCCATAAGGTTGCTCGGAAAGACCTGATGATCTTCTGCCTACGTATCTCCATTAACCAATGACCAATGAAGAATCAAAGCGACGTAGTTCCCCTTAATAGGGAAGACATTTCATTGAAGAAAAACAAACAAACAATTGCCATTGCTGAGAGTATCTGAATACTGATGGCTTTATTTGCTTCTTGAAGATTCCAGTTTAATGTGGACCATCTGGTAAAACAACCGTGACACTGGCTCCGTTGTGATTAGGCATTGGGTTTTGGAGTACATTTGGGCAAGGAGCGAAATTGATCGCTTTGGAGTCAATTAAGTCTTATACCTTGTTCTGAAAAGCCCAACATTTCTCAATACTGTACCCCTGGGCACCCGAATGGAACTTGCATCTGGCGTTTGCATCAAAATTTGTAGGTAGATTTTCAGGAGAAGGATCTCTCATGGTACGAAGCTCGACCATGTTCAACTTTAGCACCTCTGGAAGCAATACAAAATATGGGCATGGGATGGGATCAAGTCTGCGGTTCCTCGCTCTTATTCTTTCCTGATTTGGTCTTTGTGTCTGATGTTGTTGACCTTGAGGTTGTTGAACCTGTGGCGTAATAGTTACTGTAGTTTTTTGGTAGTAACCTTGAGAACGACCTTTGTCTCGACCCCTATACACAACATTAGTCTCGCCTTCTCTTCGTCTTTGGCCATTACCGAAAGTCTTTTTCACGTCAGAAGAACCAGCACTATTTGCATCTTGGATCTTTCCAAATTTCAGGAAGTTTTCTATCCTTTCTCCAGCGATGACAATATCAGAAAAATCGATGGACGGACAAGCGGCTAGAAGATCCAAGTATGCACCTTGCAAGGTGTCCATAAACATGTCTGCCATTTTCTGATCGAGCAATGGAGGTTGAACTTATGCAGCCAATTCACGCCACCTCTGAGCATACTCCTTAAAGCTTTCCTTAGGTCCTTGAGACAAGTTCTGCAACTGAGTGCGGTTTGGAGCCATATCAATATTATATTGATACTGCTTGAGAAAAGCTTCAGCTAAATCTTTCCAGCTTCAAATAGAGACCCTGCTTAGCTTTATGTACCAGCTCAACGAAGCTACAGATAAACTATCTTGGAAGAAATGCATCCAAAGTTTCTCATCATCAGTGTGAGCCGAGATTCTTCCAAAGTATGCATCAATGTGAGTTCTAGGGAACATGTTGCCGTTGTATTTAACAAATGATGGCGCCTTGAACTTAGGAGGGATTCTGACTCTTGGCATTAACCCAAGACTGGTTACATCGATGCCCAGGGAATTCTGACATTCTATGGCCTTAATATTCTCTGCCAGCTCTTCATACTTGCGGTCATTGATCTCATTCATATTACCCATATCAACATCCAGTAGAGTGAACTGGTCCTCTTGAGTGTCTTCTAAACCCACATTACAGGTTGTAGTCCTATTTGGATTTGGCTCTCCGTTACGGGCAGCGTTAGGATCCACATTCTCAGTCGGTGTTCCGATATTAACATTATTAGCATTTTCCTGGGGTTGCTCAACCCTCAGCCTGAGACGCTCCTGGTTCTGGGCTATGTCAGTCATCATTTCCATGAACTGATCCATCCTCTGTCGGAGTTCATTGAGATCGTTCTGCATTTGTTCAGCCATTCTTACTCGAATTCTTTTTGTTGGATATTGATTAACGCGTTGACCAGCTATATTTCCTGAAGTTGGATAAGTTAGGAAGTCTGAATAACCTGTAAAATGCAAAATATGCAAATTGTGCAGTAAATGCGTATGATATGTTCATGAGGATGTGACATGCGACCCTGCAAATGAGTAAGCATGTATTAGTAATGCAAGCATGCAGAGGATGTTATGCAATGCACTGGCATGTGGTCACAGGTATGGCAATCACTGGTCTAATGTTGGTGCTGAGAAGACAGTCATGTGCTATTGAAGAGTCATAATAACAGTACCACCGAAATCTCGGATCTCAGGACCAAAGGACCATGTAAAACCTGATCATAATACTGAACAATGATGACAAAGCGGGTATGTTGGAAGTTTTAGGGTTCCTGCAAACCTGTAAACCCCTCCCATTTCACGGGTATGCTACTCCGAGTCAACATCAAGGACTCTCAAAGCCGGATATCAATAATACGTTCACCATTTTCGAGAAATAGCACATGACCAAATTAGGGAATCGGTTTGGCATTATATACTACCCAGGGAGGTCTCAGCTGAGTACGGGGAAAACAATCATCCCTCATAAGCCCCCAGCTTCAAGCACTGAATCGAGAAACAATAGTACATTCATCCATTGGGATACAGTACTATAGTTATATGAACAATTTTGCTTTAACTGGATTCCTATGAGAGAACCAGGCCATCCTATGCGAGTTCCCAGTGGGCCCTCGGATGCGAGTGGGTTTACCAACATGGTCTGCCACTATCATCACTGGAGAAGGATGTTTCCACAAAGGTCCTCAATGATTGGTCCCCAGATTACACATAACTATCAAGGTTGTGTATTGCCACAGAAAGATTCTGGTATCAATACATTTCCAAGAAGGTCGCAAGTCTGGGTGTGGAACTCACTACTACCAACATAGCAAGATGCCATGAAAAAATGAAACCAACACAATCCAGTATATGATGCATGTGAACATAAATACCGAAAGCGGTAAATAAATGTTGTAAAGTAAACTATAAATGAAAACATTAAATAAACACACAACAACACACATATAAACACCCAAAGAAACAAAAGCAAACAGGCACTAGGATTAACTCTACGAGGGAAACTAGAGATTCTGGGTTCAGTCCCCAGCGGAGTCGCCAGCTGTCGCTACCGGGATTTTCATCCTAGTACAAACGCGAAAGTGGCGCGGAAAAGGTAGAGTCGCCATCCAGGTATTTTTATCCCGAAGGAACGAGAAAGGTAATGCTGCACAAACCTAAGGAAGAAGGAAAGGACGAGGCCTTGCGAACCAAAGATCTGGGTTCGGGAGTCGGTTACAACCTGGGAAGGTATTATCACCCCAGATTGTCCGTCGTACCCGACGGGATCCACGCTTGTTCGTTTGTTTCAAAGGGTGAGAAATAAGATGTTGTTGAACGAAAGAAATGCTAACTGGAACTGGAATGAAATGAGAAAGGGAATTGGAAAAGAAAGTGGAAAAAAAGGGGAAATGCAGGGAAATAAAGAATGTGCTCGAACGGGCCCTACCCCGCTGCCTATGTACCTCATCGAGAAAATGAGGATCAGAGTCAACGTAGTTCACCTAACTAAGACGGAAACTTGTTTGCGTTTTTTAGGATGACGTTGCCATAGTTCTAACTCAGGTGTTACCGGCTCTGACTCGAGGGTGTTTACCGTATCGTTGTTTGAACTGTCGAGGCAAGTTGCATTCGTCCGCAAAGAGTAGGAGATGAGAAGAGAAGACGCGATGTCCTTGTTGATTGTCTTTTATGAGAAGTGTTTTGAGTTTATCGTTTGTGAAGGTAGCCTTATGATTAGACTTGTACTTCATGCTAGACAAGCCCACACTATTCCAAAATGGAATGAATATGAGTGTCCCATGGAATAAGGCTATACACAAGAGGCTATTTCAATCCTTTATTAAATGTCTTTTGGATTTTTGTTTGAAGATGAGAGAAGAAGACTTAAATCGGAAAAGGCCAGACTAAGGGGGACTAAGATACAACCCTAAGTCATTTATTCAATGCAAAAGGAGGTCCTAATGGCTAATGTGGTTTCTAATCCTAATTAGCAAAAGGAAAAGAGAATTAGAAATCACCTTACTTCCTAAGGAAGTTAAGTTATTTCTAGGAGAGCAAAAGGGAAAAACCTATGGTCAAAGCACAAAGTGCTAAGGCAAACACAATTAAAATGCATAAAGTGATGAGAATGAAGTAATAATTACCTCAATCTTCCCCCTTACAAAACAAATGTTAGCATGGTAAACATGAAAGAAAAAAAAAGGTAAACAAATACCAAATTAGACTCAATTAGACTCAATTTACGGTTTAGTGAACCTAAAGGCATTGCAATGCAAAATTCAGCAGCCTATAACAGCTGCCAAATGCAAAAACAGCAATGAAATGCCATGTAACACACAATCAGCTTTTCACAGCCCACAATCAGCATGCAAGACAGGTGTGTCGCTCCCCCAGACTCTCGTCCCGGTGCAAACGCGGACGGTCAGAGATGTTGGAGGTTGAGGTTGAATAGAGTCGCCAACTAGGCATTTTTATCCCGAAGGAAAGGTAATGCTGCATAAACCTGGAAGGGTATGGATAAGACAGTTGCGAACCAGAGAAATTGAGAAAGGGGGTTGGTTACGACCTAGGAAGGTATTAGCACCCAGATCGTCTGTCATACTCGACGGGATCCACGCTTACTTGATTGTGTTTAAAAGGGGTAGTGTACGTGCTGAATATGCATAAAAAGCTAGGGAGAAAAGAATGTACAGAGTGTTAGTGCAAAAGAAATGGTGAAATGCTCAAGACTGAGGCTTAGAAAAGAAAGCTGAAAGAGGGGGAAGACACAAAGACTTTTGTTCGATAACTATTAAGTTATTCCTACGTATCCTCTCGTACAATGAGGAAGTCAGAACACCGTAGTTCGACTCAAAGAGACTGAATGATTTGTTATGAACTGCTTACTTGTCTATGCTCAAGTGTGTGACTCGTCTGGCTCGAGTGCTAACTGTCTTGCATTAGACGGAAGAAGCGAGTTCTCGTTTATAGAATGAGTGTGATGAGAAAATAATCCCGGAGGAGACGTTTATTGTTTGTTTTTGTGTTTTCAGTTTTTTTATTATTTTTGGTGTTTTGCATAGGATAATGAGCTTAAGCCTAAATCAAGGGTTTGTAAACTCATTATATCCTCCCTGATTAGGGATAATGAGCCTACTTAAGTGTGAGATAAGCATCTCAAGTTAATTACCATGATGATATAGGATTAAGATCATTAACCTACTTGTGATTATTAAGTGTTTTTTGGGTTTTTGTTTTGTGTTAAGTAATGAGTTTAAGCTCTAATCAGGGACTAGTGAACTCATTACACCATCCTAGGAGAAGGATGATAGATGAGAACACTTAAGCTAAGGAAGACTCCTCAACTTAATCCATGGTTAGGGACTAAATTCATTATATAAAAAACCTTTATTAAAGTAGATTTTAATTAAGGGGTGAGGTTAAGAAGTGGATTTTATGTTTGTAAGACTAGCTTGAGGGGGACTTGTCCATTAAACACTAGGGTTAGTCCCTCTTAACCAAAAGGAAGAGATGTAATCCTCATATAAGGCCCAAGTTACAAGCTTAAGTCTTAATAGTTATTAGGTGTTTTGATTAAGAGGTGTAAACAAATTAAAGGTTTAACACTAAGGATTAAAAGTTATTCACTCCATCCTAAGATTAGGATGCAGGCATAAGCCTAATTCAAAGTCCTAAAGCTTTAAGTGTTTAGCCTCTGATTATGAGATGAGAAGAGAGACTCAAGGAGAATCAAAGTTAAAAGACTAAGGGAGACTATATACAACCCTAAAATTATCATGCTTGGTTGTTCCTATGGTTTGTGAGTCATAAGAGAATATCTTCAGGAAGCCACCATGGAAGAAGAGGCAGATGAAAAGAGAAGGAGAAAGAGAATAGGTTACTTACTTCCTGAAGAAGATAAGTAACCTAAGAGAAAGAGATAGGAGCAAGAGAGTACAAGTGAAGCAAGTTCACTTTAAAGACAAGTAAAGAATGCATATGAAGAGATAAGAAGAAGGTATGATGTGGAGGCAAATCCACATCCTAAACAACTTACGATAAGCCCCTAAAAGGTTAGTATGAGATGCATAAGGAAAGAAATGAGATGAAATGCAATAAGTAATAATGCAAAGACCAAAACCAGAAACATAAACATGATGCAAATGTGTTATGAGATGATGCAAAGACATACATGATGCATATGAATGATCATACAAAGGATGAGATGCAAAGGAAGCATGTAAGAAGCTTGAAAACACATGGATGTTCATGAAATGAAATGAATGAAAAGCATATCAAATGAATGAAGAAATGATCAAGCTATGTTCAAACATGTCTTAAGATGTCTAAAATGGCATACAAGATCATGGAATATCATGGCAAGTTCATATGACTGAGATATGTAAAGATGAATGCAAATGAACAAGAGAAATTAGGGTTTTATGAATGTATGAGATGCAAATGACAAAAACAGAAGCATACATCATGATAAAAAATTGAAAATGAAATCAAACAAACCCTAAACACATACAAGATCACTCCCCAAAGGTGGAGGTCAGAAGCTAAACCTAGAGAAAGTTATGAATTTTCTAAGTTAACTAGGGTTTTTGGGTGATTCTAAAGGAAAAATGCAAAACAATTTGAAAATGCAATGCAAAATTATGAGTTAAATAACCTATATACTAGATGCAATGTGTGAAAGAATGCAAAAATAACCAAGTTCAAACTCATCATGGTTGATCAAAAATGATTTTTTCAAGTTAGGGTTAGAAAATGTGATTTTTTATGAACCCTAATTCAAAGTAAATTATGAAAACATGATCAAATCTAAAAATAAATTTGTATGGTGAGTTTGTAAATGTTTCTAAATGTATGAGAATGCTTCATGATTTTTTTGTTGTTGTGATTTTTAGATACCTAAATGTATTTTTAATTAATTAAAATCAATTAATTAATTAAATAAAACATTTAAATGATTTAAAAATACTTTTTTTAATGCAAAAATTAAAAATAAAAATGTTTTTGAGTTTAGAAAAATATTTGAAGTAAAAATGCAGAAAATGGTATTTTTATAAATGTTTTTGCTATTTTTAATAAATGGATGAAATAAAATGTGAAAAATAAAAATAAAAATGAAAATATGCAAGATCTAAGGTCCAGATTTGAACTTGGGGAGACTGCGCGCGTGTTTGAGTGGTCAGGATTGAATCTGGCTAATTGACTTAATTAATTTAATTAATGATGAATTAGGGTTAAGTGGATTAATCTGAACCATTCGTACGCGCGGGAAACAAGATCATATGGCCAGAATTCAAACCTGGCTGATTAACCCTAAATTAAATCCTAATCACTCTCAGGCGACCGGAACACTGTTCCGATCGTCTTCTCCGGCCACTCTTCATCTCAACTCTCTCCCTAGGCTATGATAACACACCAAAATCTCCAGAATCACTCATTGAACATCATTAAACAAGAATCCAACAACAAAAATCATTTATCATGCATCAAAAGAGAGAATCGAAGCAAGAACATTTCACGGGCAAAATTTCAGAAGGCTATGAAATGTTTAAAACTCAATCATTTTCAAAAGTAAACATATCACAATGATCAGCACATCATGTAGAATCAATTTGTAACTTAAAAAGCAAGTTCTGGAAAATTTGTTCTTGGATGATACCTGAGATGAAACTTTTCAGTTTGGTACTTTCTGGCCCTCTCCTTGATGCTAATCCACTCAAATGATCACCTTGATGCTTATGAAAGGCTTTAATGGAGTTTAAATGAGTTGGTTAGTGATGTTTGGTTCTGATAACTCAGAAATCGTGTTTGTGATTCAGTGGCTTTTAGGTCATTGTGAGGGGTGGGAAATGATCTTTGAGTGTTTTTGAGTTGATTGGTGGAAGGAGTTTGAAGTTTTGATGGTTATGTGTTGAGTTTCGAAGAGAGGAAGGTTTATGCAATTTTTTGCAATCTGAGTGTATGAGAGAATTTAGGCTTGGATGATGTTATGTTTTTGGTCCATGGGGTTCACATAAGCAATTGTGATTGGCCAGAGAGTGGGTGGTGGCACAGGATGATTGGTATGGGTGAATTGTAAAAAAGTCAAAAGTTGGCCATCACAAGCATGGCACGGGTCAGAGCTGGTTTGAAGGGTTGTCCTGCCTCAGCTTGATTCATGGAAGGCCCTTGGATGGTTTATGATGAGCTGTAACACTTGATTCATGAGGTAGCATAGGTTTTGCATTTTCCCCCTTTGAATATTTTGTGAAAATGATCCATGGAAACTTGCAATCCAAGGCATAATTCTGATCAAGGCAAGTCATGTGATGTTGTTATGATGCTTAGAGGTCAATTAGAGGTCACAAGAGTGCTTAAAACTTGGTTTTGCAAAAAATTCTCTTTGGCATGAACTTGAAAATTACAAGATTTTTCCCAACTTTGAAACATTATATCTTGAGTTCTAGGATGAATCAAGAGGAGTTCTTGTACTTTTTGAAAATGGGAAGATCCAATCTATAACTTTCATGTTTGAAGATTTTTCATTTGAAGCATTTTTGATCAAGAAAGAGGAGGTTGAAAATCTTTCCCAAAATGGAAAGTTTTCATTACAAGTCATGTCCAAAAATGGAAAGTTTGCAAATGGCTTGAAATTATTCAATATTTTGAACTTATAACCACTTATAAGATCAAATAAAGATCATAGAACCTAAAAATGATGAATGTGACCCTTTGGTACCATTGATGGGGGCCTCAGATGCCCTGATTCTGACTTTTCTTGCACAATAAGTTACCAGTTGATTAGATGACTTCCACAATGAATTTATTCATAAAATTTGGTACACATGCTCCTTATAACATATTAAGACCATTAGAATAAATAATGACCAAAAAATTTGAGATTAAGGGCCTCAAACCCAAAACCCTAATTTTAGGTCATCTGTGCAGGAAATCTTCAGTCTGCCTGGGCCTCTGTGCAGTCCTCTGTGATTTTGTGACTTAAAAGACTTCTTGGGGATGTAATAAGATCATAGACCACTCATGAACCCTCTTGGCATGCTTCAAGACCATTGAGATAGCTCAGATCACTTCTTGGATTGCTTAGATCACAAACCCTAGATGCAGCTTATGCAGTGAAATAAATATGCAATGTGAGATGATGTGCTTATGCAAATGCAATATGAAAAGATCACAAGACATGGTGTGAGAAAAAAGTGAGGGCAAATTTGGGGTGTTTACAAGGTGTAAAAAGTCACAAACAGCATGAACATCATAGCAAACAACATACATTTTACAGCTCCTATATGCAAAGACAACTATAAAGTGTAAAATGCAGCTTTGATTATTTTCATTTTTAATGCACAAATTCAATCATGAAATGCTCAATTAACATGGATATGTAACATGAATATGGATCGAGCGCATGATTGAATGTCATGATTATTTTTTAGGGATTATGCAAGAATGAACCACATGATTTATTATGCAACAAGTATGAAAAATATGGCATGTGAACATGGCATATGAACATAATGAACATTGATCATGAATATGCAACATGATACATCAACAAGAATTCCAAGCTTAACGCAAAATTCAGATTTGAACTGATGTGAATGATGTGATCAAACATGCAACCAAATGCACATACATATATGGTTATGTGAAATGCAACATATATATTGATATAATGAAATGCAAATGAGTTAACGAAATGTGCGAAAGATGCAAAAACAGAATGCAACATGATTATTTACATGACAAAAGGTGCATGGACATAGCAACAATATGCAATAAGTCAATTCATGCACAAACGACCACATAAACACAAAATATGCGAAATGGATGGAAGCGTGTCGAAGCGACTCGAAATGGAGGAATGAGATGTCGAAACTAATCTTGCAAATTCTCTAAAATCAGGACATATCAATCTATGGTGGTAAAGGGAGAAGTAATGCCCAAGAAAATGAGGGAAAAAGCACTTCTTGCAATCGACTTATTTCCTAAAGCTCCTAATGCAACTATTATCTAGTGAGCACAAAATTTACACCTAAAAGCCATAATCTAAACCTTAATGGCACCTAGAATAAGATATAATTCTAACTACGAACAAACAAAGTGATCAAATCGTAATCAAGACGAAATTAAACGGTCAAGCGCATACACAATGATAAACACACGAAGAATACTGTCATGGCGAGATGAAGAGAATAAGTTAAATCGAGAAGCGAATTTAGATCACCAACCTACGAAATGGAGGATTGCTTCGGTGAGTGTTGCGATGTAGATCGGAATGCAAATGGAGAAGAAAACCGGAGAGTCGAAGCTTTGATCCGCGAACGCGCAAAATAAATGTGGTTGATGATGCTTCTTGATGAATACTTGATCAATAACCTCCAATAAGCTCAAAACTCCTCCAAAATCAGAATTGATTCTTCAAATAAGCTTCACAATGAGATGATTAGTGAAGGTTTTAGCTTCAAGTTCTTCAAATTCCAATGAAGAATTTGAAGAACTTCTAGGAAGAAGCTTTGGTGAGAGGTTGAAATGGTGGAAAAGTTTGAGAAAAGAATGAAAGAGATGAAGTGAAAATGATGAAGAATAGTGAAAAAAATGAGAGAGAGCCCTTAGCTTTGGGATGAAGTGGGTTTATATAATGTGTAGGATTGGCTTGAGGTTTGGGTTTGGAGTTTGCTTAGGAGTTAGGTTAGGTTTGGAGTTAGTTAGGGTTCTAGAGAGTTCTAGAGTGTTCTTTGGAATATTCCATGGAATATTCCTTGGAAGGTTGTAGAAGACTATAGAATGTGGTAGAGTAATCCAAGGGAAAAGGAAATGTGAAGAGTGTGGAACAAGGCAAAGGAAAGGAAAGGAAAAAGTGAGGGAGAAGAAACTGTTTAGCAGAAAAAACAGCTTATGTATCGATACGAAACTCGTATGTATCGATACATGTTAGTTATATAACATGTATGAGCCGATACATAGATGTATGCATCGATACATACTGAAGTTTTGGTTATTTCCAACAAATTAACTCACTTATGCATCGATACATACATCGAATGTATCGATACATAAATGAAACATGTATCGATACGAAACTCGTATGTATCAATAAGAATTTTATTTTATTTTTTTAATTTTTTCTTTTCATTTCTTGATCAAAATTAGTCCATAGGACTCTTGTGACCCTTTGCACAATGTTATGAAGACATATTGCCCCTTTTTGTTGCTTTTGTATGGCCCTCGATTGCTTCAGCCACTGATCACAGGCTTCACCTCAGCTATGATGAATATGATGCAATGTTTTTTGGTTGTGACATGACTTTGAGTATGCAATATGATATGCTAAATGATATGCAAAATGAGAGAGCAAATTTTGGGGTGTTACACCTATTATGCGTTTGTTTTTGGAGATTTGAAGATCTTTTTATCCTTGATTTAGAGTTTATCATGGGATCATTTTTGTGGAAGTTTCTGATCTGATCCAGGCCCATTCAGAAAGCTCTATATACAGGTTGTTTAACCTAATTGGTTTCTGAAAGAAAACGATTGTGTTTTGTGAAGCTTAGTGCTTTTGAGATTTAGGGTTTTCTTGTGTGTGTGTGTGTGTGTTTTTTTGTGAGCCATTTTATTATCATTATGATATTAGGGTTGAACTGTGTTATTGAGTTGCATGTTGTCCACTCTAAGATTTTAAACATGCGCATTTGTTCTTGATTGAAGCTTATAAGCAATATCAAGTTTTTGTCATGGAAGAGTGTTCTTCTTTCTTTGTAAGATTTTGTTTGATTATCATGGTGTGTGATTGAGGGGGAGTGAGATGGGTTCTCTTATCTAAGAGTTCTTAGATAGAAATTGGATTGGGTAGTGATTAAGTGAAGAGTGTAAATATGGTGGTTTAACTCTGAATTGATAGTACTGATAGTGGATTTCCTTCCTGGCTTGATAGCCCCCAGAGTAGGTGAGTTTGCACCAAACTGGGATAACAATTACTTGTGTTACTGTCCCTTTTACTTTATGTTTTATTTATCTTGTTAATGTTCAGATATTAATGTCGTGACATCTCTTTCGACATCACATATCTGATACCAGAATTTCAAAAACAAACTAAGGAAATGCCTAAGTACAAACGTAAGAGAATGTGCATTAAAATGCACTGATTAGTCATGTAAAGAATGAAACAAGATATACTCAGAATTTGCAAACTCATGATCATCTGAATCTTTCAGGATTTGGTTACTACTAATATTCAGAAATCCACACGGCCATCGGAATTCTAATTACAAGGTAATATTTAGCTTAGTTAAAATGGGGCGTCAATAGATCGAGATCCTACTAGGGCTCTTTGACTTCTCTATGTCTATAACCTATTGATTTCTACGACGACAATTGGTCAAGATCCCACTCTTGCTCTGTTTACCATGAAAATTGATAAACAATTGTTGGTCTTCCAAAATATAGAAGTTTTGGTTACTCATAAGATCGATCAGATTGGTCCTAGGACATGTGATAACTGATTTTATATAAAGTCTGAAAAAATAATGAACACTTCGACAACGCTCATGATTAAAAATAGTTTGTTTTCGAATCTTAATGGAGTTGAATGTAAATAGACTAACGTCAAAAGAGTAGTAAAAATATAAAAAATAACTTGAACAAGTAAAAGATAAATTATTGATTAAAAAGACTTATTGAATTACATTTAAATGTAAAAATGGTGTTACAGCATACATATTATTCTAAATTATAAAAGAAATTTATTACTTCTCTATTATTATAATTTTGATTCTTCTATTTTATTTCTTTACACTCTATTTTAAATTAGAACAATTTTAATTTCTCTTATATTTTTGTAATGAAATTTGAGGATGTGTTTATTTTTAGTGTTGTATTAATTGTATTTTATTTATCTCTTAAGAATTGTTTTTATTATTTTCATTTTGTCACTAAAAATTGACTGACGAATCAATTTTTAATATTTTTTTATTTTTAAAGTCATATTATCATTTATCACATTTTACAAGTGGCATGTTATTTATAAATAAATAATTTTAAATACAGAAATGTGAAAGAAAAGAAAACTGTTGAATTTTAAATAGGAAGATTAGTTTCAAAAATGAATAAAATATGACTATTAAATTATAATTAAGCATATTAGTTTTCATTTGACTTGAATTTTTGTCTTTCTCATTGTTCCTTTTGTTTTATATATAAGTATCTATTAAAAAAAAACAAAATACAACATCATATTTTGAAAAAGAAACACCACCCTTAGTATTATTGATTGTTTTAAGATTTTACATGTAACATTGTAGTATATCTCATAAAAGTTTAATTTAATTTTAATTTATAAAACTATTATAGTCTATCCATTTTCTTATCAAATTAAAAAAAAAAATACAGTACAATGTATCATCAAAGTATAAAGTATATTAAAAAAAAACGTATACTAAAGGGTGTTAAATACGTGGTTGGAGCTAGGAAAATTTAGCCACATATATAAAATAAACAAACCGTCCCACGCAACTCCACACGATTTTTTATATATAAAGAAATGTTTGACTTTATGTTTAATTATTTTTATTCAAAATTTAATATTAAATTGTTTAGTGTCAGTATTTTATAACCATACATGCAAGGTAAATGCTTTTTTAATGCTAAGATAGTACTACAATCCTAATTATTTTTTAAAAATTCTATATATATTCCCATATTTAATACCATTGGTTCGTAAATAGGACCAAGTAATATATGTGCGTAAGATCATAATTTCCTTTATTTGTAAATTCTAATTTAAAATTTTCTTCTATAAAAAATATATTTGATTCAGTCATATTATATAAAATAAAAACTTGAAGAGATATTTTTTTAAACTAATTAAAAAATGGGACCATAGAGTATGCATTGTATAAAATGATTTACAATTAAATTCTTGTTATATTTATAGAAAAAACTAATTTTTAATTAAAATATTAATTTTTTTAATATTTAAAAAATTTAACTAATATATACTGTTCTGACCAGTGTAAAAAAAAATATTTACGGTAAATCATAATCGTTGAATGATAGAGTCAAACTATAGAACCAGTATCAGAGTTAACGCTATAAAATTTTGTACATTGAATAGCAGAAAAAGAAGAGACAGAAAAAAAGCTGAAAAAAAATAAATTAAGGTAAACGGAGTTATAGTATTATTATGGTGTTTCGAGAAACAATAATAATGACTATTGAATTGTTATGCATGCATTTTGCACTATCGTTATCTCTATGCGTGCGTGTATATTGTGTTTGTGTTTGTGCATTTTGCATGCACTTTCTCTCTCTATAAAAACCTCTCTCTTTCTCTCAGTATTTACGGTTACCATGTTGTTTCATTCCATTCGTATTCACCTTTTCATATTTTCTTCTTCTTCGATTCAGTCTTAGTGTCGAAGTTAAATATAAATTAACGTCGACTCGATTATCTATGTGCATGGTTTATGGTTGGTTACAACAGGATATAGAAAACACTACACAGTTGTTTTTGTTTTTTTAAGGTTGGTTCTGTTTTTTGTTTGTTCTGTTTATGTTAATCCTTTTGTTGTTTTAATCTTGAATTTTGAGACTTATAATCTAATATTTGTTTTTCTTTCATTTTTTGTTTTGTTCTAGTGTGTGGTTTTGTCTTGCAGAAATTTGAGGAATTTTAGGGTTTTGACTTTGATTTGGTCTGGATTCTGTTCAATATGGGGGTTGAAGTTTGCATGAATAGACTGTGTAAGGATGGTTTAAGTGGTGAATGGAAGAAAGGGTGGTCTTTGATGTCTGGTGGATTCGCAAAACTCTGCAACAAGTGCGGGTAAATTTCATTCCTTTCTCTCTTTCCATGAATTTGATTCTACAATGCTGTGGTTTTGGGGTTTTGACTTTACTGCTACTACTTTTTGTTATTGTTTATGGAGTTTGAATGAGTTGTTGTAGTTAATTTGACGCATTTGCGTAGTCAGCACACATCTATGATCATTGGATCGAAATTTAGGCGTCTGATATCGATCTAACGATCAGATATGTGTGTTGACTATGTAAATGGGCTAGATTGCTGAATGCGGGGTTAAGTTTCTTGTGAATAATTTCGGGATTTGACTTGAGTCATTTTATGAGATGAAATTGGATTAGTCAATAGTTTCAACCATTTTTCTTTTGTGGGTTTTCAAGGATTTGGATTCCTTGTATCCTCGCTTTTGCGAATCTCAGTCTTCTTTGGATGAAATGAAGATTAAACGACTAATATTAAGTTTTTTTTTTTTTTGTAATTTGAAGTCAAAATATGAAACACTCTGTCTTCCCTTTTTCTGCTTACAAATTCTCAATTTGTCATGTTTAGACTTGCCTATGAGAATTCGGTTTTCTGTGATATATTTCACCGTCATGAAGCCGGTTGGAGGGAATGCAGCAATTGCAACAAGGTAAAAAAAAAGCTATGTAAATTATACTCAAATCTCTTTTGTCTCTCTTGAACATTGAAGTTTAGTATTTGATTTGATTTGTTTTGCAGCCGATCCACTGTGGATGCATAGTATCAAGGTCGTTGTTCGAGTGCCTTGATTCCGGTGGTATAGGTTGTGTTAGCTGCATCAAGATTTCCCATTTTTGTCCGGTAAGATTAAGTTGAATATTCATCTCTGCCATTGTGACTCCTAAATTTTATCTATTCCTATTCTTGAGTGTTTTCTATGGATACAGGATACTGAAAAATCTAATAGGTTCACTCTATCGACCAAACACAATGCGAGTGATCGATATGCTGAACGTGCTGGCAAAGGAAACCTTTTGCAGTTGTGTAGAAGTGCTGAAGTTGGTGAGTCAAGCCGTTGGCCACGTGCTCAAAGAGACGGCATGGTTTCATGCAATGGTCCAAAAAGCGGAGAAGTTAAGTGTCGATTCAACAAAGAGGATCGAGGATACTTAAATATGATGAAACATTCTAATCATTTATCGAGGCTTACATCATCAGAAAGTAATCGACCAACATGGGGGGAGGCTAAAAATAATATAGATGAACTTCTTTCGCTGAAGATTTCTTTTTTTCAGCAAGAGCAAAAATCTCACTCTTTATTGACTAAACAGACGAAGAATGGGGTTACCATGAATCTCGAAGCAAATAAATGTTTGATTTCTCATGAACGCGTTGGCCGGCCACATGCTGATCTGAAAGGGAAAAGTCAGTTACTTTCTCGATACTGGCCAAGGATTACTAATCAGGAATTGGAGAAGTTGTCTGGGGAGTATCCTTTATAGTTAGACTCTATTCAGATAAGCTTAATTAAGTGCTTATGTATGAGTAATTTTTTCAATTCAAGCTATTTTCATAAGCTATCCTGAAGTACTTATGGAAATAAGCTGAAAACAGCGTATGAACATGCCATACACTGTTTCTATAAACTCTGTCAAATAGTCTCAGAAGTACTTATGCCATTAGAAAGGCTCAAATAAGTCATTTCGAACAAGCCTTTATTATTTTGGTCTATTACACATCTATGCATTTATAGTTTCCCTTGAACATTATCATCTCAGTTTGAAGTCTACTATAGTGCCCTTATTTGAGAAGGTGTTAAGTCCGAGTGATGCAGGTCGAATTGGTCGCCTTGTTCTCCCAAAAGCGTGTGCTGAGGTATTCATATGTGACTCTATTTTAAAGGTTTTTTATTAAAGAAATACATTTTCTCCTGTAATTTGGACACATGACGAATCCACGTATGAATTTCAGGCTTTTCTTCCTCCTATTTCGCAATCGGAAGGTGTTCCATTACAGTTCCAAGATTTGAAGGGGAACGAGTGGACTTTTCAGTTCAGGTTTTGGCCTAATAACAACAGTAGGATGTATGTATTGGAGGGCGTGACTCCTTGCATACAGTCGTTGCAATTAAACTCCGGTGATACTGGTATACATCAATCTAAGCCATGATTACTGCACATACTATGTTGTTCTCATTTCTCATGGTTATTCAAAGTTACTTGGTATTCTGTTTCGTGTCATTAATACGATCTTTTGCTGTAGTGACATTTAGTCGGATAGAATCTGGGGAAAAATTTGTACTCGGTTTTAGAAGGGCTTCGAATTCTATTGATACACAGGTTATGAGACGATTCTCAAATATACTATCTTAACTTTCTTTAGATGATTCATCTATGTTCTTCGGTTAGTTTTGAAAATATGATTAAAAGAACTATTATTTAAACAGGATGGATCTACATCAGCTCATTCAAACGGAATTTTGACGAAGGATACAAACTTTTCTGGTGGAACTAAGATTCTGAACTCATTAGGTAGTTTTTCTGATATTTTTCGAAAAATGAAAGATAACGGGGAACCGAACTTAAATGGACATTCAGAATCTCTGCGCTTGGGTAATGGGACTTCTGATTGGCTTAAAACCGCACATAGTAAGGCGGTGATAAATTGCGATCCATTGCAGACACTGGTTTCTGTTTCAGAAAAGAAAAAGGCTCGTAACATTGGGCCGAAAACTAAGAGGTTGCACATTCGTAGTGAAGATTCTGTAGAGTTGAGACTTACATGGGAAGAAGCACAGGACTTTCTTTGTCCTCCGCCTAGTGTCAAGCCAAACCTCGTGACAATTGAGGACCAAATATTCGAAGAATATGATGTAAGTCAGAAACTTTGAATGATATAATTTCGACTTCGGAGAATCATGCTCAAATATTGTTTACATGGATTATCTTTTTGACTTCTACTTAATTTTATTTAGGAACCACCGGTTTTCGGGATGAGAACTATAACCAATACTTGTCAATCTTCTACATCAGAGCAGCTCAGTCCAAAGGAAAAAGAAAATCTTCTGCGAACCAGAAAAGGTACGATTCTTTTATCTATTTTATATATAAGTTCTGTCGAAGTCTTGTTTATCGAAACACCGGTGGAAGCTGTTGATAATTAGTACATAATTAATTCTTATATTTTCTGGCTGCGCGTGGTCTTTTGCAGTTTCTAAAAAGAGAAAAATTCGCCAAAAGAGTAAGTCGATTGAACATGGCAAGCCATTAAGCCTAGAAGCTCTTGCAAGTGCAGCAATTTTCGGAGACAATCATTCTGAACTCGGAGAATCATCATCAGCCGGAGCCACCACCAAACATCCGAGGCATCGTCCTGGATGCAGTTGCATCGTGTGCAATCAACCGCCAAGCGGACAAGCAAAACATAATCCAACATGCACCTGCGTCCCCTGCGAGACTGTCAAGCGCCGATTCAATACCTATATGATGCGCAGGAAGAAAAACCAATCAGAATCATCTGAAGCAACTGCTTTCCAAAACTATCAAATGAATTGTAGAGACCAAGCAGATACAAGTGGCAGTGCATCAGAACACGATACAATCAACTCATCGGACGAGGAAAGCCTAAATGAAGGCCAGCTTGTGGTCGTTGAGCCGAATGCGGCGGGACAGTTAGATCTGAATTCTCATCCGAATCACGATGATATGGAAACGGATACATATGACAAGCCAGATTATGACTAACTAGTCATCAAGAAAGAACTAAGAAATTAGTCTTAAACTTAATTCTCAACTGAAGTTTAGATTACATTTATTTTCATTTTATTTAGGTAGTTTCACACCAATTTTATATTTTTCCTTTTCAAAAGAGATGGTTAAGATAGATTTTTTCTTATATTTAAAACAAAGTTATAGCTTTTCTAGTTTAGGCCGGACATGTCATGTTCATCTTGTTATATCTGTTGTTTTCATGTTTGATTGGTGGAAAATATGTTACTTTTATTTAAGTACTTCAAATAATTGACTTAATGTCTCTTAAAAAGCAACAACCTTTTATTAAAAAAAAGTATATTTATCAGAAAAACAAAGATAAGAGCCAATTGGTATCTATGAATTGAATCTAATGTATTCTTAGGTAAACATTTTAATTTTCGACCGGCCTTATAAGAGGCAATGTTTTGTCTATATATGATCGTCTTTGTTTCCAATGTAACCAAAATCACACGTCTAAAAACATCCTTTTGTGTCACCCTTTACCTTAAAAATTCCAATTCTATCATTGTCATTATCATATATAATATTGTTGTGGTCTTATCTATAACCATATAACATAAGGCAGTTCTATATTATATAACACCTAGTTATAGCCTAATTAAATGTACTTGTGCTTAACATAGAATTTTTCTAATGGATGAAAAACCAATTTTGCTTGATCTTGAAACATTGTACCTAGGAATCCCAGATGAATCTGTTAACCTTACTTTTCAAGACCTTGCTAATGTGAAGACGACAACAAGTAATCAACATGTTTCAGAAGTTGCTAGCAATATTCCAACAAGGGCGAATTCGTCATCGGCATCGCCTTTACCCTCCCTAGCCAAAATACCTAGTCTTGACTTTAGCAAAGGCTTAGAAGCTTCCATTCAACACAACCAACATCATCATCATCATGATATTGGCCGTGTTGGCTCGCCGTGGGGTCATTTTGGGCAACGACTAGAGGAGAATCGTGGACATGTCCGTGTACATGATCCTCCTCAATTTAGTCATACAAGTGGAGGTGCAAAAAGTCCTCGGGATACAAAGAGTCCTCGATCGATGACTAGTGGAGATGATCATTCGATGTATAGTATGAGCTATGAAGATGTGAGTATGGCGTCTGGAAGAGGCGGTGGTGGACGACGACGACCCGGAATTCCTCACTCTAAGATTTGCACCATTTGTAGTACCTATGTTTATGTCTTCCGCACTAGATGTTTGGTATGTCAACAAGATTTCTCATGCTTCCTTTTCTTTTCAATTTTTTTCTAAAATTTGGACGGAATATATCTATACATCATTTCTTACGAGTTATTGATTTATAAATATCAACAATGTATTTATATTAATATATAAATATAAATAAATATTATCGTTAGAGATTGAACCTTAAACCAACAACTTAGTCATAACTGCATGACCTAATAATTTAGTAACAATACTGATAACGGTGTACGGATGCAGGTATGTGGCCGAGTTTATTGTTGCAGATGCGTGAAGCTAGGAATGGGAGAGATGGTTGAAGGAAGAAAATGTATAGAATGTCTTGGATTGAAATTCAGCCAAAGGTACATAGAAAGAGCAGGGAAGGTAGGGTGTTGCAATTGGAGGTATCCAAAAACAATGAAGCAAGTTGAACTCATTTGTGCAGAAAAAGGACCAAGAAGGAGTAGAAGATCACATACTCAAAGTGGTGTGACAACTCCAAGATCAAAAAGTCCTATAACACCAAGAAGCCCTATAGCACCTAGAAGCCCTCATGCTATTGGTAATAGCAATGAACACTCTTTTGTCTTGTCTTCATCTTTTTCTCCTTTCTCCCCTCATCATAATAACCTCCCTTTTTAAAAGTTATTTACAAGTTCTATAGTTTCTCATGAGACATGAGATAGTTTTTTTTTTTTTCAAAATAATTATTTGTGTTACATTTTATTGGATGTTGTTTAATTTAATTTGTTCTTAGTATTATTACTTGTAAGACTATTGATTAATATTTTGATTCTATGATGTTATTTTGCAAATTTACATTAATATACTCACATGTTGTTACTTGGAAGCATCTATTGCATATGTGTTTTCTAAATCTAAACGACAAAGGGAAGTTGTCATAACAAAGGACAAAGAAAAAATGTTAAATTGTGTAGCTAATAAAGTTGAAGGAATTCAAGCTCCGGCAAATAAACGACGGTTCCTAATTAAACTTTTATATTAATGAGGAATAAAAATGAGAAGTGTTTTTGTATTCCACTTAGGTCGGAAATGAGTCGAGTCGAGTTGAACTCGTCTCAGCTCAACTCGACTCGTTAAGAATTAGTTCAGTTTAAATCTCGATTTGAGTTCGATACAAATTTTTTTTTAGACTTAAACTCAACTCATTATAAATTTACGAACAACTCGATTCAACTCGTTAGATTCAACTCATTAGATTCAGTTCATTTGATTCATCGACTTAAAAGTCAATTTTTAAATCTATTTTTTATATAGTTGACATTTTAAAAATAATATCATTTTAAAAAGAAAGTATTAAAATAAAATAAAAGTTATTAGATTGAAATTTAATTTTATCTAAAAAATCTACTAATTCAAAAATTAAATAATTTATATGTTAATTTTATTTGTATAATTATTTTTATAAGTATTTTACTCATTTGAGAATATAAATTATCAAATAAATACGTTAGATTAAAATAAAATATAAGGCTAAAATTTATATTACATATTTAAATATATTTTTTAAGTCAATATAATTCTTCTCATATACAATCAAGTTGGTTCATAAACCTAATGAGTTGAACTATGTATAATTTAAATTTAACTCATTTAGTTAACGAACTTAGTTTTTCGCTCATATTCAGCTCATTAGGCTCATGAACCAAGTTCAACGAACTAATTGTCGAACCGAATTTCAAACTATTTTTAAGTTGGCTCGGTTCATTGTCAGTCCTAATTCCATGTAATCATTGAGAATTTTCAAAAAAGACATTTAAGAGAGGAAGATGGATTGACCGAGGACATGTTAATTGTAACACCCCGAATTTTCTCCATCATTTTTAATAAATAAAATAGAACAAATCAGAGTAAAATTTTATTCTCAATTCGAGATGCTACTTTCAACCATTCAAATCATGCTCTTATAGCTTTTGATACAGAGCATGAAATAGAAAATTTATTCAAATTAGGCAGCTGAATAACTAAACGGTAATGTCATCATTAAAATTAAAATAGTTTGAAAACTTCCAAAATAATACCAACATGTTCCAAACATAACAAATGAAACTAAAATAACAAAACAACGTTTTCGACTCCCATGTTACATATCAGAGTGAACGTCACGACCTCGACCACGACTACCCCTGAGTGTCTGCATGTTACCAACATAGAGGTAACATTCAAACAGAAGGGATGAGATTCTTAAATCAATTAAAAGAGAAAAATGATATAAATATAAGGCATATATCACATAAATACAACACCAACATACTTATCACAACAAGAATCGCAACCCAACTACACATCCACAACAACATATACATCTACATCACACATATCAGCAACAATGCATGCAAATGAGACTCAACCATAGACTCAATGCATGTGGTACCAAGAATCGATCTTTATTTCATGATCAAGTTCCCGTCGAAACTCTCGACCCTTTACCATGGTCCAGTGCAACCCCTCTTTCACGATTACGTCATCGACCTTTATTGCATGGTCCAATGTGACCCCTATTTCATGATCACACCCTACACCGTGATTGAACACAATCACCTCACCAACAACAACAACATGCAACAACAACGACAATATGAAACAACAACAACAACAATATGCAATAACATTTCATCCATATTTGTTCTCATACAAACGATTTTAGGTCAACAACACATACACAACTGAACATACATCATATATTCACAAGAGTCACACAACAATTTTCAACTTTAACAAAATGTACATACAACTTCTATAAATCTGCTCACACTGCATCAACAACATACCAACCCTCCTAAAACATAAAACAAGATTTCTTTATGAATTTTAATGAATTAAAAACTCAATTTCTCACTCCCAGGTCTCGCTAAGTGACCCTCTTGCTCGCTGAGCAAGCAAGCTACTGCCTTGAAGAGGCAAAAATTTCCAACAGCTCGCTAAGCGAGCAAGGCGAAATAGACAGAAAAACCCTACAATTTATGCACTTCTCCTCTGCGATTCTCACCCTAAAGTAGTGTATAATATCAGCCCTAATCATTATTTTCCACCAGAACATTCACATCTAACATTACCAACACAAAAATACAAATCAAACCTCATGAACTCCTCAATTTCATATCACATTCATCAGTTTATTAATCACCCTATCCCACTAACACACCTAAGAACATCTACCCTAACATTTATAACATAATACCCTTAAAAGATGAAAGAGATCTCACCCTTACCTTAATTCGATGAAAAATCCCTTCCTTCCTCACGAATTTCTTGCTTCTAGCCTTTCTCCTTTTCTCTCTTCTTCACGCTCTTCCAACTTTCACGATCAGTTTTCACGAATGATTCCCAAATTCTCCTAATTTCAAACATAACCCTTGGACCCCTAATATTAGAATCCCTATTATGCCCCCACTAATTCCTAGTCTAATTACTATACTGCCATTTCTCTTTTTTTCTAATATTATGAATTAATCTAATATAATATTCCACAACTTAATTAATTAATTCCAAATTAGAAACTTAGAATAATTTAATTATTCTTCTCAACACATCATCAAGTCTTACGGTATTAGTCCAATACTTCCCCTACGACTAAATTTACTCTTCACCACGGGTACACAACACGTGACTATAGCGCCACCACACACAATTAATCACAATGGTTCACACAATCATACAAATATACGAAATAAATAAATAAACAACGACTTAAATAAATTAGGGCGTTACAACTCTCCCCCATTTGAATATTTTCGTCCTTGAAAATTACCTACTACAAAAAGATTTAGATAAGACTCCCGCATTTTAATCTTCAATTCCCACATCATGTACCCACTAGAAGCACCTCCCCATACCACCTTCACGAGGACAATCTCTTTTCCTATCAACTGCTTCACTTTGCGATCATCGATACCCTCAGGTAAAGCCTCAATAGTAAGCATATCCCTTACTTCCACCTCATCCATCGGTATCACATGTGACGGATCCGGAACATACTTTCGAAGCTGCGAAACATGGAATACATCATGCAAATGTGACAACCGCGGCGACAACTCTACCATATAAGCATCTGACCTAACTCTTGTCGAAATCTGATACAGACCAATGAATTTCGGAGTGATCTTATTCGACTTAAAAGCACGTTCAACGCCCATTACCGGAGTAACTCTCAAAAATACATGGTCTCCCACTTGAAATTCAAGATCTTTCCTTCTCTTATCGTGATAACTCTTCCGTCAACTTTGTGAAGTTTTCATCTTCTCTCGAATCAACTTCACTATCTCAGTGGTTTACTGAACAATCTCAGGTCCAAGCATTATACTCTCACCTGATTCATGCCAACACAAAGGTGTTCGACATCTTCTACCATACAATGCTTCAAAAGGTGGCATTCCAATACTGGAATGATAATTATTATTGTAAATGAACTCAATCAATGATAAATGATTATCCAAAGCACCTCCTTGTTCAAGTACACAAGCTCTCAACAAATCTTCCAAAGATTGTACAATCATTTCCGTCTGCCCATCTGTTTGCGGATGATAAGCGGAGCTCAACCTCAACTTCGAGCCCAACGCCTCTTGCAAACTCCCCCAAAATATATAAGTGAATCTCGGATCTCTATCCGACTCAATGCTCAACAGAATCCCATGCAATTTTACGATCACACAAATATAAATTTTGGCCAACCTCTGTAATGAAAAGCTAATACCAATCGGAATAAAATGTGCCGATTTCTCCAGTCGATCAATGATTACCCAAATTGCATCATTCCCTCTAGGAGTATTAGGTAATCCCATCACAAAATCCATAGAGATGCTATCCCATTTCCACTCTGAAATATCCAACGGTTGCATCAAGCCAGCAGGTTTATGATGTTCCACCTTCGACTTCTGACAAGTCAAACAAGTGTACACGAAGTGAGCTACGTCACATTTCAATCCAGGCCAACAAAATATCTTTTTCAAATCCTGATACATCTTTGTATCTCTCGAGTGCACACTCAAACTACTTATGTGACATTCTTTAAGAATCATTCTTTTCAGTTCTGGATCTTCAGGAACACAAATTCGCTCACAAAATCTCAACACATCTTGATCATCCACACGAAAATCACCATTTCCCGCGCGCTCATCTCTAACCATTAAGTTTACGAAACTTCACATATGACTTCTGGATCTCTCTGATATTAGCGAGAAAATCATTGTTAATCTTCAACATTCCCAGTTTCACACTATACGATGTCTTCTCACAGACCAAACTCATGTCTCTGAATTGCTCGGTCAACTCTAACTCTCTCATCATCATAGCCGACATATGAATTATTTTCTAACTCAAAGCATCTACTACGGCATTAGGCTTTACCGGGGTGATAATTCAAGCCGAAATCATAATCCTTCAGAAATTTCAACCAACGTCTCTACCTTATATTCAGTTCCTTTTGGTCAAACAGATACCTCAAGCTCTTATGATCACTAAACACCTCGAATATAGAACCATAAAGATAATGTCTCCATATTTTTAGTGCAAACACCACTGCTGCCAACTCCAAATCGTGAGTAGGGTCATTCCTCTCATGAACCCTCAACTGACGTGAAGCATAAGCCACCACTTGGTTATTCTGCATCAATACTCTTTCTAAACCCATCAGAGAAGCATCACAATACACCACAAACAGCTCATCTGGTTTAAGTAAAATCAAAATTGGAGCTGTAGTCAATCGCTTCTCCAGCTCAACGAAGCTTCGCTCACAATGAATATCCCACACAAAATCCTTACCTTTACAGGTTAACTGGGTCAACAGAAGAGATATCTTCGAAAACCCCTCAATGAATCTTCGATAATAACCGGCTAATCCCAAAAAGCTTCTGATCTCGGTCATCGACTTCGGAGATTCCCATTGAATAACTACATCTACCTTGGATAGATCCATTGCAATACCATTACTCGAAACGACATGACCAAGAAAACTCACCTCTTCTAACCAGAACTCACACTTAGATGACTTCGCATAAAGCTTCTTATTCGTCAAAACTTGTAATACAATCCGTAGATGTTCCACATGTTCTTATTCTGACTTAGAGTAAATCAAAATATCATCTATGAAAACAACTACAAACTGATCAAAGTACTCATGGAAAATCCGATTCATATACTCTATAAATACGCCAGGTGCATTAGTAACTCCAAACGGCATCACCACATATTCATAATATCCATACCGAGTCCTGAAATTTGTCTTATGAATATCCTCATCCTTTACACGTATCTAATGATAACCCGACCTCAAGTCAATCTTGCTAAGCACCCGCGCACCCACCAATTGATCCATCAAGTCATATATTCTTGGAAGTGGATACTTTTTCTTGATCATCACTTTATTAAACTGTCTGTAATTAATTCATAATCTCATATTGTCATCCTTCTTCTTTACCAGCAACACCGGAGCTCCCCAAGGTGACACACTTGGTCTCACAAACCTCTTCTCTAACAACATTTATAATTGTTTCTTCAACTCCAATATATTTGACGTCGACATGTGATACAGAGCTATAGAAATAGGTCTGGTACCAGGTACAAGATCAATACTAAACTTTACTTCCCGTTTCGGAGGTACATCAACGATATAATCCGAAAAATACTTCTGGAAACTCTCTCACCACTTGTAACTCATTCATTATAGAATTATTCTCAACCACCAAGGATGCAAACAAAGCCAACACTTGAGCTTCTTCATCCAAAAGCTCTTTCAACTCTTTAGCAGATAAGTAAACCTCTTCTTTCTCTTCTTCCGGAGCAACGAATCGCACAGTCTTATTGTAACAGTTGATATGAACATGGTTGGACTCCAACCACTTCATTCCCAAAATCACATCAAGACCCTCCAGTGGCAAAAAAAACGAGGTCAACACTAAAGTCCTTACCATAAATCGATAAAGGACACTGCAAACAAACCAGAGAAGTAGTCATTGATCCCTTCGCAGGAGTTTCGATAACCATTCCTCCTTTCATCGAAGAAACAACAAGATCTAATCTTTTCACACAATCAGCAGCAATAAAATAGTGTGTTACACCAGTATCAACCATAGCAATCAAAGGCGTATCATTAATTTATCAAATACCTCTAATTAGTCGATCCTCACTGGAAGTCTAAGTTCCTGTCAAAGCAAACACTTTCCCTCCAGTCGAGGCTTTCTTCAGCTTCAGGCAATGAGTGTTGATATGGCATTTCTCTCCACAATTATAGCTAGTCACCATGTTAGTTTTGCAATCTGCGATCAAATGCCCAGGTTGTCCACACCTATAACAATTTAGAGGAACATAAGTTCCTCCCCCACTTTGCTTCTTGTCGTTAATAATTCTTTGCTTACCTTTATCAGCCGGAACGACATAAGGATTTGCACGGTGCATCTGTTTCTTTCCTCTCCTCTCAGCCAAACCTTTGAAATTCTCTGATCGAGCCTTTCTATCTTCCTCAAAGATCCTACAACAGTCAACCAAATCTTAAAATATTTTGATCATTTGATAGCCAATCGCCTGTTTGATCTCAGACCTCAAACCACTCTCGAATTTCACACACTTCGAGAACTCAGCAGTCGCCTCACTATGATGCGGATAGAACTTGGCTAAAATGAAAACTTGGCAACATACACTACCACTGACATGCTACCCTGCTTCAATTCTAGAAAATCTATTTATTTCTTCCCTCGAACATCTTCAAGAAAATATTTCCTCAAAAACTCCCTCGTAAACATAACCCAAGTGATTGCCTCACCTGACACTTCACATCGTTGTTGAGTACCGACCCACCAATCATCATCTTCTCCTACCAGCTTATGAGAATCCAACCGAACATTATGTGCTTCAGAACATTCCATCACCCAAAAGATCCTATCGATCTCTTTTATCCACTCTTGCGCCCCATCTGGGTCATGCTTTCCCTTGAAAGTAGGTGGATTGTTCTTCCGGAATTCATCATTCTCGCTGTTCCCAGCATTCAATGGATTCTGCACAGCTTAAGCCATAGCCTGCATAGCGGCAGCAAGTGCAGCGTCATTCCTTCCAACCGTTCTCAACTACTAAGCAACAACAACAAGAAACAACGGTCAAAACACCTATACAGATAATGATTGACTATCATGGACCTAAACTACGACAATGACAACAACTCAACTACTCGACAACTTGGTCGGATAGACCAGCCTACTCTGATACCAATTGTAACACCCCTAATTTTCCCCGTCATTTTTAATAAATAAAATACAACATATAAGAGTAAAATTTTATTCTCAATTTGGGATGCTACTTTTAACCACTCAAAACATGCTCTTAAAGTTTTTGATACATAACATGAAATGAAAACTTTATTCAAGTTAGGCAGCGGAAAAAATAAACGGTAATGTCATTATTAAAATAGAAATAGTTTGAAAATTTCCAAAACAATACCAACATGTTTCAAACATAACAAATGAAACTAAAATAAAGAAACAACGTTCTCGACTTCCCATGTTACGTATCAGAGCGGACGCCACGACCTAGACCACGACTACTCCTGAGTATCTGCATGTTACCAACATAGGGGTAGCATTCAAAGAGAAGGGTGAGATTCTTAAATCAACTAAAAGAGGAAAATGATATAAATATAAGGCATATATCACATAAATACAACAACAACATACATATCACAACAAGAATCACAACCCAACTACACATCTACAACAACACATCAACAACATATACATCTACATCACATATATCAACAAAATTGCATGCAAATGAGACTCAACCATAGTCTCAATGCATGTGGTACCAAGAATCGATCCCTATTTCATGATCCAGTTCCCGTCAGAACTCTCGACCCCTTTTCCATGTTCCAGTGCAACCCCTCTTTCATGATTATACCCTCTGTAATACCTCAAAATTTGCCCTCTCATTTCCTCAACATTTTGCATAGCATTTTGCATATATGGATTCATAAAATAACCAAAAACATTGCATCATATATAGCATAGCCGAGGCGTGGGTATGTGATCAATGATCGGAGCAACCGAAAGTTATGAAGAGGCTACCGAAGGGCCACAAAGCTTCTCAACCTTGTGCAAAGGGTTCACAATATCCCACAAGTCTTCACTTGAAGCCACAAGTCATGGAAAGTTTTGGTTTGATTGAAGGAGGCAAGCAGTGCAATACTTCTTGAGGGAAAAGAGCCGAATTAGGGTTTCATTTCTACAGGGCTGCTACATAAATTTTTGAGTCGAAGTGGATTTCTTTGACTTATATACGATGTCAAGTGCCTAGGGTTCAAATCTCGTCCACAAATTCATTTTGGAAGGGGTTCGACTGACCGGACGACGGAAAATCGAGGAATTGGAGAAAAGGCAATCGGGCTAGGTAAAAAGGGTCGACTCCGGACTTTTAAGATCGAGATCGTGAAATTAGGGTTACAATGATCCTATGGTTCAAACTTGATCAAGAAATGATGGAGGAATCATAGAAAAACCAAAGAAAAATCATTTGAAAGGTAGTTAGTTTCACCATTTCCCTCCACCTTTCCTTCCACTTTCTTTCCACACTTCCTTTCATTCTTTCCATCTCATTTTTCCACTTCAATTCCACTCCATTTCCCTTGGAAACTTCCACCACCTTCCACCATCTTCTAGAGTGTTCCAAGGAATATTCCAAGGAATATTCCAAGGAATATTCCCTTTTCCAACCCTAACCCTAACTAACTTCCAAACCTAATTTTGGATCCCAAACCTAATTTTTGGGCCCCAAACCCAAACCTAGCTCCTAGCCTAATCTCTATATAACCATTAATCACTTCCTTGAGAGAGGTTCCCACAATTCCAAATTTTTCACTTTTTTTCATAATCACTTTTTCTCTCTCACTTTTCCTCCATTTTCCCTCCTTTCACCAAAGCTTCTTTGAATAAGCTCTTCAAGTTTCACATTGAAACTTGAAGATCTTGAAGCTTAAGCCTCCAACCTCCATTAATTGTGGATCGTAGAAGAAGAAGCTAGTGATTTTGTTGAAGATTTCGGCTTATCGGAAGTGTGTAAAGATTCAAGCATCAAGAACGCATTTATTTTGCGGTTTCTCGGTTTTCGGTTTTCTCTTCGATTCAAGCTCCGATTATTGCAACAATTACCGAAGCACTCCTCCGCTTCGTAGGTTGGTGATCTTAATCACTTCTTCTTTAAGTTATTCTCTTCATCTCGCCACTTTTGGCATTCTTTAATTGCTTTTTTTCGCTTTGCTTGAAATTGTTCCGTTTCGATTATGTTTATTTGTGATTTGTGATTTTTGTTGATTTAAAAGTTTAAGGTGTTAATAGATGTAGGTGCTAGCATGTGTAAATAAGCTCAAAATAAGTAGAAATTAGTGTTAGCATGTTCCTAGGTATGTTAGGGATCATTAGAAGTGATTTTGTGGCTAAAAGCACTTATTTTAAAAGCTTTTTTTCAATTCTGTTCAGTGTTAACCGGTTAACGCATTGGGTTAACCGGTTAACGCATGCGTTTTGCCACAAAATGCTTCTGTTTTAGGTCCGTTAACCGGTTAACCCATATGGTTAACCGGTTAACGCTGTTGAATTTTGGATTCTTAGCTTATTTGAGTGATCAATCTTGCTTCCTAGTGCCTTTAACGTTCATACATGTTTAGGTAGTGATTTTAGGGAATTTTTGAGTCCATTTACAGTAGCTTATTCCCCCATTTCGAGTCGTTTCGACACAATTCCGTTTATGTCGCATATTATGTGTTTTTTGTGTTCTTTGTGTATGGCTTGAGTTCTTGCATATTGTTGCTATGTTCATGCATCATTAGGTATGTAATAATCATGTTGCATTCTGTTTTTACATGTTTCACATTGCATTAAATCATTTTGCATTTCATTATGTTGATGTATGTTGCATTTTGCATAATCATATATATGTGCATTTGGTGGCATTTGTTTGCATGTTTGATCATAGCATGTTATCAATTCAATTCTGAATTATGCATTGAGTTTAGTATGTTTGTTGAGCCATCATATTGCATGTTCATAATCAATCATCATCATGTTCATATGCATGTTCATGTGCCACATTTTGCATACTTGTTGCATAATCCACATGTGATGCATTCTTGAATAATCCTAAAAAATGTTCATGTTCTTCCATTTAGGTATGTTGATCCATGTTAAAATGCATGTTCATGTGGAAAGTAATGCATGTTTTATTGAGTTTGTGTATAAAAAATGAAAATAATCAATTCTGAATTTTGCATTTCATAGCTGTTTTTGTATATAGCTGCTGTAAAATTTGTTTGTTGTGTGCATGATGTATTTGACTTTCTACACCTACTTTTTCATGTTGCATGCTGGCTGTAAAAAAGCTGGTGGGTGTTAGGCTTAGTTTCATAGCTGTTTGTGTATTAAGGGGCTGTAATAGGTGTTGTATTTTGGTTTTAGCATTTTTCTAGTTCCTTTAGGATTAAAATAGAGTCTAGTTTAGGTCTAAGGTGCCTTAGAATTTAATTAGGATTTAATTAATGTGTGTTTGCCTTATTCTTTTTAATAAAAATGTGCATTAACACTTGTTTTGTAGTGGGGAAGATTGAGGTAAGTTTACTCCACTTTATCCTTTATTTTTTATGCATTTCTTTTAGGCTTTTTAATTCATTTTTCCTTCCATGTTTGTGATTGGTAGGATTCCCCATTGTTAGGACCAACTTATCTTCCTTAGGAAGTAAGTTGCATCCTTTTTCCTTTTTTTCTTTTCCTTTTTCCATTAGGAATAGAAAAACCTCACTAACCATTAGGATCTCCCTTTGTGCATAATACATTAGGATTGAGTCTTAGTCCCTTAGATTTTTCCTTTTATCAACTTGAGTCATTCTCTTTCTCATCTCAAAAGAAAAGCAATAAAACACTTAATAAAAACCGAACAATCTTGTACGACACGAGACTTTGTTGCGGAGTGTTTATACGCGTCCTGTTTCGGGGCGAGGTGTAAATACTTCCCGCGATGGATAGGTCTTAGTACAAGACAGTTCACAAACAAATTCAAAAACACTTCTTTTAAAAAGACAAAAAACAAACAATAACCGACTATCCTGCGGGAACTTCTTCTCTCATCTCATTCACTCACATCGCGAACTCGCGACTACTTGTCTCGCATGCAAGACGGTTAACGCACTCGTACCAGACGAGCCTGCAACACCTGAGCATAGACATACGCAGTTCCAGCTGTAAAAAACACAAACAAATAGTTCCCGCCTAGGTTAGGCGAACTACGTCGACTCTGATCCTCATTATCCCGATGAGGTACGTAGGCAGCGGGGTAGGGCCCGTTCGAGCACATTCTTTATTTTCCCTACATTTCCCCCTTTCTTTTCATTCTCATTTTAGTTCATTTCTCATTTTCCATTCCCTTTATTCCAGTAGCGGTTTTATTCAGCAGCATTCGTATTTTCTCACCCTTTGAAACAAAATAAGCAAGCGTGGATCCCGTCGGGTACGACGGACGATCTGGGGTGCTAATACCTTCCCAGGTCGTAAATGACTCTCGAACTCAGATCTTTGGTTCGCAAGGCCTCGTCCTTTCCTTCTTCCTCAGGTTTGTGCAACATTACCTTTCCCATTATTTCGGGATAAAAATGTCTGGCTGGCGACTCTAACCTTTTCCGCGCCACTTTCGCGTTTGTACTAGGATGAAAATCCCGGGAGCGACAGCTGGCGACTCTGCTGGGGATCGAACCCAGAATCTCTGGTTTCCCTTGTAGAGTCAATCCTAGCGCTTGTTTGGTTTTGCTTCTTTGGGTGTTTGTTTGCTGTTGTGTGCTTTAGTTTAGCTTTACTGTTTTATTTACAGTTTTATTTACAGCTTTACTTTATCGCATTTATTCACCGCTTCCAGTATTTTATTTTCCATGCATCATATTATACTGGACTGTCTGGCTATGCTGGTTTTCATTTTTTCTGTGGGTGGGAGTTACTGTGAGATAAGCCAAATACCCGGCTTGAGTGCACCATAGGATTAGCGTGGACAGACATTGTACTCTTATGGTATCTCACCATGATGGGTGGCGATGTGTTCCACACCCAGATTGCGACCGTCTTGGAACTATTCTGTGTGGGGATTACCTCACTTCAGGGTACGACCTTGATAGTTATGTGCATCTGGTGACCGCTCTTCGAGGACCTTAATGGAAACACCCCTCCCCAGTGATGACAGTGGCAGACCACATTTGTTGGCAAACCCACTCGCATACGAGGGTCCATTGGGAACTCGCATAAGATGGCCTGGTTCTCTCATAGGAATTCAGTTAAAGCAAACTGTTCGTATGACGATAGTATTGTACCCTTCGGGATGAATGTACTATTGTTTCTCGATTCAGTGCTTGAAGCTGGAGACTTATGAGGGATGCTTGTTTTTCCGGACTCAACTGAGACCTCCCTGAGTAGTACATAATGCCAAACCGATTCCCTGATCTGGTCATGAGCCATTTCTCGGAGATGGTGAACGTATTATTGCTATTCGGCTTTGAGAGTCCGTGATGTTGACCCGAGTAGCAATACTCGTGAGATTGGGAGGGGTTTACAGGTTTGCAGGAACCCTGGTACCTTCAGCATACCCACTTTGCCTTTGGTTCAGTTTTGTGATCTGGATTTCTGTTCTTAAGTTATGGACCCCGGATCAGAGGGATGATTATTGTGATATCTGGATTTTGAGACTGTGCACCGACACCTGATTATATGATTGGCACATCACAGACACTTCACTGATCACATGCCTTGCCTTGCATAAACATCATATCATCATTAATCATTTGTGTTTCTTTTATTCTCAGGGTTTGCATTATTCCCGGTTCCTGGTCATATCTTTGCTTCAGAATGGAAGACGTCAGAAAGAAGAATATTTTCTACAAGTTTTTTGATACCAAAGTGGACTTGCTCAAGCAGATGGTGTCTCTCATTACCCCGGGTCATTTGGATTTCTTTAAACAGCAGTATGGTGATATTTTGGATATGGTTTTCAGCTTGGATAGTTCACAGAAGAGTGCCATTCATACTTTGCTACAGTACTATGATCCTAGACTCCGATGTTTCACATTTCCGGATTTCCAGCTAGGTCCGTTGCTAGAAGAGTATGTTGAGATTCTAAGACTACCGATTCAGGATCAGATTCCGTTCAATTCAGAGATGACAAGACCAACTCACACTGTCATTGCTAAGGCTCTTTATTTGAGCCCATCAGAAGTATCTGCTAATCTGGTTTCCACCAAGGCCGGGGTGCTTGGTTTTCCCTTAGAGTTTCTGGTCAGAAAAGCTGAAGAGTGTGCCGTGGAAAAGCAGTGGGATTCAGTTTGCGCTATCTTGGCATTATCTGTGTATGGGATAGTTTTGTTTGCTGATATGGACAAGTTTGTGGACATAAATGCAATTCATTTGTTTGTGTTGAAGAATCCGATACCTACTCTCCTGGGTGACTTGTATTATTCGGTGCACTATAGGAATGAGAAGAGACGAGGTGGCTTGGTTAGATGTTGTGCTCAGTTGTTCTACACTTGGTTTATGAGGCACATTCCTATTGCTGGAGTGTTCACGGATCCCAAAGTAATCTGGTCGCAGGAGCTCAATACATTGACTGCCAAAGACATCAGATGGTTCACTTTAAGGTTGAAAGGAAAAGAGCTTATCTCCAGCTGTGGAAAGTATCCTAATGTTCCTCTCTTAGGAGTAGCTGGTTGCATTAACTACAACCCCATACTCTTGAGAAGACAATTAGGGTACGCTTTAAAGAATGTTCCCAAGGATTCAGAGTTGGATCAGGCTTTCTATTTTCCTATGAAGGATAATCTCTCATTGGTGCGGGAGGCTGCAGGTGCTTGGAAAACGGTTATTAAGAAGGGTATAGATCGTTTGGGCAGGAGCAACAATCAAATGTTTCCCGAGTTTGAAGCGTGGGTAAGAGAAAAAGCTCAAGTGACTCTAATCCCTTTCTCTGCACCGTTACCACCACCTACTACGGTGCCTTTGGAAGAATATCAGAAGTTAGAAGCTTTGGTTAAGCAACTGAGGGTTGAAAATCAAGAGGCTCTTAATTCTTGTCAAGCGCTGATGATCCAAAACCGTCAATTGAAAGATAGAGCTGAGCAAGCCGAGGAGATAGTCCGTCTTAAGCAGAAGGGTTTTGAAGATAGAGAGCTCTACTTCCGAAAGAAAGGTTTAGCTGAGACTCATAAGATGGCCCAGCGCCGAAGAGAGAAGAAGGATCTTGGTGAAGCCAATGAAGCTGTTACTTTATGGCAGGAGAAATGGGACGAGAATCTGAAGAAACAAAAGGAGTTAGACGCCAAGCATAAACAGGAAGTCAAAAGTCTTCAGGATTCTTTAGATGGGCAGAAAGAACTTCTCAGGAAAGCTTATTATCAAGAGGAGGATCGTATCCGGCGCGTAACAGAAAGCCAGCAGGCACTGAAGGAAGCTCAAAAGGAGATTGAAGACTTGAAGTTGAAAGCTGAGGTGAAAAGGTCGAAGGCCGAGTCGAGTCAAAGCAAGGAGAATGAAGCAGCATTTCTACAGCAGATCGAGGAGTTACACGCTTCTTCTGATACGAGGGACCTCCTCGTTCATAAGCTCATCCAGGAGCCCGGTCATCCAGATGTGGTTCAGCTGTTCCAGAGCGTCAAATGCCTTAGCTGGAGATTGAAAGATATAGAGTTCCCTAGTGTGTAATTTCGTATTGTTGTACTTGGATTACCCACAGACTTGTTGTGGGATTCCTTATATGTGATGTACTTTTGTTATTGTGATTGGCACCCTTCAGGGACTTTTGTATTTTCAGACTCCAGTTTATATGATTGATTTGTTCCGGATTTCTTGTTTGTTATTTGCACCGACACGGGGTAATGAGCACCAATTCTTCACAGCCGTCATTATGTCTGAATATCATTTGGGTCTTCTTCCCAATTCTTATCTTCTTAATGCCAGGACCGGACACAGTAAGATACTCGGGAATAAAAGGAACACATTGCATTGCATACGCATCATTTGCATTTTGTCTTTGTCTTTGCAGGTTTTTCTTCGGGATGTCTAATTTATCTGTGTTCATCAGGCAAAGATTGCGAGGGCCGCCAAGACCCGGTACATTCGACAGAATATTCCTCATCGGTACGCAACACGCAGTAATCAAAGAACAGCAATGGACGCCATGCAGACAGAACTCAACGATGTCCGTACCAAGATGGCAGAATTTGTGACTCTGATGCAGGGGATGGCCCAGGGGCAGCAGGAGCTGAGAAATGCAATTCAAGGGTTAACTCCTCCTAACACTAATGCTCAGGCAACTACTTCCGGCGGACTAGGGGCTCCTCCCAATACCAACAACGGTACAGGTGGACCTCATGTTCCAGATCCAGCTATGGCTACGTATGTTCCTGTGCAGGACAGGCAGGAAGACCAATTCCAGTACTTCAACAATGATATGGGTTTCGGCGGTGACGGAAATCTCAACGACTTCTTGGTGCTTGCAGAGAAGGTCAAGGCCTTAGAGTGCAAGGATACTTTGGGAATTGACGTGTCAGATATGGGTTTAGTACCTGGGGTGGTCATTCCACACAAGTTCAGGCCACCAGCATTTGATAAATACAACGGCAACTCTTGCCCGAAAACTCACCTACAGGCTTTCTACAGGAAGATTGCGGCTCACACGCGAGATGAGAAATTATGGATGTACTATTTCCAGGATAGCCTTTCTGGAGGATCCTTGGAGTGGTACATGAAGTTGGAAAGAAGTTCTATCAGAAGCTGGAAGGATTTGGGAGAGGCCTTCCTCAGACAATATCAATATAACATTGACATGGCACCCAGCCGTACTCAGCTTCAAAGCTTGACACAGAGGAGTTCGGAGAGCTTCAAAGATTATGCACAGAGGTGGCGTGAGGTGGCCGCCCGAGTGCAACCACCTTTACTGGAAAGAGAGATGGTTGATCTTTTCCTGAATACCCTCCCAGGGCATTTCATGGAAAGGTTGGCCGGTTGTTCCTCAAGTGGTTTTTCGGACATTATTCTGACTGGAGAAAGAATTGAAAGCTGGCTCAAGCAGGGGAAAATTCAAAATGGAAGCGCTTCAGCGTCTGGTATCAAGAAACCCTTTGTGAAAAAGAGGGAAGGAGAAACAGGAGCAGTATACGCGCAGAGGGGAATGATGCACCAAGGATATTATCAGCAAGTGGCCCCCGTCACTATTTCAACTCCTTCAGTTCAACAGCGGGTCCAACCTCCGCAGCCGCAACGCTCGCAGGGGTATCAGCCAAGACCCCCTCGTCCGTACTACCCTCAGAAGCCGAGGGATAGACATTTTGAAGCTCCACCAATGTCTTACTCCCAACTGTTGAAGAATCTCCTGCAGCTTCAAATGATTCAGCTCCGTACCTTGCAACCTCCGAGGCCAGGCCAAATTCCTGAAGGTTATGATTCGAATGCTAGATGCGAGTTTCATTCTGGAGCTCCCGGCCACAGTACTGAGAATTGTAAAGCATTGAAGCATGTTGTTCAGGACTTGTTGGATTCTAAAGCGATCAATTTCGCTCCCTCTCCTAATGTGCTGGAAAATCCCATGCCTCCTCACAGAGGCACGGTTGGTGCAATTGGTGAAGGGGAGAAATTGAATCTGGTGGATGATGTAGATGACTTGAAGACTTCTTTGGTTTCTATCAAGGTTTGTTTGTTGAAGAAAGGTATTTTCCCCGGATGCGAGGATGATTGTCTAGAATGTACAGAAGCTACCAACGGTTGCAGGAGATTGAAGGCCGGAATTCAAGGTATGATTGATGAAGGAGTGCTGCAATTTGACAAGATTGTGAAAGAAAGTGAAGTATCTACAGTGACTATCTTTTATGATCCATCCCAAGTTCCTTCGCGTGCCAGAGTGGCGCCAATAACTATTACCACTGCTGGACCCATAATGTACCAAAGTGACAGAGCAGTTCCCTGGAACTATGGTGGCGAAGTGTATTACAATGGTCAGAGGCAAGAATTGGCCACGACTAGTATAACCCCAGCTCAAGTAGAGAATGTTGGAGTAGGGGGTTTTACTCGAAGTGGAAGACTGTTTGCGCCTGAAGCATTGAGAAACAATGTGATACCACCTAGAGATACTGCCGAAGCCCAAGCAAGAGCCAGAGGGAAGCAACCTGTAGTTGTCAATGATCCAACTCCATCGGCTGATCCAGATCTCACCTTTGATAAGGAAGCGGAAGAATTCCTGAGGATCATCAAGAAGAGTGACTATAAGATTGTAGATCACTTGCAGCAGACGCCATCAAAGATCTCCATCTTATCATTGCTCATGTGTTCGGATTCTCACAGGAAGGCCCTTTTAAATATTCTGAACAAGGCATACGTGCCTCAGGATATTTCTGTGAATCAGTTAGAAACGGTGGTGTCCAGCGTTAATGCCAGTCATGGATTGGGTTTCACAGACTTGGACTTAACTTCTGATGGGCGTGCTCACAATCGAGCATTGCATATTTCTTTGGAATGCAAAGGTGCGGTGCTCTCCCATGTGCTGGTGGATACTGGTTCATCTTTGAACGTCCTGCCTAAGAAGGCATTGATGAAGCTGGACTATGATGGAGTGGTGTTAAAGCCCAGTGATTTAGTAGTCCGAGCATTTGATGGATCAAGAAGATCGGTATTTGGAGAGGTGGAGTTACCTATCAAGGTAGGTCCACAAGTCTTCAATACCACGTTTTATGTGATGGATATCCAGCCGGCATATAGTTGTTTACTTGGAAGGCCCTGGATACACTCGGCAGGAGCGGTTTCTTCTACACTTCATCAAAAATTAAAGTTCGTCTGGGGAGGTCAAGTTGTGACGGTCAGCGGGGAAGAAGATATTTTCGTTAGTCATCTCGCCTCATTCAAATATGTGGAGATGGATGGCGAAATAGTCGAGACCCCTTGTCAAGCTTTTGAGCCTGTGAAGTCCGAGCAAGCATCTGCAGTAGCAATTTCTCCTGAAGAACCGAAGAAGGTGGCTTCCATAGCTTCCTATAAACAAGCGTGCGAATTGGTAGAATCCGGGATCCGAGAAGGCTGGGGGAGCCCGGTAGAAGTGCCAGAGAAGAAGGACATGTTCGGGATTGGTTATCACCCTGGAGGATCTTCGTCTGAAACAGGTGCAAAAGGTTGTCAAAGCCCGGTCACTTTCACAAGTGCGGGAATGGTAAACTACGAGAACATCAGTGCTGTACAGGATGACATCGTCGATAGCGATTGTGACTTAGATGAATGGATCAGGCCTGCCGCTCCAGGAACTCAACTTAGCAACTGGACATCGGAAAGGCTTATTTCGGTCACTTCCTTCGAAGAGTAATAATGTCTTGTTTCTATTTTTCCTGTACTAAAGCACTATGTCTTACCCCGGGGCATAGTGTCTCTTTGTAAGGGTTCATTTGTTCATTAACGCAATCATTAATAAAACTGACGTTTCACATTCATTTCATGTTGTTCTCTGTCCTTCGTTTTTTACTTTTGTTTTTCAAAAAAGAAAGAAAAGTTTTAAAAATGGCAATGTTTCCCATTTTCTCAAGTTGTTGCTAAAGCCTTGCATGAATCATCATTCATGCAGGTGCTCGTCACCGGATCTTATCAATGACGACCCTGTTATGGCTAAGTATGACTTCGACAATCCGATTTATCAAGCCGATGAGGAAGGTGAAGAGGATTGTGATTTACCCGAAGAATTGGCCAGACTGCTCAAACAGGAGGAGAAGATGATTCAGCCGTATGAGGAAGATGTTGAAGTGATAAACCTGGGTACGGAAGAGGACAAGAAAGAAGTCAAGATCGGAGCTGCATTAGAAGAATCTGTCAAGACTCGTTTGATGGCTATGCTTCGAGAATACGTTGACGTCTTCGCATGGTCCTACCAAGATATGCCTGGTTTAGACACTGACATTGTGGTACACAAGCTACCTCTCAGAGAAGGTTGTTCTCCGGTGAAGCAGAAGTTGAGGCGCACACGTCCAGACATGGCAATCAAAATAAAAGAAGAAGTGCAAAAACAGTTTGATGCTGGCTTCTTGGCCGTGACTAGTTATCCTCCATGGGTTGCTAACATTGTGCCGGTTCCTAAAAAAGATGGCAAAGTCAGAATGTGTGTGGATTACAGGGATTTGAATAAGGCTAGCCCCAAAGATGATTTCCCTCTACCTCACATAGATGTACTTGTCGATAATACTGCTCAGTTTTCCGTGTTCTCCTTCATGGATGGATTCTCAGGCTATAATCAAATTAAGATGGCTCCCGAGGATATGGAAAAGACAACTTTCATCACTCCTTGGGGCACCTTTTGTTACAAGGTCATGCCGTTTGGTTTAAAGAATGCAGGAGCTACCTACCAACGGGCAATGGTGACGTTGTTTCACGACATGATCCATCATGAGATTGAGGTTTATGTTGATGACATGATAGCAAAGTCCCAGACGGAAGAAGAACACTTGGTCAACCTAGCAAAATTGTTTGACAGGCTTCGAAAGTTCAGACTGAGGTTAAATCCGAACAAATGCACCTTCGGGGTTCGTTCTGGCAAGTTGCTCGGCTTCATTGTTAGTGAACGAGGAATTGAGGTTGACCCGGCCAAAGTGAAAGCAATCCAGGAAATGCCTGAGCCGAAGACTGAAAAGCAAGTGCGTGGCTTCTTGGGGAGACTAAACTACATTGCACGGTTTATTTCTCACCTGACGGCCACGTGCGAGCCCATCTTCAAGCTTCTGAGGAAGAATCAGGCCATTAAATGGAATGAAGACTGTCAGCGAGCCTTTGACCGAATCAAAGAGTACCTGTTGGAACCACCAATTCTTATGCCTCCAGTGCCAGGGAGACATCTGATTATGTATCTCACTGTGCTGGAAGGATCGATGGGATGTGTACTGGGTCAGCAGGACGAGTCTGGTCGAAAAGAGCATGCCATTTATTACCTTAGCAAAAAGTTTACCGATTGTGAGACACGATACTCACTACTCGAGAAAACTTGCTGCGCTTTGGCATGGGCTGCTCGCCGACTAAGACAGTACATGCTGACACATACAACTCTCCTAATTTCTAAGATGGATCCTGTAAAATACATCTTCGAGAAACCGGCTTTGACAGGGAGAGTGGCCCGTTGGCAGATGGTACTCACGGAGTATGACATACAATACACTTCACAAAAAGCAATCAAGGGGAGTGTGTTGTCAGAATACTTGGCCCAGCAGCCGATTGATGATTATCAACCCATGAGGTTTGAGTTTCCAGATGAGGACATCATGTTCCTCAAGTCGAAAGACCATGAAGAACCACTTCCGGAGGAGGGGCCCGACCCTGAATCCAGATGGAAGTTGATGTTTGACGGAGCTGTAAACATGAATGGGAGTGGAGTAGGTGCTGTTATTATCTCACCAGAAGGAGTCCACACACCTCTCGCTGCTCGGTTGACCTTCGAGTGCACTAATAACGAAGCAGAGTATGAAGCCTGCATCATGGGGATCGAAGAGGCAATAGACTTGCGAGTCAAGAACCTTGAGATCTTCGGAGATTCTGCTTTGGTAGTAAATCAAGTCAATGGCAAATGGCTAGTTCATCAAGCTCGTTTGATTCCTTACCGAGATTACGTCAGGAGGCTGTTAACCTTCTTTACCAAAGTAAAGCTGAGCTATGTTCCTAGGGACGAAAACCAGTTCGCCGATGCTCTCGCAACTTTATCATCCATGATTAAAGTATGCCGAGAAAATTTCGTGCCTCGAATTTCGATCTCTCGTCTAGAAAGACCGGCTTATGTCTTCGCAGTTGGTAATGGTGAAGATGACAAGCCTTGGTACCACGACATCAAACAATTCCTGAAAGCTCAAGAATACCCGGCTGGGGCATCCAGTAAAGATAAGAAAACTCTTAGAAGACTGGCGGGAGGTTTCTTCTTGAATCAGGATGGTGTGTTGTACAAACGGAACTTTGACATGGTGCTGCTTAGATGTGTAGACAGACACGAGGCAGACCTGTTAATGCAGGAGGTTCATGAAGGCTCCTTTGGTACCCATGCTGGAGGTCATGCCATGGCCAAGAAATTATTGAGGTCGGGATACTATTGGATTACCATGGAATCTGATTGTTGTACATATTCCCGCAAATGCCATAAGTGTCAAATTTATGCCGACAAGGTCCATGTGCCTCTGAATCCGTTGAGTGTCATGTCTTCACCGTGGCCATTCGCTATGTGGGGCATCGATATGATTGGAAAGATTGAGCCAACAGCTTCTAATGGACATCGCTTCATCCTGGTTGCTATTGATTATTTCACGAAGTGGGTTGAAGCAGCTTCTTACACCAATGTCACCAAACAAGTGGTTGCTCGGTTTATTAAGCGGGACATCATCTGCCGGTATGGAGTCCCTGAAAGGATCATTACTGATAATGGTTCTAATCTCAACAACAAGATGATGGCTGACTTGTGTCGAGACTTCAAAATAGAACACCACAACTCTTCTCCATATCGTCCGAAGATGAATGGCGCCGTCGAGGCGGCTAATAAAAACATTAAAAAGATTGTTCAGAAGATGGTTGTAACATACAAAGATTGGCACGAGATGTTGCCATTCGCGTTGCACGGGTACAGAACCTCAGTACGCACTTCAACTGGGGCAACTCCATTCTCATTGGTGTACGGTATGGAGGCAGTCCTACCAATTGAAGTAGAAATTCCCTCATTGAGGCTGATGATGGACATCAAGCTAGATGAAGCTGAATGGCTCCGATCCAGATATAATCAATTGAGCCTCATTGAAGAGAAGCGTCTAGCAGCTGTGTGCCATGGACAGTTGTATCAGCGACGAATGAAGCAAGCTTTTGACAAGAAGGTGCGACCACAGAGGTACATGCCAGGAGATTTAGTGCTGAAAAGGATTCTTCCTCCTCTCAACGATCACAGGGGCAAGTGGACACCCAACTATGAAGGCCCGTTCGTGGTTAAAAAGGTTTTCTCAGGCGGAGCCTTAATGCTGACAACCATGGACGGAGAAGACTTTCCATCCCCTGTCAACGCAGACGCAGTAAGAAAATACTTCGTGTAAAAAGGACCCGCTGGATAAAAACAGAATTAAGATCCAGGCAAAAATGGGCATCCCGGCGAGCCAAAAACAGAATAAAAGGCTCGGGCAAAAGTTAGGGAAATATCGAAAAAATGTACACCCGCTGAGTTGAAAAGCCACATCGGACAACTCAGGCAAAAAAGGGTATCCCGGTGGATTGAAAACCTGAAAGGGCGATCCACGCAAAAGAGGGATTAACACGAACGACTGCGATCTGCGAGATCCATGACCTACCTACAGTTGAGGCTATACTAAGGGTTGAAGATCAGTTCACTTACTTTTTCTCAAGAGGCAGAAGAGCGGAGCGTCTTGAAGACATACGAGTCATAACCGGGTTGATACTTGATGAGATTCATTTTCCACATTGCCAATAGGGTAGTTTGTTTTTCTTTCAGTTGTTCCCTCATTCCAGGGAACCGCTTCCTTTGTATTGCCTATTCAGGGCCACCTGTCAAAATCAATAAAAATTCAACTTCAGTCAATTGACCATTTTAGCTTTTTGTTTTTTACTTTTTCATCTGGCATTGATTGTTTGTGAAAACGTCTATCAAATGGTAACTTGCATTGTGTTATGAACATTTGAATGCTTTTCTAACTCGTGCAGGAGAATAGAAACATTTAATTCAACTCTAAAAGGGTGTTGAGATACCTAGACAATGATTCATGCTATGAGCCTGGGGCAAGCAGGTCCCAAATTAATTCTCTATGTTGCAGGTACTATCGATTGTGTTCATGCAGGTACAGGTACTGGTGTTGCTACCAGAGCTAAAAGATCACTATCCAGGATGGGCATTCCCATTTGTTTGAGCAGAAACAAATGTCTCCCAGGGTGTTTCCAACTATCCCCAGCCATGTGCAAGTTGAAATTTATCCCAGCTAGACAGCAGAGAGTGGGTGCAATCCCCAAGCAGAAGTCTCCGTGCAGACAGGGGCAATTCTTAACAGCGTAAAGAGTATTTTGCCTCCCCAGCAGTTGCTTCCTCAGCAGTGTCACGTCTTTGGTTCCCAGGAAGTCCTCACTTCCCCATCAGAGTTCAAAAAGGGTCCACCTCCAGCAGGGTCTTGGCACTCCAATCTCAAAGTCCAATTTATTTTTGGCAGTGGCGGCTGTTCGGAGCCGGTGTATTATTGACTACTTTCCCCGCAGAGTTGTCTCTTCCTCATCAGGATGGATCAGGTCAATGTAGTGATCATCTGTTCCTCCCCAATCAAGCCATCTGGGATGCCTGCAGGCTCCTTATCAGGAGATCTCCTTGCATTTGCATATGCATATTCATCACTACGTCTGCATCCTCCAAAGCGTAGCATTTCCATCATCATGGAGCATTACGCCATAAATTCAAACATATGCATGCCAGCATGGGCCAATTTTGAGGTATATTACATACTACCTATAACATCTTCTCAACCTGAAGTACTCCGCACAGAGGTTACCAACATCATTTTTCAGACATCCTTGTCTTTTTCAAGTCAATGTTCGTCATTTTTCCGCGTCTTGTTTGGTACAACAGTCGCGTCACAGGTTCCCGTTTCGTACAACGGTCCTGTTCGCCTGGGCTCTCGTTTATGTACAATGATCCCGTTCCATCTTGTCCTATTTTCTTTGTTTCTGGTTACCACCTGCGGTCGGTATACCTTTGCGTCTCCATTCGAGGATGGTTTCGTGTTAGATCCGAGGATCTTTTGATTTGTCATTCGAGGATGGCATTTCTTTTCTTCAAGTCCTTCCGAGGTTGGTCTTGTTGTTGTGGCTATTATTCGAGGATAGTAGTTCACTTTTTGAGCTTATTGATCGAGGTCAGTTTGTCTCTTTTGCAAAGTCTGTCTGAGGTCAGCTTTGTGTTTGGTTATCAGTCGAGGCTGGTATACCTTTTGCGTCTCCATTCGAGGATGGTTTCGTGTTAGATCTGAGGATCTTTTGGATTGTCATTCGAGGATGACATTTCTATTCTTCAAGTCCTTCTGCGGTTGGTCTTGTTGTTGTGGCTATTATTCGAGGATAGTAGTTCACATTTTGAGCTTATTGATCGAGGTCAGTTTGTCTCTTTTGCAAAGTCTGTCTGAGGTCAGCTTTGTGTTTGGTTATCAGTCGAGGCTGGTATACCTTCGCGTCTCCATTCGAGGATGGTTTCGTGTCAGATCCGAGGATCTTTTGATTTGTCATTCGAGGATGGCATTACTTTTATTCAAGTCCTTCCGAGGTTGGTCTTGTTGTTGTGGCTATTATTCGAGGATAGTAGTTCACTTTTTGAGCTTATTGATCGAGGTCAGTTTGTCTCTTTTGCAAAGTCTGTCTGAGGTCAGCTTTGCGTTTGGTTATCAGTCGAGGCTGGTATACCTTCGCGTCTCCATTCGAGGATGGTTTCGTGTTAGATCTGAGGATCTTTTGGATTGTCATTCGAGGATGGCATTCTTTTCTTCAAGTCCTTCTGCGGTTGGTTTTGTGTTTGTTTTGTTGTGGCTATTATTCGAGGATAGTAGTTCACTTTTTGAGCTTATTGATCGAGGTCAGTTTGTCTCTTTTGCAAAGTCTGTCTGAGGTCAGCTTTGCATTTGGTTATCAGTCGAGGCTGGTATACCTTCGCGTCTCCATTCGAGGATGGTTTCGTGTTAGATCTGAGGATCTTTTGGATTGTCATTCGAGGATGGCATTCTTTTCTTCAAGTCCTTCTGCGGTTGGTCTTGTTTTTGTTTTGTGTGGCTATTATTCGAGGATAGTAGTTCACTTTTTTTGAGCTTATTGATCAAGGTCAGTTTGTCTCTCTTGCAAAGTCTGTCCGAGGTCAGTCTTTGTTGTTGATGGTTATCGCCTGTGGCCGGTATACCATTGTGTTTCTATTCAAGGAGGGTTTTAGTACTGGATCCGAGGATCCCGTGTGAGTGGTCATTCGAGGATGGCATTCTTCCCAGCATATTTCCACCTGGCTCTTTCCCTGTTACCTATTCAGAGGTCAAAACAAAAAAATATATAAATAAATAAATGGGCGGGTGGCATTCCTGTTATCCCGAGTTCAAATTTTCAGGTTTTATTCGAGTATTCAATCACTCCATACCTTGAACGCCTAAAAGTTGTTGCAATCATCCGTTCAGGTCTGCAGTTGATTGAATAGGGGCAGCTGTAATACCTCAAAATTTGCCCTCTCATTTCCTCAACATTTTGCATAGCATTTTGCATATATGGATTCATAAAATAACCAAAAACATTGCATCATATATAGCATAGCCGAGGCGTGGGTATGTGATCAATGATCGGAGCAACCGAAAGTTATGAAGAGGCTACCGAAGGGCCACAAAGCTTCTCAACCTTGTGCAAAGGGTTCACAATATCCCACAAGTCTTCACTTGAAGCCACAAGTCATGGAAAGTTTTGGTTTGATTGAAGGAGGCAAGCAGTGCAATACTTCTTGAGGGAAAAGAGCCGAATTAGGGTTTCATTTCTACAGGGCTGCTACATAAATTTTTGAGTCGAAGTGGATTTCTTTGACTTATATACGATGTCAAGTGCCTAGGGTTCAAATCTCGTCCACAAATTCATTTTGGAAGGGGTTCGACTGACCGGACGACGGAAAATCGAGGAATTGGAGAAAAGGCAATCGGGCTAGGTAAAAAGGGTCGACTCCGGACTTTTAAGATCGAGATCGTGAAATTAGGGTTACAATGATCCTATGGTTCAAACTTGATCAAGAAATGATGGAGGAATCATAGAAAAACCAAAGAAAAATCATTTGAAAGGTAGTTAGTTTCACCATTTCCCTCCACCTTTCCTTCCACTTTCTTTCCACACTTCCTTTCATTCTTTCCATCTCATTTTTCCACTTCAATTCCACTCCATTTCCCTTGGAAACTTCCACCACCTTCCACCATCTTCTAGAGTGTTCCAAGGAATATTCCAAGGAATATTCCAAGGAATATTCCCTTTTCCAACCCTAACCCTAACTAACTTCCAAACCTAATTTTGGATCCCAAACCTAATTTTTGGGCCCCAAACCCAAACCTAGCTCCTAGCCTAATCTCTATATAACCATTAATCACTTCCTTGAGAGAGGTTCCCACAATTCCAAATTTTTCACTTTTTTTCATAATCACTTTTTCTCTCTCACTTTTCCTCCATTTTCCCTCCTTTCACCAAAGCTTCTTTGAATAAGCTCTTCAAGTTTCACATTGAAACTTGAAGATCTTGAAGCTTAAGCCTCCAACCTCCATTAATTGTGGATCGTAGAAGAAGAAGCTAGTGATTTTGTTGAAGATTTCGGCTTATCGGAAGTGTGTAAAGATTCAAGCATCAAGAACGCATTTATTTTGCGGTTTCTCGGTTTTCGGTTTTCTCTTCGATTCAAGCTCCGATTATTGCAACAATTACCGAAGCACTCCTCCGCTTCGTAGGTTGGTGATCTTAATCACTTCTTCTTTAAGTTATTCTCTTCATCTCGCCACTTTTGGCATTCTTTAATTGCTTTTTTTCGCTTTGCTTGAAATTGTTCCGTTTCGATTATGTTTATTTGTGATTTGTGATTTTTGTTGATTTAAAAGTTTAAGGTGTTAATAGATGTAGGTGCTAGCATGTGTAAATAAGCTCAAAATAAGTAGAAATTAGTGTTAGCATGTTCCTAGGTATGTTAGGGATCATTAGAAGTGATTTTGTGGCTAAAAGCACTTATTTTAAAAGCTTTTTTTCAATTCTGTTCAGTGTTAACCGGTTAACGCATTGGGTTAACCGGTTAACGCATGCGTTTTGCCACAAAATGCTTCTGTTTTAGGTCCGTTAACCGGTTAACCCATATGGTTAACCGGTTAACGCTGTTGAATTTTGGATTCTTAGCTTATTTGAGTGATCAATCTTGCTTCCTAGTGCCTTTAACGTTCATACATGTTTAGGTAGTGATTTTAGGGAATTTTTGAGTCCATTTCCAGTAGCTTATTCCCCCATTTCGAGTCGTTTCGACACAATTCCGTTTATGTCGCATATTATGTGTTTTTTGTGTTCTTTGTGTATGGCTTGAGTTCTTGCATATTGTTGCTATGTTCATGCATCATTAGGTATGTAATAATCATGTTGCATTCTGTTTTTACATGTTTCACATTGCATTAAATCATTTTGCATTTCATTATGTTGATGTATGTTGCATTTTGCATAATCATATATATGTGCATTTGGTGGCATTTGTTTGCATGTTTGATCATAGCATGTTATCAATTCAATTCTGAATTATGCATTGAGTTTAATATGTTTGTTGAGCCATCATATTGCATGTTCATAATCAATCATCATCATGTTCATATGCATGTTCATGTGCCACATTTTGCATACTTGTTGCATAATCCACATGTGATGCATTCTTGAATAATCCTAAAAAATGTTCATGTTCTTCCATTTAGGTATGTTGATCCATGTTAAAATGCATGTTCATGTGGAAAGTAATGCATGTTTTATTGAGTTTGTGTATAAAAAATGAAAATAATCAATTCTGAATTTTGCATTTCATAGCTGTTTTTGTATATAGCTGCTGTAAAATTTGTTTGTTGTGTGCATGATGTATTTGACTTTCTACACCTACTTTTTCATGTTGCATGCTGGCTGTAAAAAAGCTGGTGGGTGTTAGGCTTAGTTTCATAGCTGTTTGTGTATTAAGGGGCTGTAATAGGTGTTGTATTTTGGTTTTAGCATTTTTCTAGTTCCTTTAGGATTAAAATAGAGTCTAGTTTAGGTCTAAGGTGCCTTAGAATTTAATTAGGATTTAATTAATGTGTGTTTGCCTTATTCTTTTTAATAAAAATGTGCATTAACACTTGTTTTGTAGTGGGGAAGATTGAGGTAAGTTTACTCCACTTTATCCTTTATTTTTTATGCATTTCTTTTAGGCTTTTTAATTCATTTTTCCTTCCATGTTTGTGATTGGTAGGATTCCCCATTGTTAGGACCAACTTATCTTCCTTAGGAAGTAAGTTGCATCCTTTTTCCTTTTTTTCTTTTCCTTTTTCCATTAGGAATAGAAAAACCTCACTAACCATTAGGATCTCCCTTTGTGCATAATACATTAGGATTGAGTCTTAGTCCCTTAGATTTTTCCTTTTATCAACTTGAGTCATTCTCTTTCTCATCTCAAAAGAAAAGCAATAAAACACTTAATAAAAACCGAACAATCTTGTACGACACGAGACTTTGTTGCGGAGTGTTTATACGCGTCCTGTTTCGGGGCGAGGTGTAAATACTTCCCGCGATGGATAGGTCTTAGTACAAGACAGTTCACAAACAAATTCAAAAACACTTCTTTTAAAAAGACAAAAAACAAACAATAACCGACTATCCTGCGGGAACTTCTTCTCTCATCTCATTCACTCACATCGCGAACTCGCGACTACTTGTCTCGCATGCAAGACGGTTAACGCACTCGTACCAGACGAGCCTGCAACACCTGAGCATAGACATACGCAGTTCCAGCTGTAAAAAACACAAACAAATAGTTCCCGCCTAGGTTAGGCGAACTACGTCGACTCTGATCCTCATTATCCCGATGAGGTACGTAGGCAGCGGGGTAGGGCCCGTTCGAGCACATTCTTTATTTTCCCTACATTTCCCCCTTTCTTTTCATTCTCATTTTAGTTCATTTCTCATTTTCCATTCCCTTTATTCCAGTAGCGGTTTTATTCAGCAGCATTCGTATTTTCTCACCCTTTGAAACAAAATAAGCAAGCGTGGATCCCGTCGGGTACGACGGACGATCTGGGGTGCTAATACCTTCCCAGGTCGTAAATGACTCTCGAACTCAGATCTTTGGTTCGCAAGGCCTCGTCCTTTCCTTCTTCCTCAGGTTTGTGCAACATTACCTTTCCCATTCTTTCGGGATAAAAATGTCTGGCTGGCGACTCTAACCTTTTCCGCGCCACTTTCGCGTTTGTACTAGGATGAAAATCCCGGGAGCGACACCCTCGACTCATATTTCATGTTCCAGTGTGACCCCTATTTACATAATCACACTCTACACCGTGATTGAACACAATCACCTCACCAACAACGACAACATGCAACAACAACAACAATATGCAACAATAACAACAACAACAACAACAACATTTCATGCATATTCATTCTCATACTAACAGTTTTTGGTCAACAACACATACACAACTAAACATATTTCATGTATTCACAAGATTCACAAAATAATTTTCAACTTTAACAAAATGTACATACAACCTCTATAAATCTGCTCACACTGCATCAACAACATACATACCCTCCTAAAACATAAAACATGATTTCTTTATGAGTTTTAATGAATTAAAAACATAATTTCTCACTCCCAGGTCTCCCTAAGCGACCCCCTCGCTTGCTAAGAGAGAAAGTTATTACCTTGAAGAGGCAAAAATTTCCAACAGCTCACTAAACGAGCAACCCTTTGCTAAGCGGGCAAAGCGAAATAGGCAGAAAAACCCAGCAATTTCTGCACTTCTCCCCTGCGATTCTCACCCTAAACCAGTGTATAATATCAGTCCCAATCACTACTTTCCACCAGAACATTCACATCTAACATTACCAACACAAACATACAAATCAAACTTCATGAACTCCTCAATTTCATATCACATTCATCAGTTTATTAATCACCTAATCCTACTAATACACCTAAGGACATATACCCTAACATTCATATCATAATATCCTTAAAATATGAAAGAGATCCCATCCTTACCTTAATTCGATGAAAAATCCCTTCCTTCCTCACGAATTTCTTGCTTCTAGCCTTTCTCCTCTTCTCTCTTCTTCACGCTCTTCCAACTTCCACAATCAGTTTTCACAAATGATTCCCAAATTCTCCTAATTCCAAACATAACCCTTGGACCCCTAATATTGGAATCCCTATTATGCCCCCACTAATTCCTCATCTAATTACCATACTACCATTTCTCCTTATTTCTAATATTATGAATTAATCTAATATAATATTCCACAACTTAATTAACTAATTCCAAATTAGAAACTTAGGATAATTTAATTATTCTTCTCAACACATCATCAAGTCCTACGTTATTAGTTCAATACTTCCCCTATGGCTAATCTTACTCTTCACCACGGGTACACAAAACGCGAATAAATAAACAACGACTTAAATAAATTAGGGTGTTACATTACTCATGAAATAAGAACATCAAAACTAAAGATTAACTATAATATTTTAAAATTAAGAAGACAATAAACATTACCTAATAAAAATAAATACTTTTATTTAACTTTTGTATATGTGTCATAAAAGACACTACATGTTGGAATTAACTCAAAACCTATGAGAAATTTGACCCTTTCTTTATGAACAAGAAAGGTTCTTGCGGAATAATTAACAAAGAAGAATAAGAAATATGAAGTATAAAATAATTAGGGTTCTAAGATAATTTGGAGAAGAATGTTGTTACCCACAAACTGTGGAATTTTTTATTTTCTATTCACTTGCAACTGCAAACCGTGAATTACAATGTTTTGTGATTATTACCAAAATATAAGGGTTGCTCCCTATTTATAGAATTAGGTTTTCTTACATCCCAAGAAAAAGCCCAAAACTATAAAAGCCCAAAATACCTATTTTGGAACTAAATCAAATATGTGTGAAACTATTTTGATACACCTTTCCTTCTGTCGAGCAACCTTCTTTGACACAAGAAATTACAGTTTTAACACACCACCTAATTCATTGTGTCTAAGCTATCTACATTGATCATAGACCTTAGCTTCTTGAACACTTCGACCTATATTTCATTCGTCATGATATCTGCAATCTGATTATCAGTTCTGCAATGTTCCAAGTTCATTTTTCCTTCTGCTACCTGCTCTAGAAGATAATGGAACCTCATTTCGATGTGCTTGTTTCGACCATGTGCTATCGGATTCTTTGTCAGATTGATAACTGACATGTTGTCGATCTTCATGGTGATTGCTCCATGACTCTTCGATGTAATCTCTTCGACCAGGTTCACCATCCATGTTGTTTTACATGCACAAAGAGAAACAGTTATGTACTCTGCTTCGCATGATGACAATGCCACTACTGGCTCCTTTCTCGAACTCCAAGAAACCGGTGCACCACCTAACATAAACACATATCCAGCTGTGGTTTTTTGATCCTCAGCATCACTACACCAACTTGAATCAATGTATTCCTCTAAATTGGATTCTCTTACTTCATCAGTAGCTGGAAACAAAATTCCATAGTCGATAGTTCCTTTCAGATACCTTAGTATCCTTTTCTCCACTGCTAGGTGCGGTACCTTTGGCTTCTGCATCAATTTACTCACCATGTCAACATTGTATGTTAAGTCAGACCTTTTGTGACAAAGGTATCGAAGTGGCCCAATAAGTCTTTTGTATTGGGTTGGTTTGACATCATCTTCATCTGAATATTTCAACAACTGCAATCTGGACTTAGCTGGAGTCGAAGTTGGGTTGCAATCTTGCATCTCGAATCTCTTTAGTATTTCACCTGCATATCTTATTTGGTGCATCATCAAACCTCTACCACTCTTGTAGAATTCTATGACAAGGAAATATGAGAGATTTCCCAAGTCTGACATTTCAAACTCCTCTCTTAGGTTACGTTTGAAATCTTCGATCTCCTTCTTACAACTTCCTGTTATCAATAGATCATCGACATAGAGATATAGTATAAGAAATTCTCCATTGCTTCTTCTTACATATACTCCATGCCCATTTTTTCACTTCACAAATTCCTTCTCCGTTAGAAAGTCATCTATCTTCTTGTTCCAAGCTCTTGGAGCTTGCTTAAGTCCATACAGGGCTTTGTGCAACTTATACACCTTTCTTTCTTCGTCTTGTTTCACAAACCCAACTGGTTGTGCCACATAAACTTATTTGTCTAAGGGGCCATTGATGAATGCACATTTCACATCCATCTGATGTGTGTTCTAATTATTCATGTTTGTTAGACCAACAACCAACCTGATTATTTCGATCCTAGCAACAGGTGCAAATACTTCATCGAAGTCGATTCCATCCTTCTAAAGAAATCCTTTCATCACAAGTCTCCCCTTGTGTTGAGTCACTTCCCCTATGGGATTAAGCTTCACTTTGTATACCCACTTCACATCAATTTCCTTATTACCTTGAGGCAATTTGACAAGTAACCAAGTGTTGTTGACTTCGATGGACTACATCTCCTCATTCATTGCTTTCACCCACTTTGAATCTTTCAATGCCTCAGCTGCATTGATAGGTTTGACATCTTCATAGAAATTATAGTGTACCAATTCACATTCTTCATCGACCATATCATCTAATGTAATCACACATTCTTTCAACCTTGCAGGCATATGTCTCATTCTTTGAGGTCTTCTTGGGCCTATTTCACCTTTAACATCTTCTCGTCAAACAACTCTTTCGACTTCACTATCTGGTTCTTTACATAAGATTCTAATTAAATTTCTCTTGATATTTTCAGTCCAATCCCATTCTCTAAGCTCATCTATGATCATGTCCCTACTGATCACAACCTGCTTGTTTACTGGGTTGGATAACTTTTAACCTCCAGTCGAATGATATCCTATCAGAATCATTTGACTAGACTTGTCATAAATCTTCTTTCTCAACTGATTGGACACATCTCTATGTGCTATAGATCAAAATACCTTCAGATGATTTAATCTAGGCTTGACACCAGACCAACATTATTCCAGCGTAACTCCTTCTAGCTTCTTTGTCGGACATCTGTTCAAAATATATGTTGCAGTCGACACAACTTCTCCCCATAGTTCTTTAGGTATATGCTTGCCATTCAACATACTTTTCACCATGTTCATGATGGTTCGATTCTTCCTTTCTACAATTCCATTTTGTTGTGGAATGTAGGGTGGCACAACCTCGTTCACAATCTCTTCTTTTACACATAATGCATCGAAATCTTTCGACACGTACTCTCCACCACCATCAGTCCTCAAAATTTTGAGCTTTCGAGCACTTTTTCTTTCGACCATAGATTTAAACTTGGCAAATACCTCGATCACTTCACTTTTCTTCTTGATCAGGTAAGTCCATAATTTTCGACTAAAATCATCTATGAAACTGACAAAGTATCTGTTATCTCCAATCGAATCCACCTGGATATGACCATATACATCAGAGTATATGACTTCAAGAATTTCCTTCGACCTGCTTCTTGCATCCTTGTTGAAGTTATTCTTGTGTTGTTTCGACTGAACACATTCTTCACACACTTCATTTGGGATGTCGATTTCTGGAAATCCTGAAACCATAATTCTTCTCTTCAAATCTTTGATATCTTTGAAATTTAGATGACCAAGTCTATAGTGCCATAACCATTAATCTTTGTTGGTTGCACTTGCAAGGCACTTATGATCCATCACATTTAGTTTGATCTTAAAGGTTCTATTCTGAGACATTTGAGCCTTCAAGATCAACCTACCACATGCGTCGACGACTCTCATCACCTTGTCTTCGACCGAAACCTTGTAATTATTTTCGACCAACTGCTATATAATGAGAAAATCGCTATTCATGTCTTTTATTTACAAAATGTTGGAAATTACTGACCTCTTGCCATCATTCCTCTTAATCAAAACATCACCAATACCTTCAGTTGCTAAAGTATTGTCATTTTCGAATTTCATTGTGTTCTTCATTGAGGGCTTCATGTTAACAAAACCAATATTTCCTACCAGTCATGTGTGATGAGCATCCTGAGTCTAAGTACCATTGATCTTGGAATCTCTCTTCATCTCTTGTTGTGACCATCAACAACATCTTTTATTCTTCATGTTTTGCCATATTTACATCAGAATCTTGATTATTTTGTTTTTCTGGACAACCACTAATATAGTGGCCATACTTCTGACAATTGAAACACTGAATATGACTCTTGTCTGGCTTTTGACCAACACCTTTTCCTCTACCTGCAACATCACTTCTTTGGTTGCCTTGGTTCTAGGGTTTTCTTTGATTTGACCAACCTCCTTCTTGCTGACTTTGACTAGTCGAATTGTTGTAGCCTTCTCTACCTTTATTGTCGAACACCTTTCCTTTTCCTTTCTTATCTCTTGCTGATTGAGCCTGCAAAACCACGTCACTCTTCGAATTTCCTGCTGCTCTTTCAGTCATTCTTTGTTCATGAGATTCAAATGTCTCTTGAAGCTTTTCTTTTGCCACCTTCGACAAATCTTTCGACTCTTCTATGGCTACTACCACGTAGTCGAACTTTGGAGCCAACGATCACAAAATCTTTGAGACATCTGTTTTCGTCATTATCACTTCTCCACATACTTTGATTTGATTCACAATTTTCGTAACTCTTGTGAAGAAATCTGATATGCTTTCATTGAATTCCATCTGAAGCAATTTATAAGCCATTTTATAAGTTTGTAACCTCACCTCTTTCACCTTCTCTGAAACTTCAAACGATTTCTCAAGAATTTCCCATGTTTCTTTTGCAGACTCTACATCATTAACCTTTTCAAAGTTATCTAGATCAACACATTTACGGATTATAAAGAGAGCTTTGTAATCTTTCTTCTTCAATTCTTTGTACACAGCATTTTCTTGATCCGTTGCTTTCTCTGCAAGCGTTGTTACTCCTTCCTTCATAAGATCCCAAAGATCTTGATAACAAAAAACAAATTTAATCTGCTTGCACCAATCTGCTCAGCAAGCGTTGTTACTCCTTCCACATATCGTTCAAACCGAAGCACTAGATACCAGATGTTGGAATTAACTCAAAACCTATGAGAATTCTGACCCTTTCTTTATGAACAAGAAAGGTTCTTGCGGAACAATTAATAAAGAAGAAGAAGAAATATGAAGTAGAAAAGAATTAGAGTTCTAAGAGAATTTGGAGAAGAATGTTGTTACCCACAAACTGTGGTATTTTTTCTTTTCTATTCACTTGCAACTGCAAACCGTGAATTACAATGTGTTGTGATTATTGCCAAAATATAAGGGTTGCTCCCTATTTATATAATTAGGTTTGCTTACATCCCAAGCAAAAGTCCAAAACTATAAAAATCCAAAATACCTATTTTGGAACTAAATTAAATTTGTGTGAAACAACTGTTTCGACACACCCTTCCTTCTACCGAGCAACCTGCTTCGACACAAGGAATTACAGTTTCAACACTACATATATAATATATTATTAATAAATATTAAATTAAAAAATCAAACACTAAAAGATTTTAACTCAAAAAAACTAAAATAAAATATCAACTAATATAATATTTTAAACCATTTTAATATTAAACTCATTTATTTAATTATAATTTTTGACTATCTAATCTATCATATTTTATTGAAATATGTTTTAAAATCTTAAATGATGAAGAGAAAAAATATATATATTTTAAGATTGTAGAAATCATAAGTTAATCTGACATTAGAGCTGGTGGTGGCAGCACAATAGTGAGTCTGATTCACACGAGCGTGTATGTCTGAGCTCGAGTCCGATTTTCTCGGTTCACGTGTATTAGATTTTTTTTTTTTTCTTGTGTGTATATTTGTAATAGGTTAAGTTTTTGGTTTGTTATGGATTTGTTGGTGTTCTGGATTGTCCGCAAGGCCCATGGTGAAAGGCCTAAAAGACAAATTCCAAGTATAAAAATAGACTGGACATGTAAACTTTCACTCTGACAAAGAGTAGACGATTGTTCCCGTTAATGCACTGATCACCGTCCAAATCAACTAGACGGTTTTCTGCACAACACAATGTATCACACGTGAACAATTCCAGCCGCTCTTGATATATAAGGGTATAATGCATATTTTCAGGTATTAAAATTCATTCACTCTCACATTACTTTTTATTTTCTTACTAATTTGGGTGATGGAATGTTAAACTTGTAGGTATCCCCACTCCATCATATCATAAGTATTGCTTCACCACGGTGAGACACAACTCCACCACCTTATCTTCTATTCTTAGTTCCTAACTGAACAGTGGCGCTGACTATGGGAATTGACTTCCGATCCCCGCTTATTTCCACAAAAAACGTTGATTCACCATCAAAGATCCAGATATGTATAAATAATACAACACAATTGGACTCTTTTAGGACTTAGGGATTTTTAAGATATACAAGGATACAAAATCCTAATTTTAGCTTGTGCTAAAACTTTGACATATAAGCTTCTCTTTGATTGTCAATCTTTGTTCAGCATATTCAACGTGTATCTTGTCTATCATTATGTTCTTGTGTTGCTTATTTTCTTCAAGTATTTTAGTTCCTTAAATAATAAGGAAAAGAGTCATTGAGGATGCAATTGTTGATTCCTTTGAGAAGCTTCAAAAGATACGTTGGGAAATGATGAGATGTTTCACATAATTGTTAAATTAGGTGAAACCTAGTTTGATAAACATTTGCTACAAAAGAAAGTAGCAGTTATATCCCAACAGACTTTATGAAGAACCTAGAACTTTAGGTTATCACATGATAAAGTATGTTCAGAGATGAACAATGACTCATCAGTGTCATCTACGCATCTTAGTCCTTGCATTTTGACTAGTTCAAGTTCTGATAACTAGAAGAAGACTTCTCCAAAGTCTGTTCTTCAGAGAATGAATCCTTCAGAGTCAGATCTTTCAATGTAGACCTCTTTGGAAGATGTCTTCTTCAGAGTCAGTTCTTCAACTTCTAATTCATCTGAATATGATCTTCACGCTTCTCTTTGTATGTTCAGAGTCAGAATCAATACTTGGATTTAATATGAATTTCAGTCTGTGATCCTGCACACTTGAACAAATATTAATATATCCTATTGTTCTTTAAATACTTTACTATCATAAAAACTCAAAGGATATGGTACCAACCAATTTTATGGTCACTAATTTTTAGGATAAAATCTATTCAATCCCTTTAGATCAACATATTTGTCTTCGGAAAATTTTATGGTCGCTACATCTCATTTAAAACATGGTGTGGGTAATTGATTTAGCGACATGTTACAAGTGTCTTTTTAAGAACTCCTTGAATATTTTTTGTTGATTGAATTTTTTTAAAATTTAGTTTTTATGCATTGGTACTATAAATATATTTTTCACTCTTAATTAATTATTATTGTAAAATATTTAAAAATATTTAATTTTAATTTTAAATATTTTTAAATAACGGTTATAAATAATTTGATATGGTTAACTGTTTAAAACATTTTAAATTGAGAATTGTTCCTTTGTAAAACTCGATTGAGAATTTTGTCAAAGTCAAGCAACATTAATAATAAGGGTCCTTTATAGATTTTCACTTCAAATGGGACGAGAATGGTATCTGCAAATACTTTAATGTTCAAGTTGGTGACCATCATATGTGAGAGATATTTATGTGTAGCTTGATTCAAGTGACTTCTTTTATACGGGTTTTCTTAAGGTTTATGGAGGAGTAGAATCTTTGGACCAACAATATAATTTGTTGTTGTTTGATAATTCACCTTCAATTTTTTTACTCGATTAAAGTGTCTTTGTATGACAGATCCATATTTGTTCCTAAAATCCTTGAACATTCGTTATTCCTTTTAGTGTACAATTATGGATAATTTCTTATTACACCCCAAAGGTTTCTTAGGCACTGCGCAAATTTCTGTTTTTATCCCCAGTTCTCGGATATGCACATCAGGACGCACCATTTTTTTTAAACGTTGATTTGTTCCGAATGTGCATATCAGGAATATTTTCGGATCTGCAGATCAGGAAAAATACCAGAACTTAATTTTTTTTAAATCAGTTTTGTTGGTTGGTTGCAAATGTTAATTTATTGTCGCAACTTAATATACATTCAAAAACATCCATATATAAGAAAAAATGATATATATACATAATAATACTTCTGTCAAAAAATACACTACATAAATATAATAAAAATAGAATACATCAAACAAAAAACTATTGTGTATGTCGAAGGATCTCTCCTGGCTCCCCTGATCCTCTGCTCCTACCCGCTGTTCTGGCTCGATGTTTGCGGTATTGAAGTGCCCCTCGAGAAATCTCATTAATCCTATCCATGGCAAGTCTGCCACCAGAGCCCCAGGGAAGTGACCGTCCGCAATGGCCTCTCGCTCTATCTGTTATATCTCACGACAGCGAGGTAGGACATCCAATGTATGATCTATCTGAGACTGCTTATCCTATAATATCTCCTCATGAGCAGGTTTGGGTGGTGATCCCTCAATAGTGGGCACCATGCATGGGTGTGAAACGGTATAGAACCACATGATGTACCCGACAGCAATGCTCCAGTCTCTTGGGGCTCTGGTCGCCCGGGCCTCTTCTCTGGTACCAAGTGGTTCTGGAAGTCAGCATATCTCTCACCTATTTGCGTGCGGGTCAAGCCTAGAGGAGCAGACTCATGAGGCATCCCGGGGATAGTCTGCATGTAACTGAACTGATGCAAGACGCACTCCGGAAGGTATCGAGCAGTGATGGTCGAACTACATGTCAACCATCCTGAGAACAGTGATGCTTCATCAAACGGGAGCGTCACACGATGATCGGCATTGGAGTCATAAAATATGTCCTCAACAATCATCTGATCAAGATAAAACTTGTAGGGCTCGGGTGCCTGGTTCCCTCTGAGCAGGATAAAGGCACCAGCACGTGGCATATCCTCAATGTACCCTAAGACACTCTCCCAACTAGTAATCTTGGGAAAGTATTGTAATATCCACATCTGAAATGAAAAACATAACATCATCGTCAAACATTATAATGAATATAGAAAGAAAGGAAATGAAAAAAAAGACGTAGAATATAAGATTGTTACCACGTATAGTGTACAACTACCTGCCACGGTCTTGGTTGTCCAGGGGCAACCATCTGAGAGCCTAGAATAGGTGTATGGCAGCGTAGCCGCCCCTAGTTGTACTCATTGATCTTATGGGATCCAAAAGGTACCTGAGGTAAACAATATCAATGTAAGTGGAGTTGGGGTCCACAAACAGTTGTGTGCTGAGAAAAAAACAGATAGTAGCATCTCAAGGCATGTTTCCTGTGGATCTCCACCTCAGTTGGATCAATTGCTGCTCGTCCTTACTATGCAAGCTCCTCACGAAATCTGTGTGTCAGAAAGGCGAAACGGACATGTGCACCTCTCAATGCGGTCACCTCCGTAAGTGCAGCATCTGGGTTAACCCCAAGCTCCTTAGTCAACATCTGTATCGCGTCCACCTTCGACATTTTACCGTGACGGAGAAGGGTGCCCGTGATCGGTAGATGTAAAAGGCACGAGATGTCTTCGAGTATGATCGTGAGCTCGTTGTACGGTAGATGTAATGAGGATGTCTCAGGGTGCCATCTCTCAATAAAGGACATCAGCATACTGTAGCTAATCCGGGAATACCCAATCCTAGAAAGGACTTTGAGACCAGAAGTAGTAAGTGCAAACTAGAACCACTCATCCTCTGGTAGCTCTGTAATCATGTCTATAACTTTTCCTCCATGGTTATAGAACTTTTGGGAATCCTTCTCTTAAAAATTTCCAAATAAAATAATGTTACAAATGAAAATATTTTCAACGAAAATAGTTTTAAACCAAGAAAAGTTACCTGTCCTAGCCAGACATATCTGGCAGTATGCTCAGAGTACCCCAGGAGTAGGGACATATCAGACGGTCCCCCGGAGTAACCATTTAGCTCATTAAAATTGTCATCGTTGTCACCACCCTTATGTGTTGGGTGATCACCCTCAGGAACAGGAACAAACTCCTTAGTAGGTGCATCAGGAACAGACTCATGAGGTGCAGGTGATGAAACTGTATCAAGTGATGGAACAAGAGTCTTCCGACGATGCCTGTGGGCGGGCAGGGCCCTAATGAAGCAGTAGTAGGAACCCGATGCCTCCGAGATGTAGAAGCGGCGACTGACGGGGGAATGGCCTGAACCTGTGATGTGGAAGGTTGTGGTGTAGCATGTCCCTCAACTGTAGGGGCTGCTGGAACTGCCTCTGTGCCGAACCCTCAGTTGTAAATTGTGTCCGCTCACATCGGACAGACGCATGTTGAGTTGTTCGTTCATGTATCATACAATCGTCTCTGGTAGCCATGTAATCTTTAAAGCATAATAAATAAATTAGAATTTTTTAAAAATAAATTATAAAAAAACAATAAAAAAAAGTTGCTTCCAGATTTGCACATCAGGAAAAATTATGTGGATGCACATCCGAAAGTACTTCGAATATTTAACGTTGGGTTTTTCCGGATGTGCACATCAAGAAAGCAATCAACATTATAATTTTTCCTGATCTGCACATCCGATACGTATTTCAAGTTCTAAAAACGCAGTCATGGCTATTGTACCATAGAAAAGGGCATTTTAATGCCCTGGTCGTCCGTTTGAAGTAGCAAACAATACTCACATTGTCTCAAACCTATATTATTCATACTACCTCAATTTCTACACCTATATGTCTACTCTAAATCTATTACTCGCAAATAACTCCGAAACTTTAAAATTCAATAACTTACTGATTAAATTGAGATACAAAGGATTTGGAATGTCTTGATCGTTGTAGAAGTTACTCTGCACTGAACTAGGGTGAAAAAATATCGGAATTTGTGGAAATGAGAAATTGAGAGTTTGGGAGAGTTTGAGTGTTTGGAATGTGAAAAGCTAAAGAATGAGGGGGGACAAGCTATGGCGCGAAGTTATTAGAAATTATTTCAGATTTGCACATCAGGAGAAAGTATTTCTGATATGCACATCCAAAACAAATTAAAGTTTTTATAAATAATGGTGCGTCCGGGTGTGCACATCCAAAAGTAGGGGTAAAAAAGGATTTTCGCGCACTGCCTAAGAAACCTTTAAGATATATTAAGAAATTCCCTAATATTGAGCTTGATAGTAATGTCTTATAATATCATTGATTTAATATCTTTAGGATTAATATGGATGTATCATGCTTTATTGAGCTTCACACGATTGAGTTTCAAATCTTCTTAGATGATTAGCATGTTTGGATTATCTTTTATAAGACCCAAAATCAATTCTAGAGGTATAGAATTGATTCGGGGTGATTTAGGGGTGTTTGTTTTATCAAAAGTAGAATTGATTCTATCTTCAGAATTGATTCTACGTGAAACTAAAATTTGTAACTTTTATTTCCATAATGGATTCTGAGTGATTTTTACACTGAAATTTATTATTTAACTTACTTTTACATAAATGTATCCAAACATAAATCAATTATGTTAAACTCAATTCTATTAAAATCAATTCTATCAAACTCAATTATGTTATAATCAATATTGTTCACCGTCAATCCAAACACACCCGATGATATCAATCGTGAACCAAGTTGGAACATAAATATATAAAAATTGAAGCTTTTTTTAGGGAAGTTCAAAATTGATTTTTTAGATTTTCTATGGAATGATCTATTGTTGCTTTAACTTTTGGAATTTCTATGGAATGATCTATATTGTTAGCCTTAAAACTTTTGGATCTACCACACATTTAAATATAAGACAGAAAAACGATTCACATAGTCAAAACACCAATACATGCAATGGATCGTGACATATCGCTAGGCCTTTTCAACCGAATCACATGTGGTGCTACATGGTGATTGAAAATGACGTGCATTATTCTATATTCATACTACATCTAAATAAATTGTACGAATTAAATCACAATAGCAATTTTTTCAAACAAATGGATTCTAAACTATTAACTTGATCACAAAAAAAAGGCATACCCATTTGTCATTACATACCCAATAATAAAGTTCAAAGTTAGAGAAAATTATATATACTCATATGTATATAAAATGGTGACACAATTACAAATGAGATATTTAGAATCACTAATGTGATTCCATGATTTAAACTATGTGGAACCTACTCAAGTTAGATAGGTGTCATCCATTATCTCAAAATATGTCATGAGTACAATGTCATATTTATTTATTAATAATTTAAAATAAAATTACAATGAAAATAACAATTACATGACGATGAAATATGCAAATTGGTCGTTGGAGGAGACAAGAAGAAGCTTAAACGCATTAGTCTTTAATTTTTCACGAATAATGTGGCACTCAATCTCAAGATGCTTTGTTTTTTTATGAAATATAAGATTGGATGCAATGTGAATATCGTTGAGATTGTCATAATGCATGTGGTTTGTAGCAAGAAGTTTAGAGATCTTGAATGGGATAAACTAGTCATTACATTTCATATTTTGTTGCATCAAAGACTCGATACCCGACCTCAATATAAGATCTTGAAATAATTAATTGATTCTTTGTGCACCATGAAATTAATGACTTGCCAAAGAAGAAACATTGACTTAAAATTGATCTTCGCGTCTATGTAGAACCTACCCAACCAGCATCAAAGAAACCAATAATTTGTAGTGGTGAATCTCTTGAAAAGAAGATGCCTTAAGCAAGGCATCCTTTGAGGTATCTTAGTATTCTACTGGAAACTTTATAATCGTTGGTGGTGGGATTTGTGTGGAATTAACTTGATTGTTGTGTTATGAAGGTAATGTCACATCTTGTGATAGTGAGGAAAAGAGGTCTTCTAATGAGGCACTTATATGCAGGGATGTCTGTAAATGGAAGGCTTGTTTAATTCATCAATTTTTCGGTACAGTCGCATGACTTATGACGGGTTTTGATCCAAGTAATCATGTATTTGAGATTAAGTCTAAGAAGTTTTCAAACAACTTCTCACATGAAAATGTCTTTGATCCAAACAAAAAGTTATTTTTTTCCTTCTAAATACACCAACAAAATGTCAATCAAATCGCATGAAAGCACTTCCTAGTCTATTTTCAAAGTAATTGAGGCATACATGATTGAATAGAACGAGAGCATACATTATTAGAGAAAACTTAAGTAACACATAACCATTTATTATTTTCATCCATACATCTCCAAAAAATAACTTCTGAAAAATATATGATTGGAGTTTTCTTTTGACCAACGTCTTTTAAACATGTTGAAGAGTTAAGAGCTAATTACCACACCAACTTAAATTATCATACGTCATAAGCGTGATATTAAAAAGTCTCAAAGTAAAGATAGAAAATTCCAGTGAGACAAAGTTATTACAAATAAACTCTTTAGACACCAAAGGATGTTTCTAGGACATTAGAGATAACAATCGATAAGCTTTTATTTCTTCCAAGAACCAAAAAATAGTTAAAGTAAGCGGTGAAGAATCCTAAATCGATGGTGTTGGTCTCCAATACGGTTGTGTAGGAATTGACCTAATAGGTTAGCACTCAAACGCCTAAGTCGGTTCAAGATTCAAGATGATTGTAGTGAAAATCAGAGATCAGGACGTGTACATTGATTTTCATGTAAGATGGCTTTTATACCTTGGTTCATGTAGAGTTGATTGTGTTGATTTAGGTCTTATACATTTGGGCCTTTGGCTGGCCCAGAACAGTTGCTCCAAAGGCTTGTTGGGCACTTAGGGAGCCAATAAGGTCTTTAATGGTCGTGGTCGACCTCCAAGTATGTTGTCTTATTCAAACTAGAAGTAAAAATTTTGGAGTCAGTTAAAAAAGTAGTGGAGAACAAGCGCATTAAATTCATTTCTTTCATTGAAAAGTTTTGCTCTTTTCTTTCAACACCTAACACCATAAGTAAATCCTAGGGGTTGATCCCCCTACTTAGGGAACTAAAATGTTTACAACTCTTCATTCTTCCTGACATGATATTTGTCTTGATGCTCTTGGATCTTTCACTTGTCTTTGATTTGGATTGTTGATTATCGACTTATTTCATTTTAAAAGGTATTTTCCCCCAAAAGTTCCTTTTCGCCTTTCTTGTTGTTCTTTGCTTACCTCTTCTTTTTTAGTTTAACTACCAAATATCTTGTTCCACCATTTTGACCTTTTGTTCTTTCTCATTGATATCTCGCCTATCTCCTTTTTCCTTTTACATGTATGTCATTGTTACCATTATGTACATAATCATGGTTGACCCAGAGAATGTGCCCGTGAAAAATGCTATTGAGCTCACCAGCAAAGAATCTTCATCGTATGAGAAAGTAAATAATCCTAAATTTGTGGAACTTCTCTACGGTCAGAATTTTCCTATCCCTGGCTAGGTATGCCAAGAGAATCTAGGGTGGGGGTTATACTCCTTTAACGATGATGGTGTTTTATACATAAGTAACACTTCCACCTACACCGCTTCCTTGGCTTGTGTTGAGTATGATTGGGGTCTTGTTCGGTCTGACATATCGGAGCGAGAAACGAGTTGCTCCATTCAGTCACTTAGGGAAATACCTTATTACAAGGTCTTACTACTTCTAATTTATCTAATTTAATTTAAAATGAATAGGCTGGATTCAACCATTCAGAGGATCCTATGGAGACAACCAACACGAACAATTACTCTTGGGTGGGCCATGAGTATCTGAGAACACTTTCCCATTATACACGAAGTATTTTGTGGGGATGGATCCATTTGAGGTGGGATCACTTGCAGATTGAAGTATCTCAGTGATTCTTACAGATAAACAGATATGCAACAAGTTTGAAGGGTGTTCCATACCTTTCTATGATTGCATCTTCCAAAAGTTGGGTGTCCGACTTTTGTTAAAATGAAAATGATGTTATATCAACGTACATTCTCACACACTTGTTTCTCTTACACTTGATACTTTGAGTAAATTGAGTATTTGTACACAATTGAACACACACACAGAATCTCATATTTATTCTAATAGAAAATAACTACCAATAATGGCCTACAAACTAAATCAAGACAAGTGTCGCTCTGCATGTCTTCATCTCTCGAACGTGTTTCGTGTGTCCTTCTCTAATATAGAAAGAACAAAGAATTCCCTCCATTATTTGAATTCAAATTCTCTGTCGAAGACACCTTCAACAACGTCTTTTTCGGATTTAGACCTTCCACTTAACAATTATTTCTCTAAGTCCATAACCTTGCACTCATAATATTCCTTTTTCCTGAAGACTTCTTCGACCAGGTTGCATGATGACTTTTCCGTCGAAACCTTCTAATGTTTCACAGAATTCTTATGCTCTTGAATATAAAATAAACTAGGCGTCAAATTTGGGAGCTAACAAATTTCCCCCAAAAAAATGTCGTTTTCAACATCAATGAAGAAAAAGGCACTTTTTGATAACAGCATTCGACGCCTCGAATAACTCTCACATGACTTCAATGTCATTCAAATTTTATCATTCAAAAACCGTTCGTTTTCTTCAATATACCCATGACGTCATAAACATTATGGCAGTTTCTGAAATGTATCCTCAATGCACGTAAGAATCTCTAGCCATCATCACACTTATTAGACTCTCGGAGATCATGGGACTAGGCATTAACTGCCATCGTCCCATCTAACGCCCCAAGTGGAACACGTGTCCCCACTATCTATCAGCTCTTTAATGCTGATTTGAAAACTCTTAAGCTTCAACATGCTTATAAATAGTTATAACCTTAGTCATTTTCCCTTTTTACGCTTCCTGAAAATTTCTCAAGCATTCTTACTCTCTTCAACTTCTAAACTTCACAGAAAACCCAAAGCTCTTCAAACTCCAACAATGGCGTCCTCAACCAAAAAATTTTAACATTCCACAAAATCCCAAGAAATCACCACCAAACAAATAAATGATGCAAATAAGATCTCCCAGCTTCCACCATTTGACAAGATTCCAAAACCAACCAATCATGGCAGGAAATCAGTAGTTCATCCCTAAACCTCTTGAAGAAGAGAAAAGGAAGATCTACGACTCTCAGGTACTAGTTCCCATTCTCATTTCTGGTAAAAAAACATGCCTTATTTGGACCTCTACCTGCTTTGGATGTAGATCATAGTAAACTTAGGGAGTTTCTTCCTTTTTATCACAAAACTAAACACATATGACAGGCTAACAAATCTAGAGTTGTAGAAACTTCCCCTGATACATTAGTGATAAATACCATATATTTAAGGTATGTGAATGATGGGTTTAGAGTCTTTAGAGCAACCCCTTCCTTTAAGGATTCTAGCAATTATCTGAATTGGTTAGCCAAACTAGAAAAGGTTAAATCTCAAACCTGGAAGGACATGGGAACTTATGACATTATCATGTTATCGAAGACAGGTCTCAATTATTATTTGACCATGTTGGTCTCTTCTCTGTACTTCTGGCATAGCACCCATTATACATTCCATTTGCCTTGTGGCATGATGACCCCATCCTTGTTCATGGCTAGTACATGTCATTAGTAGGATGCATCCTTGTACCCACTGGAAATCTTGTGCCCACTTTATTTTTCCTTCTTTATCAATAGCATGTAGAAAGGAAAATCGTGTTTGGAAGATTTTGAAACAAACATGTTCAACACAATCAACATACCATTCAATTTTTGGACTTCCTTCTTCGAAGTTGAAACTCATTTGGATCACTACTTCACACTTGTCGCAATTTTCTTCGATTCCTCGCTCCATCAGGTAGAAGCCTAAGAACTTCCCGGCTCTTACCTCGAAGGTTAACTTCTTTGGATTGAGTCTCGTGTTATACTGATGGATCCTCTTAAACATTTGCTGGAGGTGTTGAGCATGGAACTCCTCCTGACTGTATTTTACAATCATGTCATTCATGTACACCTCCAGCGTCTCCCTTATCTCTTTTTGAAATATCTTTTTCATCACCCTCTGTTACATTGTGACAACATTATTTAACTTGAAATGTACGACATTGTATTAGTAGTTGGCATGCTAGGACATGAATGTTGTCTTCATTGGCTAGGCCCGAACATAGGTATCTAATTATACCTTGAGTAGGCATCTATGAATGATAGTAGTTGAAACCTGGATGAAATATCTACAAGCTTTTCAATGTTAAGGAGTGGGTAAGAATCCTTAGAGTATACCCTATTAAGATTCGTGTAATCAATACACATTATCCTTTTTCCCGAGACTTTATTCAATAGAACGAAGTTGGATGTCCATTTTGTATACTTCGCTTTGAAAATGAATCTGGCATCCAATAGGCCTTTGATTGTGCTTGCAGTAGCCTCAAATTTCTTCAGGGACTTCCTTTTTCATCGGTGGGAGACATAGCATGCACTAGAGTCCACATTTAACTAGTGTCATGCCACATTGGTGTCGATGGCAAGAATCTTATGTGGAGAGATAATGAAAAAGTCTATGTTGTCCTGGAGACATTCTATTAGTATGGACCTTACTTCAAGGGGAAGTTTGAATTTTATCTTTACCAATATGACAAGGTTATTTTTGAGCTGGATAAACTCAAATTCATAGTCTGGAATTGGCCTAACTTCATCCTCTCACGTGTCTAGGTTGAACATATTGGTATCCCTAACCCTTATATTGTTCTTGTCAATGATGCAAGAATTTCCTTAAGGATGAGCTCTCTGGTCCATTTTGCTTTTTCTAGGTCGGCACTAACAGTGGTTGATCTACCTTTGTTATCATGATATGCTAGATTTAGATGGACCAGAGATGACACCACATCTAGATTTTCCAAGAAGGATCTTCCTAGGATACCTCAAAAGGCATTCTTACACGAAATTTTGAGGAAGTTGAGGACTGCCTTTATCTAACACACTCCTTCTCCGAATCTCCAATGTTAGATATGTCGCTCCACTAGGGAGGGTTACCAAATCATTGAAGTCCAACAAATCTCCCCTAAAACACAGATTCATATATGTCTGCTACCGGACAAGCCATTCTAAAGTGAAATTTTGGTATGTATATCACAAATGTCTAAACTACTTGTTGAGACATTGATCTCTTCTATGAGTTAAACAAGGTTCAGATGCACATCCTGATATTCAACAATATCAGTGCATATACATGTCAGATGTCCCAACATCTTTCTTGACATGTTTGTGTTTACATTACTATATCTTAGTTGTATAATTGTAGAATGATAAAACACCATGATTTGTTAACCCAGTTCGGTCAAACTCACCTACTCTGGGAGATCCCGATCTAGGAAGAAGATTACACTATAAGTGGACTATTGATTGTATAGAGCGTTCATTGTACAAGTAAACACAAACCCTTTTACATAATCTTACCCAATGTAATTCATTAAGGTAGGTACCCATATGCTAATACGAGAACCCTATCTCACTTCCTTATTGTTGCACTTGCCACAACGATATCAGGTTGCACCCGACAACTCCTTCATGTTGCACTCCCGCAAATTTACCATTCACGAAAGTCCTCTTTTCTATGCAATGATTAACCAACTCTCTTTGGCTTCTTATTATTATGGGACATGCTTCCATGCTTTGTCCAAGAACTTTATATAATTCATTTCCTAATGGTTTCTGAATCAGTATCAACAACTATGTATACCTCACTGTATTCTACTGATACAAGGGTGACTTACAACACAAGAAAGCCAACGACTTTCAAACCCTAAACCTTATTTTCTACTTTTACAAAGTGTTACAAGGATTAGTTATTTTTCCCTAGGTCTAACAACTTATATGTATAATCTTCTGTTGATCTATGTGCCTTCATCTTTTGTCTTCTGATTCGTTGATTTGCTGCTGATAATGTTGCAGAGAATCTTGGAGAAGATTTAGATCGGATTTTAAATCTTCGTTCATAACAGTCCAAGATGTCGAGTTTTCAAGTTGCAACATCTTCTTTAACATCTTTGTCTTTGGAAAATTTCTTCACTCTTGCACATTCCTAGATTTCTTCATCTTTGTCAGTATTTTGTTTTACCAAAATTTAGTTAAACCTTTGGAGCTTTCAATCTCCCCCTTTTGATTTTTTTTGGATGAAACCTCTTTTTCCCAAAAAAAAAATCTGATTTGTGATTAAAGAATGAAGTTGTGGCATAGGCCGGAGTTGAATTCTTCAAGTTTGATTTGTGTTGGATGAGTGATGTTGAGGAAAGTGTTAAATCTCTTGAATCCAACGAGGAGATTGGAGACTCCTGAAGCTAGAAGGATGTATGAGAGGGTTGAAGGGTTGATATTAGACATATCCCCCCAAACACACTCCCTCTCCATTCAAGTCCCAATTTACCATCCTCCCAATGTCTCATAGGAACAGACCTCAATTCCTCATAACTCAGGTCACGGGATGTAACAACGTTCAAAACTCATATCACAAGACACAATGAAACTTCTAAGATGTTGAAACACCTTGTCCCACATTCTTGCAAAGATAACATCATAGGATGGTGCTTATGGAAGAGATTGATCCACCACACAGACTTCTCCCCATTTTTAGCCAAAATTGAAAAAGTGACCATTACAAACCTAGACTCATACAGTGCTTACCCACATTTTGATGAATGCCATAGGACAACTCATTGTACCATTACTGGAAGACGAAGGACGACTTGATCCTCTTTATATAGGCTCACAATTTCCTTGAAGATAATGATCCATTGAAGAACGCAAAGACCATAATTGGAACCATGACACACATTGTCCATCGGTTTATTGATTATGACTGGTAATCATCTAATAACTTTTAGAACGAGAAGGATGTTTTCCCACGTGCATGTTTTTATCTGTCCAAGACCCACCGTTCAATCTCCTGAACAATGTCTTGACATCTTTATGAACATTGTCTATTTTCCTCAAAGATCATGCTAAAGACTCATGGTGTTCTCAACAATCCCATTACACGATTCTCAATGTTGATTTAATGTTGCTTGACTACTTCTCAGACTATTGATTCACTGATTCTCTAGATATATCCACCAAGTCTCCCTCAACTTACAGTAGCAATATCGTGTCAGGACGTCCTTATTGACATATCATCATAACTTTATTGACATTCAAACATCCAATGACTAGTCTTGCAATGACATATCTCATACGCAATATCACCTCCTTTTGTCTATGATAACTTGTACTTCTATAGGGAGCACTTTGCTGATGAATAGAAAACATAAAACACATCTTCATGTTTTCAAAAGCTCACTCTTTATCCAACTCTCATGCTGAAAACATTCATCTCTTTGTGACATTGCTTCACTATCATGCATGTTGTGAGATCATATTAGAACCATCATTTTATAGCCAACAAACTCTTGGATTGAGATCAAAATTTCCAATGATCACTCTCTTTCTGAACTCATTCATACACCATCTGAATTCCTTCTGAATTCTCATGCATAAATATCCATGTTCCTTGAAACCTAATCCAATTGATTCTAGAATGATCCACATCCCTCAAAGAGATACCATGCCTCTTAGTTTGTTGGTTTCTTTATGATGTCATCTTATCTTGGTCTTCTCTCCATGTATCTAAACATAAATATTTAGCTTGCTTGCTGACCAGTTGAGTAAAAAGAACCATCTTGATCCCATGATCTCCTTCATCTTATCATCCCCCCGTATGACAAGTTAGGGCACCCCTCATTAAAGATGTTCTTATCTAGGGAAATCAGGATCAAATGATGTTTTAATATCATTTGGAACATACACAATCATCGCTGCATCCTTTGTCATCTTCATGTTTCAGTATGGCTCCACCATCTTGATCATTAATTCCATTAGATTATCATAGAGAGAAATAAACTCTACACAACTACTGCAATCATCTTCAGTTTCTTAGAACTTCCACCACAAGTTCCAAGATATAGCCCTTAATCAGATTCTCCTTTGATCTTCTACTAACTACTCTTCTGCACCAGAGTAATCAGTTTCATATCCACTCCTTGGATTCAAGAATGAGACTAACTAATTTCTTATATTGGTTAACTCGTCTTACTTTAGAGTTCCAAAGGCTTTCTGATTTTTCAATGAATCTTGATCTTCAAGTTGCAAATTCCATCTAGTCTAATCGGAGATTCCAAGACTAGAACATGTAATATCTCCCACTCTTGTAGCTCCTGCAATCTGCATGTGAAGATTCTTATTGAAGTAACACCAAATTCCATTCATGATATGATCAATTGTGTCCCATAGCTAACTTCTAATGATGTCAGAACATTTGATATGACATTTAGATGATGACCCAGTCCCTTCAGTTTTAGCTTTGACAAGTTTCAAGTTATCATGCCACTTTGATAACTTCTTAACCTTATCAGAACAATAGTTCCATGCTCTCATAGACTTGATTAAACTATCAAGTTTGAGTAAGCAACCTCCATCTTACGTTGTAGCACTATACTGACTTCTAGCTATTCTTGAGAAGAGACTTCCTGACCATTTCAGGCATGATGATCGTGAGCCTTGATATCCTTACTCTTTAGATCAGAACTAAACTGAATCACGAGTATTCTCCAACTAGGTGATGGTTTTAACTTTCCTTCCATGAAACTTCATGAACCGGACCAGATTTTATTCAAGAATCTTTCTGGGTGAAACACGAGCCTTTGTTTGTTCTTCCTGAAGAGAGTTACCTACAACTTAGGTTAATCATAGGGTTTGGTTCCTTAATTATACTCACCTTCTTCACTTGATCTGAGGACTCACTCCTTGAGCCATTAGGGTTTTACACACACTTGGCTTTAAGGGATGTTTTTACATCTGATTGAACATTTGTTACTCTGAAATCTTCCATGATGAACTTGACTGTACACATCCTTTAGGTTGAAGCTAGAGATGTTGTCCCTCTTGATGATCCCTCTAGTCTTCAGTATTTAAAAGCTCCAGGTAGAAGGATAATCAATTAAATACTTGTGACTTTCACAGGTAACAATTGATCTTAAATCCTTATCCAATATCCTTTGATGGTAGATCAACTTTATCTTCTCCAATGTTGAGACATCAATACTGACATTCTTGAATCAATATTGCCTTTAGCTGACTATCTTGTCTTTATTCTCAATGATGATCTCCCTCTACTCCATTGAAGTCTTCTTGCAGATACGATCATCTTTCACGTTGAACAAGAATCTCTCCCTTGCACGTTATGGATGATGAAAATAAATCACCTCCACTTTCTTCAGGTTGATGGTCTCCACCCTTAAAACTTTGGATAGCTAGACGCCTTCAAGGAACATCATCTCCAGACTGAACATTAGACTAAGATAACATGCTCTTGACTATGGATGCTTTTATGAGTGGACTTGATAGAATTCTCAAGTATCTTTGGCATTTTCCTTCATAATTATGTTTTTTATTCAATTCATAGACTAAGAATTGTCAAACAAGAACTCAGCTCAGCCTCTTTTGTAACACCCTTTACCCCAAAACAAAATAATACAAGATTATTCAATAAAATCAGAGTATTCAACTAAAGGGTATCACATCTCTACTTCAACAAACATCAAAAACATCATCACTTTGTATTGTCCTGTAACATGGGTTACAACATGCATTCATCGTTACTACGCAGCGGATAACAAGTCATCAACTTAATTAACCCAAATATGAAAATTCAAATTTAATTCAAAATATCCTTAACTCAAAGTAAAACAAACGAACACAACAAATTCTTAAGCATTCCCATCCCGATGTTACATGACACAGAGCAGGACACCGCCCTAAACTCTAATGAACGACCAAAAGACATAACACTCCAAGCTACATCCTCGCACCAAGCTTATTCTTAAGTATCTGCAGGATGGCATAATATACCATCACCAAAGGTAGACATGGTGAGTAATCAAAATTCAATATAGTCGACATAAAGAAAAGATAATCATGCACAGTTCGTCATATATCAATACATCAAAATTCTCAGTCATCACATCATCAAACTCATCAAACATCTAATTAACACATATGCATCATACTATACCATCAAGAATGAAATGCAACTTCATAAATGCATGTGGTACTGATTTCAACATGTGATGGACATTGGGTCATCTACCCTCCACAATGGAGCATAACATAATTCAACATAACCCTAATCCATACAATGGGATTGAAGCTTCCAACAACATAGGTATTCCATGAATGCAACGATACAACAATTCAACATTATCAACATAATTTAACATTTGCATCAGCATTCATGTTAATAAGCATCATATAATCACCTACATCTTATCTTCGTTTCTATCATAAAATAATCGCTATAACATCAATAGAAATCATGGCAATAAGTATAATACATCACAACATCAATACATCCTATCTACACCTCATTAGACAATTTTCTAAATTTAAATCACTACTTTTTCACTTCTAGGGCTCGCTAAGCGACCTCATCGCTCACTAAGCGGCCTCCTCTCAGGTTGGGGGAAATCCCAGTTTTTGTTGCTCGCTAAGCAAGCTAGGCGAAACTCAAAATTTCCAGTTTGCGATGACAACAAATTCTGCTATGACTTTTCACCCTAACAACACAGTTTTTCATCATTTTAATCAGCAATTTAGTAACAAAACCTATAACTACACACAAACATCATTTAAAACATACAATGCACAACAAATCATCAAGGATTCCTCAATTCTACTCATCAATTCCTAGGTTTTCCCTAAAAAACCCAATTATTCCCAATACCTAAACTCTACATCAAGAACATTGAAAAGCGATACTCCTTTTACCTTAGAGTGAAGCTTTTTCTACGGTCTTCACAAAACTCTTCGGGAACTTCTTCAACCTTGGCTTCACTTCTTCATTCTTCAGACCTCTTCTCTCCTTTCTCCCAAAAGCGATCGTAAAACTGATCATATTCTCAACTTCAACTTCCTTTTTGTCAATCTTACCCATAGGACCCCGAATATGCTTTTCCCCTTCTACCCTTACTAACTCTCCACAAAAGACCATTATACCCCGCATACCTCTAATTTCTTTATTTAATTAACTAATAATATTTAAATAACATAGATTTCATTATTCAATATTACCATTAAATAAAATGATTTAATCACCACAACAAATACACCAAAAATTGCCAAATTATCATAATAATTAATTAAATAATTAAACTACAAAATCAGGGTGTTACATCCTCCAATCTGACTTCAAGATGCATGACAAAATCTCCCTTCAAGAATCAAGATATCCCTACCAACCATCAACCACCCTTTTTATTCCTTACATACTCCTTAGGAATGGTTAGGGTTTCTATGACGTTGATGTCTTCAAGAGCGCAAGCAAGAACAAGAATAGGTTCCACCATATATTCTCTCTGGACAACAATCACATCCTTCTATTCCCAAGAGTATGTCTTTATCAACAACAACATCAGAGAAAATAGAACTCCAAGAATTCTTTAAATCGAAACCGCAAGCAGCGGAGAACCAATGAACAACATCAATAATCTTCAAGCAAGATGTCACCATATCTTCTTGGACATAATTAACGAGCACCAACACCAACAGAATAACTTTAGAATATTTGAATAACCATCGTGTTGTTCCCTTTGTCCTAGAATACTCATCTCGTTCATCAATATTATTCAAGTATATAATCATGGATGATCATAATAACTCCTCCTATTTAACACCAGAAAGTATCTCTCAAGGATCTCATATAGACAAAAACATGATGTCTACTTAGATACCAATTGAAATTTTGGTACGCAGATCACAGATGTCTAAACCACTTGTTGAGACATTGATCTCTGCTATCAGTTAAACAAGATTCAGATGCACATCTTGATATTCAACAATATCAGCGCATATACATATCAGATGTCCCAACATATTTTTTGACATGTTTGTGTTTACATTCCTATATCTTAGTTGTATAATTACAGAATGATAAAACACCATGATTTGTTAACCCAGTTTGGTTGAACTCACCTACTTTGGGGGATTCCAATCCAGGAAGAAGATTACACTATAAGTGGATTATTGATTGTATAGAATACTCATTGTAAAGCTAAACACAAACCCTTTTACCTAATCTTACCTAGTGTAATTTGTAACACCCTATTTCTACCCGTCTTTAATATTAAATCAGAGTTATAAAAATTCATCGACAAACATGGGATATTACATTTTCAACTTTAAAACCAAATAACATAAATTTCATTAATAAAATACTTTGGAAACAATGCAGCGGATTCAACATCAAATTTTGCAACTTCTAAAACAACTTCCATTAAATTCAACATTGAATACTTCAACAAGGTTTTCAACATAAAACAACTGAAATTAGATCATAAACTGGATAAGATCCACTAAAACAAAACATGCGTTCATCCCCCTGAAGTGCTACGTATCAGAGCGACAAATACTGACTTGAGACGACTAAGTACTCAGATCTTGATTACCTGCACGTTACCAACATAGGGCAACATTAAAAAAGAATGGGTGAGATATTGAATAACATAAACAGGAGTATGATAATCAATATATAAGAAATAATTCATATAATCACCCAATTTACACGATAAGTAACATCAACATACAACTTGCAACCAACAACCAATAACAACATAGATAAAATGCGACTCAACTCATATATGCATGTGGTACCATTTGGAGTAAAACTCCCAAATTAAAATCTTGCCAGTTTATCGAGGCATCAACAACTTATTTGCCAATCCAAGCCAACTTAAATCGAGCATTCGCTCCAACTTGAAAATATGCACATGTATGCAACTATGAATGGAATACAACAACGATGTAAACAAAAAATTAACAACTCAACAACTTAACAATGTAACCACATAACAAATTAACAAATTGACAGCATAATTCAACATTGGTCAGACGACCTGCAACTTAATAAGTTTCCCCATGATCGGGACAACATCACTCGTAACAACTTAGTACCACTTCAACATGAAAAACGACTAAATATGACTTAATCATTTAGATTCCTAAATTAATTATTTTTAATCCTCAAATATACTAAAAATCAACTTATTTTATCTCTACTCAAATTCTAAGTTCAGCTCAACTCGAAACAAATGTGAAAATAGGACGAATCGCCAAAAACTGCATTTTTCTGCACATACTCTGCCCATACGCGTATTGGCCAACCTATTACGCGTAATAACTTTGCCCTTACGCCACCTCTTACGTGTATCCTATGCAAAAGACCAGAGAGCCTGAAATTCACCTTCCCTTACACGTAACGTCTGTGTAACTGGGATATGTTACGCGTAATGCCCATCTTGTTATGCGTAACACCAGATCTATTACGTAAACCACCAGAATGCATACAGTCCAATATCTGTTACGAATTTACACAACATCTTCACTCTATTCAAGCCTAATTGGGTTTTTACATCGATTTTACACTCTAATTCTTTTGTATCTATTCATTTACTAATCTCTATGACTGATTTTACGAATCCTAACTTCTTTCTCTACATGATTTCCCGCAACAACCAATCCAACAACACATATACAACAACAATTACAACAACAAAAACAACTTTCAGAACAACAATACAACAAGAACAACATATTTCTCCATGAGATATCAGTACGAAAATCGACAACAACAATTCATACAGAACACAACAACGAAAATCATACAAAATTCAACCAACATACGAATTATCTAGTCCCGGTTATAGAATTCGAACCCCACCCTTACCTTGGATTGAAGGCAGTTCGAATCTACAGTCCAAAATCTCTACAAAAATCTAACCTAGCCTCTCCTTGTTCTTCCTCTAGACTTGTTCTTCTCACCAAAAATTCTAATTATCCCTAATTAGGTTTTCCTCTTGTTTTTACTGAACTCTCACTAATCAACTAAATTACTAACGTGCCTAAAATAACACCCTAACTTTACTATTCTCACCATACAACGAAGTCCACTTAATATTATACTGTTAACACTTATTTTATTATTCGACTTAATTAATTAAAAAACCCAAACACAACTTATCCCTCAACATAATATCAACTTAAACACCTTAAGCAACTTAACGACACAAACGACCGAAAACAACACTTAACAACAAATAATTGTGAAAATACGCAATAATATTTAATTAAATTAATTAATTAAATACTGCCTTACAACTCTCCCCCACTTAGAACATTTTCGTCCTAAAAAATCTTACATTGCTCAAACAACTCAGGATATGATTCCTGCATCTTGCTTTCCAACTCCCGCGTTATACTTTCTCCGGTAGCTCCCAACCAAACAACTTTCACTAAAACAATCTCTTTGCCTCTTAAGGTCTTCATTTCACGACCCTGAATTCGTACCGGCATTGTCTCTACAATGAGATTATCCCATACTTGCAAATCATCCATACTAATCACATGAGAAGGATCTGAAATATACTTCCGGAGTTGCGACACGTGGAACACATCATGAAAATTTGACAAATTTGGCGGTAAAGCCACTCTATAAGCAACATTTCCAACTCTATCCGAAATATGATACGGACCAATAAAACAAGGAGTGAGCTTCTTAAATTTCAACGCTCGCCCAACACCTGTCACGTGCGTAACTCTTAAAAATACATGATCACCAGCTTGAAATTCTAAATCTTTCCTTCACTTATCATGATAAATTTTCTGACGACTTTTAGAGGCTTTCATCTTCTCTCGAATCAACTTCACCTTCTCAATAGTCTCTCAAACTATCTTCGGTCCAAGCACCACACTTTCACCAGATTCATACCAACATAATGGAGTCCTACACCTTCGACCATACAACGCCTCAAAAGGTGTCATTCTGATACTAGAAGGGTAACAGTTATTATACGTGAACTCTATCAATGTAAGATAAGTATCCCACAAACCTCCATGCTCAAGTACACAAGCTCTCAACAAATCCTCCAACGACTGAATCGTCCTCTCAGTTTGACTATCTGTCTGAGGATGATATGTTAAACTCAACCTCAACTTAGAACCCAACGCTTCTTGCAAACTCTTCCAAAACTCCAACGCAAACCTCGGATCTCGATCCGACACAATACACAAAGGAACACCATGCAACTTCACAATCACTCTGACATAAATCTCAGCCAACTTCGATACTGGAAAATTGATGTTAATAAGAATAAAATGAGCCGACTTTGTAAGCCTATCAACAATCACCCAAATCGAATCATGCCCTCTTGAAGTATTAGGCAATCCCGTCACAAAGTCGATAGAACTGCTATCCCATTTTCATTCCGGAATTTCCAATGGTTGCGTCAAACTCGCAGGCTTCTGATGTTCAACTTTCGACTTCTGACAAATCAAACAAGCATACACAAAACATGCTACATCATTCTTCATTCTAGGCCGCCAAAACATAGTCTTCAAATCCTGATACATCTTAGTCGCTCCTAGATGAATACTCAAATTACTTCTATGACTTTCCTCCATAATCATTCTTTTAATTTCAGCATCATCAGGTATACAAATCCTATCATGCAATCTCAAAACACCATGCGCATCCAACTTAAAACCATTCTTCTCTAATTCACCACAATCAATTATGATATCCACTAGTTTCACATCCAATTTCTGAGCTTCTCTAATATTGTCCAGAAAATCATTATTAATCTTCAACATGCCCAACATAACACTCTTCAGCGTCACTTCACAAACCAAACTCATATCTCGAAATTGCTTAATCAACTCTAACTCCTTAACAATCATTGTCGACATATGCAATGTCTTCCGACTCAATGCCTCAGCTACAACATTAGCTTTACTCTGATGGTAATTCAAACCAAAATCATAGTCCTTCAACAGTTTTAACCATCTTCGTTGCCTCATATTCAACTCTTTCTGATCAAACAGATACTTTAAACTCTTATGGTCACTAAACATTTCAAATCTAGAACCATAAAGATAATGCCTCCAAATATTCAATACAAAAATAACTGCAACAAGTTCCAAATCATGTGTAGGATAGTTCTTTTCATGAACCCTCAACTGTCTCGACGCATAAGCAATCACCTTACCATTCTACATAAGAAAACCTCTTAAACCCATCAACGAAGCATCACAATACACAACAAACAGTTCCTTTGAATTCGGTAAAGTCAACACTGGAGCCGACGTCAATCTCTTCTTCAACTCTTCAAAGATTTATTCACATTGCACATCCCACACAAACGCTTTACTCTTACAAGTCAACCGAGTCAACAAAGTGCCAACTTAGAAAATCCTTCAATGAACCTTCGGTAATAACTGACCAATCCCAAGAAACTTCTAATCTCAGTATCCGACTTTGGAGTTTCCCATTGCATCACAACATCTATCTTAGAAGGATCCACTACAATACCACTACCTGAAATCACATGACCAAGAAAATTGACTTCCTTCAACTAAAATTCACTTTTGGACAACTTCGCATACAACTTCTTATCCTTCAAAACTTCTAATATTGTTCTCAAATGCTCTGCATGCTCTTCTTCAGACTTAGAATAAACCAAAATATCATCTATAAACACAACTACCAAAAAATCCAAATAAGTATGAAAAATATGATTCATGTACTCCATGAATACTCCCGGCGCATTAGTCACACCGAAAGGCATCACTAAATACTCGTAATGTCCATACCGTGTTCTGAATGTCGTCTTCTGAATATCCTTATCTTTCACCTTAATCTGATGATAGCCTGATCTCAAATCGATCTTGCTAAACACACGAACACCTACCAATTGATCCATCAAATCATCTATTCTTGGTAATAGATATTTTCAAACCCTAAACCTTATTTTCTACTTTTACAAAATGTTACAAGGATTAATTATTTTGCCCTAGGTCTAAGGACTTCTATTTATAATCTTTTGTTGATCCATGGGCCTTCATCTTATGTCTTCTAATTCGTTGATTTGTTGCTGATATGTTGGAGAGAATCTTGGAGAAGATTTAAACCAAATTTTAAATATTCTTTCATAACAGTCCAAGATGTCGAGTCTTTAGGTTGCAACATCTTCTTCGACATCTTTGTCTTTGGCAGATTTCTCCACTTTTGCACATACCTAAGTTTCTTCATCTTTGTCGGTACTTTATTTTACCAAAATTTAGCCAGACCTTTGGAGCTTTCATAAAGTATCAGTGCAAAAGACGTTGCAAGAACTTATGTCACCTACAAGGAATCCTATCAGGTTTTGATTAATGATGGTAGTTGATAGAATTAAAGGAAGATTGAAGTTCAAAATTCCTTTAATCTATTTGCAATCTAGAAATCCTAACTCCAATCGATTTATGCTCTGTTCAAGGCTAGTACCTGTCATTAGTAGGAGGGATCTTGATGACTGATAAATATTGGATATATCTACACTATGAATCTCATTTATTGATGCTAATTGACATATAATTAGACCGGATGATAGAATTGATCTCTTGGACATGGCTGATGGAGTTGGCACTTACATTCCTTCTAAATTTTGTAGAGATATTATTTTATATAGATAATTATCTGGTGGTAAAATTTCGCAGAAATCAAGAGTCGAATCCCACAAATGGTGCCATTATTTTGTCTAGGAACAAGAAAAAATTGAAGTAGATGGTGAGGAATCTTGAATCGGTGGTGTTGGTCTCTAATACAGTAATGCAGGGGCGCAAATGCAAGGTTAGAACTCAAATTCCTAGGTCAATTCAAGATTCAAGATTATTGGAGTGAAAAACGGAGATCAGAAAAATGTACTTTGCTTTTCATTTGAGATGGTTTTTATAATTGGGGTCATGTGGAGTAAATTTAAGTTGATTTAAGCCTTATTCATTTAGGCTTTTGACCGTCCAGAACAATATTTTTGACCTAATACCCTTTAGCAGGGTCAAAACTCTACATTCAATTATCATTAATAATAACCTACAAAGTAAAGTGATACATCACATAACAACACTCCCTAACTTTTTCTTTCTCCTATGCAATAGGTGTTGACACAACCTCCAACCACCACCACCATTCTAACCTATTTATTTAAGTCATTGGAATATTACTATCTTTAGATAATCAGAAAATACTATTATACCTATCGTATTGAGGGTTATATGGTAATCAATTATCCTTCTAAAATAACTTATTTTCTTCATCAGCCACTGATTTTGTAACACTGTCTTATAATCAACCACTAAAATATTAATTAAATCTTTCCATCACACAAACACCATACTTCCTAACCAAAATTTCTATTATCCTTCTCCTCCTCCTCAAATTTGGCACTTAGAACTTTGTACCACAAACATTTTTTATCCACTAGCAATCTCCACCACCATTTCTTTAGCAAAAAAAAAATTAAAATCTCTCACACTTCAGACCCCATATCTCCATGATTACGATCAAAGTAAATTCGTTATACCTTTTAATCTAGTTGATATTTTTAGCTTCCTCACTAAAGAAAAGATTGAAATAAGGATTCAATTGAAGAACATAATGTTTGTCAGAGTCTTGAAGAAGGAAAAACGGTAATGAAGGCAATGCAAATTTAAGTAACACAAAATGACCACTCATTGATAAATTTCTACTCTTCCATCCCAAAATCTTCAACTTGATTCAGTCCACCATAGTATACCAAAAAATAAAGTTGGAAATGATTAGCTTTTATAGGAAGGTCTAATTAGATAAGGAGATCTGACTCACTCTAGAATTAATTGCAAACACTTCATCCGCCAACCAAAATTCAACCACAATAACTCCAACCAATAAGCTTTTGTAAAAATAAAACTTTAATCGCAAAATGAGTTTAAAAAGGACCAAATTTTCCCTAATAACTCTTATGTTCACTCAACTCTTCTCACAGACTATTAAAGTATCATCTGCGAATTGTAACTACAAAACTCGAACTTGAGAACTTAGTTCTTTGCATATAATGTACCCCTTATACAGACCAACATCAATAGTTTCCTTTAACAAAACATCCAATCTTCTAATTGTGATCAAGAAGAAACATGGAGATAAAGGGATTTCTTGACGCAAACTCATTTCTCAAAAAACTCATTTTTAAGGACTACAATTGACTAAAATTAAAGTCGTTACAGAGCTGGTGTATTTTATGTTCTTTCATTTAACCAAGAACCCAATTTTAGACATAATAATGTCCAAATACTCTTATTAAACTGAATCATGCGCCTTTTTGAAACCTACTTTAAACAAGATCAGTCCCCCCTTTTCTGGCGTCATCAACCACCTCATTTGCCACAAGAATGCCATCCAAGTCGTGTTTCCTCTTTACAAAAGTCCATTGAGACTCTACAATCACCATGCTGATTATTAATTTCAATATATTGGTTAAATAGGTTCCAATGCTTTATACATGTACCCCACTAATGATACTGGTATAAAATTGGCCACTCGTTATGGACTAATCACTTTAGTGAGATATGTTAAAATTCAAGTGGAAGTGGTTGAGTCTTACATCAACTATAAAGGGAAGAAATGTTGGATTTATAATAGAAGGGGTAAATATGTGGTGTCAAGGTCTCTTATGGTCTTATCTGTTGTAATTCATGCATTTCTCGGTCATCCTAACAAGTGATATCAAAGTCTAGTTCATTTTGTTTCATCAACAACATTTTTATTGCATTCTCATTAATTGGAGTCACGCCTTCTTAACTTTTGCATCACCACCACAATTCTTCTTAAACATATCCCAAACTTATTTTGATTACGTTGTTCTTGAGATTTCGTTAAATACATTTGTATTAACACATTGGTGAATTTAAAACAAAAGTCTTTTGATCTTTCTTTTTTTATTCTTTGAAGGTTGCACAATGAGTTTCTCTTGGATTTTCAACCAAAAATTGAAGACCTTCATTCAATTATTCATCTAGTTTTTCTTTATTTTGCACTGACATTTTGAGTGGAGATGTGTCATCTTCATCTCTCATGGTTTTGAAACATTGATCATATTGTTGCTCTCAAGTTTTCCAACCTTCCAACAAGTGGTATTAGATGTTGGTTTGATTGGACAGAGAATGCGAGTTGGATCTAGTGATCATTTTATAAGATGTGGGAACTCACACTTGTAGGTAAGTGTTAAAATTCAAGTATGATTGATTAAGTTTCACACGACTTTAAAAAATGAAATGATTGATATATAAGATAAAATGTTCATACACCTATTGCCTTAAGAATGTGTAAATACATAGTGTCTATCTCCTATGATCGTTCATTAATCTCATTGTAACTTAAGATTGTTTAAATACGAAGTATCAATATCTCTTATGATGCTTCATTGGTCTCGGTCTCATTGTAGTAGTCGTTTTCCATAAAGATCTAATTAGATTAGATGCCTGATTAAATTCTTAACACTATACAATAAATATTAATTAAATCATTTAAAAATTGTATTATTATATACAATTTTTTTAATTTAATAATTATATTCTTTTTTTTTTAATTCAAAAAATTATAATAAATAACATTCATATCTTACAACTTAATATTTGTGAAAATATTATAATATATATAAAAAATAAAATATAATTGATAGTCTCTATTTAATTTTTTTATTGTGTCAATACATACAAATTAAAGTCATAATAAGTCACACATTATTTTAAAGAATTCAATACAACTTGACTTAATTCAATACAATTTTTTTTATTCGAATTTCAATACAATTTCTCATTTTCATATTATTACAATTTTTATTTTTGACAATTATTGACTTTTTTTATTAAATATCCATAACTTTATTTTTGTTCAATAATCTTCAGAGTTCTAAGAACTTAGAACCAGAGAAAAGAAAGGAAGAAAATAGAATTGCATTAACAAATGCAACATCCATCTTCAAACCCTAATTCTGGTTCCATTCCTAATCCTCACAATGCAAACACCGCATCCAAATTTCCACCACCGCCACCTCCTTCCACGGCGACGACAACCGCCGCCTGCAAAGCCTCCATGCTCCCACGCTCCGGCGGAAACGGTGGGTCCCTCCACCGGAGAGCTCACTCAGAGGTCAGTTTCCGGTTGCCTGACGATATGATGGACTTGTCACCGTCCGATCCGTTTACCGGCGGATCGTCGACGGCGAGCTTAGATGAGATCGGATCCGAGGATGACTTGTTCTCGACGTACATTGATATGGATAAGCTCGGAGGTTCAAACGATTTGGGAGACGCCGGAGCAGATCCGGGTAGGAATGATGAGGCGGAGAAGAACCAAGGGAGGTCGAGGCATAGGCACAGTAGTTCGGTGGATGGTTCTTCGTCGTTTGGGGAGATTATGGATGGGAAGAAGGCTATGCCTCCTGATAAGCTAGCTGAGCTTTGGTCTATTGATCCCAAGCGTGCAAAAAGGTTCGAAATTTTGATTGCGAAATGCATAATTGTTTTTACTTCAATTGTGTAAACTACTGAATTCTTCAACTATAAGTTTTTTTTCTCTGTTTTTGAGTTTTGATTAGTTGATTTTGAATTTTCAAATTGAATTTTTTTTACTAGTTTGTGAAATAGAAAGTAAAATGAAATTGAGGTGTGTAAGTTTGCTTGGGGATTCAATTTTTCAGTTATGCTGTTTTGATATTTTTGCTTAGATTCAGTTTGTTTTCTTGTTCATTGCGATTATTTAACTGAGATGATTTGGTGATAGTGTGAAAGTTGACCCTTTTTGTGATTCTAGATTGGCATAAGTAACTTTGTAAGTTCCAGCTGTAACTAAAGCATTGTTGAAACTGTATTCCTGTGTTGTAAGTGCTGTGGTGATGTGTAATTGTAATGGACATGTCAATTGATGACTCGTAATCTATGATTAAAGTTAGAGACCATTCAGAATATTTTTGTTGGTGCAAATCTTTTGAATTTTGAGTTATGACTTATAAGTTGTGTCCGATACAAACGATATTGATATGAGTCTGTTAGGTACCACAAACATATTTGTGTACGTATCTTGGTTGCGTCTTTTTAAAAAAAATTGTAGTAGCTGTGTCATATCATATGTATTGTACTATATGTCTGGGCTTCTTAGATTTAAATTTTTAGGGGTGGGAAAATGTGAGAGGGTTTATGCAAGAGTTACTGCTCTCTAGTTTCATCTAATTTTCAATTTTACTAATTGTTGTGGATTTGTTTTATTCATTATTCTCACTTTTCTGTTGTTATAAATAGAATACTTGCGAATCGACAATCTGCTGCTCGTTCAAAAGAGAGAAAGGCCCGCTATATACATGAACTAGAGCGCAAAGTTCAGACCCTACAGACTGAAGCTACAACTCTTTCTGCCCAACTGACATTATACCAGGTTTGTATTGACATTTGTCTAAAATTTCGGCACTTTTAGAAGTTCCATTTTGTATAGTAACTCTGTTTTGCTTATTGGGTTTTTCAGTGTAGCTTAGTGAAATAAAGTCAACTGCATTGTTCATCACTTTCTTTGAACCATAGATGTATTCTTGTTGCAATTATAGCTAAATACAAAATATTAATTTCGTATGCTTTCTCTTTGTATTTTCTCTGAGAAATACCTCGTATATAAAAAATGTTCTATGGTTGTTTCCAGTTATAACATAATGTTGCATTGTTTGTGAATGCTTCATTTGGTTGTTTCCAGTCTTTACTCATACTTAATTTATTGCTAAATTAACTCAATGACTTCTTGATTTTTTATTTCTTTATAGAGAGACACAACAGGTCTGAGTAATGAAAATACAGAGCTTAAGATCCGTCTGCAAGCCATGGAGCAACAAGCACATCTCCGTGATGGTAAAATTTACCACATTCTTACAATGTGTTCTAAATATTCGCCACTTTGCAATTTTTACTGCCTCAAAAACTTTTGAAGTGGGTTATTAAAGTTGATTAATTAAACTTGAATCTGTTTGTGTTTTTCTGTAGCTCTTAATGATGCATTGAAGAAAGAAGTTGAGAGACTGAAGGTTGCTACCGGAGATATAAGGAGCCACACTGAATCTTTCAATCTTGGTATACACCAGATGCCATTTACAGAATCAAATTACCTTCCCATTTCACCACAATCAGGTCATCCTGGTCACCGTAACATCCAGTTGCCACTATTTGGTCACTCCCCATCTAGCATGGCAACTCATCAACTGCAACAAGCAAACTCTCATTCATTTTCAGAATTATTGCAAAGTGACCAGATTGGTCGTTTTCAAGGACTTGATATTAGCAGCAAAGGAACAACCGTTGTTAAGTCTGAAAACCCCTCTCTTTCTGCGAGTGAGAGTAGCACTACATTTTGAATTTGATATTATCCGCTTGACCTGCTAACTTATCCTTGGTATTCATTGTCCGTTGACCTCCTGTCAACTTATGTATTTCATGAAGTATTATTCCATTCAGATTGAGGATTAAATTAATTATTTGTTCTTTGGGTGCTCGCCGGAAAGGGGAAGCACGACTAGGGTTTTACTTGAAGATCACATAATCATGTTTCAGCATGTGTTTCTGGGTGCTAGAATGTTGGGAATGGAAAAGTCATTCTCACTGTACCATTGTATTTTGGGGTGTATGGATTCCCCTTTGTTCATTTGTATCATCATTTACTTGTAGCATGTAAACTGTGATTTATTATTTTATTTCACCTCATTGACACTCCATGGAATCGATTTCTTCTATAATGTATAAGTACTGTTTTAGATTTATTCTTAGTTGATGCACAATCCAATTATTTGTATAATACATGTTATATTAAACTGTTGAGTCTTGAACTTTATGAATAGTTAGGAACTTAGCATGTCTTATGAGGTGTTTGGAAGTCTTTAATTTAAAGTTTATTTGGCTTTATCTTATAAGCAACACTCTTATTACTACTGTTTGGATTCATTTTGGAAAAATAAATTATAATATACTCAAATCATTTTTTGTTACATTCGGTGAATTTTCTAAAAGAGTTTATGAATAATTTATTGATTAAGTTTCAATAGTAATTAAGTTTAGGGATATGCATGCCAAGGGTGTGACAAGGGTGGATTTTACTCAATTCCGAATTAGTTAAATAAACCCAAAAGGGAATAAATAACCAAATTCAAAATCCGTTCCAATGTCGGGCACGATCAGGTAATGTCGAGGACAATCACATACTCATGTCTGGTGAAGTTCACAACGCTGGGTGGAAGTGTGTCTGACTTTGTCGTGTCGATGACGCGGTTTGAAGGATGGGAGCGAACGAAGTCGAGGTGTGTTTAAACTGGCGGGCGCGGCCTCGCGGGCCCCCTCTTTGTCGAGGAAAATTCCCTGTAGGGGCAACCTGCGAACGTTCGTGGGGCGTTGAAAACGTGTGCGCGTCCTCGCGGATCCGGGGAGATACGTGTGTTCTCAGGATGTCGGGGACACGCGTGCTCGGTGTGACAGTGTCCCCTGAACTTCCCAAGAATGACGTGTCTTGTCTTTTCTTTCCCTTAAATGGTATTTAATGCGCGTCGTCTCGTTTCTTACGCGGTGGCGCATTAAATGCTTGCCGCCCTATGGAATCTAGGTGGCCTGGGCAATGATTGCCTAGGTGCGTCCACCCCACACAGCGTCTATAAAAAGGGGTTGAGGGGACCACTTCTTTTTACGCTTCCTTTCCTCCCCTCATGTTTTATCCGACTCCCACTCTTCCCTTCGTCGAACGATCATCGTTGTTGCCACCATCGTCACATCACCGGAATCATGTCAGGTACTGTTTTTCTACCATTTTCTTGGTAATTTAGGCCTGATTTACTTGTTAGTTCGGTGACTTATTCGCCGTGGTAGGTGGGGAGGCCTTTTCTCAGGCCTTTTAAGAGGGAATCCTCATGAATCTCCTGGGCACGCCATGCGTTTTGTCATGAATACGCCAGGCAGACTTAGGTAGTTTCCATGAGTTTCTCGGGCACCGTCAGGGTTTCCCTTTAATAACGCGAGCACCCTTAGATGAATACTTCGAGCACATGTCGGGTTAAGATGAATATGTCGGGCTTCTTCTCTCCCTTATTTTAATTTTCTCCCTTTCACTTGAACTGCGGTGGAATGGTGAATTTGATGCGACGTCGAATTCACCGGTTTCCTCTGCTTTTCACGTAACGTGGATCGAGAATGTCCCGTAAAAAGAAGCGTGCCGACTACATCTGGGGGCGAGGATCTCTCTTGGGTCGCCGACGAACCATTGGAGACGGGCTCACGCTTTGTCCAGGATCATACTACTGCACACACCATCGTGGAGGATTTAGACCCAGACGAACCGCACAACTGGGAGTGCTTCGCCCATCTCCCCAAGCAACAGATTTGCTCGGCCTTTCGGGGAAAACGGTTTCCCATGTACGAGTTTGCTTTCCGGGAGGCGGGGATCTGACTCCCTTTCACTAGTTTCCAGGAGGGCGTTTTCAGGAAGCTCGACCTGGTGCCTTCGCAACTTCATCCCAATGTCATACCGTTTGTTCGGGCGCTCGAACTGGTGTGTCATCACCTCGAGGTCGGTTGCACGCTGCCCCTTTTCTTCCATGTCTTCTATCTACAGCGGTCAGGCAGACCTGTATGTCATAATTTGGTTTCTTTTAAACATCCGATGAGGCTCTTCAAGACCTACCACGATTCTGTCTGAAACTTCAAGGACATGTGGTATACGGTGAAGCTTGTCACCGCCCGCACCATGGATTTCATTTATAATGTGCAGCGGGACGCCCAAGGCACGAAGCTTCTAGTGTTGAAGATCCCTCTTGAATGGAATCAGAATCATTTTAGATGGTCGACCGACCATTATAGCGTGAAGGCCAAGCATATGGGGTCTGAGGACAAGTTGGCCTACGGAAAGTTGGTGGCATATGTCCGAAGTTTTGATCTCGCAACGTGCGTAGACCGATTAGGAAATCCGCTTCTGGATGATGGCAGGCTACCTATCTTAGAGGCTCGACTGATTAACACTAGGGTCGTACTTGAATGTAGACCGGATGAGGAGGCTCTCCGACTTTTAGGTAGTTTATGCTCGATTCCTTCTTGCTTTGTTTTTTATTCATCCTGCTAACTTGTTGCTTATTTTGCAACTGCTATACCCCTAATCAAAGAACGTGTGCTGAAGTTGGCCAACAAGGGTGCGGCCCCGACCAAGCAGTCAAAGAAACCGAGCAAAAGCCGTGTTCGACAAGTAGCCACAAATGATGTGGGCGGTGGCTCTGGGACCCCCAGTCCCACTTTGAACTCTCCATATGTAATGGCGATGCCTGATAGTCCCATTATGGTGCATGATTCTCCTCCCCACAAACGCCCTCATGCTGAGGGCCGGCCGAGTCAGGCAGCTGTTGTGGACGGCGGTTCGTTTGAGAATCGAGGAAACTATCTCCTACTCTCCTGCCACCTCGAGCGTGAAGCCTTTAGTGCTGAAGATTCCGTCGGGGCGGAACATGCAGAGGTCAAGGCCATTCTCGACCAGGACATAGCGACTAGGCGGACTAATTTATCCCAGGACGTTACTACGGTGATCAGGGTCATGGAGACGACCTTGGTCTTGTCCGACAGTACTTGCTCGTTGTCGAAGTTAAGGGGCACGGAGGAGGTGCTCCGGGCTGTTAAAACTGAGAAGAACAAACTCTCTCAGGACTTCTCCAACTACAAGGAAGAATATAAACTCCAGGAGGGACTGACGTCCGAGTTGGCCGAGGTTAAGCTCGAGCGGGACAACTTGATTGGAGAAAACAAAAAAATGAAGGATCGGGAGGTTTAGTTTAACGAAATTGCCGTGGAGAATGAGCGTTTCCGTCTGAGGGTTGAGGCATTGGAGGGATTGGCTCTCCCTGCTGAGGAGGAGAGCAAGAAAGACCAGACCATGCGAAGCCAGGGTGACCTGATTGCTCGGATCAGGCAACTTTAGAAGGGTTGCGTGGAAAACTTTCAAGTGGGTTTTGACAATGCTATTGACCAACTCAAGGTTGTCAACCCTGGGCTCGTGACTGAGGGGACGACGTTTAACTACGAGGTGGTCGACGGGGAAATTGTCTGCCCATTTGTTGGCCAGAAAGGCGAGGGAGAAGAGGAGGAGGTTAATGAATAGGTTTGGCTTGCGCGCCATGGTTCTTTTTAACTTACATGCCATCTCTTTTTTTGGCATGAGTGCCACTTTTTTGTTTTTATGGCCTGCGTGCCACTTGTAATTTGGGCTTGGCCCTTTCTTTTGTACTATTTATCGGTCAGGTTCTGGCCGGTCTATGTAATGAAACGTTTTTATTTCAAGTTTCTATTTTTTGGATTTAATACTGAGATGTGAACTTGTCCACTCGATAATATAGGCTTGTCGGTTTAGAGAACCAGCGAGGTGGCGAGTTTTACGTTTGTGTGTGAACGGGACGAAGGTCGCGATTGAGACCCTAATCCCGCGGCTTGGGCCTTCCTATCGCGAGCTGGGCGCCTTGCCGACGTGGTACTACGACGGATGAGTTCGTTTGAAGTATCCTTCGCCGAGGAAAATCGTTCCCGTTTCTCAAGGGTGTCGGCCCTCCTTTTGATTAAAGATAGAGCATATGGTTGTACCTCTCATACTCTCGTGATCGCGCTGTTGTTTAGCTATAGTATTGTTTAAGTTTTTCAGCGTTCCAGAGTCGAGCAAGTTCTTCACCTTGTAGGTTTTCAAGGTAGTATGCCCCGTTGTCCGTCTTGTCCCGGACTCGGTATGGGCCTTCCCAGTTCGCGACCAGCTTGCCTTTTTGCGCGTTCTTCTGATTTCGCCTAAGGACGAGGCTGCCAATCTAGAATTCCCTTTTGATAACATTCGCGTCGTGGCACAGAGCCACCTTTTTTCTTTAGTGATGCTTCCCGGAGGCCTGCTTCGGATCAGATCTCCTCGACGGGGTCGCGCTCCACTCGCATGGCTTCGTGGTTAATCTCCTTGTCAAGGGGTGCTTCCATCCGCCTCGAGGGTTCTCGAATTTCTACCAGGATGACTTCCTCTATCCCATAGGTTATTCGGAATGGAGTCTCTCTGGTTGTTGAGTCTGGGGTCATGCGGTAGGCCCAGAGTACTTTGTGTAGCTCCTCGACCCAAACTTTCTTTGCCTCACCCAACATGTGCTTCAGACCTCGTAATATTACCTTGTTAGCCGCCTCTACTTGACTGTTAGTTTGGGGATGTTCGACGGACGTGAAGTGTTGCTTCATTCCCAGGTTGGCGACGAAGTCATGGAACCTTTTGTCCGTGAATTGTATTTCGTTATCGGTGACAAGAACTTGGGGTATGCCGAAACGGGCGAGGGTATTTCTTTTGAAGAAACAGAGTATATTTTGTGTTGTGATTTTGGCGAGGGATTTGGCCTCGATCCATTTTGTGAAATAGTCGACACCGACGATAAGATATTTGTTTTGGTAGGAGTCGGTCACGAATGGTCCGAGGATGTCCATTCCCCACCACGTGAAAGGCCACGAGGAGGAAAGTGTTCTTAGCTCGTTAGGGGGAGCTAGGTGCATGTCTATGTGTCTTGACACATGTCACATCTCTTGACGTGCTCCTTTGTGTCGTGTTGCATCGTCGACTAATAGTAGCCTGCTCATAGTGCTTTTCGTGCTAGTGACTTTCCGCCGAGGTGTTGGGTGTTGATTCCTCCATGGATCTCTCCCAAGATGTCGGGGACCTTTTCTTCCTCGATGCATTTGAGTAGTGGAATGAAGAAACCTCGTCGATAGAGTTTACCTTCGAGGAGGATGTATGAATACGCCTTCCTTTTGGTTGCAGATGCCTCTTTTGGATCCGCTGGGATTTCATCCCTTGTGAGGTAGGTGTGGATGGGAGTCATCCAACAATGAGCATCGCCAATGGCATGCACCTCAAGTGTGGGGGAAGGTTTCTCGATGCTTGGTCGGGGGAGGATCTCTTGGATCACAGATTTGTTTCTGCAATTCTTTCGCGTGCTCGCCAGTTTTGATAAAACATCTGCTCGGGTGTTGTTCTCTAGTGGGAAGTGTTGAACCTCCCAAGAGTCGAATTTCTCTAATTTTTCTTTCACTAGGGCTAGATATTCGATGAGGTTGTCGTTCTTAACCTGATATTATCCTCGTACTTGGGATGCTACGAGCTGAGAGTCGGTGGAGATTTTCACTTCCTTTGCTCTTAGGTCTTCGGTCAGTCGTAAGCCCGCCAGGAATGCTTTGTATTCGACTTGGTTGTTCAAAGTCGGGAAGGCCAGTGCTAGTGATACTTCAATCAGGATGTTGTCTTCGTTTTCGAGGATGATACTTGCGCCACTTCCCGTTGAGCTGGAAGCTCCACCGACGAAAATCGTCCATTTGTGGGTGCCACTAGTCAGGGTCGGGCTATACGTCATTTCGGCCACGAAGTCGGTCAGGACTTGTGCTTTTAGGGCCTTCTTGCTTTCGTATTGGATGTCGAATTCTGACAGTTCCATTGACCATTTCAACATTTTGTCGTCCAAGCAGTTATTTTATGGGTTGATCTGTTCAGACTTTGATTGTATGGGCGAGGAAATAATGCCACGGTCTCCTTACTGCTTTTATCAGGGCAAAAGAGACCTTCTCGATCTGCTAGTATCTGAGATCGGGGCCCTGGAGGGCTTTGCTCGTGAAATAGATGGGTTTTTGCCCGTTGTTTGTTTCGCAAATGAGGGATGCACTGACCACCTCGGTGGCTACGGACAGGTATAGGTATAATGTTTCCTTTTCCATAAGTCGCGACAATACTAGTGGTTCGGAGAGCTCCTTCTTGAGGTAGAGCAACGCTTTCTCGCACTCCTCGGTCCACTCAAAGGTGACTTCCTTCCGTAGTAGCTTGAAGAAAGGAAGTGCGCGTTGTGCGGATTTAGCAACGAAACAGGATAGAGAGGCGAGCATGTTGTTGAGCGATTGAATGGATTTATTAGAGTTCGGGGTTGGGAATTCCGAGAACACCCAACATTTATCGGGGTTGGCTTTGATCCCTCGTTCGGTGAGGTAGAAGCCGAGGAATTTCCCTGCTCGTACGCCGAAGGTGCATTTTTCAGGGTTGAACCTTATTTTGCATCTCCTTGCTTGCTCAAAGACCTTTTTGAGATGTCGGGCATGATCGAGCTCCTTGTGTGACTTTAACATCATGTTGTACATGTACACCTCGAGCATGTCCTTAATCTCTCCTCGGAAGACCTTATTCATCATGCACTAGTATGTGGCCCCGACGTTCTTCAGTCCGAAAGGCATAACGTTGTAGTAGTAATTGCCAGTGGGGGTCATGAAGACCGTGTGCTATTTGTCGGTGTCAGACATGGTGTCACACCCCAAATTTTACCCCTAATCGCTCATGTCATAATCATACTTTTATCGCATTTAGCAGGGATTTTTCCCGATTTATTTTCTGTTACTTTCTAGTTGTTTATAATTTTTTAATTCTTATTTTCTTTTCACTTCTAAGCTTCCATCCTAAATCCAATTTCTATTCCTCATTTCTAACTTTTAATTCATTTCTAACTTTTAAAACTTAATTTTTATTTTTGTTCTCAAAGTTTTGGTTAAAAAAAATAATATAATCTTATTCCCAATTTTTAAGTTTTTAAATGTAATTTTATTTCTATTTTCAATTTTTAAGTTTTTTTACTTCCTAATGTAATTTTAACTTTTATTCTTAATTCATTTTTTTTTAATCTCCATTTTTTAATTTACTCTTAATCTCCAATTTTATTTTTATCTTTTTCAACTCATTTTCAAGTTTCTATTTCTAATTTAATTTCGATTTCCAATTTATTTTTAGTTTACTCTAATTTAATTTCAATTTCTAATTTATTTTTAATTTACTTTTCTTTTAAGTTTTCATTTTTAATTTAATTCCAATTTCTTTTTTTTTTTATTTTTTTATTATTTATTTTAATTCATTTTAAATTTTCATTCCAAGTTTTTTATTTATTTTTATTATTTCTCATTTTATTCCAAAAATTGATTCCATATCCATGTTACAATAGAATTTTAAAAAAAATAATAATAGAATTCATTCATGTTACAATAGCATTTTATTTTTATAAAAACAATAGAATAGAATTTATTTATTTTGAGTATGTTACAATTACATAGAAAAAAAAAGAAAATTGTACAAAGAAATTCAGCACAAGAATACAAAACTCAGCAGTACAATTCAGCCCCCAACAGCTCCAAATCACCCCCAAAGCAACACATTTACAGCAGCACAAGGCAACAAAAAAATTCAGCCTGCAGCCACCAAAACAGGCCTGCTCCCTGCTCCACTTCTCCACCCACTGCTGCAAAATTCAGCATGTGTCTCCTATCTCAAGACACCCTTCACCTACAAGTTATACAGTACACATTTTCAAATTCACAAAAAAAACCCTAAGGAAGTCATACATATACACTGTTACATTGCACACAAATGAGCCACCAAAAAAGCCACTGTTATAAAAATTTCAACACTGCAAAAATACCCCCAAAAAAACACTCTGTTACAGCCCTCAATAACACCAACTCACCCCAGAAAACCTCACACAAACAGCCATAAACCCAGTTCCAAACAACTCATAAAACACACTACAAGGAACAGCCCCTGTTACAATTCAAATCAGCCACTCAAAAACAACTGAAAACAGTCATCAAAACACCAAAAACAACACAGAAAAATTTCAGTCCAACTTAAAACCAAAAAACCACAAAAGAAAAAGAAAGGGAGAAAAGAGAGAACACAGAAAAAATTCAACAACAACAAGAAGTGGAAGAGGAATAAGAAGCTTACTACTCGGGGATTCGTCACCCCGATAACATTCGGGTCGGTATCGTTTTTTTTTCTTTCATCTCTTTACAGCTTTTATCCATAGATATTTTTTTTTCTTGTTAACTTCATTCAATCTGCATACAAAAAATATAGCTTCATGATAAAACTCAAAAAAAAAAAATACTTAAGAACCATTTTTTGTTTACAACATTAACCATCACGAACCACAAACAGAAAGACAAAACCTGAGGAATGAGAAAGAAAAGAAATTTGAAACAGAAACAAAGCAAACCTTTCACAGAAGTGAAATCAAACAAGCCATACGAGAGAGATCTGTGTAAAAAGAAACGAGCTCTGCTGTGATGAAACCTTTGTCTTGGCAGCAACCTTTCCCGAGTAACCATTCAAAGTCCATTGCCATTTTCAAACTCGCACCATATTAACCAAAAGCAACAACCTGCAAATCCAAAATCAGCCAAAAAAAAATCAGTCACGACAAGCACCATGAACCATTTTCTCTTCAACAAACCTTCACTGTTTTTTTTCTAATTTGAACACCAAACTTAGCCCCAAAACCAGCAAGTACCAGCTGTCCTCCTCAAGCCGCAACCGTCAAGCCCTCACCATAAACACCACTGAGTTCTAAAACTCCTCCATCCATCCCGCCGAAAACACATCCTTCCATTAATCCAGCCATCACTACCGAAACCTGTGAAAAAAAATCAATCTCAACAACAAGCCAACCACCTTGTATCTACAGCACTGAACCACCGAACTCATCCGTCTCCAACCTCCATCTACCATCCAAATCTGAACACCATTGCCTTTAATCCGCAAAATCATACCAAACACACCATTGATACCACCTTCACACCAACTTCATTCCTTCAACTCACTTCCAAACAGACACACCAACAACACTTCAAGCTTTCACCGTTAAACCCTTTTCTCACCATTCAATCCTGCTGACACAATCAAAACCTCCAACTTTCAAAAACCTGCAATCCGAAAATACAGTAAGAATTTGAACCAGGAAATCTGTGAGATAAGCCGAAGCTCACTAACCTCTTTTTCCATAGCCGCTGCAAAACCGTTCCAAAAGTGAAACCTCTCTTCAACAATTTCCGAAAACTCGCTTGAACCTTCAATAAACCTTTTTCCTTTCTAGCACCACAATCCTTCATTCAACTTCCTCACCATATTCACCAAACTTGTCACAATCCCGCCGGAATTTTCAACCCACAAGTCACTGCGAACCTGCTACCAGCAACACAAACCAACCGAGTCAATCTCACCGATCCCAAACGCCGGCCATCCACTAAACAAAAACCCACCATCCAACCTGCAATCCCAGAAGCACAACCAAAACCGTTTCAGTTTCAGATGCAACAATGACTGTGGCAACCATTCATAAAACAAAGAGAAGGACTCGGGAAAAACAAGAACCGAACTCACTTACCTGAACCACCTGCATCCAATCGCCGCTGACCGAAGCAAACCTCCTGAAAACCACTTTCCTTCTTTCTTTTCAAAAACTTAAACCAACAGAAACAAACACAGACCAACTCACAATGAAAACACCATCAAAAAAAAAAACAAAAGAGCAAACTGAAACCTAACACCGCCTCAGAGCCTGGAACTCACCAAACCGTGAAACCGCTTACCATCCGTAAACCCAGCCAACCCGTAACAACACATCACAAAAATTCGTCACCTTCAACCAAACCACCATTCACAGCCGTAGTTCAACTACATAAAATCATCATCCACCAACCAAGATCAGCCCCTTTCCGAAACTGTGAAAACCAAATAGAACCAAAAACTGAAACTGTGAAATTGAGTAAGAATACACAAACCTCAAAATCCGAAATCACACAGATAATGCAGAACAGTAGAACCGCAAGTGAACCACACAAAAAACGCCGGCCACCACGTCCGCTCCCCCGAACAGACGTCACCATCACCAAAACCCAACGAAACCTGCTAAACCAAAAAAAACCAACAGAAACTTTAACCCACACTGCCGCTTCAAACCCTTGGCCATCTCCGTAAACCACCGTGAACACCACACCACACGCCGCCATCCATCACCGAACTGTTTCATCCTCACCGCCACGCACAAACCTCGTCGTAGCCGTCGCCAACCACCGTGAGTGAGGCTGTGAACAGCTGAGTGAGAGGCAGACACGGTTGAGAGAGAGAAACCGCAGCGATTGAGAGAGAAACAAAGGCGATTGAGACGGAGAGACAGACATGCATTGAGAGTGAGAGCTGTGAGCTGAGTTGAGAGTGAGCATTTGAGCCGACGAAGACCGAGTGAGAGAATTTCGTGAGAGAGAGATTCGGTGAGAGTGAATTGAGTTTGTCTGAGTTTTGAGGGATTTGATTTGGGGAGGAATTGGGAATTTTTTCGCCTAAGGGCTGTGAGGGGAAACGCGTTCCAGTTATGTTCTTTTTTTTTCCAGCCCATTTTTTTCTTTTCTTTTCAAAAAAAATCTAAAAAAATTCTTGTTATTTATAACTAATTAGGTTAATTAGAATTTAGTGAATTAGCTATTTTCTCATATAAAGTAAATAAATATAGCATTTTAATTTTTAATTGTATTTAGTTAATAAATTTAAGTACATATAAAATAAATAAAAAGCATTTTAACTCTCATTTATTTCTCTTTTTCTATTATTATGTTTAGTTTAAAAAAAAATCTATATACATAAAATAAAAAATATATATTTTAATTTTAGAACTTTCTCTTCTATTATTATAAGTAATTAGAGATGTCTATCCATTTATTTTCTCTTTTTAGGGCCGATGATATAACGAAGGTCACGATAAATCGTTTCCGATTAATCGTGACCCATATGAGGCCATGCATTTTATTTATTTCTATTTCATACATTTATTTATATTTATTCCATTTAATTCATTTATTTATTCTGCTTATTTTATTTAATTCATTTCATTTTATTTTCATAATTTATTTTCACTTTAGTTATTATTTATTATTTATTTCTCACGTCTTTACACCATACTAATTTCATTTCAAAAATAATAATTCCTTGGTCCAACGCCAAGTTCACTTCACATTCACTCACACACGTAAGTCGGTCGTTTACGATCGCCATCTGCACATTCCTTACACTGCACAGCTTTTCTAACTTAAGGCAAATTGTCGCACTGCGCTTGTTTTCCACCCCAGCATTCTCGATCCATATGTCGAGCCATAGCCCGGTTACTAAACCCTTTACCTTGTATTCCATTTACTTTATTCGATTTATTTTTGCAAGTAGCAGCCTTTGCCTAGTCTTAGGAGCTTGCACCTTTATTTATTTTTGTTTATGCTTTTTGATCCAAAAGGGAAAGACTCCTGCAGTTGACTCAATGTCATAGGAAGTTTAGCAATCCCTAGTTCCATTTTGACCTTAGCAATTAGGTCCATCATCCTTAGGTCCTTAGCCATTAGGTCCTTAGCTTTTTATTTTACAACTTTTTGTGACTTTCTTAAAGTCACGTGAGTGTTTGCCATAACACTTACCTTCCCCCGCGAACCTTGAGCGTAACCAAGTGTTCGTTAATCCTTAGGAGAACTACGAGTGCTCTGATTCTATACCCGATACGTAGGCATCGATGCGATGTTGTGCGAGCACCATTAGAAATGAAACCTTAGGTTCCCATAGTTTTAACAAGCAATAAACAACAAAAATACAAATATTAACAAGAGGTTCCCGTAGGATACTGCGGATGCTTAGGATGCTAACACCTTCCCTAGGTATAATCAACCCCCGAACCTAGTTTCTCCTCATTTAGGGTTTTTACGATCTTTTTCCCTTTTCCCTTTGGATTAAATTAAGGTCGGTGGTGAACATAAATGTTTTGCGATTCAAGCTCACTTAATAGCTTGGTATCCGATTCTCACCGCAACAGGAATGGCGACTTCACTGGGGATTCTATTTTTGAGGGTTAAGCCCACCTTGTTTATTTGTATATTTGTTGTTGTATTGCTTGTTATTATTTTGGATTTTTTTGTTGGGTGTTCCATGTGTGGTGAGATAAGTCCTAACCCGGACTTGAGTGCAAATAAGATAGGACGGTGGTATATTCAAGAAGGCTTGTAGGGAGTTGAGTCCCGACCAAGTTGACTTGAGACACCACCACTCAGCGGAGGCCTCCTCGGATGTAGTTTTGTTGATCGAGTTCAGTCGTGAAAACATTACTATATTCGACCTGAGAGCCATTAATGCTGAGGACCTTAGAACATTTACCCCCACTTGGCCTTTTTAGGGATGTAGTGCGATGACTATGAGGGTGTAAATCCGAAATAGTTGATACGCGATACTGCACTCGGATGAGACTCTCTTGAGAATATTACTGATTACCAAGTCGAGTTGGGAAGTCGGTAATATCCGAAAGATGGGACAGTGATTCTGGGAACTTTTAGAACCCGTTGTACAGGTACAAATAAACTCATAGTACATACCTTTTTGGGAGGGTTGAACCTTTGACCTCATGCAAGCTTTGAACCTAAGCCTTGTTTGTGTTTGTTGCATTCACGCATCATGAAGCATCATTTTTACCATTTATTCAAGGAACTCAGAAACTCTATCTTTGCAAATATCATAGGTATCATCATGGACTTTGGAAGAAGAAAGACTGTCAAGTACACATTCAAAACTCCCAAACTTGAAGACCTAAGGAAATTAAGAGACTTGGTTCTGGATCAAGATGCCTTCATGGATAAGCATAGGAGACTTTTAGCTTTGCTTAAGACTGATTTGGATGGAAGGCTACTCTCTGTGATGCTCCAGTTTTATGATCCTCTCTACCATTGTTTTACGTTCCCTGATTACCAACTGGCGCCTACTTTGGAAGAGTATTCATTTCTGGTGGGATCACGTGTTAAGGATGAGTTTCCATTCCCTGTTCTAGAGAAGGACCCTGAAGAAGCGGAGATTGCAAAGGCGACATATTTGAGTGTTCCTGAGGTTAAGGCAAATATGACCTACAAAGGAAAGGTTTTTGGATTCCCTACAAAGTTTCTGATAGAAAGGGCCAAGAATTTTGTTGATGTGAAGGATATGAAAGCTTTTGAGGCGACTTTTATTCTGCTGATATATGGAGTGCTGCTTTTCCCAAACTTTGAAGACTTCGTCGACCTGAACGCCATCAAGATCTTTCTGAAGAAGAACCCGGTCCCTACTTTGCTCGGAGACACTTATCATTCCATCCATCTGAGGAATCACCATAAGGGAGGGATGATTACTTGTTGTGCATCATTGTTGTACGAGTGGTTTATTTCGCACTTGCCTAAGTCATCTTCATTTTGGAATCTTAAGGATGGTTTGTGGTGGTCACAAAGGATCATGTCTCTTACCCACTCTGACATTAGCTGGTACAATCGTGCTTATGATGGAATATTGATTATTGATAGCTGTGGTGATTTTGCTAAGGTGCCTCTTCTTGGCACTAAGGGAGGAATCAGCTATAATCCGGTTTTGGCTCGCCGTCAACTCGGGTACCCGTTAAAGGACAAGCCTAAGAGTGTTGAAGTGGAAGGAATTTTCTTCAAGGATGACGAAGAACCAGAGCTCAAGAAACAGATTATGCAAGCTTGGAAGTGCATTCATAGGAAGGGGAGGAGTAGTTTGGGAAAGCCGAATTGTGTTTCTATGGAACCCTATCTCCAATGGGTACGAGATAGGGCAATCATTCTGAAGATGCCTTACCCTCGCCAGGATCCTATGACCTTCAAGAAACCCATTCTGATCTTTATGGATGATGCAGAGAAGCTGAAGATTGATTTGGAGAAAGAGATTCGAGAGAAGAATGCATGGAAGAATCGACATCAGATCATCAGCAGTGAGAATGAGGAACTTAGAAGACAACTGAAGATGAAGGAAGAAGAAGAGCTCTCCAGCAAGAAAAGGAAAGCACCAGAGGATTTATTTTCCTCCAGTACTCAAGAGGACACTTCTTGGAAGTCGATCGTGGATCAACTTATGCTTGAAAGGGTTCAGATGAAGGCACAAATCGAGAAGCTCAACTTGAGGCTTTTAGGAGAATCTCCTTAGGACTTTGTTTTTGTCTTTATTAAGCTTTGTTTGGGATTTTTGAAAGTGTACTCAAGACTTTGTATCACTTTTTGAATTTAATGAAATCATATCCCTTTGATTATTATGTGTTCCTTGGTATTTGCAAATTGTTTCTTAAGTTCCTTGAATAAATTTTCATTTTTGCATTGCACTCATACATTTGGCATTGCATTTGCATTTTTTTCCATGAAACTCATTCCCGTCATCTGCTCTCCAGCTTTCACACTGAGGCTCTCACGCAAATACTACACTCGAGCTCAAGCCAGAAAGAGGATGGCTGAAAGAGACGTAGAGATGGACAGAGTTAACGAAGAGCTTTCTGATATTCGTGGAGATATGGGTCAGATGATGGAAATGTTGCAAGTCATTCGAGCGAAGATGGATACCCAACGGACTGTGGTGTCAGAAATTGTTACTGCAACGACTGAAGTTGTCACTGCAACGACCCAGCCTACATCATCAGTCATTACCCCTGTGACCTGGCCTCCTTTTGGACTTCCTCATGGGTTCGTCCCTCCTCCTCATGGTTTTGCTTCTCAAAGTTTTATTCCTTCTTCTTCAGGGTTTGCTACTCAAAGTTTTATTCCTCCTTCCCAAGGACTTACTGCTCAGAGTTTTATACCTCCTTCGCAAGGACTTGCTACTCCGGGTTTCTTCCCTCCTTCTCAAGGTTTTGCTACTCAGAGTTTTATACCTCCTTCCCAGGGATTTGCTGCTCAGGGTTTCTTTCCTTCGTCCCAAGGTTTAGCTTCTCAAAGTTTCGCACCTCCCTCTCAGGGCATGGCATTTCCGTTTCAAGGTTTTGTGCCTCCTCCTCAAGGGTTTGCTGCTCAACAAACTGTTCCTGTGACTAATGAAGAGAATCATGTCGTTGCTAATTTTACACAGGACATCGTGCACACCCGTGCCCAACCGTATTTTAATGACCATCAGGGGTATGAAGCGCCAGATATGTCTGAAAACGGAGATGAGAAGCACGTGAAGATGCAGGAGAATTTTGATACCCTTGAAAAAAGGTTAAGAGCGATTGAAGGTGACCAGATCTTTGGTGCTGCTGCCAGAGAAATGTGCCTGGTGTCTGGATTGGTAATACCTCCGAAGTTCAAGATACCCACCTTTGATATGTATGAGGGTGCAACTTGCCCTAATAACCATCTCCTGATGTACTACCGAAGAATGGCTGCTCAGGTTGACAATGATAAGTTAATGATCCACTGCTTCCAAGACAGCCTGAAGGGAATCTCCTCTAAATGGTATTTGACGCTTGACCAGTCAAAGATTCGTAGTTTCCAAGACTTGGCCGATGCTTTCATCCAACAATATAAATACAACATGGACCTCGCTCCCGATAGGAGGCAATTGCTAAGCATGTCCCAGAAAGAGTCTGAATCCTTTAAAGAGTATGCTCAGAGGTGGAGAGGGACCGCTTCTCAAGTAGAGCCCCCATTGACTGAAAAAGAATTAGCTGACTGGTTTGTCGACACTGTGCGACCAGAATTCTATGAGAGAATGGTGGGGAGTATAACTGCTAGTTTCTCTGATTTAGTGGCTGTGGGAATCAAGGTAGAACTCGGTTTGAAAAGTGGAAAGATGAGTAGTGCCTCTGGCAGTTCTAGCACTGGCAGTGGAAATATTGGTAAGAAATTTACCGGCAACTTTCACAAGAAGAAGGAAGGTGAGACAAACGCCATAATGACAGGTCAAAGAAGAAATCCACTTTGGCAGAGACCTTCACCTATGGCTCAACAGCAATATGCTCGTCAACAGCAGTATGCTCATCAACAACAGTATGCCCAACATCCTTATGTAGCGGCAGTTCAACCAGCATTTAATCCACAAGTCCCCATGTATCGGCCAGCTCAAGCAGCACCGATGTACCAACAAGCGGCTCCAATGATTCAACCTTATCAACCAATGATCAACAATCCGGGCTATCAACAAGCACCCAATGCTTCAGCCTACCAGCCGAGGACTCCAACTCCTCATCCAAATCCAAATTTTCAGAACAGAAGAACAGGTGGAAGGCCTCCTAATCCTCGAATCCCTATAACTTATACTGAGTTATATCCTTCACTGCTGAAGAAGGGTTTGGTTACTCCCAGGCCTTTGGGTCCTCCACCAAATCCGCTCCCACCAAATTACAATGCAAATGCTCGCTGTTTATTCCATGAAGGTGCTCCAGGGCACGATTTGGAGGGTTGTTATGCTTTGAAGTACATAGTGAAAGATTTGATGGAGAAGAATATTCTGTCATTTGGGAATACTGGTCCGAATGTCAAAGATAATCCTTTACCCAAGCATGGGTCTATAAATGCTATCGTTGATGAGTCCGAAGAAGGTTTGATTTTCAATGCCACCGAGATCAAGACCCCGCTCAGAGACTTCCATGCGAAGTTAGTAGAGGCGGGTATACTGAAGAGCTGTCATCAAAATTGTGAAGGTTGTGCTGATAGTCCAAGGGGATGTGAACTGATCTTGAAAGATGTTCAAGCTTTGATTGATGAAGGTGTCTTACAAGTGAGTGGTCATATGAGGAGGAATGAAGTGGCAGTAATTGAACCAATCTTCAACTTGCCGGAATCTAATTCTACCTGGGTGCCAGTGTTCAACCTGCCTGAATCTTCAGGAGTTCAACCTGTCTTCAATACTCCAAAATCTGTGGTGCCAATTTTCAATGTACCTGAGCCGAGATTTGAACAAAGGAGTAACTCTTTCCGTTATGAAGACACTAAAGCAGTTCCTTGGAAGTATGATACAGGGAAAGTTCATCAGAAGATTGATAAAGCTGATCAGAAGGAAGTTTCAAAAGTTGCAAGTACTGATATAGCGGGTGCAGGTCGTTTGACCCGTAGTGGTCGTGTATATACCCAGCAAGCCAATACGGCTCCGCCTAAAGAAGTCATACCAGCTGTTGTCAACAAAGATAAAGAGGTAGTCTTGGGGGAAGAAGATGCCGAATTTCTCAGAATCATAAAGAAGAGTGATTATAAGGTGATTGATCAGCTGCATCAAACGCCTTCCAAAATATCTATCCTATCACTGCTTATGCATTCTCCGGCTCATCGAAGTGCGCTTCAAAAGTTGCTAGCTCAAGCACATGTTACGCATGATATAACAGTGAACCAGTTTGACGGAGTCATTGCCAATATCACTGCGTGTAACAACCTCAGTTTCAGCATGGAGGATCTTCCGAAGGAGGGCTTGGACCACAACCGTGCGCTCCACATATCAGTGAAATGTCAAGAGGATACTTTAGCAAGAGTTCTTGTAGATACAGGATCTTCACTGAATGTTTTGCCGAAAAGAACACTTGCTAAAATATCTTATCAAGGGGCAGAGATGAGGCCCAGTGCACTGATTGTAAAAGCCTTTGATGGGTCAAGAAGGACTGTCATTGGAGAAGTAGACCTACCAATCCTGATCGGGCCACAGGTCTTCAAAATCACTTTCCAGGTTATGGACATCAATCCTAACTACAGTTGCTTGCTGGGAAGACCTTGGATCCATGCGGCTGGGGCAGTCACTTCTACCCTGCATCAAAAGATGAAGTTTGTAGTCAATAATAAGCTGGTAACCGTATCTGGGGAAGAAGACCTCATGGTTAGCAACCTTTCATCCTTCAGTTATATTGAGGCTGATGAAGATGCTTTGGAAACTTCTTTCCAAGCTCTTGAGATAGCCAATGCTGTCCTTCTGGAAGTAGAGGAACCAAAAGGGAAGGGTATCCCATCTTTTGCATCGCTGAAGAGTACCATTTCCACCATTGAAGAAAGAAGCTATGAAGGTTGGGGTGATGTCATCGAGGTCAAACAGAAGCTAGATCGCTGCGGGTTGGGTTACAAACCAACTCATGTGAAGGAAGGAGCATCAACCTCCGCTAAAGGACGTCTGAAGACCATCCAAGAAGTGTTTTCCAGTGCTGGTTATCAGATCAACGCAATTGATGGAGTTTCTGAAGATGAAGATGTGAATCACTTGGTGTATCAGTGTGAAGAAGCCTTGGACAATTGGGAGGCAGTTGAGATCCCAGAGTTTTTTCCTTGGTCAAAGTAATTTGTTGTTTTTTAAGTATTTTCAAAGTTCCCTAGCTCTGCCCAAGGCTATGGGAGTATTTTGTAGGGCCCCTTCTCATTTTTAAAGTTATTATCAATGAAGGCATTTTGTTAAACTCTTATTTTGATCAATTTACCGTTTTTCTCTCTTTTCACTTTTAAAAGAAAAATGGCAAGCTTTCAAAACCAAGAAAAAGCTTTTTCTCTTGCATTTCTCTATTTTCCACTTTTAATAAAAGCAAATCATTATCATATGCAGAATAAACGAAAACCCTGTTGAATCCAATGACTCTACATTCTCTCCTAACTTTGATTCGCCCATATACCAAGCGGAAGATGAAAGTGAGGAAGATTGTCACATTCCCGAAGAACTGGCAAGATTGGTTGAGAATGAGCACACAGATCTTCAGCCACACAAGGAGCAGGTTGAGACCATCAACCTTGGCACCGAGGAAGATACAAAAGAAGTCAAAATTGGTACAACACTTGGGGCAGATGTCAGAGAAAGATTGGTCAAGCTTCTCAGAGAATATGTAGATGTGTTTGCATGGTCATATCAGGATATGCCCGGCTTAGACACAGACATAGTGGTCCACAAGTTACCTCTTCGACCAGAATGTCCTCCTGTAAAGCAAAAGCTTCGAAGAACAAGACCAGACATGGCTCTGAAGATTCGAGAAGAGGTCAAAAGACAGTTTGATGCTGGATTCCTCGCAGTTGCAAAGTACCCTGAGTGGGTAGCTAATATTGTGCCAGTCCCTAAAAAGGATGGCAAAGTCAGAATGTGTGTGGACTATAGGGATTTGAACAAAGCCAGTCCGAAGGACGATTTCCCTCTTCCGCATATTGATACTTTGGTTGACAACACTGCTAAATTTGTTGTTTTCTCCTTCATGGATGGGTTTTCAGGATACAACCAGATCAAGATGGATCCTGACGATATGGAAAAGACTACATTCATCACACCATGGGGCACTTATTGTTACAAGGTTATGCCATTTGGTCTCAGAAATGCAGGAGCCACTTATCAGAGGGCAATGGTCACCCTTTTCCATGATATGATGCATAAAGAGATAGAAGTTTATGTGGATGATATGATTGCCAAATCACAGAGTGAGGAGGATCATTTGAATCATCTCTTGAAGTTATTTGAGCGTCTCAGAAAGTTCCAACTGCGTCTGAATCCAGCTAAGTGTACTTTTGGTGTCCGATCAGGAAAGTTACTTGGTTTTATTGTTAGTCAGCAAGGAATTGAAGTAGATCCGGATAAGGTCAGAGCAATTCAAGAGATGCCAGCTCCAAAAACAGAAAAGCAAGTCCGAGGCTTCCTTGGAAGATTGAACTACATCTCCAGATTTATCTCCAACATGACTGCTACTTGTGAGCCTTTATTCAAGTTACTCCGGAAGAATCAAGCAATTGAGTGGAGTCCTGATTGTCAATTGGCATTTGAGAAGATTAAGGTTTATCTGCAAGAACCTCCTATCTTGGTCCCACCTACTCCAGGGAAGCCTCTTTTCATGTATCTGACTGTGCTCGAGGGATCTATGGGTTGCGTATTAGGCCAACAAGACGAGACTGGTCGTAAGGAGCACGCCATTTATTACTTAAGCAAGAAGTTCACAGACTGTGAGAGCAGATACTCACTTTTAGAGAAGACTTGCTGTGCCTTGGCATGGGCGGCCAGACGCCTCAGGCAGTACATGATTTGTCACACTACCTTGTTGATCTCGAAAATGGATCCAATAAAGTACATCTTTGAGAAGCCTGCTTTGACTGGAAGGCTCGCCCGTTGGCACATGTTGTTATCCGAATACGACATCCAATATGTAACCCAGAAGTCTATCAAGGGCAGTGTTTTATCTGAATATCTTGCTGATCATCCTGTCGAAGATTATGAACCTCTGAAATTCGATTTCCCGGACGAAGACATTATGTTGATAAAGGACTGCAAAGTTCCAGATCCAGATGAAGGTCCCGAGCCAGGTTCTCGTTGGAAGATGATGTTTGATGGTTCCTCTAACTACATGGGGCATGGTGTAGGAGTTGTTCTGATGAACCCCGATGGTGGTTACACTCCCTTCACGGCTAGATTGTGTTTCGAATGTACAAACAACATCGCAGAGTACGAAGCATGTATCTTGGGTATCGAAGCTGCAATCGATACTAGAATCAAAATCCTTGATGTATATGGAGACTCAGCTTTGGTCATCTACCAAGTTAAAGGTGAGTGGGAGACTCGTGATGAGAAGTTGATCCCATACCGTGCCCACATTGTGGAGTTAATTAAATACTTTGATGAAGTCACTTTTCATCATGTTCCAAGGGCAGAAAATCAAATTGCAGATGCTTTGGCTATGTTGGCATCCATGTTTCAAGTTAGATTTCTTAATGAAGCTCCACTCATTACAATCGAGCGAAGAACTGCACCAGCCTACTGTCTATTGGTCGAAGAAGAAACTGATGAGAAACCGTGGTTCTACGACATCAAGAACTATCTGCAGAATCAGGAGTACCCAGCTGATGCAACAAATCTAGACAAGAAGACTTTAAGAAGATTGGCGTCCAAGTTTTTCCTCAGCAACAATGTGCTCTACAAGAGAAATCATGATATGGTTCTGCTCAGATGTGTGGACAAGCGCGAAGCAGACTTATTGATCAGGGAAATACATGAAGGATCATTTGGAACACATGCCAATGGACATGCCATGTCCAGGAAGATTTTGAGAGCTGGATACTTCTGGTTGACCATGGAATCAGATTGTTTCAAGTATGCCAGGAAGTGTCATAAATGCCAGATTTATGCCGACAAGGTGCACGTGCCTCCAACACTTTTGAATGTTCTGTCATCGCCTTGGCCTTTCTCAATGTGGGGCATTGACATGATAGGGGCAATTGAGCCTAAAGCTTCCAATGGCCATCGGTTTATCTTGGTTGCAATCGACTACTTCACCAAATGGGTAGAAGCAGCTTCCTACGCCAATGTGACAAAGCAAGTGGTTGCCCGTTTCATCAAGAACCAAATTATCTGCCGTTATGGAATCCCAAGCCGGATCATCACAGATAATGGGACCAATTTGAACAACAAAACGATGAAAGAGCTGTGTGAGACATTCAAGATTGAACATCATAACTCTTCTCCGTATCGTCCGAAGATGAATGGAGCTGTTGAAGCTGCAAACAAGAACATCAAAAAGATTCTGCAGAAGATGGTAAAAACTTACAAAGATTGGCATGAGATGTTGCCATATGCTTTACATGGATACAGAACATCAGTTCGCACTTCAACAGGGGCAACCCCTTTCTCTCTGGTGTATGGGATGGATGCAGTTCTCCCTATTGAAGTAGAGATACCATCTTTGAGAATCTTGATGGAAACCAAACTGGAGGAAGCTGAGTGGGTCCAGAGCAGGTTTGACCAACTGAACCTCATTGATGAGAAGAGAATGACCGCCATGTGTCATGGCCAGATGTACCAGAAGCGCATCAAGAGAGCATTTGACAAGAAAGTCCGCATCCGAGAATTCAAAGAAGGAGATCTTGTACTCAAGAAAATCTTGCCAGTTCACAAAGACATGCGTGGAAAATGGAGTCCTAACTATGAAGGTCCATATGTTGTGAAGATGGCATTCTCCGGAGGTTCCTTAATCCTTACAACTATGGATGGTGAACAGCTGAAGCACCCGTTGAATTCTGATGCAGTCAAAAAATATTATGCCTAAATAGAACCCGATAGGTCGAAAACCAGAAATGGCGACCTAGGCAAAAATGGGTATCCCGGTGGATCAAAACCTATGAAGGAGATCCAGGCAAAAGTTAGGGGTAAAAATAAAAAAATAAGAGCTCGCTAAGTTGAAAACCCGAAAGGGCGGCTTAGGCAAAAAAAGAGCGTCCCGGTGGATTGAAAACCCGAAAGGGCGGTCCAGGCAAAAGTTAGGGACAAAGGCATTTGACTGTATCAGATGGTGCTTACCATCACTGAAGAATCATACTGGAAGATCGATCCAATTGCTCTCGTCGGAAGCAAGGTGTCGGGCAGTCTTAGTTATTAGGGATTGTAGTGGTCGTTGGATTCAATGTAGACCTTTCCCCATTGCCATTTTCAAACTGTAATTTTCTCATGGAGTTTTTGCCATTGGCAAGCTACCACTCTTGAATAAATACAAACTTTGCCTATGAATTTTGTTGTTCAGCTTCTTATTCTCTTTTGTTATGCAAAATGCCATCATTTGATTACAATTTAACTTTGAAAATGACAAGTTTTTTTTTTTTTTTTTTTTAGAAAATGTTTTTTGAAAGCGCTTGAAAACTTTTAAGTTTCTTTGACTTTGGAAAATTAAAAAAAATCTTCTGTTTCCCCAAGAAGTCCTGGTTTGCAACAACACCTTTATACTATTATTACAGAAATCTCCATAGAAGTTCAAAACTGATAACACTCTTGGATGGATCCTTGGACCAAGCATGATTTCCAAGTTCGAAGACATTTCCTCAGTGTTGTTCATTATTGCTCATCTGAGTATTGGTGTTGAGAGCCTACTCCTCTTTGAGTCTTGTCGAACTCTTTGTCTCTTTTGAGTCAACATTTGCATATCATGATCATTCGCATCATGCTCAATCATGCGCATTTAATATTAGCATTTATCTTTCCCCAGTCGTCGTCTGTCTAACTCCAGGCCCAGATATCATTAGTGTTCAATTTGAGAATTCATTGTTGTTGGTACCCGAGATGGTTTACCATTTGTTATTTGTCCCCAGTAATTGCTGGTGTTCCCCGTGGAATTCTAATTGTGATTGGTATTTGTTTTTATGACCACCAATGTCTCCTTGAAGTCCAATTGTCATTGGCACAATTTTTTTAAGTAGATCCTGAAACCTTTTGCTTAAATCCAGGTCAATTTGATTTTGTACATACTTGTACCTTTCTCCTGATGGTTCCTGAAGGAATTTCCAGAGGCTGGATGTGTTATCTTATTTGAAAACTCCAACATGTTTTGTTGTTACTTTTGCGTTAGCCGGTCGCTTAGAGCCGTTGATTCATTTTTGGGTGATCTCCATTCTATCCCCAATGCTAGCTGGTCGCATAGAGCCGCTACTAAATCAATGTGATTTCCTTCCTTATCCTCAGTGTCAGCAGTTACATTTGAACCTGCTAATTTACCGTTTTGAATACTTTGACTATTTTGTCTTTATCATTCTTAGTGTCAACCGGTTTTTAACTTGTTGCGCTTTCACTTTGAGTGTATCTTGGCTTTCTTTTGTAGTGTCAATAGGTTTCGAACCTATGGCGCTTCCGTTTCGATTATTTTGTTGTATTCTTGGTGTCAGTTGGTCGCATTGAGCCGCTGCGCATTCACCATGAATAAGCTTGTTGCCATTCTCAGTGACAGTTGGTCGCATCGAGCCACTGTGCATTCACTTTGAATGTTTATTTTTGTTGTTTATTCTTGGTGTCAGTTGGTCGCATCGAGCCGCTGCGCATTCACCTTGAATAAGCTTTTTGCTATTCTTAGTGTCAGTTGGTCGCATAGAGCCACTGCACATTTCGCTTTGAATATTTTTGTTGTTATTCTTAGTGTCAGTTGGTCGCATCGAGCCGCTGCGCATTCACTTTGAATATTATGATTTTTATTTCTGGTGTCAGTTGGTCGCATCGAGCTGCTGCACATTCAATTTGGATGTTAGTTTGCTATTCTTAGTGTCAGTTGGTCGCATCGAGCCGCTGCGCATTCACTTTGAATATTATGTTTGTCATTTCCAGTGACGGTTGGTCGCATAGAGCCACTGCACATCCTTCGAGTATTTTTGTTTTATTCATGGTGTCAGTTGGTCGCATCGAGCCGCTGCGCATTCACTTTGAATATTGTGTTTATCATTTCCAATGCTAGCTGGTCGCATCGAGCCGCTGCACTTTCCCGTTGATTGTTTATTTTGTTGTATTCTTAGTGTCAGTTGGTCGCATCGTGCCGCTGCGCATTCACTTCGAATATGTTGTTGCTTTTTTTTCTCAAAGTCATTTGGTCGCATAGAGCCATTGATCTATCACTTTGAATATTTTCCCGTTTTCGTTTATTTATCCCCAGTGTCTGTCGTCCCCAGTGTTTGTCATCCCCAGTGAGTCTTGGCTTGTGGTCGTCGACATTTCTCATTCTCGTCATTCATACCATAATCATCATCTCATTGCATAAGAGTTGCAGAGTTAGATAGTTTTGTAGTCCAGCATAACATTGCACTTAGGGGCAAAATTTTCGGTTATTTCTGTATTTAAATACCTTTCACCATGATCTCATGAGTGCCTATCGTCATTCACGTCATCTGGTAAAGTTATTTAAATAGGGGCAACTGTCACACCCCAAATTTTACCCCTAATCGCTCATGTCATAATCATACTTTTATCGCATTTAGCAGGGATTTTTCCCGATTTATTTTCTGTTACTTTCTAGTTGTTTATAATTTTTTAATTCTTATTTTCTTTTCACTTCTAAGCTTCCATCCTAAATCCAATTTCTATTCCTCATTTCTAACTTTTAATTCATTTCTAACTTTTAAAACTTAATTTTTATTTTTGTTCTCAAAGTTTTGGTTAAAAAAAATAATATAATCTTATTCCCAATTTTTAAGTTTTTAAATGTAATTTTATTTCTATTTTCAATTTTTAAGTTTTTTTACTTCCTAATGTAATTTTAACTTTTATTCTTAATTCATTTTTTTTTAATCTCCATTTTTTAATTTACTCTTAATCTCCAATTTTATTTTTATCTTTTTCAACTCATTTTCAAGTTTCTATTTCTAATTTAATTTCGATTTCCAATTTATTTTTAGTTTACTCTAATTTAATTTCAATTTCTAATTTATTTTTAATTTACTTTTCTTTTAAGTTTTCATTTTTAATTTAATTCCAATTTCTTTTTTTTTTTTTTTTTTTATTATTTATTTTAATTCATTTTAAATTTTCATTCCAAGTTTTTTATTTATTTTTATTATTTCTCATTTTATTCCAAAAATTGATTCCATATCCATGTTACAATAGAATTTTAAAAAAAATAATAATAGAATTCATTCATGTTACAATAGCATTTTATTTTTATAAAAACAATAGAATAGAATTTATTTATTTTGAGTATGTTACAATTACATAGGAAAAAAAAGAAAATTGTACAAAGAAATTCAGCACAAGAATACAAAACTCAGCAGTACAATTCAACCCCCAACAGCTCCAAATCACCCCCAAAGCAACACATTTACAGCAGCACAAGGCAACAAAAAAATTCAGCCTGCAGCCACCAAAACAGGCCTGCTCCCTGCTCCACTTCTCCACCCACTGCTGCAAAATTCAGCATGTGTCTCCTATCTCAAGACACCCTTCACCTACAAGTTATACAGTACACATTTTCAAATTCACAAAAAAAACCCTAAGGAAGTCATACATATACACTGTTACATTGCACACAAATGAGCCACCAAAAAAGCCACTGTTATAAAAATTTCAACACTGCAAAAATACCCCCAAAAAAACACTCTGTTACAGCCCTCAATAACACCAACTCACCCCAGAAAACCTCACACAAACAGCCATAAACCCAGTTCCAAACAACTCATAAAACACACTACAAGGAACAGCCCCTGTTACAATTCAAATCAGCCACTCAAAAACAACTGAAAACAGTCATCAAAACACCAAAAACAACACAGAAAAATTTCAGTCCAACTTAAAACCAAAAAACCACAAAAGAAAAAGAAAGGGAGAAAAGAGAGAACACAGAAAAAATTCAACAACAACAAGAAGTGGAAGAGGAATAAGAAGCTTACTACTCGGGGATTCGTCACCCCGATAACATTCGGGTCGGTATCGTTTTTTTTTCTTTCATCTCTTTACAGCTTTTATCCATAGATATTTTTTTTTCTTGTTAACTTCATTCAATCTGCATACAAAAAATATAGCTTCATGATAAAACTCAAAAAAAAAAAATACTTAAGAACCATTTTTTGTTTACAACATTAACCATCACGAACCACAAACAGAAAGACAAAACCTGAGGAATGAGAAAGAAAAGAAATTTGAAACAGAAACAAAGCAAACCTTTCACAGAAGTGAAATCAAACAAGCCATACGAGAGAGATCTGTGTAAAAAGAAACGAGCTCTGCTGTGATGAAACCTTTGTCTTGGCAGCAACCTTTCCCGAGTAACCATTCAAAGTCCATTGCCATTTTCAAACTCGCACCATATTAACCAAAAGCAACAACCTGCAAATCCAAAATCAGCCAAAAAAAAATCAGTCACGACAAGCACCATGAACCATTTTCTCTTCAACAAACCTTCACTGTTTTTTTTCTAATTTGAACACCAAACTTAGCCCCAAAACCAGCAAGTACCAGCTGTCCTCCTCAAGCCGCAACCGTCAAGCCCTCACCATAAACACCACTGAGTTCTAAAACTCCTCCATCCATCCCGCCGAAAACACATCCTTCCATTAATCCAGCCATCACTACCGAAACCTGTGAAAAAAAATCAATCTCAACAACAAGCCAACCACCTTGTATCTACAGCACTGAACCACCGAACTCATCCGTCTCCAACCTCCATCTACCATCCAAATCTGAACACCATTGCCTTTAATCCGCAAAATCATACCAAACACACCATTGATACCACCTTCACACCAACTTCATTCCTTCAACTCACTTCCAAACAGACACACCAACAACACTTCAAGCTTTCACCGTTAAACCCTTTTCTCACCATTCAATCCTGCTGACACAATCAAAACCTCCAACTTTCAAAAACCTGCAATCCGAAAATACAGTAAGAATTTGAACCAGGAAATCTGTGAGATAAGCCGAAGCTCACTAACCTCTTTTTCCATAGCCGCTGCAAAACCGTTCCAAAAGTGAAACCTCTCTTCAACAATTTCCGAAAACTCGCTTGAACCTTCAATAAACCTTTTTCCTTTCTAGCACCACAATCCTTCATTCAACTTCCTCACCATATTCACCAAACTTGTCACAATCCCGCCGGAATTTTCAACCCACAAGTCACTGCGAACCTGCTACCAGCAACACAAACCAACCGAGTCAATCTCACCGATCCCAAACGCCGGCCATCCACTAAACAAAAACCCACCATCCAACCTGCAATCCCAGAAGCACAACCAAAACCGTTTCAGTTTCAGATGCAACAATGACTGTGGCAACCATTCATAAAACAAAGAGAAGGACTCGGGAAAAACAAGAACCGAACTCACTTACCTGAACCACCTGCATCCAATCGCCGCTGACCGAAGCAAACCTCCTGAAAACCACTTTCCTTCTTTCTTTTCAAAAACTTAAACCAACAGAAACAAACACAGACCAACTCACAATGAAAACACCATCAAAAAAAAAAACAAAAGAGCAAACTGAAACCTAACACCGCCTCAGAGCCTGGAACTCACCAAACCGTGAAACCGCTTACCATCCGTAAACCCAGCCAACCCGTAACAACACATCACAAAAATTCGTCACCTTCAACCAAACCACCATTCACAGCCGTAGTTCAACTACATAAAATCATCATCCACCAACCAAGATCAGCCCCTTTCCGAAACTGTGAAAACCAAATAGAACCAAAAACTGAAACTGTGAAATTGAGTAAGAATACACAAACCTCAAAATCCGAAATCACACAGATAATGCAGAACAGTAGAACCGCAAGTGAACCACACAAAAAACGCCGGCCACCACGTCCGCTCCCCCGAACAGACGTCACCATCACCAAAACCCAACGAAACCTGCTAAACCAAAAAAAACCAACAGAAACTTTAACCCACACTGCCGCTTCAAACCCTTGGCCATCTCCATAAACCACCGTGAACACCACACCACACGCCGCCATCCATCACCGAACTGTTTCATCCTCACCGCCACGCACAAACCTCGTCGTAGCCGTCGCCAACCACCGTGAGTGAGGCTGTGAACAGCTGAGTGAGAGGCAGACACGGTTGAGAGAGAGAAACCGCAGCGATTGAGAGAGAAACAAAGGCGATTGAGACGGAGAGACAGACATGCATTGAGAGTGAGAGCTGTGAGCTGAGTTGAGAGTGAGCATTTGAGCCGACGAAGACCGAGTGAGAGAATTTTGTGAGAGAGAGATTCGGTGAGAGTGAATTGAGTTTGTCTGAGTTTTGAGGGATTTGATTTGGGGAGGAATTGGGAATTTTTTCGCCTAAGGGCTGTGAGGGGAAACGCGTTCCAGTTATGTTCTTTTTTTTTCCAGCCCATTTTTTTCTTTTCTTTTCAAAAAAAATCTAAAAAAATTCTTGTTATTTATAACTAATTAGGTTAATTAGAATTTAGTGAATTAGCTATTTTCTCATATAAAGTAAATAAATATAGCATTTTAATTTTTAATTGTATTTAGTTAATAAATTTAAGTACATATAAAATAAATAAAAAGCATTTTAACTCTCATTTATTTCTCTTTTTCTATCATTATGTTTAGTTTAAAAAAAAATCTATATACATAAAATAAAAAATATATATTTTAATTTTAGAACTTTCTCTTCTATTATTATAAGTAATTAGAGATGTCTATCCATTTATTTTCTCTTTTTAGGGCCGATGATATAACGAAGGTCACGATAAATCGTTTCCGATTAATCGTGACCCATATGAGGCCATGCATTTTATTTATTTCTATTTCATACATTTATTTATATTTATTCCATTTAATTCATTTATTTATTCTGCTTATTTTATTTAATTCATTTCATTTTATTTTCATAATTTATTTTCACTTTAGTTATTATTTATTATTTATTTCTCACGTCTTTACACCATACTAATTTCATTTCAAAAATAATAATTCCTTGGTCCAACGCCAAGTTCACTTCACATTCACTCACACACGTAAGTCGGTCGTTTACGATCGCCATCTGCACATTCCTTACACTGCACAGCTTTTCTAACTTAAGGCAAATTGTCGCACTGCGCTTGTTTTCCACCCCAGCATTCTCGATCCATATGTCGAGCCATAGCCCGGTTACTAAACCCTTTACCTTGTATTCCATTTACTTTATTCGATTTATTTTTGCAAGTAGCAGCCTTTGCCTAGTCTTAGGAGCTTGCACCTTTATTTATTTTTGTTTATGCTTTTTGATCCAAAAGGGAAAGACTCCTGCAGTTGACTCAATGTCATAGGAAGTTTAGCAATCCCTAGTTCCATTTTGACCTTAGCAATTAGGTCCATCATCCTTAGGTCCTTAGCCATTAGGTCCTTAGCTTTTTATTTTACAACTTTTTGTGACTTTCTTAAAGTCACGTGAGTGTTTGCCATAACACTTACCTTCCCCCGCGAACCTTGAGCGTAACCAAGTGTTCGTTAATCCTTAGGAGAACTACGAGTGCTCTGATTCTATACCCGATACGTAGGCATCGATGCGATGTTGTGCGAGCACCATTAGAAATGAAACCTTAGGTTCCCATAGTTTTAACAAGCAATAAACAACAAAAATACAAATATTAACAAGAGGTTCCCGTAGGATACTGCGGATGCTTAGGATGCTAACACCTTCCCTAGGTATAATCAACCCCCGAACCTAGTTTCTCCTCATTTAGGGTTTTTACGATCTTTTTCCCTTTTCCCTTTGGATTAAATTAAAGTCGGTGGTGAACATAAATGTTTTGCGATTCAAGCTCACTTAATAGCTTGGTATCCGATTCTCACCGCAACACATGGGAATTTGGTTATATTCGTTGTATGTGTCCATCAATGACAGGAGTTTAAAACTTGCAGAGTTGTCAACCAATTTATCTATGTTAGGAAAAGGAAAAGCATCTTTGGGACATGCCCTATTGAGATCGGTATAATCAACACACATTCACCATTTTCCATTATTTTTCTTAACAAGAACTACATTAGAGAGCCAGGTTGTGTACTGGGCTTCAGAAATAAAATTTTCCTCTAAGAGGTCTTTTACAGCCTGCTCGGTAGCCTCTGCTTTCTCGGGAGACTGTTTGCGCCTACGCTGTGCTACGGGCCTAATGGCTGGATCTATGGATAATTGATGGAAAGCGACCTCGGGGTTGAGACCGGAAATCTCAGCAGCACTCCATGCGAACAGGTTCGCGTTCTCCTTGAGGCATGTTACCATGTATTCTTTTGTCGCTGACGGTAGACTGATACCTATCTTCATAGTTCTTCCAGGATCGTCTCCCAAAGGGATAATCTCGAATTCACCATCGGGGATTGGGAGTTATGGGTGAGTCATAGTCTTCCTGTTGACGGGTCCCTGTGCTTCAGTGTCGTCCTCGGTGAGGCGACTGTCGAGGCCTATGGAGTTGACTCTAGGTTTTTTGTTGCCTTTGGAGGTGTTGATTATGGCTTGTCCCTTGACTGCTACATCGTAGCATCTGTGGGATGCCTCGGTATCCACGTGAATCGTAACCACGTGGCCACACTTGGTGTAGTACTTCATCTTTAAGTGTACAGTGGAGGGGAGTGATGTTAACTCGGCCAGAGTAAGTCGCCCAAGGATGCAATTGTACAGCAAGGGGCATTCGATCACCAGGAATTGAACTTTAACCTCCCTGGCCGTCTCATTCTCGCAAAACAAAACAAGTAGCTCAACATATCCCCATGGTCTTGTGGTAGCTCCGTTGAATCCCTGGAGGTCAGATCCAACGTAAGGGGATATGTTTTTCTTGTCCAGTTTGAGAGTTATGAACAGGTGGACATACATGATATCCACCGAGCTGCCTTGGTCGACCAGAATGCGTCGAACGTCAAAACGTGCTGACAGAAACAGTGACATTTTCGTTATTTATTCCTCCTCCAGATATGACCAAGGTTGTCGGGAAGTTCTCCCACGGACTGTGGGCAGTGAGCTGTCCTCCCATGTGGAAATCTTCAGGGCGTGATATGCAGATGGCTACTTGGAAGGGGGAGCCATCAGACGGAGAATCCTCGCGGTTTCTCTTTATAGTCAGGTCCTCGTGTCGGGGACTATCACTTATTTTTGTGTACTATTTGAGGTGGTCTTCTCTAATTAGGATCTCGACCGCGTCTTTCAAATGGACGCAGTCTTCAGTCACGTGCCCGTGTCTTCTGTGGAAGCGGCAAGACTTGGACTTATCAGTGTGGGGCTTGGGTGTCGTAGGTTTGGGGAACCTTACCCTACCCTATTTGAATTCATAGTTAATGCATTCAGCGAGGATGCGCTCGCGGGGAGTGGTCAACAACGTATACTCGGAGAAGCGCCCAGCTGGTCCTCTTCTTTTGTGGGTCTCGCGAGGCCTGTCGTCTCTTCACTTCTCCCCGGTGAGGCGCGAGGAAGCGCAGTCTTCGTGTTTGAAGCTTTTGGCGTCATCCTGACCATGGTTGCCCAGGACACTGTGAGCGATATGCTTCTCCTCGTACCTGATGTATGCTTGAGCTTTGTACAGGAGCTCGTCAAGGGAGCGAGGTGGCTCGATCGCGACATCTTTGGTGAGCTCTTTTCCGGGAAGGAGCCTTTTCTCGAGGAGATACTTTTTCATGTAATCGGTCGTGTCCACCTCGACAGCTTCTTGGTTAAATCGCTTGATGTATGAGCGTGACGTTTCAGTTTTCCCTTGTATGATGGCTTCAAGGGTTGCTTAAGTCTTTAGGTGGCGTCGGGAGGCTATGAAGTGCCTCGTGAACGTCGACCTCATGCTTCTCCAAGACGTGATAGATTCGGGGGCCAGGCTTTTGCACCACGTCATGGCTCCCTTCCCGAGGGTCGTAGAGAATAACCTGCATTTGACGTTCCCTCTAATGTCATTGCGGTAGTCGAGCATGGCGTTAATGTTGTCGACACGGTCATCGGGGTCAATTGTCCTATTGTAGATTGCTAGATTCGAGGGTTTCTCCATGCCCGCTGGGATTGGCGTCTCCATGATAGCCCGAGAAAGGGGGAAGCGAGGGCCATCCTCATCGCTCCTCAGGGGTGAGTAGTTCTTATTCATGGGGCTCTGGTCGTGCCAATGGGATGTCCTTGGTTGGTCGTTCGACCGCTCATTGGCCTTATTTTTCTTTGGTGATGGGGAGCGTTGTCCATGTCGAGGAGGTGATCGTCCTCGCTTCTTAGTTGCCTTCGGTTGGCATCTCTCAGGTTGAGATCTGCGGCCATGTCGAGGAGGCTTGGTCTAGCGTTTTATTTCTAGCGCCATGATCCTCTCCTGCTGTTGAAAGAACACGAGGTTGGTCTTGTTAAGCGCGTTCACCATAACTATCATTGTGGGATCCCCTTCAACCGGTACTGGAATGGGTTGAAAGGGAGCCGCGAGCCGAGCTTCGGGAACACCGTTGTCCTCGGGCTCGGGGGATGGGGTGGCAGGATGTATGTCCCTCGGGTCGAATTCATGGACAACATACTGGTCGTCTTTCGCCTCAGTGTTGTAGTCGACGAGGCCGAGGGCACTATTGTCGTCGTGTTCGCTGATCATGCTAGATGGTTGAAAGGTTAATTGAAGCTTTGATCTTCTATTGTGGAAGATGGGGGAAACTTAGGTTCCCACAGACGGCGCCACTGATCTGACTTTATCAAAAGGAACTTTTCAGGTGTTGGACAGCAAGCCAAAGTGAGAATGCAAGCATAGAAACGTAGAGGAGAAAAGATTTAGAATACCTGACCCTCTAGTAAGAGAGGGTATTTATAGTGTGCCCCCAGCGTTGGGCCAAGGCCCTTCCTTGGGCTGGATCAACTAGGCCCAAGGAAGAACCGCCAAGGAATGCTTTGGAGAAAGTAAGACCTAGCACGTGGTCTTGCCCTTAGTCCAACTGCCCCTATATTTCAAGAGATAATCGTGGGCAATATGGTGACATGGCGCATGTGGGGGAGGCGTTGTCTCCCCACTTCTGGATAGTGGTTCATGGGTCGTGGCCTACGGTTTGGGCCTTTTTCCGACGAATTGGGCCTTTTCCCGACACTGACTTAAAGGCCCAGTCCGGAACATTAACATTGTTCATAAATTAAGAAAGTGGTCGTGCTATAAAAAACCTCAACCCCATTTAGTGTGATCAAATGGCACAATAATTCTTTAAAGGGTGAAGTTAAAAACTAAAATTTGACAGTCAATATTTTATTAAAGAAACACTTAAATTGACACACACCCTTCTCCACTCATGGACTCATGGTGGGGATTATTCATGTATGTTCCTCTTGTGAGAATTTTTCAATCAGTCACAAACTCTACATTTTCCTTCTGTTTTCCCTTTATTTCTCCAATATATTATTTTTCATTCCTTTGATATATTCTTTTTGCTTATTAAAAAAAAGATTTTTTTAACTAATCTATGTGTTGAACTCTAATATATGTGTACCTTAACCAATCCACAATTGTTTTTTTTTTGTTTTAAGAAACTTGGTAAAGTCGTCAGTGCAACATATCTACACAAATATATCAACCAAAACTCAAATATAATTTGAATAACTGTTGGTGGTGATGTGTTCTATCTACACATATTCCAAGCCCTAAAATTAAAATCAAAAGAAAAAACATGCATAAAAGAATGATAGGCAGCAAAAATAAATATTGAGAGCAATATAATATGTTAGAAATGATAGACACACAATGATAATGGGAGTTACCAAAAGTATGTACCGTGTAACTGCTTTGAATAGTGGAAATTATTAATTCAACTCATATTTGATAACCGATGTAAGTTAATAGCTACAGTTTTTTAAATTTATTTTGTTATTTATTAGAAAATAAAATAAAGGGTATTTTTGGGAAGAAAAAAAAGTAGGCCAGTCCAAAATCATATTCACTCTGTGTAATAAAACAATAAACTTATAAACTTCTATTTTAACTTTGTGTAATAATAAAATAACAATAATGAAGTAATACAAAAAAAAATTAAACGTTCATAGCTTTAAAAATAAATATAATAATCATAATTATAAGAGAAAAGATTATATAAACTTGAATATAGAGAGAAAATTGAGCATATTTCAATTCAAATCAGATTCTATTTAAAAAAATTGCAAAAACCAATTGCTAAAAATTTAGGACGGTGATAATGGAACATAATCATAACTGTAAAAAAAAGTTTCATATAATCTCTTCGAAAAAAATTTGCAATTAATTACAGTAAATTAGAAAAGATAAAAGAATTAGAATAGTAAATAACAACAATAAATAAAAGAAGTGAGTGAAGCAAATGTTGATGATCAAGATTTTTTATTTCCCTTGTCTAAATTTTTATCTCTCCAAATTTCTTTGAAAATATCTCCCTCAACACTAAAATATATGATTTTTTACCTCCTTCTAATTGATTAACTATATGAATTGAGAAGATCCAACAATACTTTATGCAACAACCTGTAATAACATAACAACATACAACATAAGAAAAACATTAGCAAATAAGAAAATAAACACTATAAATTTAAATTGAATAAAGAGTATTGCAGAAAAACAAAGGAATACAGTATAAGTTGTTTAATTTTTGTCACATGTTGTTATATATCCAGCTAGTGGATGATAACGATATACAACCTAAAAATAGTTACTATCAATATGAATCCATAAATATAGTTATCGGGTTGTCTATATATATATATATATATATATATATATATATATATATATATATATATATATATATATATATATATATATATATATATATATATATATATATAATTTTTAAAGTAGAGGACGTGCCGAAAAACAATGAAAGAGTGAGTGGAAAATATAAATGAAAAAATAGTTGTTTTCAAATAATGTGGAGTAAATTAATAGCTTGATTATCAATCAGTTTTGAAATAACTTACAATGAATGAATATTAGTAGTTATGAAAAGTAATAATGAAGAAAAAATAAGAGCCAACCATTTCATTTATGTGCAATGCTATTTAGTACGAATGAATTTGAAGAAGAAATGTAAGAATGCACACATGTCACTATTTTAGAGGTTAATTTTAAATTGATTTTAAATTTAACTTCCTTTTTAATATGGATCATGGGGTAGTGGTGATAATGAATGGTTGGGATTTATTCTTGCATTTCTTGTTTTCACCTTTTCTTACTATTAAGCATTTTCCTTCATTTATATATAATCATAGATATTGTCGGTAATTTGTATTGTGTTAAGAAGTTATACTTTTGAAAAAAAACCAACTTTACAGTTATACTTTTGAAAAAAAAATGCATCTTTTGTAATATCATTTTAAATTTTAAAAATAAATAAATATTTTTAAAGGGTAAAATGGGAATGAAAAAAGTCACTCCAAAACTCTCTATCCACTATATATATAGTAATAGAACAAACACACCTAATTTCTAATATTTGTCCAAAATAGTTATTACTAACTGCACAATTCTTTTTAACTAAGCAAAATTATATACCATACAGGAAACATAAAAAATATATTAACATTGTTCATAAATTAAGAAAGTGACCATGCTATAAAAACCCCCAACCCCATTTAGTGTGATCAAATGGCACAATAATAAATTGTAATCAATAGGTTAAGATATCATGGGTTAAAGGATGAAGTTAAAGACTAAAATTCGGAAGTCAATATTTTATTAAAAAAATACTTAAATTGACGCATACCTTTCTCCACTCATGGACTCATGACAGAGATTCTCCATGTATGTTCCTCTTGTGAGACTTTTTCAATCAGTCACAAACTCTACATTTTCCTTTTGTTTTTTCTTTATTTCTCCAATATATTTTTTTTCATTCATTTGATATATTCTTTTTGCTTATTAAAAAAAGGATTGTTTTTAACTAATCTATGTGTTGAACTCTAATATATGTGTACCTTAAGCAATCCGCAATTGTTTTTTTTTTTTTGCTTTAAGAACTTGGTAAAGTCGTCGGTGCTACATATCCACAAATATATCAGCCAAAACTCAAATATAATTTGAATAACTGTTGGTGGTGATGTGTTCTATCTACACATATTCCAAGCCCTAAAATTAAAATCAAAAGAAAAAACATGCACAATAGAATGATAGGCAGCAAGAGTAAATATTGAGAGCAATAGAATACGTTAGAAATGATAGACACATAATGATAATGGGAGTTACCAAATGTACGTATTGTGTAACTATTTTGAATAGTGGAAGTTATTAATTCAACTCATATTTGATAACCGATGTAAATTAATAGCTACAGTTTTTTAAATTTATTTTGTTATTTATTAGAAAATAAAATAAAGGGTGTTTTTGGAAGAAAAAAAAGTAGGTCAGTCCAAAATCATATTCACTTTGTGTAATAAAACAATAAACTTATAAACTTTTATATTTATTTTGTGTAATAATAAAATAACAATAATTAAGTAATACAAAAAAAAATTAAACATTAACATAACTTTAAAAAAGAATATAATAATCATAATTGTAAGCGAAAAGATTATATAAACTTGAATATAGAGGAAAAATTGAGCATATTTCAATTCCAATCAGATTCTATTTAAAAAGATTGCAAAAACCAATTGCTCAAAATTTAGGACGGTGATAATGGAATATAGTCATAACCGTAAGAAAAAAAAGTTTCATATAATCTCTTCTAAAAAATTTGCAATTAATTACAGTAAATTAGAAAAGATAAAAGAATTAGACTAGTAAATAATAACAATAAATAAAAGAAGTGAGTGAACCAAATGTTGGTGATCAAGGTTTTTTATTTCCCTTGTCTAAATTTTTATCTGTCCCAAATTTCTTTAAAAATATCTCCCTCAACAATAAAATATATGATTTTTTACCTCCTTCTAATTGATTAATTATATGAATCGAGGAGATTCAACAATACTTTATGCAACAACCTGTAATAACATAACAACATACAACATACAAAAAACATTAGTAAATAAGAAAATAAACACTATAAATTTGAATTAATTAAAGGGGTATTGCAGAAATACAAAGGAATCCAGTATAAATTGTTTAATTTTTGTCACATGTTGTTATATATCCGGCTAGTGGATGATAACGATGGACAACATAAAAATAGTTACTATCAATATGAATCCATAAATATGGTTATCGGGTTGTGTTATTTTTGGTTTTGAAAAATTCAAAATGGTACAGAGAAATTATCGGGACGAGTCGCGTACTAGGTCGCTTTCTTTAAGACGTTTCGTCGTACTGCCAAAAATATGCAATGCAGTCGAATTTACAACGACATCTCCAGGATAAAACAACCCTTCGAAATATGATTTATCAGTTGCAGGCTGATAAATCGATCTAGAAATTACACCTTTAGATGGTTATCAAACCAGTCGTAGTATCTGGTTAAAAAGCCAGTCAAGAAAAAGAAAAGTAATTTAGATGAAAAAAGCAAAGAGAGGAGAGATATCAATATTTCAGTGCAACCACAAATGAAGAGCAAACTTGTATTTATAGGCAGCGAATTCAAGTGAGTGGAGCAGATCGTGGAGAGAAATGTGGGAGAGTGGACCGGCCCATTCAAAACTGGCGGTTACTGAGTTGGTCAGTAATTAGAGTTAGTCAAAACTTAGGTTAAGACTTGGCAATTTGGAATGTGACACGTCACCATTTCGTAATTAATTAATATTAAATATTAATTAATTTTCTACTAAATAATTAAATAAAATTATTTAATTTCTACCGAATTTATTAATTAATTATCATTAATTATTGTTAAATTCGGGTTCAAAAAATTAATTCATTTAGACCGAACCGAGCCGAGCCGAGGCGGACGGACGGAGGACGGTGCGCGCGCGTGTGTCTAGATGTTCATGGGTGTGTCCTCACTCCTTTTACAAAATTGGGTGCCCCTTGGGGCCCAATCCCAATTGTCCATGTTGGATTATATAAACACTACTAATATTTGTATTCCCTACTATGTGGGACTAAAATGAATCTTTTCAAATTCACTTCCATATTAGTTCTACTTTGTGTGCATTTATTGCCCATTTAATGTCAATAAATCATTCCAACTCCTACTCCAAATTAACACCATTCCAACAATCCCCCACTTGAATTTAAAAGGTGATTTTAGACGTACGTCAGACGTTTCTAAGATTGTGCATAAACAAAGGTGTCTACGACTTGAACCTTAGCGTAGCAAGTCAGATTCTGATTCAACAAGAGTGACACTATTGTCTTGAACTCTATCTCAGACATCAGACCTGCACACAACCTTTTCGTAAGGTGTATTCTAATAGCCCGTGCTTTAATGGCCCTGCACGTGTATCCCGGTTTAGTGTAGGCTCTAGGAATTTTGCCTCGAAATTCCATAGGAACCGGCCTCAGTTCCACAGTCACATATGTGAGTCTATCAAGAGTACTCATGTAGCCTAGGTAATCCCTCATACATAGTATAGATCTCATTAAGAGTTTCTATTATCTCATCCTCTTCTTACTTCAGGATTCATGCTCCACTTGTATGGTCATTTCATATTACTCACAACTTGTTATTACCCATTGAACCTAGTTCTTGGGATCTCCAGTCATTTAGGTCGGGTTGCCATCATGAGTAAATCATCTCTTTATAGGCATTAGTCCCATCTTCTTGGATGTATTATGGACTTTCTCTCTAGCTAATCCTTTCGTCAAAGGATCCGCTAAGTTTTCATCAGTGCGTACATGATCCACTCTCACTGCTCCTTTGGAGATACAATCTCTAACGGTGTTGTGTTTTCTTCTAATTTGACGTCTTTTACCATTATAATAACGGTTCTCAACTTTTTCAATAGTCGCGGTACTATCGCAGTGGATCAACACAACTGGCATAGGTTTTTCCCATAAAGGAATCTCAACTAGCAAGCATCTTAACCAACTTGCTTCTTCACTAGCTGTAGCTAGTGCTATCATTTCAGACTCCATTGTGGATTGAGCCAGGATGGTCTGTTTCTTTGATTTCCAAGATACAGCTCCTCCAGCTATACTAAATATATAGCCACTAGTAGCTTTGGAATCATCTGATAAGGTGTTCCAATCTGCATCACTGTACCCTTCTAGTATAGTAGGAAATTTCTGATAGTGTAGGCCGAGGTCCATAGTCCTTTTAAGGTACCTCATGACTCACTCAATAGCTTTCCAATGCTCGTTACTCGGCTTACTTGTAAATCTGCACAATAATCCTACGACATATAGAAAGTCGGGTCTAGTACAATCAGTGGCATACCTAAGACTGCCAATGATGCTCACATATTCTGTTTGTCTGACACTTTCTCTAGTGTTCTTAAACAGTTTCACACTTGGATCATAAGGTGTGCACGCAAGTTTATAGTAGAAGTATTTATATTTCTTTAAGATCTTCTCCACATAATGAGACTGATCCAAAGAAATTCCTTATTCAGATCTCGTGATCTTGATACCCAGGATCACACTTGCTTCTCCGAGGTCTTTCATATCAAAGTTATTGCACAACAATGATTTCGTATCATTAATGGCCTGAATGTTTGATCCAAATATGAGTAGATCGTCTACGTATAGACATATGATAGTACAAATACGATTATCAGATTTATAATAAATGCATTTGTCACTTTCATTCACTTTATACCCATTAATAATCATTAAGTTATCAAACTTTTCATGCCATTGTTTAGGAGCTTGTTTTAGTCTATACAAAGACTTATCTAACTTACAGACCTTGGTTTCTTGTCCTTGGATCACAAAACCTTCTGGTTGTTCCATATAGATTTCTTCTTCTAAGTCACCGTTTAAAAAAGTTGTTTTAACATCCATTTGGTGTACTAATAAGTTATAAATAGTAGCTATTGAAATGAGTACCTTAATGGATGTAATTCTAGTGACTGGAGAAAATGTGTCGAAGAAATCTATATTTTCTTTTTGTCTAAAACCCTTGGCTACAAGACGAGCCTTGTATTTATCAATAGTTCCATCAGGTTTTAGTTTCTTTTTCAAAACCCATTTACAACCAATTGGTTTGCAACCAGGAGGTAAGTCTACCAAGTGCTAGGTCTTGTTATACTCTAGAGAATCTATCTCATCATTAATAGCTTCTTGCCATAAATCTGCATCTAGAGAGGACAATGCTTCTTGAAGATTTATTGGATCTTCTTCAACATTATAAGCCTCATAATCGGGCCCATAGTCTTTAGCAACTCTTGCTCTTTTACTTCTTCTAAGTTCTGTTTCTATATTGTCGCTGCTTTCAGTACTTTTTATCACAAGAATGTGACTTGATTGGGTGCCCCCACTATTTTTCAAATTGAAAGGAAATTTGTCTTCATAGAATTCAACATCGTTTGATTCTATGATCACTTTGGCATTTAGATCATAAAACTTGTATGCCTTAATGTTTGCTGCATACCCAATGAATACACATTCATAGGCTCTACTAGCGAGTTTAACTCGTTTCGGATCCGGAATCCTGACATAAGCCAGACAGCCCCAAGTTCTCAAATAAGACAAATTTGGTTGTCTTTTCTTTAATATCTCATAAGTTGAGATCTTACTTTTTGACTTGGAAACTCTATTCAGGACATAGCAAACAGTCAATAAAATTTCCCCCCACCAGTGAAGTGCAGCACCAGAATTCAACATAATTGCAACAACAAGTTCAGTAAGAGTTCTATTCTTTCTTTCTGCTTTACCATTCATTTCAGGAGAGTATGGAACAGTCGTTTCATGTACAATGCCATGTTTAATATAAAAGTCATTAAATAAACTAGAGTCATATTCATTTCCCCTATCACTACGAAGTCTCTTAATCTTCTTGTTAAATTGATTCTCAATTTCAGTTACATACATCTTAAAAATGTCAAGTGCTTCACTTTTATTCTTCATTAGGTATACATAAGTATAATCAAAGTAATCGTCAATAAAAGTGATAAAATAACGTTTACTATTTCTAGTTAAACTTCCATCTAATTCACATATATCGGAATGTATAAGATCTAGGGGATCAAATTCTCTTATAATTGATTTATGTGAGGTCTTTGTTATTTTAGCTTGACTACAAAATTCATATTTATTGGAATCATTGACATTTAATTTAGGGATTAGGCCTAAGTTGCTTGCATTAGAAATAATTCGCTTATTAACGTGACAAAGTCTACCATGCCAAATATTAAAATCACACAAGGAGTAAACAGATGGAGAAATTTTATTCAATTCAACATTCAACTTAAACATGCCATCAGTGGCGTACCATTTCCCAACAAAAATACCATTCTTAGTGATGGTGTACAAATCTGCCCCTATAGTTTGACTAAACCCAACCTTATTCAAAAGAAAACCAGAAACAAGATTCTTCCTAATTTCAGGAACGTGCATGACGTCCTTCAAGATCAAAGTCCTTCTAGAGGGGAACTTCAGCTCTACATCTCCAATTCCAGCAACGTTAGTGGTGTGAGCATCTCCCAACAACACTTTCTTATCTTCAGCAATCATGTATGTCTTGAACATAGCACGATCATAGCAGACATGACGAGTGGCGCCAGTGTCTATCCACTAGCCATCACTTCCACCAACCATGTTGACTTCAGTGATCATAACAATGAATTGCTCATCAGTCAGGTTAACCTGAGCATTTGAGCCAGCAACAGGTTTAGGCCTGCTCTTACATTTTTTTTCCATATGGCCCGGTTTTCCACAATTGTAGCAAGAAAAAACCGGAGCATCATTTCTTTGAGGTGGAGGCTGTTGCCTAGCAAATGAAGCAGATGGGGCCCTAGAGGGATTCCCATTCTTAATTCGGTTCGCAGCATTGTGGTTCTGATTCTTTAAAGGTTTGCCCATAGGCTTCAGAACCGCACCAAATCTCTTTTTGTTGTTAGAAACAACTAAGACTTCAACTTTCTGATCTTGTTTCCGAGCTTCCTCTTCAATTCGGAGACGAGTAATCAGACTCTCGATTGAAAATTCTTTTGTTTTGTGGTGAAGTAAATTTTTGAAATCTTTCCAACTAGGGGGCAGTTTGTCAATGATAACAGCAATTTGAAATTGTTCATTGAGGGGAATACCTTCTGTAATAATTTCATGAGCAATTTTCTGAATTTCGTGGCTTTGAGCTTCCACAGACTTTTCATCCACCATCTTATAGTTCAAATAGCGGCTGACAGCATACTTCTTCGCACCTGCTTCTTTAGTATCATATTTCCTTTGCAGAGCCTCTCAAACCTGTTTAGCGGTCTTGTAGCTACTGTAGTAGCCGTACAAGTCATCAGCCAAGACCGTTCAGAATGTGATTTTTTCACAAATAATCATTCTCGTGCCATAGGGCAATTTCTTTCCTGAGCTGTAAGTCATCTGCTGCAGCCTTAGCTTTTGCAGCATCTGATTCAGGCGTTTGGGAAGTCCCGTCTGATTCTGCAAGTGACTTACCATTAGGTAGTTCAGCAGATCCAGAAAGGACAACCGGGATATCCTCAGTCAGAACGTGGGCAACCTTTTTCAATGTTAAGAAAAATTTCATCTTAGCTTGCCAACGTTTGAAATTGGATCCCTCAAACTTAAACGGTTTGTCAGAGACAGAAGCGACCGCATTAGTACCGATAATTTCCTCAGTTGCCATGGCAGTTATGAAAACGTCTTAAAATTGTTATTTTCGGTTTTAAAAAATTCAAAATGGCACAGAGAAATTATCGGGACGAGTCGCGTACTAGGTCGTTTTCTTTAAGACGTTTCGTCGTATTGCCAAAAGTATGCAATGCAGTCGAATTTACAACGACGTCTCCAGGATAAAACAACTCGTCGAAATACGATTTATCAGTTGCAGGCTGATAAATCGATCTAGAAATTACACCTTTAGATGGTTATCAAACCAATTGTAGTATCTGGTTAAAAAGCCAGTCAAGAAAATGAAAAGTAATTTAGATGAAGAGAGCAAAGAGAGGAGAGAAATCAATATTTCGGTGCAACCACAAATGAATAGCAAACATGTATTTATAGACAGCGAATTCAAGTGAGTGGAGAAGATCGTGGAGAGAAACGTGGGAGAGTGGATCGGTCCAGTCAAAACTGGCGGTTACTGAGTTGGTCCCTTGGCAATTTGGAACGTGACACGTCACCATTTCGTAATTAATTAATATTAAATATTAATTAATTTTCTACTAAATAATTAAATAAAATTATTTAATTTCTACCGAATTTATTAATTAGTTATCATTAATTATTGTTAAATTCGGGTTCAAAAAATTAATTCATTTAGACCGAACCGAGCCGGACGGACTCACGGCGGCGCACGTGTGTCTAGATGCTCATGGGTGTGTCCTCACTCCTTTTACAAAATTGGGTGCCCCTTGGGGCCCAATCCCAATTATCCATGTTGGATTATATAAACACTACTAATATTTGTATTCCCAATGTGGGACTAAAATGAATCTTTTCAAATTCACTTCCATATTATTTCTACTTTGTGTGCATTTATTGCTCATTTAATGTCAATAAATCATTCCAACTCCTACTCCAAATTAACATCATTAAACATATATATAATTTTTAAAGTAGAGGACGTGCCGAAAAACAATGAAAGAGTGAGTGGAAAATAAAAATGAAGAAATGATTGTTTTCAAATAATGTGGAGTAAGTTAATGGCTTGATTAACAAACAGTTTTGAAATAACTTACGATTAATGAATATTAGTAGTTATGAAAGGTAATAATGAAGAAAAAATAAGAGCCATCAATTCCATTTATATATAATGATAGATATTGTCGATAATTTGTATTGTGTTAAGAAGTTATACTTTTGAAAAACCCAACTTTACAGTTATATTTTGAAGGAAAAAAAATACATCTTTTGTAATTATCATTTTTAATTTTAAAAATAAATAAATGTTTTTAAAGGGTAAAATGAGAATGAAAAAGAGTCACTCCAAAACTCTCTATCCCCTTTATATATAGTAATAAATAAATATGATTTGTTTTTTTCTTTTAACCATTGATTCTAAATACAAAATAAGTTTAGTCACATCGAATTTTTCTTCTTCTTTCATTTTCTTCTTTATGTGTATATAGTTCCTCTCTTATTTCATTTTTGATGTGCAGGAATGTATAAATTGCAGGAACATGTATAACATGGTAGGTACTCAAATATGATTTGTTTATTGTTTTTTTTTATTTGAAGATTATTAACAAATTCTACTTTTTTTAAAGGAATAATCATAAACATGTTGTTGTGAAAAAGGAGTCAGAGTTCAACTGAGGGAGAGAGACTGTGGAGTAAAAACTAGAGAGTAAGATAATGTATAGATGACAGAGGCTTCGACTTCCAAGAAAAAAAGTTTCCTTTTTATGACAGTGACAAAACATGAGACAAGTGATAAATGAAGAAAAGATTAGTCGGGTCTTCATTCTCTCTTTCGCTTATTTTTCAATTTGTTCAATTTTAATTTTAGAGGATGTTTGTTTAAACTTATTCAAGTATTGCTAAATTTCATTTGGATTTATTTCTCAAAATATGAATGTAAGTAATTGGTTTCAGTTTGGTAAATTGTAAAGAAGAAGACACTCATTTAACTAACATGTTGTTTTCTAATTGCTTTATTTCTTTTTCTTCTTTTTTCTTTATATTTTTTTCCTGTTCATTAAAGAATACTACTTCTATCCATTTCAGTTAACTTATGTCATTTAAAACATATACTTCATCGTCACTTCCATAAGAAAAATGCATGGGGCAAAAATCATCTTCTATTACTTCTCGCTTTTCATCTCTTTATCACAAATCTTAATCTCTATATTCTATTGATATAGTTATGTTCTATACTTTTTATTCAATTCAATTTTGATTTTCATTACTGTTATATTGTTATTGTTAATTTTTTTCCTCATTTTTTTATTAATGATGTTTAATTATAAGTGAATTGATTGGACTAATTTACATTTACATAGATTGTAGTTGGTTTTTTCACAGGGTTACTTCAGTGTTGAATTGAAGGAGTCAACAATATAAAAAAGTTAAAAATAGATTCATGTAAAATAACAATTAAAAATAAAAATTCATATGGAGAAGAAAGGTCAATAAGACAAATAAGATATAGTGGTAGCCTTTAATCGAGAGAGAAGTAGAGAGATTTTTTAATTGTTATAGATAATTTGTTCAGATATTATAGGTTTTATTTTATGTTCTTCTCTTTATTTCATAAAATTTGTTTAAAACAAATTCTAAAATTTCATTACACAAAAATTAAAATAAATGATTATATATATATATATATATATATATATATATAATTTCATTCAGGCACCTATTGAAAAAAAAATTCAATGTCACAAGTTTTGTCCTGTAGTGGGGATTTTTAATATTTTTTTTGCCTTCTCCATCCAAGATGGCGGATGGGATCCACTTGTAGTAGGGGTTCGTCATCTTGGACTAAGCACCTTTTTTTTTCGTTTTATAGTTTTCTGATTTTAAAAAATGTTTTTTCTTATATTTTAATTATATTAAATGATAAAATAATATAAATATTATATTTAATTAAAAATTAATTTTTTTAATTTTTTTTTCGTTTTTAATTTATATTCTTTTTTTTTGTTTTTTTATTCTAATTGTATAATGAAATATAGTAATATATTATATTAAAAAATTATATAATTTTATTCTTCCCGCCAAAACTTGTAATGAACAATTGATTTTCCGCCCGAATTTGCATCTATAAATAGAGAGTTCATTTTGTAGAAAAATGTATAATTTGCTTCTTCTCATTTTATTGTGTTTTATCCTGAGCAATCATGCCTCTGAATTGTAATGTTTTTTTTAAAACAGATTAATGCATGAATATTAGTTTGAATCCATAATGGAATTTTGCAACACTAGTATCGGCAATCAACATCGGATTTCATTATTTCGGTGGTCCGATCAGGCGCGTAAGGAAAATTGAATACTATTGTTCGTACATTACTTTGACGGATGATAGCCCAGATAGCACCTACCTCTATTACTAGGATCGTGTAGAAAACGATGAAGATGTTTATTGTATGTTCTCCGCGCATGATGGAGAAGTCCGAAGGGGCGTTCTGGAACCACTTGTCTTAGTCGTTGTCGTTTGACATGTTGTCATGTTTATTTTCTATGTATTATTTAGTTGTTGTGTTGTTATCGGAAGTTAGTGTTATGTTATATTAGCTATTGTTTTATGTGTTTATTTTGAAGGTTATGTTAAGTTGTCATTGTGTATGTGTTAAAGAACGTAATGAGTTGCGCATAATAATATTTGTTGATTGGAAAAAAAGACAAGACTTGCAGAAATAAAACTAACTAGAAGGCCCAACCTTGTTTGGACATTTTTTGCGCAAATGGACGACTTCTCGGCATATGCCACGCCTCATTTTTTCCTTCTCAGTCGTGTCCATTTCAGTCTGAATCCTAGTATTGTTTGGACGACCCTTCTTTTTTCGTCTCATGGTGTCATTGTGGCATAGAATGTCACCTATATATTGTGGCCATGCTGACTTTGTAGGGACCCCGATGAAGCTCTCCTCGTAAACTTTAAAGACACTTTGTAATTTAAAAACATCTGCTATATGAACAGTATATTCTTGTCTAATACTTGAACACGCCGCAATAACATGTGAGCAAGGGACATGAAAAGTTTGAAATTTTCCACATTCACATGTTTGATTTTGGAGATCAACGTTGAAGTGGGTTGTTGGTCTACCATCATGATTCACTGTTTCTTGTACCAAAAAGCGAAACATATGTCGATCAAACTATCTAACAATGTGGCTATTTAATTTGAAAGCCTCGTCCTCGATATGTCAACTTTCTAGTCCATTCATGTCCTTTTTTACCAAAAACTGTGCCCAACCTATAATATGTTGACTTTACCAAAGTTGTAATCAGTAGATTTCTAGTAGCCTTCAAAACCGAGTTCATTGATTCAACGAGGTTGGTAGTCATATGCCCCAATCGTTTCCCTCCATTAAATGCCCTTGTTCATTTATCTCTGGGAATATTGTCAACCAAATGTAACGCTTGTATGTTAGCTTTACGTATTTCTCCTATGTAGTATTCATAAGCGGACTCAGTTAACGCATAACCTAAGTGACAAAAAATAAATATATATTAATAAACAATAGATAACTTGATATCTATAAAGAATAATTAGTTAAGGACAATACCCATGTTAACAACTTTCTTGCGCAGGTCGTTGTCTTTTATTTCCCTCGTGAAATTCTGTGTTATGTGTCTTATGCAATATACGTGCAAATAGGGAGGGTCCTGCCAACCATTTTTCAGGTTATCATATGCACTCTTTATGGCTATGTGGCGATCAGAAATTAAGCATATATTTGGTTGGGGGTTACGTGCATTCAGTGATTTTTCAGGAAAAAACTCCAAGCATCAGTAGTTTCACCTTCCACCAATGCAAAAGCTATGGGAAATATATTCCTATTTCCGTCTTGTGCAACAACCATTAGCAAAGTTCCCTTGTACTTCTCATACAACCACATGTTATCCACTTGAACTACCGGTTTGCAAAACTCAAAACCCTTGATGCAAGGTTGGAAAGCCCAAAATAAATGGTGGAAGATTCTGGTACCACCGATTTATGTTCCATCGATTGACAACACAGGAAAGGTTTCGAGATCTATTATAGTACCTGGTAAAAATGACTTCATGACCAACAACCATTGTGGAAGATCGTTGTAAGAGGTCTCCCAGTTTCCATAAATAGACGCAATCGCTCTATTCTTTGAAATCCATGCCTTCTTATATGAGATGGTGTAGTTGTACTCCTCACGAATATGAGCGATGATGTGCCTTACTTTCAGTGACGCATCAGTTTCAATCATAGATTTGATTCTATGGCCTATTAGCTTTGAGTTTAATTTGGTATCATCTTGGTCCATTGTAGAAGAAGTGCACGTGTGCGTCCCGTCAACCTTGGTGATCAACCAATTACCACTTCCCTTTTCCACCGACGCTCTTAGGCTATATCCATATTCTTTTTGTTTGCATTTGATTATCAGTCTTTTCGTATCCGACTTATAGACTTTGTAATCAAGACAATTGTGGATATGGAAATGGTTTATTGCAATCACACAACCTTCCTTGTTGTCAAAATCCATACATTACAACCCACCTTCAATCTGCATTGGTTGTCTAGTTTAAGAAACTGAGCCACCCTCGTCGTCTAAGAATGTGGAATTTCTCATGTGCAGCGGTAGAATGTATAGGTCCAACGCTTCCTGTTGTTGCACCATTAGAATTTCGTCTCTTGAATCGTCGCTTCTAGATCCATCAAATAAATTTTGAGTATTTAAGACATTGACTTCATCAATGTCGTTGTCTTCCCTGACCTCTTCCTCCGGGAAAAATAGTTCATTGCGAGTTGTAGTTACCGGCTCGGGTGACAAAGTTAAAGTTGTCTCCTGAGTAAGTGGATATTGATGAGATTGGGAGGACTGTGTTAGATACATAACTTGTGGCACCGCATTCGGCTCTACTGTACAAACGTATAATTCAATCAGATTCAACACATTATACGTTGTGTGACAGTCGAACATTAATTTGATGTCGTTGTCGCTTTCAATCTTTGTTGTGGTATATGTGACACTGTTATCTCTTTCACTAAAACAAGGATAACGATAATAAATATTTGATATATGTTATTGTATTTTTGCTTCAATTCTTTCTTGAAGATGACTATAATTTGACTGAGGGCTGATTTTGATTTTTTGTGTGGTTGTGTTTTGAAATATAACTCCAACATTTTCATCTGATAAAACATTTCCATTGTAATGTACTTCAACTGGAAAATTGTATTGAGCCATTGAGGTTGTGATAAAAACAAGTATTGCAATGTTACATTTATAATAAAATGCATGAATGCTGAGCTTTTATTCCACGTGACACGTGTAACTCATGCATGCATGGTCCGCCATCTGAGAAAAAGAACCCTTAAAGGTCCGCCATCTGAGATGGCGTAGTTGTACGTAACATTTCCACGGATCTGCCAAGTGAGATGAAGAACCCAATCCTACATTAATTTTTCTTTAATAGGTACGCCAACTAAGGTTCTGGGTCTCATTTATACGTTATGTCTCTTCACACAATATAAAACCAATCTTAAAATTAAAAAAAAATGCAGAAAAAATTTCTTAGAAAAGATTCATCAGGAAAATGGCTCATATAATTGGTCTAGTGCACATTATTAGTCCAATTTCATCAGAAAAATTTGAAACTTCCAATGTTGCTTCTGAGCCAATGTCAATCAGAGTATTGGAAACATTCAGCTTTGAAGAGATAAAAACTCAGATATGTCGTGTCACTGAATTGCAAACCATGCATCAATACAAACGGAATACTGATGTTTGTAGAAGATAAAATCTGTAATGATGATGATGTACGCAAAATGTTTCAAAATTATTTAGAATTTATAACTATAGGTCCTTTAGAGTTGTATGTTATATATCGTAGAACAATAGATGAAATTTTAACTATGTGCAAGAAAAAGTAATGCTTCTATCAATTATTTCTAACAATTACTTCTACCATTTTTTCTCTTAATAACTTCTAACCATAACTACTCCTATTAATTCTCTCTATAACTTCTAACAATATTTTTCAAACCAATCTAACATAATAACGTCTCCCATTAATTCTCTCTATAACTTCTACCAATCTAACATAATAACTTCCACCATTAATTCTCTCTATAACTTCTACCAATATTTTCAAACCAATCTAACATAATAACTTCTACCATTAATTCTCTCTAAAACTTTTAACAATATTTTTCAAATCAATCTAACATAGTAACTTCTACCATTAATTCTCTCAACCATTTTCTCATTCATAACTTCTTACCATAACTCTATAAATACCTACATTTCTCCAACCATTTTTCACACACAATATTATATTCTTAACTTCTTTTCTACAATCTTAACTTCTTCTCTATAGTATTTGTTTTTAAACTTCGGTAAAAAAATGGCTGAAACTCCATTTTTGTGGTTGGGAGAAAACCATAGGGGTACAGTGAATAACATCCAGACTTTAGTAAGCATTATTTCTTTTGCATTCTTTTTTTTCTATTTTTGTTTTCATCTTACTTATGTTTCTATTTTTGTTTTCAACTTACTTATGTTTCTATTTTTGTGTTTTTTAGGTACAACCCGAAAGAAAATTTCGGGTCCGAAACCACAAACTACCTGAGGCCCCACCTGTTATACTACCGCTTCTGGAAATGATAAGTTTTGCAAATATCGTAAAACTGACAGATATAACTGTCGATACTAATTTTATCTATGTTTTACTTGAAAGGTGGAGACCATAAACACATACTTTTCATTTCCCCACTAGGGAATGCACAATAACGTTACAAGACGTTAGTATGTTGTTGGGTCTCCGCGTCGATGGTAGAGCTCTCGTAGGGCCCACTGAAATAGCCGCATTTGCATGGACTGATTTTTTGGGTCAACAACCTCCTGAAGAAGAAATTAGGGGGAGACGCGTATACTTGAGTTGGTTAAAGAACATTCTACAAGGAAATGTCTTTGACGAACATTCCTCAAATGAGCAGTTAATTTATTATGCCAGAATTTATATAGTTTTATGTATTAAACTTACATTGTTCCCCGACAAAGGAGGAAAACAAGTGCACAGTATGTGGATACCATATGTTCAAAATTTTACTGAATGTGACAAATATAGTTGGAGATCGGCTGTGTTAGCATTTTTGTACAGAGAAATATGTAAAACAGTTGAAGTTGATGTTGATGTAATGAGGGGTTGTGTTCTACTACTCCAAGCTTGAGGGTTCACACGTATGCCCTTTTTAGCATCAATTACTTGACTAGAAATAACATTCCCATATGCATCAAAGTAAGTATTTTTCTAAATTTTTTGTTTTTCTTTGTTACTAACTTTTTAATTTATAATAACTTAAAACTTATTTTTTTTATAACAGATGGTGTACCGACCTAACAAGGAAGAAAAATTGCCACAATAATCCAAGACATTTTCTCGTGGGGTATCGTGGTTTAATTGATCACATGGATGCAACAAATGTAACATTACTACCATTAACTTTTTTTTAATTTAATACTATAGATTTATGCATTGAACTAATAATTCTCATTTATATTTTATCAGTTCATATGGCGGCCATATCTAGGATTACAACAAACGCAGAATGACGATCACCTAATTTGGAGCGCTACTTCACCCATTTTTTGCTTCTGGATTGTTGAAATGCATCAATCTGATCGAGTCAAATTGCAATTTGGGTATGAACAAGAAATTCCTGGCTCACCAAGGTGTCTAAAAGAAGAACACCTTATGCACATGCAAACGTCTTGGGATTACACTTTCACGTATTTGTATCGTGCCGAACAAGATCTTTGGGCTAACAGACAACAATTGTGTTTGACTGAGGTGTAGTTTGAGGGAGAAAATAAACCGACTCCAGAATACTTATATTGGTTCAATAGCTACCGTATCAGTTTGCATCAACAGAATAATTCTTGCCGACCCCCGTCAACGAAACCCGAGAACAAATTATCCCAATTCACCACAACAAACTCACCAATACCATCATACCCAATACACACAACCAAACACATTCACTCAATATCAACCACAACAATCATCTTACCAACAACCTTACCCATACACATACCAAACCCCCAACAACCTTACCACTACACATACCAAACCCAACAACAAACTTACTTCCGCCCACCACGACACCACACCCCTATCCAACCACCAAACTTTGATTACACTCAAATAAACCAACCTTCATCATCCCTCGATGTGTCAGACTATTATGTCGCGACCGTCGCACCATCAACGCTAAACACCACCCAATTCACCCAAATCTCACACGAATTTCCACCGCTAGAATTTTTTGACGATTTCGACCCGTTTGAAAATTTTCCCAACTAAACACCCGTTGTCCAAACTTTTAACAATCCATCTGCTCCTACACAAGATTTAGGTCGACAACGAAGAATTCGACGACCAACAAGATGTGGAACCGGTAGCTGTTTACCCGATGTAGAGGACGAAGATGAAAATCAATAAGTTGTATAATTTTCAATTTATTGTAATTTTATTTATCATATTAATGATAATTTTCTTTTACTATATTGAATTTTTTTAATTTATTGTATTAATAATATTATTAATTTTTTAATTATAGAATTTTAATAGAACTAAAATTAAAATAAATAAAAAAACTAAAAAAAAAGAGAATATAAAGTATAAACGGAAAAAAAAAAATATTTTTTTTAAAAATTAAATATAATATTTATATTATTATATTATTTAATGTAATTTAAATATAATAAAAAAAACCCATTTTTTTAAATCAGAAAATATTTAAACGAAAAAAATGGGGTGCCAAGTCCAAGATGGCGGACCCCTACTACAGGTGGGGCCCATCCACCATCTTGGATGGAGAATGCCAAAAAAATATTTAAAAAACCCACTAAAGGACAAAATTCGTGGCATGTTGGGTATTTTTTTCCAATGTGTGACAGACTGGGAAATTAGTTTGAAAAAGGTGGCAGACTGAGCAAAAAATCCCATTACTCGTTCCATATCTATATTTTAAAATTGGAAAAAACACAACTTAAATTCGAATTCAATCAAAACGGATTTTTGCAGTTAAACTCAGGATGGGTTTAGATTTTAGAATTCATGTGGTTAGAGTATTGTTGCAATGTTTATTTAGAGACAACTAATGGGAATCCCTGCAAAAATTCCCCTGTTTAATGTAAAAGTTTTTTCTAGTAGAGGTGTTATTGAAGAATAAAGTCCCTCCAAATACACTTTGAGAACAAAGAACATATCCTCTCTAGTATTCATTCCGCTTAAATTACAACAATATTTTTTTAATTTAATTTTTTATTTGTCTTTTCATATACTTTTTTGTAAATAAAATATATGTAATATTAGTAAAAAAGGCACATCAAAATGATTATTTTAAAAAAATTTAAGTTAAAATTTTGGCTTAATTCATCTTTTTGTCCTTTAACTTAATTTGTTGTTTCTATTTAGTCCCACAATTCAAAAATGTTACATTGTAGTCCTTTTATTTCACTTCCGTTAGATTATTTGATCCTTTCTGTTAACTTTAGGTGAAAAAACGTTAACAATGGGTGATGTGGCATGGTTTTAATATGATGTGGCATTTGCTCTTATTATTTTATATATTTTTCAGTATACGATGGGTGATGTGGCATTGTTATAGTTTGTTGTTTTGTTTAGTAAGTGAAGCACTCTTTGTCTTCCATTTTCCCACTTGTTCAGATGCTTCATAGACTACGAAGAACAAAATCCAAAACCCTAGCTGCGAAGAAGAACAATCTTGTGGTGAGCGAAACTGCGAAGAAGAACGTTGCGAAGACGATAGAAGAAGAACGATCTTAAGGTACGTGTATGTATGAGGTTATTATTTCCGTCCATCTTCATATGCTCTCAACATGCATGGTCTCATTTCTTTTTTACTGGTTGTGTTTAGGTCATGAGTGATAGGTTTGAGTGTGTTGTCCATCACGTGGGTGTATTTCGTGAGTTTAACAGGTTAGGTTACAACGGGTTAATGGAGACTTGGCAAGTGGACCCTGACTTTTGGAGTTATTTTGAGATTCTGGGTGGGTTAAAAGATCTAGGTTACCCAAAAGTAGAGAGCTTGTGGTATTATGATGCAATGGATGATAATGAATTAGTAATGTTGCAAGACGACAAAGGAACTTATAGAATGAGAAACATTGCACTTATCAATGGGAATGTGCATATGTTTGTAATACATCCAGTGTTTGGGGATTTATGTTTGCCTCAAGGTCTACAAAGATAGTTTTTTTAAATGCATACACATAATTAGTTTGGATGGGTGTTTTTTGAAAGACTATTATGGTGGACAAATTCTTGCAGCAATTGGTAGGGATCCTAATGACCAAATGCTACCAATAGCATATGTTGTTTTTGAGGGAGAAACCAAGGATTCATGGAGTTGGTTTTTGGATCTTTTGACAACTGATCTGGGAGGGGTCAGAATTTGCAAGACATATACATTTATAAGTGACCAACAAAAGGTGTGTTATCTTTAAGTTTAGTTCGTGATACCATTATATCTGATATGTAATGTTTATGTGATTTGTTGACACCTTCGTTTTCTGTTGTGATAGGGATATTACCTGCACTTGAAGAGTTGTTACCAGAAGTTGATCAATGGTTTTGTGTAAGGTAATCCAATCTGTATTTTGTATTCTGTATCATGTGTTTGTAGCAATTTACTTGGTGTTTTGAATTATGTATTATGCACTTGTTGTAGCTGGTGTTTACTTGGTGTTTACTTGGTGTTGTTTTTAGGCACTTGTATAGCAATTTCAGGAAGAGGTTTCCTGGTGTCAAACTGAAAGAGTTTATGTGGAAGGCTGCTAATGCAAGTTATCCAAATGCTTGGGAGAAAATTATACGTGAAATGAAAGATTTTAATGAAGAAGCATTCAAGCACCTTTGGAAGATCCCACCTAGGTTTTGGAGAAAATCAAGGTTTAATAATGGTCCAAGTTGTGACACTTTGGTTAACAATATGTCAGAAGCCTTTAACTCTGTGTTTGTGGCTGCAAGGGCCAAACCCATTTTCACCATGCTTGAAGAAATTAGAATCTACCTCATGCAAAGGTGGGAGTCTAACAAACAGAAGATTGCTAAATATGCAGACTGTTCTACCAAATATAAGAAAGAAGTTGGAAAAAGAATCTCAAAGAACAAACCATTGGATTGTTAGGTAATGTTTGTTAAATATGAATTTAAATACTTGTTCAAAATGTTTGCTAAATGTGCATTTATATACATGATATAGGCGTGCAACTGAGGTTGACTATGAGGTTAGGCATACGTTCCTCATTGAAGAAAAACATTTTGTAAGCCTATCAAAGAAAGATTGTTCTTGTAGAAGATGGATACTGACTGGGCTACCATGTTGTCATGCACTTGCTTGTATGAATGATCAACACTTATTGATTGATGATTTTGCTCCTGAGTATTACAAAAAGGAATGTTATGTATATTGTTACTCATTTGTCATCTACCCAGTCAATGGGGCAACTCTTTGGACCAAAATAAATGCAGTTGATTTGCAACCACCACCAATCAAAAGGCAATCTGGTCGACCAAAGAAGAAGAGGAACAAAGAGGCTGGGGAACAAGTTAGAAATGAAACTCAGCTTAAAAGGGCCAAATTTGGCATCAAGTGCAGTAGGTGCCATAAGGATGGCCACAATAAGGCCACCTGCAAATTGCCTACACCAACACAAGTACCTGCTGCTCCAACTCAAGAACATGTTGTACCAGAAACTCAAACACCAACTCAGGCATCAACTCAAGCACCAACAACAACACCAACTCAGGCATCATCTGTTACACCAGAAGGAAGCTTACCACAACAAGTTGCCAAAAAGAGAAAGGGGCTTCAAAAGGGTCCAAAACAAGTTCTGAGCCAACCGTGATGTTTTTATTTGTACTAGCTAATGTAGTTGATGACTCAGGCATATAATGCCCATTTTGTATAACATTTGACAATGTTTGCTTTCTAATGTAATTTATGTACTACTTTTGTGTATTCCTGATGTTTAATGTTGTGATGTACTAATTATGTGTACTGCATTGGTATAATGCCCATTTTGGATCAAAGTAAACAATGAAATATTACTTATGAAATATTGTTGTTATGTACTGCTTTTGTTATAAAGGTTTCAATGCCATGTGAAAGAACAATTTGTGAAATAACAATTTATGTGAAATAAACCACAATAATACACAATTTGTGTTATAAAGGTTTCACTTTTCATTTATAATCAAACCATAATCTGTGAATACAATTTTCATTCATAAACAAAGCAACATAAAACATGATTGTTACAAACCCTACTTCAACATGTCACCAACCTAACCTAAAACATGATTGTTACAAAAATAACATTAAACACTAAGCAAAATATTCCTATCATTACAACCAATTTCAACCATCCACTTGTCTTCATGATCTGATACTTCAATTTGTTTATCTTCTTCTTCTGCCTTAGAATCTTCACGTCCCTTTCATCAATAATGTCATCTTCAAACCATTTGAAGAAATTGCACCCCTTATTGATGTGATTTCTGAAATTTCTGCACCCCAAAACTTTTTTCCCGAAATTATTGATGAGTCATTGATAACATCAATTACATAAAGCCATTTTGTACACATGAGATAACAACATGACCACATTGCACGCCACTGTGCAGAAACAAACGGTAAAACTAAATAATCAACGGAATGGACTAACATTGTTAACGGAAGACATTTTATGGGATTAACGTGAAACGTTATTTTACTGTGAGACTAAAACGAAACTCAAAATTATTTTACGAGACCTGTAGATTAATTATGCCTAAAATTTTTTTTTAGGTTCAATCAAGACCATCATAAATATAGATATAGATTAAGTATTAAGAAAAATAGATTTATATTTATCACATTAAATTATTGAGCTTATATACTCCTTCTGCACAATGTTGAATAAACAAAATATTTTTTATTTCATCTCAGTTTGCAAAGTTTGAGATCTTCCCCGTCCTTTAACATCGAAGTCACCACTGTAATTCAACTACCCCGCTGGTTCGTATTGTGAGTTTTTCATTTCTTCTTCACCATCCATCCTCTTTCTACTCTATTTCTTATGGCTTCACTATCTATTTTTGTTTATTTTATTTTTCAAAAAATCTCCATTTCTTTTCCCGTGAAATGCATCCGAGGCAGCCGCGACTGTGATGCGCGCTTGCCCGCGGCCGTACCGCCGCGATCGCGCCGCCATTGGCCGCAGTTAACTACCTAGTTATGTAGGAGATCAGAACTCGATATTATTACACATTGTGTTTTCCTCTCAAATGTTCCTTGCTTTGTGTCATCATGTTAATTGTTCAATTTAGGGTTTTCAGATTCTGGAAAAGGATTTTGGGATGGCAGCGATTTATAGTCTTTACATCATCAATAAGTCAGGTGGATTGATCTACTATAAGGTTCATTGCTTGCTACTCTGGATTTTAAATTATTTTTATTTTGGTTCCTGAAATATATATTGTACTCAAATTTGATATTTTATTTATTTATTAGTATGTTAGATTGTTAATCAGGTCACATTGTATCCAACTGGTTTATGCCTATGAAGCACCGACACAGACACACTGACACCTGACACAACATTGATGATAATTAGAGAAAATGAATTAGTTGAATACAATTATTGTGTCCAATGTTGTTAAATATCGGCCATGGTGGAACCATGGCAGATTCTGGATTTTTCGACAAATGCCATGGTTATATGCGAAGGATCAGGATAGCGGCACCATGGTGTTTTTATGGCAGCACAAAATGGCAGATATTCTGCTTCACCCCATGGTCCGCCGTCCGCTATTGATAACACTACATGTGCTGGACACCGAACACGGTTTTGGCCAAAAGTATCGATGCAATATAGGTTTCTTAGTAATAGTATATATGAGTGGTGTTAAGTTCTGTGCCTTTTAGAGATTTCAGTATATTTAAGAAATTTGCTGAATCATCATATTAATATGATATGATGATAGGACACCAAGGTCCAACACTTTTGATGACCCAATTCACACAAGCACAATTTTTAGAAGATTGTAGAAATAGAGGGAATAAGAGTTAGTTGGCAGCCTCCCTGATTTTAGGTGAGTGAGTAAAGGATTAAGAAATATTGTTAGAGCGTTAGTTAGGAGAGTGTTCTCTCGGGTTAAGAGCTTTGCTACGGAATAGGAGTCTTTGACTCTGGGTTATCACTTGCATTCTGATAATTTCCACCATTTTAAGAGCTTAGAGCTTATCCATATACAGTTAATAACACATTTTGCTTACTTAGATTTTTGGGTTCAATCATATGACTTCACTGAGAAAGATGAAAATAATGATAACTCAATCTTCCTATATTAGCAGACTTATAGCAATTTTTTATTTGTATTTGCAAAGTTGAAAAATGATGGAAAAAACTCTAATTAAGAGAATTAAAGGAGACCTTGATTAATAATATTAATAGCCTTTTGACAAAGCAGAATAGTATTATTTAATCCATATACGATAACTAAAATCATTCCCATCTATGCAAAAAAGCTTTTGATGTTGTATTGTTGAGATAGAACAATTTTTTTAATTGAAAGTATGATTTATAATTTCTTAAACTTTTTTATATTTAGGATTATGGGTCAGCTGGACGAATGGATACTAATGATACCTTAAGAGTTGCTAGCTTATGGCATTCAATGCATGCCATCTCTCAGCAGTTATCTCCCGTGTCAGGTTGTTCAGGAATTGAACTACTCCAAGCTGACACATTTGATCTTCATTGCTTCCAATCACTAACAGGTATTGTTGTAAACTGAATAACTCATTTCAAATTCACATGGTGAATATAACATTAAGAATGAAGAACTGAATAACTCATTTGACACATTTGATCTTCATGGTGAATATAACATTTCCAATCACTATCATGTGCATATTGATGATTGAAATATCATATATCTGATACAAACCTATGGTCCAAATCCAATCAGATGATGAACATGATAGTTTAGAAATTTCTTGGTGTTTGGCTGCTGTGCAAGTTGCAGTTCAGTTTTTACTGTTGTGTTGTCATTTTAATTGGCCCTTCGTTTAGATTTTAATATCATAAGGAAATTAAAGCACTGTATAATAATTTCCCATCCTTACCCTTGTTTAGATTTAGATACAACATATAATAATTCACTTTTCTCGCCGACAGGGACAAAGTTTTTTGCAGTATGTGAGCCTGGCACTCAACAAATAGAAAGTTTATTGAAATTTGTATACGAATTGTATACAGACTATGTTTTGAAGAACCCCTTCTATGAGATAGAGATGCCTATTCGATGTGAGCTGTTTGATATCATCCTAACTCAGTCAGTACAAAAGGATCGTGTTGCACTGCTGGGTCAATAAATTGCTGGCCAAGGCCAATTTTCTTTATGACTGTCTTGTAAGGGTTGCTACTCTGGTTTATTGTATCTGGTCTGGTCTATGTATTTGCTTACGGATAAACTTTTTAAGATTCAAATATATGAGATGAGATTCATCATTTCCGACCATTTTTTCCCCATACAAATGAGGTATGTGTCTATATGTAGATCACTACCTACTTGGCCATATTTTCTTAATTTATATGCAGCTTGTTTTAGATATGATGCTAATGTGACATATTAAAAGAATAAAGTAGTTTGGTTGTGCAATTACAAGTTTGTAAGGTGGTTAGATTGTTGTTCATTAATAGTGATATCTTTTTTTCTAAAACTTGGTATCCGGCTCAATATGGACTGACTCAACACAGTAATTAGCACCTAGCGGGATTCAAACTTGAGACCTTGAGAGGTGCACACTCAGGTCTCAAGCTTTCATCAACGTGCCAACCCCTAGGGCTAAGTTTGTTAGTAAATGAAGTCAAAGTTTATTAGGATTGTGAATTGAGTTCCAAACATACCAAAAAGAGAAATATTAGTGGCTCTAGCGTAATGAATACCAATACCTCCCTGATTTCTAAGAATAAATGTTAACCAATTCACCCATTGTTTACAGCCACACATTCTGCTTAGTATAAACTGGCATAAAAGTGTTGATAGACTTGGCAAGGGCCACTTTGCCAGCTCTATTAAGAAACTCACTCTTCCAACCCGTACACCGATCATTGACTTTATCAAGAATGTATGAAATTTCTTGCTTTCTAATGAGGCCAGACAACAAATAGGACCTCATTGTTGTCTCCTATTTGATGTTTTATACGGAAAAAAATCACTGAAATTAAAATAATAGACAAATGAAAAACTAACAAAATGACTGCAATTTAATATATGAATGCTGTTCCAAGGTGGCTCAAGTTGGTCTGTGGGCTTGAGTTAACTTATCCGAGAAGTTCTAACTGGATATCACTGCGGATCTTGATGTTGTGCTGCAATTTTTGGTAGTTCTGGTTGTCAAGTAGTGTTTGTATCATCGATTATGTTGCTTGGCATATTTCTATTGTGTTTTCTGATTCCATCATTGAGGTTTAAAGGTGTTTTTGAATTATTTTCCTATAATTTTTAAAATTATTTCTGATTGATGGAGGAAATTGTTTGATTCTTACTTCCGGTTTCTCCAAAAGTGTGATGGTGTTGTTGTTGCACACTGTAGCTTGTAATTGTTTTTATACTGGAACTGCATATTACTCATGCCGTCTTTGAACTTGGTTTGTACTTTCTTAATGGAAATCTTCTGGCAATTGACATATGTATGAGTCCATAGAAAGCCACTAAATCAGGACCTCCTTCTTGTGTCAATTATGGCTAGTCATGAGCAAGGCAACAATTTTTTGGATTTCTATTCTGTGTCCTATCTCTATTTGTTGCCACATCCTTTTGAAATATAGTTACTTGTGTATCTACTAAGAAAGCATTGTATGGGAATTGCAAGTTTGTAGATTTGTTCTCTTGATTTGTTGGCTATTGCAATTGTGCATGAAGCACTGATAATTGAGTGCATGAAGATGGATTTACAAGTTCTTACTGTTATTGGTACTGCACGGAACACTGTTTTTTGGGTTGTGGTTTATAAATATGTCCTCCTTACATTTGTGTGATGTTAGCATGTGCTGCTGCTGTATCATTTTCTCTTCCTGTTGGAATAATCAGAGATACGAAAAGTATGAAACATGCCATTTTCAGCAATTGTGCATCTGTTAACACCTGCATCTGTGCTATACGCATGCTCTTAAGAGCGTTATCCGAAATGCCTCCAGCTACACCAGTTAACTACACTATTTGCCTCAGGATTTGTTGTTTACCGCTACTATTGTTGTTGTAGATCATCTTGCAAAACAAGTGTTTCTGGGATGTGCTTCACTTTGTTATGTTTTTCAGCCTTTTGTGACTTGATTTTAGCTTCCCTTTATGATAGTTTAGCATGATGCTTTTATCATGAATGGTTAAGCTTTGATGTTTTGCTTCTGTCTTGAGTAGCTCTTGATGGTTAAGATTTGTGCCTTAATTGGCTTTGTTGATGTTGCTTCCTCCAAGTGGTTAAGCCTTCAGTTATGGCTTGTGCTTGATGGTTAAGCCTTCAAATAGTTTTATGGGGGTGAATGTGGATGACTTGCAAGACTATTAACTTGCGTTTCAAGTATTTGGGTCTCTTAGTTGGTGTGAATTACAGAAGGCACATACTTGGAAGTCAATGCTTGTTGTTCTCTAATTGAAGCTTGATTAATGGCAAAATAGGTATGTTAGTCTTGAGTGGAGAATATTCTTACTTTAATTATCCAATAACTAATTTCCACATTATCTAATTGACAAAAAGATAAGTTAACAAGCAATGATTATTCTTTTCACACTCGTGGGAATACCGTAGGGCCACCATACACAATTCATCTATGCAACAGAAGCATTAGATTATTATTCCAGCTCTTTAATTATATCCAAGAATCTCATAACTAATAAGCTTGCTGTTGGAATCTTGTCTACTTGTCAAATTAGTGAAAATAACATATATTATGATCCTTTACATGTTGAAAAAGTTGAGCATATATGATGTGGCTTCTGCTTTTGATTGCACAGATAGATAGATACTCTTTCACGTGTTAAGATAATACTACTATGAATTTATATACTATTTCCTTAATAATTACCTTATCCTATACTAGTCTCAAATGCCATAATGAGTACAATTTTAAATTGAGAATTTTGATTCCAAACATTGATACAATTTCACATTCGTCAATCAGGATTGTGAGTTAAACGTCTAGGCATACAGACACATGTTTCACCTTTGAACATTAACATAGTCTCGCATGTGCTACTTGGGATTGTCGAGTTAAACGACAGATAGACACATGTGTTACCTTTGAATTTTCAACTCGTGTACTAAAATGGACATGTGAGCCGTCTAATTTTGATTCACGCGATCTTATTGTCACAAATTAGTACTCTCTTTATTCTCTTTTATAAATAAAATTTGACTTTTTAGGTTTATTGAATAGATAATATATTTGGACAATATATAGACTAGATATATCAATTATTCAATGAATCTAAAAAGTTAAAATTTGCTTATAAAAGAGAATTGATGAATTGATGAAATATTGTCTAATCACGGTTTTTCGACTCATATTCTAACTTTGTATTTTAAACTCATTCATGGATATAAAATATAATCGGTCTGATTTTGATTTCGATTTGACTATCTAATCAATATAACTAAACTCAAATGCGTCTAAATTCCACCAAATGATTTCTAAACTCCATAACAATTTTTTTGAAGACAAAGATGATATAAACTCCTAAAGTAGTGACTAGAAAAACATTGGTCTAAAAAGTTAATGAAGAAAGATGGTTGGTTGGGGTATGCATGTGCAGGGTTCTGACTAAGATTTTCCATTAGGAATCCCAACAAGAACCAGCTCATGTGCACTTTGATTTGACACTTGTTTTATGCCTTTTAATTTATAAAATACTAATAAATATAATTATTGTTTGATTAAATTAAATCAAGCTTCATTATTAAACAAATAAGAATTGAATATTATAGTGATATATTTGTAAAGACCCGCGGCGAGATGGACTGATCGCCAAAGTCTTGAGGGATCGTTCGCTATATACATCATTCATCTAGAGATAAGTGTCATGTGTCCTGATAGAATTGTTAAAATGGGTCTGATCCATTGTATCAACCCACAAATCCTATATTTTAGTGTGGATTGGGCCAAAAAACTTTAAAAAACCACCTTAATTTTATGGTCCAACCCACCAGGCATGTGTTTTTCATGGACTGGATCGGTTCGGTCAAATGGACTTCGGACTGACTCATTAAAAAATATATAAAATAATGAGTTTTTATATATGTTTAAATATATACACATTCTCAAAAAATTCTCAGCAGATGAGTTTTTATTCTCTCACTTTTAAAACAGTTTTAAAAAACTGGATAACCAAATAGGTTGTTTTTTGTTATTCTTTCTTAAAAGTAGATTTATAAAACAAAATTTAAAAACTAAAAACGAAAACTAGTTGAAACATGCCCTAAATGATGCTTATAAATAGAGAACTCTTAATTGCATTCAACATCACATCAAAACAAACAAAACTATACATTGCCCTGTCTAACAAAGAAAAACATTCAATAATGTCATCTACTTTGCTGGTCATTATGCTTTTTCTGCTCATTGAAAGGCATTTTCATGGGGTCACTGCCAACGGTGGTTGGCAGAACGGTCATGCCACTTTCTACGGCGGCGCTGATGCTGCCGCCACCATGGGTGAGTTTTAAATCTGTTGAAATATTGGTATTATCTATGAAACACGTCAAGTTGATAATATTTATAAATAAAAAATTAAATATAGTTACAAGTGTCTGTATCAATTTTGAATACCAATACTGACTCAGACATGTCTTTTACACTTGCGAGTTTATTATAATTTTGTTTGATGCTTGTGTATATAGGAGGTGCATGTGGTTATGGAAATTTGTACAATCAAGGATATGGAACAAACACTGCAGCACTAAGCACAGCTTTGTTCAACAATGGATTGAGCTGTGGGGGATGTTATGAAATGAAGTGTGTTGGTGAGTCAAGATGGTGCAAGGCTAGCACCATTGTTGTTACTGTCACAAACTTTTGTCCACCAAATAGTAATGGTGGTTGGTGTAATCCTCCTCAGCAACACTTTGATATGGCAGAACCAGCATTTCTTCAAATTGCTCAATATAAAGCTGGAATTGTGCCTATAGCTTTTAGAAGGTATGTCAAACCAATCAATTTCATAATATTTTGCTTCTATATAAATACGTTATCCCTAGTCAAATATTAGACTCGAGTGCTAAACGAACTCCTGCAAATAAACGAAAATTTAAAAAATATCGAGTTTGATTCCCGGTGGGAATAATGTTTGGTCATGTTTATAATCTCTTAGGCCGAACTCTGAATTACTAATTAATTTAAACTATTCAATTTTAAATTATATTATTTGGATTGAGTATTATAAATATTTGTTGTTGATTTTTTGGAATCATTTTTATAAACTTTAAAAATTTAAGGTAAATTTGAAATTTTGAAAAATAAGAACCAATTTATAATTTATAAAAATTTAAAAGAACCCTTATAAAAAAAACTTACAAATTATTAAAGATCAATTTGAATTTTTTAAAAAATTTTAAGACTCGATTTGCAAAATTTAAAAATTATGAGTTTGACTTGTAAAATTTAAAAAAAATTATATTTAGTTTGACAAAGTTAAATGAAAGAAATTTTTATTTTATTTTATTTTACATCAAATTCTATGAAGTTAAATGAGAGAGATTTTATTTTATACGTTATTTTAAAATCATTAAATTTAACATGTATAAAATATTTTATAGATTTTTATTATTTTAATAACTTTTTCTATTTTTTTTATCCAAATGATAAAGTTTGTCAAAATTACAAACTTACTAAGTTTTTCTTTTTCTTCTTATTTTTTGTTAATGATGGAAGAGTGTCATGTATAAAAAAGGGAGGAATAAGGTTCACAATCAATGGCCACTCTTACTTCAACTTGGTTTTAATCACCAACGTCGCGGGTGCAGGAGATGTCCATGCAGTGTCAATCAAAGGGTCCAAAACTGAGTGGCAACCAATGTCAAGAAATTGGGGCCAAAATTGGCAAAGCAATTCCTATCTCAATGGACAAAGCCTCTCTTTTAAAGTTACCACAGGTGACGGTAGAATTGTGACAAGCTACAACGTGGCACCAGTTAATTGGCAATTTGGTCAGACCTTTCAAGGGGGTCAGTTTTAGAATTTCCAAAATGTGGGGTAGGTTAGTGTTAAAGTTTGTAACTACTAAATTAAAGCCAAATTTGTAAGTATTATTCCTTTTTTTTATTTTTAATTATAAGTCATTTTTTATTTTCACATTTATTAAGAAATTTAATAATATGAAGAAAAAAAATTATGAAGAGATTTGATAAAATTGTCATTCATTAATGATATTGGAATGGTAAACTTACATAAATAAAATAAAAAAGAGAATAATAAATATTTAAGGGTAATAGAATAAATAAATTCATTATTTTTTTTTAATATTAAGAAATATATATTAATTCAAAAAACAGTCCAGCATAATGCATTCCAACGGATCCAACAGTCAAAAGAGCAAAAAAGATTTAAAAAAAAAAAAAAAGATAAAAGAAAACATATATCATCAATGCGACTATGTGAGGTCTAAGTCTCTCACAATACCATCATCTCTAAACTATCGTGTCTAGTATAATATTCACGACATTGCTTTTATCTACAGGATTAGCAAAACAAACATCGTTCCGATATCTCCAAATTCCATAAATAGTTTCCGTTATCGCCAATCTAAGGATAAAAGCTCTTCAACCTTTTCCAGAGCCATGAGATAGTATCCATTTCAATTAATCATTCTACTCAAAAGGTCTATGGGGTACCTTTATCCACTGTAGAATAGTATTCTATATGGCTTTAGTTTCGACACATCCAAAGAAAATGTGATCAATAGTTTCCACGTTAGAGCAAAATCAACAAGTTGTATTAGACACTAATCCAATCTTACAGAGTCGAGATTTAATAGGGAGTCTCCTATGACAGGCCTGCCAAAGCGTCATGACAACCCTCGGTCTCACTGCGTTCATATGCAATAATTTGTACTAATCAACATGGGTTCTGCCAACGATCCGAAGCTGGATATAAATCTTTTTGAAACAAATTTTCCACTTTCCATCATGTGCTGCCATTGATTTGGAACATGGGGAAAATGTTCGCGTTGAAGCAACACATTTTTCAAGACCCACGAATAACTTGCAGTGACCGTCACGTCGGTAGGTTCCACACATTTGAAGTAATACCTGTGAACCCATTTCACCCATAGGGTCCGTTTTCCTACATAAGTTCCATAAGAGTTTGAGCATCATTCTATTGTTCCAAGTAGACAAATCCATGACGTCAAGGCCACCGTATTTCTTGGATATACAAACATCTTTCCAAGCAACGAGACTTTTCCTACCCACCTCTGACTTACCACTCCACAAGAAAGACCTTAAAATAGCATCTATTTTGTGGACTACAAACTTTGGAAGAGGCAAACATTGCATCCAATAATTAGTTACCGCAAACGAGACAAATTTATAAGTTGAACTCGTCCGACATAACTAAGCAGTTTGATGCTCCAGTGTCTTACCCTATAAACAATATTATCAATAAGTATCATGTAGTGATTAATGTTGAGTTTCTTGCTTGATAGAGGTACTCCCAAATATCCAAAAGGGAGTGAGCCTTCCTCAAAAGTGGCCATGTCGATTATACGATCTCTAGTAGCATTGTCAACATTCCCAAAATAAACCTTGCATTTCCTCATATTCACAACCAAACCAGTGGAATTTGAAAAATGATGTAAAGATTCCAGTAGCAATTCAACAGATTTGTAGTCTCTCTAGAGAATAGGAGAACATCATTTGCAAAAGCTAGATTAGTAATCTTTAGTTTCTCGCACTTTGAGTGATGGTTGAAATTAGGATTTTGTTGCATCTTCAAAAGAAGTCTGTTTAAATATTCCATCAGGATTACAAACAACAGAGGGGACTGGGGGGTCCCCTATCTAATACCTCTTTTAGCCTGCAAGGTGGAAGTGTAAGATTCGTTGATATTATACATGTACGAGATAGTCAAAACAGTTAGCATAATCCAACGGATAAAGTGTGTCGACAGACCAACTTCCTTCAGGATGCAGTTAAGTGCGTTCCAATCAACCATATTATAGGTTTTTTGTAGATCAAGTTGAATCATACATCTCGGAGCTCCATTATTACGTGAGTAACCTTTAATCATCCCATATGCAAGGAGTATGTGGTTGTGAAATTCATTAATATTATAAAATAACTTATATCGAGGTACCAAATATTTTCCCAAAACGACTTATAATAAAAAATGGAGATAGTCTTATTCTTGTTTTTCATAATATTCCTTTTGAAAATTTCACAAATATTAATGTTGTAATAAAAAATAAATGAATTGTTAGTTATTATATTAAATTATTTTTTGTTAATAGTATAAGAAAAATAAACTATAAAAGAGAGAATAATAAAGAGGATTTCTTATTACACCCTTTGAGTTCCTTACATATCGTGTAAATTTCTGTTTTTGTCCCCGGTTTCCGGATATGCACATCTAAACGTACTTGTTCTGGACTGGGCCTCTAAGTCACTATTGGGCATAAGCCCAAACCCGTCGAGTAGAGGCCCAATCAGTCGGGCAGGTGATCCATCAGTTGAGCAGAAACCCTACATCGCGGGCAATGATCTAGACCGTCGAGCAAAGCATACGGCCCACCTAACTCGTGCTAGGGAAATTGCGTCTCCCTAATGTGTGTTGCATCACCCAACTGTCCATCTGTAACACGGTGGGAGAACTGACTTTAGTTAAATGTTGCGGATAGCAAGAGTCGCCACCGACTTTTATTTTATCCAAAGGAAAGGGCATAAAAGAACAGGAAAGACCTTAAAAGATTTTTGGGTTCGGGGGGTAGGTTATGTAAAGGGAAGGTGTTAGCACCCTTTACATCCATGGTTATCCATGGGCTCTTAGTTACTTAGCTCACTTTAAAATGTTTTTGAGAAGTGTAGTGTGTGATTAGAAATTTTCTTAAGTACTTTATAATGATCCATATACGGATATATATAAAGCCTCTGTTTTGAAAATTGTTTGAAAATGTGAAGTGTTTTTGAAATGTTTTGAAGAGTGAGCAAGTACATAAGAGGAACCTACCCTAAGTTAAGTCTTTTCTGTTCTTAAATGTCCTTTAAATGGTAAGACTATCCCTATTATTAAGGAATAGGTAGTCATTACCTTGGATGTAGGAGGGACAAGTGAAGGGACATCTGTGATTAGGCAACTGTAAGGTGTATTTAGCAACTCGAAGGGACTTATCATCTTTATTCGAAAGGGACAAGATCATTTACGAAGGCAACCATGGAGGGACTTGATCTTTTTATCTTTTAAGGGACTAGATGATATAAATAAATGAAGGGACTTTGCTTTATACACCTTACTTGACCTTTTTCTTTAGGCAACATGAGAGGTATCCTTAAGAAGTGAGATGGCGATCCGGGATCGACTTACGTGTGTGAGTGTATAAGTTCATATATTTATCTTGAGATTAATTATCTAAATTCAATTTTAAATACAAACATGTTTACACTCCCTATTTTACTAACCATAAAAATAATTCTACAACTATTACATAGGGTGTGCAATTACATTATAATAATTAAAATAATTAAAATAAATAAGCGTATAATAAATAAATAAATAAATTGGTTAGTAATAATAAACAGAATAAATATAAGAGGGTTAGTATAACAATATAATATAGAAGTAAATTAAAAGTTCAAAATTAAATAAATAAATATTTTTTAAAGAGAATTTTAATAAAAGAAATAATAATAATTATATACTAATAAATATGACTAATAAGTCTAATAATTTAATTTTATATACATATTATAAAAATATCTAATTATAATTAAATAAGCATATAAAAATAATAAATTAAATTCATAAAATAAAGTTAGGGTTTTTTAATTTGTTTAGAAAATAAAATAAATTAGGGTTTACTACTTAATTAAATTATTTAAATTATTTATATAAAAACTACATATAATATGAACAAATATAAAATTAAAATAAACAAATAAATTAATATTTACAATATAATTAGGGGTTATAAAGAAAATTAGGTTTTATATACAAATATTAGGGTTTATGAGTTAATCTAAATATAATTAATTTATTTATACAAAACAAATAATATTAATAACATATAGTAAAATAAATATTAAATAACTCTAAGAATAAAGTTTAAATTTTTTTAGAAAATATAAGTTCTTTGAATTATACACAAGAAAATAATATAAACATTTTTTGTTTTAACATTTATCATTAATTAAATTAATTATAATATAAACAAATTAAATAAAACAAGAAAAAAGTGAGAAAAAGAAACTTACCTGGGGCTGGGATTCGAACCCAGGCCCTAGGCTTCACACCTCCAAGATCAACAGGCCAACCACTAGGACAAGCCATGCGTTTGTGTTAGCAATCCAGGTTGCAATCATTTTGTGCTTTATCCTGCAAAAATCCAGAAAAACAAAACAAAATGGCCTGGGGGGATTCGAACCCAGGACCGTCAACATAACATACACGCACAATAACCAACTGAGCCAACGCACACTTATTGAAATAAAACAGAAACCATTTAATAAAATATTTAATCAATATTTGAATTTCAAACTGGCGCCAGAACTTCATCTTCTTCCTCTGAAATTCGTAGGTTTACCTGCGAATTTTGTTATGGAATTTCCTGTGAATTTTCCTGCAACCGAAACCTACAAAACACATACTCTCATAAAAACGTACAATTTTCACAAATTGATCATGCCAACATGATCTATACAGTTCATTGGATTCAATTATGTTCTCAAACATCATTTATATGGTCTATTTCATGAAACCCTAAAAGCTTGGCCGAAACCCTAGCAATGGCCATTTACGATTCAGGTCATTAATCTTCAATCTAATTATCCAGAAAGCTTGCTAAGATCATTACAAACACAAAACAATCATTAGAATCAATTGATAATGCATAAAAGTATGGAATCGAAAAAGACATTGTTCTTGAATAAGAATGATTCGGTTAGGGCATATGATGATGTTTTAGATGATGAAAATGATGCAAATAGCTTCAATGAACATCCAGGAAGGTATTGCAACCTTCAAAACCTCTTGATATGTCCTGCAATCAAAAATCCGAATGTGACTTTTTGTGAGAAAAATTGAAGTTCAAATGTGTTCTTGGAGGCAGAGTTTTTCGTGTCTTTCTGTTTGGATGAGTTATACATATATAGTAGAACATAATTAGGTCAAAAAATCAGACTATCCTTTGGATTTTTGGATCAATTGAGATTGAAAAAGATCATGCCTTAAAATTTGAATATTCTTTGATATAACATTGCTATTTTAGGACAATCATCATAATTTGCATATCAATCTGATCCAAACAATGTTTATGACTTTCTAGAAGCAATATCCCCTTTTAAATATTTGATTTCATATTTGATTTTAATTTAAATGATATTTTAATGAATAAAATTCAAATAAATATGAAATAAAAAATAAAAATTCAGAAAATAAGTGGGTTGGGTCGTGCTTGGTGTTTTCATAAAGATGGGATGGCAATTTGGTGGGCTCATTTAGCAAAAAATTGATTTTAGGCCTTATTTGCTTCATAAACTTCCCTAAAATTTCCCAACTTTGCAAGGGCACAAATCCTTCAATTTTAATGCTATGAAGGTGTTCTTGGACATTTTGGAAAGCTTAAAGAGTCCTATAACCAACCCCATTGGTTTCATGTCTATATCGTTTACCATTCTCAAGTTATGCTCTTTTGAAGTTGTTGACTTTTTGTTGACTTTCAAAAGGACCTATAATGTCTTAGCTCATACCTTCCAAATGAAGCATTTTTGGGCTTGGCTTGTGAGACATAAAGTTGTAGAGAATTCAATTTCCTTCAAAATGAGATTTGTATGGGAAAAATTTGATGAAGCATGTGAAAGTTATGGCTGGTCAAAGTTCAGTTGACTTTTCCTGTGAAAACCCTAATTTAGAAACTCCTGATTCTTGATGATCTGAAATCTCCTTGATGAATCATGATCAACCCTTGATCAAATGATGAATTTTACTTCATATACTTGATGTTGGGAAAAAATCATGAAGTTTGACTTTGGTTTGACCACAGTTGACCTTAGTTTGACTTTTTAACTGCTTTGACTGATTTTGACCTATCTGATCATCTGACTGAGCAAACCTTTGGGAAAAGTCTTGAAACTTGTCATGGGGATTCTTAAACACATATAAGATGTTATTAAGCTCACTTGAAGTCTTGGAATTCCATTTATCCTGATTAAAGTCAAAACCCTAGTTTAGGATGCATTGCTTAGGAGGATGCCTTGTCTGAGAGAAATGTCAAATCTTATGACTGATTGTGAACTTTGTGAACCTTGTGAACCTCATGAGATGTCTTGTGAACCTTGTGAACCTCATGAGATGTCTTGTGAACCTTGTGAACCTCATGAGATGTCTTGTGAACCTTGTGAACCTTGTGAACCTCATGAGATGTCTTGTGAACCTTGTGAACCTTGTGAACCTCTTAGTACACAAAGTCTTGTCTTGTGAGGGCAAATTTTGGGGTGCAACAGCTGCCCCTGTTCAATTTTCTGAAACCTGAGGGGTTAGATTGGTATACGTGCCATTCGTGACCTGGAAGGTTGAAGGGGATTGAATACAAAAGCCCAAAAATTTGCACTCACCGGTGCGTAGAGTAATACTGATGATTAGCTGTATATTCTTGAGTGGGCTTGAAGATGCCACTTGATGGAACTGGAGATGGGCTTAGAGATGCCATCAGGATGAACTGGAGATGGGCTTGGAGATGCCATCTAAAGTGAACTGGAGATGGGCTTGGAGATGCCATCTAAAGTATCAGGATGTGATGATGTTTTTATGTTGATACTGGATATCAGTACTAGGTCTTTGTATAAGTCGTCTCTGAATCATTTATGCAACATGATTTGAATTGCTGAATGGACCAGTAGAAATAAATCTTCGTGGCGATTATCTCTTCTGGAAATATCTTGAATTAGGGAATGGATCTTTGTACAGACCGTTTGCCTATTCTCCAAGGGCCGAAAGAACGTCAGGATTTGTTCTTAAGGATCAAAAGAACGTCAGGATTTGTTCTTCTGAAAAAGTCTTGAACAAGGGGCCAAAAGAGCGTCAGGATTTGCTCTTAAGGGTCAAAAGAACGTCAGGATTTGTTCTTCTGAAAAAGTCTTGAACAAGGGGCCAAAAGAGCGTCAGGATTTGCTCTTAAGGGTCAAAAGAACGTCAGGATTTGTTCTTCTGAAAAAGTCTTGAACAAGGGGCCAAAAGAGCGTTAGGATTTGCTCTTAAGGGTCAAAAGAACGTCAGGATTTGTTCTTCTGAAAAAGTCTTGAACAAGGGGCCAAAAGAGCGTCAGGATTTGCTCTTAAGGGTCAAAAGAACGTCAGGATTTGTTCTTCTGAAAAAGTCTTGAACAAGGGGCCAAAAGAGCGTCAGGATTTGCTCTTAAGGGTCAAAAGAACGTCAGGATTTGTTCTTCTGAAAAAGTCTTGAACAAGGGGCCAAAAGAGCGTCAGGATTTGCTCTTAAGGGTCAAAAGAACGTCAGGATTTGTTCTTCTGAAAGATGCCTTGAACCAGGGAATGGATCTTTTTACAGACCGTTTGCCTGCTATTCAAGGACATCTTGAGTAGTATATGGATCATTTCTGATCCGTTGTGAGTTGTTGATATTATTTTACCTGCATATAACTATCCTGCAAGGAAAATATTAGTTTTTGCACTATGTATGCATGCATAATATGATGCACCTAAGTAAATGTATTATGTACTTATGGATATGTATGTTATGGTATGATGTAGATGATGTATGTATGAATCATGCAACCTGAAGCGTCTGGATATCTTCATATAACAACTGCTGGCCAGGGAAAATAAATCTCGATTTGTTGCTGAAGAATATGGGGAACTCGTCTTGTTTGATAATATAGTGAAGAATATGAGGAACTCGTTCCCGTCTCGTTTGATAACATAGTATTCATAAACCTCCCGTCTTCGTTCGATAGTATGGTATCCATAACCTCCCGTCTTCGTTCGATAGTATGGTATCCATAACCTCCCGTCTTCGTTCGTCGTACTCCTATTGAAGGAATAAATTCCCGACTATCCGTCTGAGGATAAAATAGATGGATATAAATTCCAGGGGAGATGTGACTCGAAGCATTTATGAAGGTGGATTTGCCCTACTAGGAGATTTGTAGCTGTCTTGTGGGGATGAACCGGCGAAGCTTCATTGAATTCCTTCCCTCATTCGTCTTTAGTAAATACTATTACTGCATTTTCATGCATTTCTGGTAAACATCAATCATATTAAGCATTTTATGCATTTCTGGTAAACATCAATCATATTCAAAAGCATACATACATTCAAACACAACCAATGGACGTTTCGCCTATGTAAATAGGGTAAAAGTAAATATGGATTCAAAGATGAAATTTTATTCATATCACAAAGTGACCTATACATAGGCAAGTTTGTACAAGGAGACAGAAATCCTAGTAAGTGGGACTCTGCTGGAAAAAATTTTACAAAACAAAATCAGCTATGTGGGAAATAATCCTATTGAGTTTCAATTCTACTATTGCCATTATCTTCAAGTATCTCATCTTCTGGTTTCGAGACAGAAACGATTGGATTGATCTTTATCTGTTCGAGCTTGAGTAAGTAGCACAACTGGTTGTAGTTTCATGGGTGATCCAAACGAGACATAGTCATACGCTTTAATCCCTAACTTTTGCCTGGACTGCCTTTTCAGGTTTTCAATCCACCGGGATACCCTTTTTTGCCCAAGCCGCCTTTTCAGGTTTTTGACTTGCCGGGTGTACATTTTTTTTATATATATATCCCTAATTTTTGCCCGAACCCTTTTGGTTCGCCGGGATGCCCTTATTTTTGCCTAGGCCAGTCAACCTAGCGGGCCTCTTTTTATGCGTAGTATTTTTTAACTATGTCTGCGTTTACAGGCTGTGGAAAGTCTTCACCATCCATAGTAGTAAGTATCATGGCACCTCCTGAGAATACTGTCTTGACTACAAATGGTCCTTCATATGTAGGAGTCCACTTGCCCCTAGGATCACCCTGTGGTAGTATGATACGCTTGATTACCAAGTCACCGGCCTGATATACCTTTGGCTTAACCTTCTTATTAAAAGCTTTGATCATCCGTTTTTGGTACATCTGGCCATGAAAAACAGCTGCTAACCTCTTCTCATCAATCAAATTTATCTGGTCAAGTCGAGTCTGAATCCACTCATCTTCATCCAAGCCTGCATCCTTCATAATTCTTAAGGAGGGAATCTGAACTTCAATGGGCAGAACTGCTTCCATACCATATACTAAGGAGAATGGGGTTGCCCCTGTTGAAGTACGTATTGAAGTACGATAACCATGAAGAGCAAATGGTAACATCTCGTGCCAATCTTTATAAGTAACAGTCATCTTCTGTATAATCTTCTTAATGTTCTTATTAGCAGCTTCTACTTCCCCATTCATCTTTGGACGATACGGAGAAGAGTTGTGATGCTTAATCTTGAACTATGTGCAGAGATCGGTAATCATAGTGTTGTTCAGATTAGAGCCATTGTCAGTAATAATCCTTTCAGGGATGCCATACCTACATATGAGATTGTTCTTAATGAATCGAGCCACCACATTCTTAGTAACAGATGCAAATGAAGCTGCCTCTACCCACTTTGTGAAGTAATCAATATCAACCAGGATGAAACGATGCCCATTAGAAGCAGTAGGCTTGATCTCACCAATCATATTAATGCCCCACATGGCAAAAGGCCAAGGAGCAGTCAACACATTCAATGGTGATGGAGGTACATGTACTTTATCAGCATAGATTTGACACTTATGACACGTTCTGGAATGTTGATAGCAGTCAGCTTCCATGGTAGACCAATAGTAACCTGCTCTCAATATCTTCTTCGCCATAGTATGACCACTAGAATGAGTGCCAATGATCCCATCATGCATGTCTTCCATAATCTCAGTTGCTTCCTTCTTATCCACACAACGAAGCAAAGTTGAATCATGATTGCGCTTGTACAAAATTCCATTACTCAAAAAGAACTTAGAAGAAAACCTCCTCAGAAACTTCTTATCTTTGACAGATGCCTCTTCAGGGAATTCCTGGGTTTCAAGATATCTTTTCACTTCATAGAACCAAGGCTTCTCCTCTGTTTCTTCAGTGTCAATCTCATTGCAGTATGCATGCTTCTCAAATCTGTCAATAGTAATCTTGGGAGCTTCATCATCCCAGCTAATTTCAAACATGGATGCCATGGTGGCTAATGCATCTGCCAATTGATTCTCTCTTCGTGGGATATGTCTAAAAGTAATCTCTTTGAAATGTGGGACCAAAGACAAAACATGCTCTCTGTAAGGAATGAGATTATCATGTTTGGTGTCCCAATCTCCTTTGATCTGACTTACTACCAGGGTTGAATCTCCATACACGTCAAGGAACTGAATCTTCATATCAATTGCAGTTTTGATACCCAGGATACATGCCTCATACTCAGCCATGTTATTGGTGCAGTAGAAACAAAGTCTTGCAGTAATCGGGGTATGACAACCTTCAGGGGAACTGATCACAACACCAACACCATTGCCAAGTGCATTAGAAGCTCCATCAAAAACCATAGTCCATCGGGATCCTTGTTCAGGTCCGTCATATTGTCCAGGTTCTTTGGTAATAATCATAATATCTTCATCAGGGAACTCAAAAATCATTGACTGGTAATCATCCACTGCTTGATGAGCCAAATGATCAGCTACAACACTTCCTTTAATGGCCTTCTGAGTAGTATACTGTATATCATATTCTGTCAAGATCATTTGCCATCTTGCTATTCTTCCGGAGAGAGCGGGTTTCTCGAATATGTACTTGATTGGATCTATCTTTGAAATCAATAAGGTAGTATGAGTCAACATATACTGTCTTAGTCGGCGAGCAGCCCATGCCAAAGCGCAGCAAGTTTTCTCGAGCAGTGAGTATCTTGTTTCACAGTCGGTAAACTTTTTGCTAAGGTAGTATATTGCCTGCTCTTTTCGACCAGACTCGTCATGTTGCCCCAACACACACCCCATTGAGTTGTCTAACACTGTTAAGTACATGATCAGGGGTCTTCCATCAACTGGTGGCATCAAAATTGGAGGTTCTAGCAGATATTTCTTGATTTCATCAAAGTCGGTCTGGCATTCATCATTCCATTTCATCACCTGATTTTTCTTCAACAACTTGAAGATTGGCTCACAGGTGGTAGTTAATTGGGAAATAAATCTTGCAATGTAATTCAATCGTCCCAAGAAACCTCTAACTTCCTTCTCAGTACTGGGAGCTGGCATCTCTCGTATAGCTTTAACTTTTGCAGGGTCTACTTCAATACCTTTTCCACTGACAATGAAACCCAGGAGCTTACCAGATCTAACTCCAAAAGTACATTTGTTTGGGTTCAATCTCAACTTGTATTTCTTCAACCTCTCAAACAACTTATGTAGGTGATCAAGGTGTTGTTCTTCATTCTGGGACCTGGCTATCATATCATCCACATATACCTCTATCTCATGATGAATCATATCATGAAACAAAGCCACCATAGCACGCTGATATGTTGCCCCTGCATTCTTCAAACCAAATGGCATCACTTTATAGCAAAAGGTGCCCCACTGTGTAACAAAGGTTGTTTTCTCCATATCTTCAGGTGCCATCTTGATTTGATTGTAACCAGAGAAACCATCCATGAAAGAGAATACCTTATGTTGAGCAGTGTTGTCTGACAGCACATCAATATGAGGAAGTGGAAAGTCATCTTTGGGGCTGGCTTTGTTCAAATCCCTGTAGTCTACACACATACGTACCTTACCATCTTTCTTAGGTACCGGTACCATATTTGCAACCCACTGAGGATAAGAAGTCACAGCTAAGAACCCTGCATCAAACTGTTTCATTACCTCTGCCTTAATCTTCTCTGACATTTCAGGACGCATGCGACGAACTTTCTGCTTCTTTGGACGACAATCTTCTTTTACCGGTAACCGGTGAACCACAATATCTGTATCCAACCCTGGTATATCTTCATAGGACCAAGCAAAGATCTCCACATAATCATGTAACATCTGAATCAGTCTGCTCTTGACACCATCCTCTAATTCAGCCCCTATCTTGACTTCTTTCCTGTTTTCTTCAGTTCCCAGATTCACAACTTCGATTGGCTCTTCATGTGGCTGTATAGCTTTCTCTTCTTGTTGTAACAACCTAGCAAGCTCTACAGGTACTTCACAATCGTCCTCATTTCCATCTTCAGCTTGATAGATCAGATTCTCGAAATTATAATTGACAATAGTAGAACTGTTATCAACAGGATCCAGAGTGGATGAGGATCTGCATTTTAGTGATGTGGGTGTGTGTAAGAACACATAGCTGATAAAACAAAAATAAAAGAAAAGACAAGGAACACAATATTTACGAAAACGAAACGTCCACTGATTTTTATTGAATGAAGTATGCAAATGAAATGACATCACGTAACAAGCACACCATTGTGCCCCGGGTAAGGCACAAGGCTTAAGAGTTTAATTGTTCAAAAATTACAAACTTTAAAAGCAACAACACAGTAATAGTATTTACTCCTGACTAAAGGAGATAAGAATAACATCTTCAGCTTTCCAATTATTGAGCCCAGCACCCACAGTAGGAAAAATCCAAGCGTCCAAGTTGTAGTCTTCATCATAGTCACCCACAGCATTGATCTGATCTTTCATAATCCCCTGATTGGTGATACGAACAGCACAAGCACGACGAACAGCCTTTTGGGACTCTTCATCCACCACAGCTCTAGCATCTTTGAGGGAGGCCATTGTAGGAGGTACTCTGGTGACCACAGGAACTTTCTTGACAACTGGAGGAGCTTCATAATTATTAACAACCCAAGGAACCACTTCGAACGTCTGGCACGGAGTTTCAACATATTCACCTTCCACTTCAAGATATTTAAAGGTGTTCACATGGCTAACTATATACCCTTCCTCTCCGTAAACAGTGACAACTTTTCCTTCTACTGGATATCTCAGCTTCTGATGTAAGGTGGAGGTTACAGCACCTGCCCCAGGGATCCAGGGACGCCCAAGCAAACAAGAATATGACGGACGGATATCCATTACATAAAAAGTAGCATTGAAGACTTGAGAACCTACTTTTATTGGGAGATCAATTTCTCCATGCACCACTCTTCTCGATCCATCAAAAGCTTTCACCACTATATTACTGGGTTTCAACACAACATCTTCAGGACTAAGCTTATTCAGAACTTCTTTAGGAAGTACATTCAGTGAAGAACCATTGTCTATTAACACATGTGACAGGGTAGTGCCCCTACATTCAATGGAGATATGTAGAGCCCTGTTATGATCCCTCTTGACAGAAGTCAAATCAGCATCGGAGAAACCTAACCCATTATCATAGGTCAAGTGTGCAACACAATTTTCAAATTGGTCTACAGAAATCTCATTTGGTACATGAGCGGTCTTAAAAAATTTAATCAAGGCCTTGGCATGAGCCTCAGAACACAACAATAAAGACAACATAGAAATCTTGGAGGGAGTATGCCCCAGTTGATCAACAATGTCATAATCACTCTTGCGAATGATCTTCAATACTTCTTCCATCTGCTTAGAAAGATCAGCAGCAGCTGGCACATCAGTTTGTATAGGTTCAATAACAGGACCTTTGCCCCGAGCATCAGCAGTAGAGGTAGTAGCTAGAGTAACTGCATTCTTGGAGGTAACTGGAGGAGAGAAAACTCTTCCACTTCGTGTGATCTTACTAGATCCAGCAATATTATCAACATCCAGATTTTCACCAACAACAGATGCATCAGCTAAGGATTCTTGCTTAACACCATGGATATAAACATCGGACCCATAATGCCAAGGCACAACTTTATCAGAAGTATATGGAATAGGACCCGGAGTGGTAATGATCATAGGAGCCACTCTAGCTTCAACAACAATCTTCACAGGGCCTTCAGCAGTAATTTTAATTGGACCCTTACGAGTGATTTTGACAGGACCCTTGGAAGTGATCCTTACTGGCACTTTATCAACCATATCCACCTCTTCAACCTTCGCACCTTTAGTTATATGCTCAACCATGCTCTCTACAGAAGGTGATGTCCTCTCAAACAATATTGTGTAATTGTCCATGAGGCGTTGAATTCCGTCTTTCAATCTCCAGCAACTATCCGGCTTATAAGCACAATAGAAACAATCTTCATTACAACCTGGAAAGAACCCAACTTGTACCAACATCTTCTTGATAACAGATAATGGTGTAGTTACGTCTGCAACTGAGGAAATATGTGAAACTTCATCAATGGCATTGACAGTCTTTTCATGATTTGGCATGGGAGCAGTAATCACATTTGGAGTACCCGGAGGGTCAAACTCAATCTCTCCAGCATCAATCATATCCTGAATTTTATTCTTCAATATCCAGCAACTATTGGTATCATGTCCCTGACAATTTGAATGATATGCACATCGTGCATTAGGATTGTACCTGGGAGAGGTAACATTGGGATTCTGAGGAGGGTCCCTCAAAGTGATGAGCTCACCCTTCAACAAGTGTTGCAAAGCTTGGGCTAGTGACATATTGAGCTTAGTGAACTGCCTTCTAGGCCTCTGTTGATTGCCCTGTGGTGGCTCTGGTGTTGCAGGAGTAGGATTGGAGATGTGAACTGCACTCACAGATTGATGCCTCCTATTACGATCAGATTGACCATAAACAGCATTCGACTCTTTCTTCCCACTAGGGGGCTTCTTTGTAGTACTGGATGAAAAAGCACCCACTTGGATCTTGCCACTCCTTATACCACTTTCTACGCGATCTCCTGTCATTATCAACTCAGTGAAGCCAGATGATGAGCTTCCAATGAGATGACTGTAAAAAGGACCATTCAACGTACACATGAACATATCCACTAACTCCCTATCAGTTAGAGGGGGTTGCACTCTACCAGCCAAATCTCTCCACTTCTGGGCATACTCCTTGAAATTTTCTTTAGCACCCATAGACATGCTTTGTAGTTGCATGCGAGTAGGGGCTAGGTCAGCATTGTATTGATATTGCTTATAAAAGGCCTCAGCAAGATCATTCCAATCACGGATGTTGACACTATCCAACTGATAGTACCATTCCAATTGAGCTCTAGATAAGCTTTCTTGGAAGAAATGGATCCACAACTTCTTATCAGCAGTATGGGGTTGGATTCTCCGGACATAAGACCTCAGATGCAGCTTGGGACAAGAGACACCATCATACACTACAAAAGCAGGGACCTTAAAACCAATGGGTATAACTACCCCCGATATCAAACTCAGGTCTTCAAAATCCAGCCCAGAAGACTTTTGCAATTCCATAGCATCCATTCTATCCACCAGCATTTTGAATTTATCTTCATTAGGATCATCATAGTAGTTAGCTTTAGAATCAGAGTCCCCCATAGTGTTGTGGAGACCGCCTCCCTCTTTCTCAGACTCCTCAGACTCATAATCTTCAACCTGTTCCTTGGTCTTGACAGGACCTCTGAACCTTCTTCCCATGTTGATTAGGCCTCCTGACCTTCTAGTCTTCTCAGGACCTCTGAACTAATAAGTCTAATAATTTAATTTTATATACATATTATAAAAATATCTAATTATAATTAAATAAGCATATAAAAATAATAAATTAAATTCATAAAATAAAGTTAGGGTTTTTTAATTTGTTTAGAAAATAAAATAAATTAGGATTTACTACTTAATTAAATTATTTAAATTATTTATATAAAAACTACATATAATATGAACAAATTATAAAATTAAAATAAACAAATAAATTAATATTTACAATATAATTAGGATTTATAAAGAAAATTAGGTTTTATATACAAATATTAGGGTTTATGAGTTAATCTAAATATAATTAATTTATTTATACAAAACAAATAATATTAATAACATATAGTAAAATAAATATTAAATAACTCTAAGAATAAAGTTTAAATTTTTTTAGAAAATATAAGTTCTTTGAATTATACACAAGAAAATAATATAAACATTTTTTGTTTTAACATTTATCATTAATCAAATTAATTATAATATAAAAAAATTAAATAAAACAAGAAAAAAGTGAGAAAAAGAAACTTACCTGGGGCTGGGATTCGAACCCAGGCCCTAGGCTTCACACCTCCAAGACCAACAAGCCAACCACTGGGACAAGCCATGTGCTTGTGTTAGCAATCCAGGTTGCAATCATTTTGTGCTTTATTCTGCAAAAATCCAGAAAAACAAAACAAAACAAAATGGCCTGGGGGGATTCGAACCTAGGACCATCAACATAACATACACGCACAATAACCAACTGAGCCAACACACACTTGTTGAAATAAAACAGAAACCATTTAATAAAATATTTAATCAATATTTGAATTTCAAACTGGTGCCAGAACTTCATCTTCTTCCTCTGAAACTCGTAGGTTTACCTGCGAATTTTGTTATGGAATTTCCTGCGAATTTTCCTGCAACCGAAACCTACAAAACACATACTCTCATAAAAACGTACAATTTTCACAAATTGATAATGCCAACATGATCTATACAGTTCATTGGATTCAATTATGTTCTCAAACATCATTTATATGGTCTATTTCATGAAACCCTAAAAGCTTGGCCGAAACCCTAGCAATGGCCATTTACGATTCAGGTCATTAATCTTCAATCTAATTATCCAGAAAGCTTGCTAAGATCATTACAAACACAAAACAATCATTAGAATCAATTGATAATGCATAAAAGTATGGAATCGAAAAAGACATTGTTCTTGAATAAGAATGATTCGATTAGGGCATATGATGATGTTTTAGATGATGAAAATGATGCAAATAGCTTCAATGAACATCCAGGAAGGTATTGCAACCTTCAAAACCTCTTGATATGGCCTGCAATCAAAAATCCGAATGTGACTTTTTGTGAGAAAAATTGAAGTTCAAATGTGTTCTTGGAGGCAGATTTTTTCGTGTCTTTCTGTTTGGATGAGTTATACATATATAGTAGAACATAATTAGGTCAAAAAATCAGACTATCCTTTGGATTTTTGGATCAATTGAGATTGAAAAAGATCATGCCTTAAAATTTGAATATTCTTTGATATAACATTGCTATTTTAGGACAATCATCATAATTTGCATATCAATCTGATCCAAACAATGTTTATGACTTTCTATAAGCAATATCCCCTTTTAAATATTTGATTTCATATTTGATTTTAATTTAAATGATATTTTAATGAATAAAATTCAAATAAATATGAAATAAAAAATAAAAATTCAGAAAATAAGTGGGTTGGGTCGTGCTTGGTGTTTTCATAAAGATGGGGTGGCAATTTGGTGGGCTCATTTAGCAAAAATTTGATTTTAGGCCTTATTTGCTTCATAAACTTCCCTAAAATTTCCCAACTTTGCAAGGGCACAAATCCTTCAATTTTAATGCTATGAAGGTGTTCTTGGACATTTTGGAAATCTTAAAGAGTCCTCTAACCAACCCCATTGGTTTCATGTCCATGTCTTTTACCATTCTCAAGTTATGCTCTTTTGAAGTTGTTGACTTTCAAAAGGACCTATAATGTCTTAGCTCATACCTTCCAAATGAAGCATTTTTGGGCTTGGCTTGTGATACACAAAGTTGTAGAGAATTCAATTTCCTTCAAAATGAGCTTTGGATGGGAAAAATTTGATGAAGCATGTGAAAGTTATGGCTGGTCAAAGTTCAGTTGACTTTTCCTGTGAAAACCCTAATTTAGAAACTCCTGATTCTTGATGATATGAAATCTCCTTGATGAATCATGATCAACCCTTGATCAAATGATGAATTTTACTTCATATATTTGATGTTGGCAAAAAATCATGAAGTTTGACTTTGGTTTGACCACAGTTGACCTTAGTTTGACTTTTTAACTGCTTTGACTGATTTTGACCTATCTGATCATCTGACTGAGCAAACCTTTGGGAAAAGTCTTGAAACTTGTCATGGGGATTCTTAAACACATATAAGATGTTATGAAGCTCACTTGAAGTCTTGGAAGTCCATTTAGCCTGATTAAAGTCAAAACCCTAGTTTAGGATGCATTGCTTAGGAGGATGCCTTGTCTGAGAGAAATGTCAAATCTTCTGACTGATTGTGAACTTTGTGAACCTTGTGAACCTCATGAGATGTCTTGTGAACCTCATGAGTTATCTTGTGAACCTTGTGAACCTCATGAGATGTCTTGTGAACCTTGTGAACCTTGTGAACCTCATGAGATGTCTTGTGAACCTTGTGAACCTTGTGAACCTCTTAGTACACAGTCTTGTCTTGTGAGGGCAAATTACGGGTGCAACACCATCCTTGTCTCCCCAAATGTAGGGATAGTTGGACCAAGGAAAAGACCACATGTTAGGTCTTACACGTTCCTACGCGTACCTTGGCAGTTCTTCCTTGGACCTAGCTAATCTAGCCCAAAGAAGGACCTTGGCCCAACGCCGGGGGCACATATAAATACCCTTTTTCACTAAAGGGTCAGGTATTCAGAACTTATCACTCACTACCATTTCTCTGTACCTTTACTCACTTAAGCATTGAAGTGCCTTGCAGGTACATCCCCCATCTTCTCTCTCAACCATCACATTCGCAGTCCAATGCTTAGAAGGCCCTTCTGATCATGTAAAATTAGTGGCGTCGTCTGTGGGAAACTAGCTCTCCCTTTCTTCCATTCCAGAAGATCAAAGCTCACTCACTCTTCACCCTTCTAGCATGGTCAGTGAACACGGTGACAACCACAATTTGGATCTCGTCGACTACACCAATAAGGACAACCTGGTCATCACCCACAAATCTAACGTGCGTGACGGGAAACCCTCAATCCCATCACCTGAGTCCGAGGACAATGGTGTCCCTCAACCTCAGCCATCAGCTATTTTCCATCCCATACTGGTGCCAGTCGAAGGAGACCTCACCATGATAGCCATAGTTCACGCTCTGAATCAGAACAACTTCCTGCTCACTCAACAGCACGAGAGGATAATAGTGCTGGAGACCGAGCGTCAAATTAGGCCTCCTCACCGTGAGCAGGGACCTCAACCCGAGAGACGCCAACCAAAGGCGTCCAAGAAGCGGGGACGTTCACCTCCTCGTCGATGGCGGCGTTCCCCCGAGCCAAAGAAGAACAGGTCCAAGGGGCGCCCTGAACGAGTGGACGACCAACCAAGGAGTCCCCCTCGGTGAGATCAGAGCCTAAGGAACAAAGTCCACTCCCCGCTGAGGAGTGACGAAGACGACCCCCACTACCCTCTTTCTCGGGCCATTATGGACGCACCACTCTCGAAGGGCACGGAGAAGCCCTCGAACCTGACACCTTATGACAGGACGACTAGCCCAGATGATCATGTTGAGAACATCAATGATATGCTCGACTATCGCAACGACATTACCGGGAACGTTAAGTGTCGGTTATTCTCGACAACCCTCAGGAAGGGCCATGTGTAACACGGTGGGAGAACTGACTTTAGTTATGTTGCGGATAGCAAGAGTCGCCACCGACTTTTATTTTATCCAAAGGAAAGGCATAAAAGAACAGGAAAGACCTTTTAAAATATTTTTGGGTCCGGGGGGTAGGTTATGTAAAGGGAAGGTGTTAGCACCCTTTACATCCATGGTTATCCATGGGCTCTTAGTTACTTAGCTCACTTTAAAATGTTTTTGAAATGTGAAGTGTGTGAATAAAAATTTTCTTAAGTGTTTATAATGACCCATGTACGGATGCGTATAAACCTTTGTTTTGAAAATTTGTTTGAAATGTGTGAAGTGTTTGAAAAGTTTTTGAAGAGTGAGCAAGTATCTAAGGAACCTACCCTAAGTTTAAGTCTTTTCTGTTCTTGAATCCTTTAAATGGTAAGACTATCCCTATTATTAAGGAATAGGTAGTCATTACCTTGGATGTAAGGGACAAGTGAAGGGACATCTGTTTATTTAGGCAACTGTGGGGTGTATAAGCAATTTTGAAGGGACTATCATCTTTATTCGAAAGGGACAAGATCATTACGAAGGCAACATTTGAAAGGGACTTGATCTTTTATCTGTTAAGGGACTAGATGATGTAAAATTGAGGGACTTTTGCTTTATACACCCTACTTGACCTTTTGATTAGGCAACAATGAGAGGTATCCCTAAGGAAGTGAGATGGCGATCAAAGATCGACTTACGTGTGTGAGTGTTCAATTTTAATATTTTATCTTTTAAATTTAATGATCTAAATTAATTTTAAAATACAAACATGTTTTTGCACTCCCTATTTACTAACCATAGCATAAAATATAAATAATAAACATTACTACTAAATATTACACCAAGGAACAATTACATAATAATTAAGCAAAATTAAATATAATAAGCAAAATAAATAAATAATTATAATTGGGTTAGTGAAAATAATAATAAAAATAATACCAAATTAAATGGGGTTAGTAATAATAAATATCATAAGAATATAATTAATAATAATGAAATAAACAAGAATATTATAATAATTAAAAATTCAATTTTATAAACAATTATTATTTAATATTAAAATATAAACAATTATACTAATTATTATAAAGTTTTAAGTTATGTAAAAATTAAGTTAATTATGAAAATATTATGAAAATAAAATTATAATTACAAAAATTAAATTAGCAATTTTTAAACATATAATAAAAATTATTTACATACAAAAATTAAATTATAAACAATTTATGTCATATTATCATATTAACAAAATTAAATTAAGAATTTTAGTTTTAAACATATTTATATACAAAATTAAATTATAAACAAATATTAAAATATACATGATTAAATAAAATAGAATTAACTATAATCATACTATTATATTTACAAAAAAAAATTATTTTAACAAGTTTTAATTATTCTTTAAATTTATGTTGAAAATTATTTATATAAGAATTAAGTTATAAACAAATTATATAATATACATATATGATTAAATGATAAATTAAAAATTAAAAATTAAATGTCACATAGAAGAAAAATTATGGTTTTTTATGAAAATGTTTTTTAGGGTTTATTAAATTAAAGTTTTAATTAAAATTAATAATATTAATAAACAATCAAAACAAATAAAAAAAAGGAACTTACCTTGGCTGGGAATTGAACCCAGCCCCTTTGCCTCCAAGAACTCCAGCCAGCAAGACTCTCCACTGGGCCAGCGCGCGCAGGTGACAAAGAAAAGGATCCAATTGCTTTTGTTGTTGTTCCTGAAGAAATCATGAAAAATAAACAAAACAAAAGGCCTGGGGGGGATCGAACCCAGGACCTTTACATTGCACACAAACACACTTTCCATTCCAGCCGGGAGGGCGCATCTGATATAATAGTAACTATAATTCATAATATATTAAGTTTCATAATTGAGCTGAAAAATAAGAAAAATTGTGAAAAGCCAGGATTCGATCCCTGGACCAAGACCTCCCATGCGCATCCTTCCACCAACTGAGCCAAACACACAACTGTTAAACAATATCAAAGACAAAACAAAAAATATTATATCCAGTTTTCAAAGTTTGAAATTCGCGCCAGGGCATCATCTTCTTCCTCTAGCCCTAGGATATTTGCTGCGAATTCTATTACCAAATCTCCTGCGAATTCAAAACTTGCAGCAAGACCTATGAATCTTATACACCATAAAAACTGTAAAATTTCATCAAATTAATTGTTCAAACATGATCCAGAGACAAATTGGCATTGATCTGTGTTTTTAGAATTAATTTATATTAGCTTGAGAGTGAAACCCTAATGGAGGCCGAAAACCCTAGCAATGGTGGAATTCACCCCAGTTCATGAAACTCAAATTAGACTATCCATAATTCATCACAAGCTTCAAACAATCACAAATCAACAAACAAAATTAATTTATAATAGCTAAATAATCGAAATCGAAAAATTTAAATTCAAGAACAAGAGGGATTCGGTTTATGCAATATGAGATGTTTTGGATGCAAATGATCATTGGGAATGATTCAATGATGTCTCATAAACATGTCTCAACCTTCAAATTGGTTCAAAAAGGCTTGAATTGTGAAATCCGATTTTGAGTTTTGTGAGGTTTTTTGAAAATATGAACTTACTCTTGGAGGCTGGAAATTCGTCAATAGTGAGTAGGGTTGTGTTATGTACTTATAGTGTGATGATTTTAGGTCAAAAAACTTGATCATTGTATGAAAGATTTGATTAGAAAAGATTGAAAAAGATCAAGCTTTAAAATTCAAATATCCTTGCATAAACTCTTTCTATTTTAAGCCAATCACCATTATTTTTGTATCATTCTGATCCATATTGAATTCATGACCTTCTAGAACAAAAAATAATTTTAAATCTTCACACTTGATATTTTATTTAAATTTAAAATGATTTTTAGTATAAAAAATCATAATAAATAAATAAAATAAAATAAAAATTATTAAAATATCAAATAATTTTCGTGCATGATGTCATGGATCACTTTGGGTCATCAAAAGTTCAGCCCATTTAGCAAAATTTGGTTTTAAACCTCCATTTACTTCATAAACTTCCCTAAAATTTCCCAACTTTGAAAGGGAACACATCCATCAATTTTAATGCTATGAGGGTGTTCTTGGACATTTTGGAAAGCTTGAAGAGTCCTCTAACCAACCCCACTGATTTCATGTCCATATCATTTACCATTCTCAAGTTATGCCCTTTTGAAGTTGTTGACTTTTTGTTGACTTTCAAAAGGACCTATAATGTCTTAGCTCATACCTTTCAAATGAAGCATTTTTGGGCTTGGCTTGTGATGCCCCTGTTCAATTTTCTGAAACCTGAGGGGTTAGATTGGTATATGTGCCAGTCGTAACTTGGAAGGTTGAAGGGGATTGAACACAAAAGCCCAAAAATTTGCACTCACCAGTGCGTAGAGTGATACTGATGACTAGTTGAGTATGCTTGAGTGGGCTTAAAGATGCCACTTGGAGAAAGGTTTTTCAGGTACATTTCTTGGAGGATAAAGCAGTCCAAAATATGAAGGTATAATGATAGCTTTCAGGAAGATAAACAACGTCCTGAGGAAATGATATGCTTTCAGAAGGATAAACAACGTTCTGAGGTAGTGGTAATAGCTTTCAGGAGGATAAACAACGTCCTGAGGAAATGATATGCTTTCAGAAGGATAAACAACGTTCTGAGGTAATAATATGCTTTCAGGAGGATAAACAACGTCCTGAGGTAGTGGTGTAACCTTTGGGAAGATAAACAACGGCCCAAGGTAATGATATGCTTTCAGGAGGATAAACAACGTCCTGAGGAAGTGGTAACCTTTGGGAAGATAAACAACGGCCCAAGGTAATAATATGTTTTCAGGAGGATAAACAACGTCCCGAGGAGATAATATGCTTTCAGGAGGATAAACAACGTTCTGAGGTAAGGAGATAACCTTTGGGAAGATAAACAACGGCCCAAGGTCGTGATATGCTTTCAGGAGGATAAACAACGTCCTGAGGAAGTGATGATAGCTTTCAGGAAGATAAACAACGTCCCGAGGAGATAATATGCTTTCAGAAGGATAAACAACGTTCTGAGGTAAGGAGGTAACCTTTGGGAAGATAAACAACGGCCCAAGGTCGTGATATGCTTTCAGGAGGATAAACAACGTCCTGAGGAAGTGATGATAGCTTTCAGGAAGATAAACAACGTCCCGAGGAGATAATATGCTTTCAGGAGGATAAACAACGTCCTGAGGTATAATGATGTAACCTTTGGGAAGATAAACAACGGCCCAATAGTCACAAATTGTTGATGAAGTCTGTCTTCTGGAGAATTAATCTGAAAAACAAGATTATAACATTCTGCAAGATAATATTAGCTTATGCATTATGTATGTATGTATGTATAATATGATGCACTTAAATAATGTATTATGTATCTATGTATATGTATGTTATGATGTAAATGATGTATGTATGCATCATGCAGCCCGAAGCGTCTGGATATCTTCGTATAACAACTGCTGACCCGGGAAAATAAATCCCGATTTGTAGCTGAAGAATATGAGGAACTCGCTCCCGTCTTGTTTGATAATATATTATACATAACCTCCCGTCTTCGTTTGATAGTAGGGTATACATAACCTTCCGTCTGCTGGGGATAGTAAGGTATACATAACCTCCCGTCTTCGTTTGATAGTAGGGTATACATAACCTTCCGTCTGCTGGGGATAGTAAGGTATACATAACCTCCCGTCTTCGTTTGATAGTAGGGTATACATAACCTTCCGTCTGCTGGGGATAGTAAGGTATACATAACCTCCCGTCTTCGTTTGATAGTAGGGTATACATAACCTTCCGTCTTCGTTCGTCGTACTCCTATTGAAGGTAAATTCCCGAATATCCGTATGAGGATAAAAGAGATGGATATAAATTCCAGGGGAGATGTGACTTGAAGTACTTCATGAGGATGGATTTGCCCTACTGGGGATTTGTAACCGTCTTGTAGGGATGAACCGGTGAAGCTTCGTTGGAATCCTTCCCTCGTTCATCCTTAGTAAATACTATTACTGCATTTTCATGCATTTCTGGTAAACATCAATCATATTAAGCATACATGCATTTCTTGTAAACATCAATCATATTCAAAAGCATACATACATTCAAACACAACCAATGGACGTTTCGCTTATGTAAATAGGGTAAAAGTAAATCTGGATTCAAAAATGGAATTTTATTCATATCAAAAAGTGACCCATACATGGGTAAGTTTGTACAAGGAGACATAAACCCTAGTAAGAGGATTTTGTCATAAAATTTTACAAAACAAGGAGAATCAGCTATGTGGGAAATAATCCTATTGAGTTTCAATTCTACTATTGCCATTATCTTCAAGTATCTCATCTTCTGCTGTTGAGACGGAAACGATTGGATTGAGCTTTATCTGTTCAAACTTGAGTAAGTAACACAACTGGTTGCCGTTTCATGGGTGATCCAAACGAGACATAGTCATACGCTTTAATCCCTAACTTTTGCCTGGATTGCCCTTTCAGGTTTTCAATCCACCGGGATACCCTTTTTTGCCCAAGCCGCCTTTTCAGGTTTTCGACTTGCCGGGTGTACATCTTTTTATATATATCCCTAATTTTTTCCCAAACCCTTTTGGTTTGCCGGGATGCCCTTATTTTTGCCTAGGCATGTCAACCTAGCGGGTCTCTTTTTATGCGTAGTATTTTTTAACTATGTCTGCGTTTACGGGTTGTGGAAAGTCTTCACCATCCATAGTAGTGAGTATCATGGCACCTCCTGAGAATACTGTTTTGACTACAAATGGTCCTTCATATGTAGGAGTCCATTTGCCCCTAGGATCACCCTGTGGTAATATGATACGCTTGATTACCAAGTCACCAGCCTGATATACCTTTGGCTTAACCTTCTTGTTAAAAGCTTTGATCATTCGTTTTTGGTACATCTGGCCATGACAAACTGCTGCTAACCTCTTCTCATCAATCAAGTTTATCTGGTCAAGTCGAGTTTGAATCCACTCATCTTCATCCAAGCCTGCATCCTTCATAATTCTTAAGGAGGGAATCTGAACTTCAATGGGCAGAACTGCTTCCATACCATAGACCAAGGAGAATGGGGTTGCCCCTGTTGAAGTACGTATTGTAGTACGATAACCATGAAGAGCAAATGGTAACATCTCATGCCAATCTTTGTAAGTAACAGTCATCTTCTGTACAATCTTCTTAATATTCTTATTAGCAGCTTCTACTGCCCCATTCATCTTTGGACGATACGGAGAAGAGTTGTGATGCTTAATCTTGAACTGCGTGCAGAGATCAGTAATCATAGTGTTGTTCAGATTAGAGCCATTGTCAGTAATAATCCTTTCAGGGATGCCATACCTACATATGAGATTATTCTTAATGAATCGAGCCACAACATTCTTAGTGACAGATGCAAATGAAGCTGCCTCCACCCACTTAGTGAAGTAATCAATAGCAACCAGGATGAAACGATGCCCATTAGAAGCAGTAGGTTTGATCTCACCAATCATATCAATGCCCCACATGGCAAATGGCCAAGGAGCAGTCAGCACATTCAATGGTGATGGAGGTATATGTACTTTATCAGCATAGATTTGACATTTGTGACACGTTCTGGAGTGTTGGTAACAGTCAGCTTCCATGGTAGACCAATTGTAACCTGCTCTCAATATCTTCTTTGCCATGGTATGACCACTAGAATGAGTGCCAAAGATCCCATCATGCATATCTTCCATAATCTCTGTTGCTTCCTGCTTATCCACACAACGAAGCAAAGTTGAATCCTGATTGCGCTTGTACAAAATGCCATTACTCAAAAAGAACTTAGCAGAAAACCTCCTCAGAAACTTCCTATCTTTGACAGATGCCCCTTCAGGGAACTCCTGGGCTTCAAGATATCTTTTCACTTCATAGAACCAAGGCTTCTCCTCTGCCCCTTCAGTGTCAATCTCATTGCAGTATGCAGGCTTCTCAAATCTATCAATAGTAATATTGGGAGCTTCATCATCCCAGCTGATCTCAAACATAGATGCCATGGTAGCTAATGCATCTGCCAACTGATTCTCTCTTCGTGGAATATGTACAAAGGTAATCTCTTTAAAATGTGGGATCAAAGACAACACATGCTCTCTGTAAGGAATGAGGTTATCATGCTTGGTGTCCCAATCTCCTTTAATCTGACTTACTACCAGGGTTGAATCTCCATACACATCAAGGAACTGAATCTTCATATCAATAGCAACTTTAATACCCAGGATACATGCCTCGTACTCAGCCATGTTATTGGTACAATAGAAACAAAGTCTGGCAGTAATCGGGGTATGACAACCTTCAGGGGAACTAATCACAACACCAACACCATTACCAAGTGCATTAGAGGCACCATCAAAAACCATAGTCCATCGGGATCCTTGTTCAGGTCCGTCATATTGTCCAGGTTCTTTGGTAATAATCATAATGTCTTCATCAGGAAACTCAAAACTCATTGACTGGTAATCATCTACTGCTTGGTGAGCCAAATGATCAGCCACGACACTTCCTTTAATAGCCTTCTGAGTAGTGTATTGTATGTCATATTCTGTTAAGATCATTTGCCATCTTGCAATTCTTCCGGAGAGAGCAGGTTTCTCGAATATGTACTTGATTGGATCCATCTTTGAAATCAGTAAGGTAGTATGAGTCAACATATACTGTCTTAGTCGGCGAGCAGCCCATGCCAAAGCGCAGCAAGTTTTCTCGAGCAGTGAGTATCTTGTTTCACAGTCGGTAAACTTTTTGCTAAGGTAGTATATTGCCTGCTCTTTTCGACCAGACTCGTCATGTTGCCCAAATACACACCCCATTGAATTGTCTAGCACTGTTAAGTACATAATCAAGGGTCTTCCATCAACTGGTGGCATCAAAATTGGAGGTTCCAGCAGATATCTCTTGATTTCATCAAAGGCAGTTTGGCACTCATCACTCCATTCCATCACCTGGTCTTTCTTTAACAACTTGAAGATTGGCTCACAAATGGCAGTTAATTGGGAAATAAATCTTGCAATGTAATTCAGTCGTCCCAAGAAACCTCTAACTTCCTTCTCAGTACGGGGAGCTGGCATCTCTCGGATAGCTTTCACTTTTGCGGGATCTACTTCAATACCTTTTCCACTGACTATGAAACCCAGGAGTTTACCAGACCTAACTCCAAAAGTACACTTGTTTGGGTTCAATCTCAACTTGTATTTCTTCAACCTCTCAAACAATTTATGCAAATGATCAAGATGTTGCTCTTTATTCTGGGACCTAGCTATCATATCATCCACATATACCTCTATCTCATGATGAATCATATCATGAAACAAAGCCACCATAGCACGCTGATATGTTGCCCTTGCATTCTTCAAACCAAATGGCATCACCTTGTAGCAAAAGGTGCCCCACTGTGTAACAAATGTTGTCTTTTCCATATCTTCAGGTGCCATCTTGATCTGATTGTAACCAGAGAAACCATCCATAAAAGAGAATACCTTATGCTGAGCAGTGTTGTCTACCAGAACATCAATATGAGGAAGTGGAAAGTCATCTTTGGGGCTGGCCTTGTTCAAATCCCTGTAGTCTACACACATACGTACCTTACCATCTTTCTTAGGTACTGGTACTACATTTGCAACCCACTGAGGATAAGAAGTCACTGCTAAGAACCCTGCATCAAACTGTTTCATTACCTCTGCTTTAATCTTCTCTGACATCTCAGGACGCATGCGACGAACCTTCTGCTTCTTTGGGCGACAATCTTCTTTTACTGGTAAACGGTGAACCACAGTGTCTGTATCCAACCCTGGCATATCTTCGTAGGACCAAGCAAAGATCTCCACATAGTCACGTAACATCTGAATCAACCTGTTCTTGACACTATCCTCTAATTCAGCCCCTATCTTGACTTCTTTCCTGTTTTCTTCAGTTCCCAGATTCACAACTTCGACTGGCTCTTCATGTGGCTCTATGGCTTTTTCTTCTTGTTGTAACAACCTATCAAGCTCTACAGGTACTTCACAATCGTCCTCATTTCCATCTTCAGTTTGATAGATCGGATTCTCGAAATTATAATTGGCAATAGTAGAACTGTTATCAACAGGATCCAGAGTGGATGAGGATCTGCATTTTAGTGATGTGGGTGTGTGTAAGAACACATAGCTGATAAAGCAAAAGTAAGAGAAAAGAAAGACAAGGAACACAATATTTACGAAAACGAAACGTCCACTGATTTTTATTGAATGAAGTATGCAAATGAAATGACAGCCCGTAACAAGCATACCATTGTGCCCCGGGTAAGGCACAAGGCTTGAGAGTTTTAATTGTTCAAGAAATTACAAACTTAAAAAAGCAACAACACAGTAATAGTATTTACTCCTGACTAAAGGAGATAGGAATAACATCTTCAGCTTTCCAATTATTGAGTCCAGCACCCACAGTAGGAAAAATCCAGGCATCCAAGTTGTAGTCTTCATCATAGTCACCCACAGCATTAATCTGATCTTTCATGATCCCCTGATTGGTGATACGAACAGCACGAGCACGACGAACAACCTTCTGGGACTCTGCAGTGAAACCCAAACCAAACTTTTCAGACTTGTACGGAATATCAGGAAGCTGACCCCAAATAGTACAACCACCTTCATCCACCACAGCTCTAGCATCTTTAAGGGAGGCCATTGTAGGGGGTACTCTGGTGACCACAGGAACTTTCTTGACAACAGGAGGAGCTTCATAATCATTAACAATCCAAGGAACCACTTCAAATGTCTGACACGGAGTTTCAACATATTCACCTTCCACTTCCAGATACTTGAAGGTGTTCACATGGCTAACAAAATATTCTTCCTCTCCATAGACAGTAACAACCTTTCCTTCTACCGGATATTTCAGCTTCTGATGTAATGTAGAGGTTACAGCACCTGCCCCATGGATCCAGGGACGACCAAGCAAACAAGAGTACGAAGGACGAATATCCAACACATAAAATGTAGCATTAAAAACCTGAGAACCAACTTTGATTGGGAGATCAATTTCTCCATGCACCACTCTTCTCGAACCATCAAAAGCCTTCACCACTATGTTACTGGGTTTCAGCACAGCATCTTCAGGACTCAGCTTATTCAGGACTTCTTTGGGCAACACATTCAGAGAGGAACCATTGTCTATCAATACATGTGACAGGGTAGTGCCCCTGCATTCAATTGAGATATGCAGGGCCCTGTTATGATCCCTTTTGGCAGGGGTCAAATCAGCATCAGAGAAACCTAACCCATTTTCGTTGGTCAAGTGTGCAACACAATTCTCAAACTGGTCAACAGAAATTGCATTAGGTACATGAGCAGTCTTCAGAAACTTAATCAAAGCCTTGGCGTGAGCTTCAGAACATAACAACAAAGACAGCATGGAAATCTTGGAGGGAGTATGCCCCAATTGATCAACAATGTCATAATCACTCTTGCGAATGATTTTCAATACTTCTTCCATCTGCTTAGAGAGATCATCAGCAGCTGGCACATCAGTAGGTATAGGTTCAATAACAGGACCTTTGCCCCGAGCATCAGTGGTGGAGGTAGCAGCAGGAGTAACTGCATTCTTGGAAGTAACTGGAGGAGAGAAGACTCTTCCACTTCGTGTGATCTTACTAGACCCAGCAATATTATCAACATTAACAGGCACATCAGCTAAGGGTTCCTGCTTAACACCATGGATATAAACATCAGACCCATAATGCCAAGGCACAGCTTTATCAGACGTATACGGAATAGGACCAGGAGTGGTAATGACCATAGGAGCCACTCTAGCTTCAGCAACAATCTTCACAGGGCCTTCAGCAGTAATCTTAATTGGACCCTTATGAGTGATTTTAACAGGACCTTTGGAAGTGATCCTCACCGGTACTTTATCAACCATATCAACCTCTTCAGTCTTCCTACCTTTGGTAATATGATCCACCATACTCTCTACAGACGATGGAGTCCTCTCAAACACTATGGTATATTTATCCATGAGACTTTGAATTCCATCTCACAACCTCCAGCAACTATCCGGCTTATAGGTACAATACAAACAATCTTCACGACAACCTGGAAAGAACCCAACTTGTACTAGCTTCTTCTTGATAACAGACAATGGTGTGGTCAACTCTGCAACTGAATAGATATGTAAATCTTCATCAATGGCATTGACAGTCTTCTCATGATTTGGCATGGGAGCAGTGATCACATTTGGAGTACCTGGAGGGTCAAACTCAATCTCTCCAGCCTCAATCATATCCTGAATTTTGTTCTTCAAGACCCAGCAGCTATTAGTATCATGTCCCTGACAATTCGAATGATATGCACATCGTGCATTGGGATTATACCTGGGAGAGGTAACATTGGGATTCTGAGGAGCCTCTTTCAGAGTAATAAGTTCAGCCTTCAACAAGTGTTGCAATGCCTGAGCCATTGACATGTTGATCTTAGTGAACTGCCTTCTAGCCCTCTGTTGGTTACCCTGTGGCTGCTCTGTTGTTGCAGGATTTGGATTTGAAATATGAACTGCACTCACAGACTGATGCCTTCTGTTACGATCAGGCTGACCATAGACAACATTTGACTCTTTCTTCCTAGTGGGAGGCTTCTTTGCAGTACCTGATGAAGAAATACCCACTTGAATCTTGCCACTCTTAATACCATTTTCCACGCGCTCTCCTGTCATTATCAACTCAGTGAAGCCAGATGATGAGCTTCCAATGAGATGACTGTAAAAAGGACCATTCAATGTACACATGAACATATCAACCAACTCCATGTCAGTTAAAGGGGGTTGTACTCTTCCAGCTAAGTCTCTCCACTTCTGAGCATACTCCTTGAAACTTTCTTTAGCACCCATAGACATGCTTTGCAGTTGCATGCGAGTGGGAGCTAAATCAACATTGTATTGATACTGCTTATAGAAGGCTTCAGCAAGATCATTCCAATCCCGGATGTTGACACTCTCCAACTGATAGTACCATTCCAATTGAGCTCCAGATAAGCTCTCTTGGAAGAAATGGATCCACAACTTCTTATCAGCAGTGTGGGGTTGAATTCTCCTGACATAAGACCTCAGATGCAACTTGGGACAAGAGACCCCATCATAAACAACAAAAGTAGGAACCTTGAAACCAATGGGTATGACTACCCCAGATATCAGACTCAAATCTTCAAAATCCAGCCCAGAAGACTTCTGCAATTCCATAGCATCCATTCTATCCACCAGCATCTTGAATTTGTCTTCATTAGGCTCATGGTAGTAATTAGCCTCAGAATCAGAGTCCCCCATAGTGTTGTGGAGACTGCCTCCCTCTTTTTCAGACTCTTCAGACTCATAATCTTCAACTGGTTCTTTGGTCTTGGCAAGACCTTTGAACCTTCTTCCCATGTTGATCAGGCCACCTGACCTTTTAGTCTTCTTAGTCTTCTTGGCCAGCAGTGTCTTCAATTCATCCTGCCCCTTGGACAGGTTCAGGATCAGCTTTTGGAACTGTGCATTTTGTGCCTGGAGATCCTTAACTGTTTGTTCAAGAGCCATTGCTGAAATAAATAGCGAGAAGATAAGAAACCTGTGCACAATAAACCTGTGATGCAGTGATATGATATGTGAATGCATATGCAATGTTTTCAAGGACCGCAGGATTTAAATTTGCTTAAACAAACAAGAAGGTAAACTTTTATTAGTAATAAATTTGTTTTGCCTCTTGGGCTTACAAAAAATGAAATGAAATAAATACAAGATATGGGGTTTTAAGTCTCCCATGGACGTTTCCTCTTTGTGTTGAGGTATTAGTTGAGATTTCGTTCCTCGTGAAGTTGCTTTGTTAGTTCTAAGATTCTTTCTTGGCTTGCTTTGTAATGAGCCTCGAAAGTATCCCTTTGCTCCTTCAACTGGATCCAGGATCTCTGTAAGTCTTCCATGTCAGTAGGCATGTCTGGGTGAAGGATGGTATAAGCAGTATCTCCTTCAGCAACAGGTTCCATGGTAACTGGCAGGATAGCAGGATATGGCATCATGAGAGTCTGAGCACGAGATCGCACCCATCTGAGATAAGCCTCCATAGGAATAGTGTACTTAGGCTCCAGAGCCTTGCTGTCAACCTTGTTTACTTTTCCCCATGCTCGTATGAATATCTGACGGTAACCTTGAAGATCATTGTCATAGTCAAACACAATGCCCTGAATCAACATGTCATGTGGACCATCACTCCGAGCGTAACCAAACTGTCGTAAAGCTAGAGAGGGGTTGTAGGTGATGCCTCCTCTTATGCCTAGAAGTGGCACATTAGGAAACTCCCCACAACGGTCAATGATGGTGACATTCTCCATAGATCTAGAGCACCAATGGATATCTGAATGCGAGAGTGACATGATCCTTTTGGACCACCTGAACCCTTGCTCATTCTTCATTACTGAGCGAGGAAGGTGAGAAATAAACCACCTAGATAGCAAAGGTATGCAACACATCAAAGTTCCTCTTGCTTTTGTAGTACGAGTATGAAGAGAGTGCAGGATGTCTCCAAGCAGGGTAGGCACTGGATTGTGACTCAGGAATATGTTGATGGCATGAATGTCTATGAACTGATCAGGGTTGGGAAACAACACTAAACCATAAATTAACAAGGCTAGGATCTCCTCAAAAGCATCATAGCTCATAGCCTTCAAGAACACTTGAGCTTTGTCCATTAATACCTTAGCAAGGATACCCTTAACTCCGCTTCTCGTTTCTAGAACAATGTCAGACTTCTTCAGATGTAGAGCTGCAGCAATGACCTCTGGTTTAAGCTCTTTCTCCAAGCCTGTGAAGGGTCTTTGATCAAGAACAGGTATACCCAGAAGTTTAGAGAATTCTTCCATTGTAGGAACCAGCTGATAGTCAGGGAATGTGAAGCAATGGTGCTTAGGGTCAAAGAACTGAAACAGAACACTCATCATGTCTTCATTGAATCCTGAGGTGACTAGATTCAATAGGTGACCATGTCTCTTGATGAACTGGGAATGATCAGACACTTGAGAAACCAACTCTTTAAGCTTAGCAGGTATCCCTACAAAGTTGATCCTGATAGTGTTTCTACGAGCAGAGGCCATGACCTGCAACAAAGAACAAAGATAAATCCTTTGGTCCTTGAAATGGTTAGTGAAAATGCTATGCTCATGATGCATGATGATGTCATGATGTTATGCTCAATCACAAACATGTGGCACACACAAGCAAGTCACACAATAGCCCTAGGTTTAAAGGCCTGCATGAGGTTCAAGGTAAGTACCCTCCCCTGAAGTTAGATGGTTCATCCTGTCCTACAAAAGTAACCAGGTTCTAAGGGATCTCAATATCATTGATCTTTCACAAGGGTGGTTGTTCAGTAGGCAACTTACTTGCCAACCAAAACCCTCCAAGTTTAGGATCTCAATGGGTGTAGCATCGAGTATCAACCAACTTCAGTCTGCACCAAAGCCGGTTATCTCACTACTTTCTAAAGGCCAAGATGGGATAACTAGGGTTCTAAAAGTTAGTTAGTGCATTGACAACATATGGCAGCCTCATATTATCCTCAACTTGACTTAAGGAACATAAGCACCAACCAAGAAGTCACACTAACTATGGCCACCAGATCAACCATATCGGTATACGCCGTACAGTTTCCTTGGTCTATTGCCATTTACCTAAGGTACACTAGATCCGGGTTAGGATCTTTCACACATAAGAGCACCCAACAGATAAGTATAAAGCAAACAAAGCAAACAATTTAAAGTGATCTAATTCCTAAGGGTACCCCTCTTTAATATTAAATCCCCAGCAGAGTCGCCAATTCTATAACACGGTGGGAGAACTGACTTTAGTTATGTTGCGGATAGCAAGAGTCGCCACCGACTTTTATTTTATCCAAAAGGAAAGGCATAAAAGAACAGGAAAGACCTTTTAAAAGATTTTTGGGTCCGGGGGGTAGGTTATGTAAAGGGAAGGTGTTAGCACCCTTTACATCCATGGTTATCCATGGGCTCTTAGTTACTTAGCTCACTTTAAAATGTTTTTGAAATGTGAAGTGTGTGAATAAAAATTTTCTTAAGTGTTTATAATGACCCATGTACGGATGCGTATAAACCTTTGTTTTGAAAATTTGTTTGAAATGTGTGAAGTGTTTGGAAAGTTTTTGAAGAGTGAGCAAGTATCTAAGAGGAACCTACCCTAAGTTTAAGTCTTTTCTGTTCTTGAATCCTTTAAATGGTAAGACTATCCCTATTATTAAGGAATAGGTAGTCATTACCTTGGATGTAAGGGACAAGTGAAGGGACATCTGTTTATTTAGGCAACTGTGCGGTGTATAAGCAATTTTGAAGGGACTATCATCTTTATTCGAAAGGGACAAGATCATTACGAAGGCAACATTTGAAAGGGACTTGATCTTTTATCTGTTAAGGGACTAGATGATGTAAAATTGAGGGACTTTTGCTTTATACACCCTACTTGACCTTTTGATTAGGCAACAATGAGAGGTATCCCTAAGGAAGTGAGATGGCGATCAAAGATCGACTTACGTGTGTGAGTGTTCAATTTTAATATTTTATCTTTTAAATTTAATGATCTAAATTAATTTTAAAATACAAACATGTTTTTGCACTCCCTATTTACTAACCATAGCATAAAATATAAATAATAAACATTACTACTAAATATTACACCAAGGAACAGTTACATAATAATTAAGCAAAATTAAATATAATAAGCAAAATAAATAAATAATTATAATTGGGTTAGTGAAAATAATAATAAAAATAATACCAAATTAAATGGGGTTAGTAATAATAAATATCATAAGAATATAATTAATAATAATGAAATAAACAAGAATATTATAATAATTAAAAATTCAATTTTATAAATAATTATTATTTAATATTAAAATATAAACAATTATACTAATTATTATAAAGTTTTAAGTTATGTAAAAATTAAGTTAATTATGAAAATATTATGAAAATAAAATTATAATTACAAAAATTAAATTAGCAATTTTTAAACATATAATAAAAATTATTTACATACAAAAATTAAATTATAAACAATTTATGTCATATTATCATATTAACAAAATTAAATTAAGAATTTTAGTTTTAAACATATTTATATACAAAATTAAATTATAAACAAATATTAAAATATATATGATTAAATAAAATAGAATTAACTATAATCATACTATTATATTTACAAAAAAAAATTATTTTAACAAGTTTTAATTATTCTTTAAATTTATGTTGAAAATTATTTATATAAGAATTAAGTTATAAACAAATTATATAATATACATATATGATTAAATGATAAATTAAAAATTAAAAATTAAATGTCACATAGAAGAAAAATTAGGGTTTTTTATGAAAATGTTTTTTAGGGTTTATTAAATTAAAGTTTTAATTAAAATTAATAATATTAATAAACAATCAAAACAAATAAAAAGAAAAAGGAACTTACCTTTGCTGGGAATTGAACCCAGCCCCTTTGCCTCCAAGAACTCCAGCCAGCAAGACTCTCCACTGGGCCAGCGCGCGCAGGTGACAAAGAAAAGGATCCAATTGCTTTTGTTGTTGTTCCTGAAGAAATCATGAAAAATAAACAAAACAAAAGGCCTGGGGGGGATCGAACCCAGGACCTTTACATTGCACACAAACACACTTTCCATTCCAGCCGGGAGGGCGCATCTGATATAATAGTAACTATAATTCATAATATATTAAGTTTCATAATTGACCTGAAAAATAAGAAAAATTGTGAAAAGCCAGGATTCGATCCCTGGACCAAGACCTCCCATGCGCATCCTTCCACCAACTGAGCCAAACACACAACTCTTAAACAATATCAAAGACAAAACAAAAAATATTATATACAGTTTTCAAAGTTTGAAATTCGCGCCAGGGCATCATCTTCTTCCTCTAGCCCTAGGATATTTGCTGCGAATTCTATTACCAAATCTCCTGCGAATTCAAAACTTGCAGCAAGACCTATGAATCTTATACACCATAAAAACTGTAAAATTTCATCAAATTAATTGTTCAAACATGATCCAGAGACAAATTGGCATTGATCTGTGTTTTTAGAATTAATTTATATTAGCTTGAGAGTGAAACCCTAATGGAGGCCGAAAACCCTAACAATGGTGGAATTCACCCCAGTTCATGAAACTCAAATTAGACTATCCAGAATTCATCACAAGCTTCAAACAATCACAAATCAACAAACAAAATTAATTTATAATAGCTAAATAATCGAAATCGAAAAATTTAAATTCAAGAACAAGAGGGATTCGGTTTATGCAATATGAGATGTTTTGGATGCAAATGATCATTGGGAATGATTCAATGATGTCTCATAAACATGTGTCAACCTTCAAATTGGTTCAAAAAGGCTTGAATTGTGAAATCCGATTTTGAGTTTTGTGAGGTTTTTTGAAAATATGAACTTACTCTTGGAGGCTGGAAATTCGTCAATAGTGAGTAGGGTTGTGTTATGTACTTATAGTGTGATGATTTTAGGTCAAAAAACCTGATCATTGTATGAAAGATTTGATTAGAAAAGATTGAAAAAGATCAAGCTTTAAAATTCAAATATCCTTGCATAAACTCTTTCTATTTCAAGCCAATCACCATTATTTTTGTATCATTCTGATCCATATTGAATTCATGACCTTCTAGAACAAAAAATAATTTTAAATCTGCACACTTGATATTTTATTTAAATTTAAAATGATTTTTAGTATAAAAAATCATAATAAATAAATTAAATAAAATAAAAATTATGAAAATATCAAATAATTTTCGTGCATGATGTCATGGATCACTTTGGGTCATCAAAAGTTCAGCCCATTTAGCAAAATTTGGTTTTAAACCTCCATTTACTTCATAAACTTCCCTAAAATTTCCCAACTTTGAAAGGTCACACATCCATCAATTTTAATGCTATGAGGGTGTTCTTGGACATTTTGGAAAGCTTGAAGAGTCCTCTAACCAACCCCACTGATTTCATGTCCATATCATTTACCATTCTCAAGTTAGGCCCTTTTTAAGTTGTTGACTTTTTGTTGACTTTCAAAAGGACCTATAATGTCTTAGCTCATACCTTTCAAATGAAGCATTTTTGGGATTGGCTTGTGAGACACAAAGTTGTAGAGAATTCAATTTCCTTCAAAATGAGCTTTGGATGGAGAATTGGTGATGAAGCATGTGAAAGTTATGGCTGGTCAAAGTTCAGTTGACTTTTACTAAGGAAACCCTAATTTAGAAACTCTTGATTCTTGATGATCTGAAATATCCTTGATGAATCATGATCAACCCTTGATAAAATGATGAATTTTATTTCATATACTTGATGTTGGCAAAAAATCATGAAGTTTGACTTTGGTTTGACCACAGTTGACCTCAGTTTGACTGTTTACTGCTTTGACTGATTTTGACCTATCTGATCATCTGACTGAGCAAACCTTTGAGAAAAGTCTTGAAACTTGTCATGGGGGTTCTTACACACATATAAAATGTTATGAAGCTCACTTTAAGTCTTGGAAGTCCATTTAGCCTGATTAAAGTCAAGACCCTAGTTTTGGATGCACTGCTTAGGAGGTGCATTGTCTGAGGGAATTGTCAACTTTTCTGACCAATTGTGAACCTTGTGAACCATCATAAGATGTATTGTGAACCTTGTGAACCTCATGGGAGGTATTGTGAACCTTGTGAACCTCATAAAGTGTCTTGTAGACTTCATGAACCTCATGAAAGGTCTTGTAAGTATTGTGAACCTTGTGAACCTCATAAAGTGTCTTGTAAACTTCATGAACTTCATGAAAGGTCTTGTGAACCTTGTGAACCTTATTAGCACACAAAGTCTTGTATTGTGAGGGAAAATTTTGGGGTGTAACACCATGACATGGTACAAAAGCCTGGAACCCGAGTCAATCACGTCCTGGAGGAGCATGAGGTTGGCGTTCACATGGCATTTCACCGCTTCCCAACGCCACCCCAATACCGAAGCGACCCTTGAGGCCATTGTATAAGGGAAGAACGAAACGTTGCGCTCGTACATTGAGCGATTCAACCAAGAGGCCTTCGAGGTGGATATGATTGATTACATGAAAAAGTATCTCCTCGAAAAAGGACCTTTCCCGGGAGCAAACTGGTCGCGACTTTCTGAGTCTAATGGTTACTAACTGCAAGTGCATAGTCTATCACATAGTAATAAAAGATATTGATCCCACAAAGATCAATGTCAACCTACTGTACTCTATCGTTACTTTGTAAAGCTAAGGCGAATGATGTTTGGTTAAGAAGAAACTAAAACTAGAACTTAAAATAAAACTAAAAAAATAAGATAATCAAGAGAGACCGGAATATGGATTTCGCGTTCCTAAAGGACTTAGTATAATTTGGTTACTAATTAGATTATAACTTAGTTCCGTAGAATAAATTAACTTAAAGACTCTGCTTCATGCTCTCGCGGTATTAACTAAAGCCATACTTCCTAATCCCAAGATTTTGCTCTCGCTCGCCCGGTAATTAAGAAATATATTTTGAAAGCTAATATTATCCTAAACATATCTAAAGCACTCTCGCTGTATTTAGATTTGTTGCCTAATTTTCACTATCTGGTTCGATCCCCATGCTCTCGCTGTGTCGATTCCAACCTTAATTAATTTCTCACTCTCGTGACAAAACCGTGTTAAGTAACCTCTCACTCTCGTGACAAAACTACTTAAATTAAACTTGGAAATTAAAACCAAAACAGAATTATAATCATAAGTTTGCAACTATTATATTCTATCGAGTCCCGTCGGTAACGACAGTCCTCATATGCCAGACTCAAAACTATTTAGCTAGAGATGGGCATGAAAATAAATATGATATTACGATAATAAATTAGAGACGATAACATAATTCGGAAATTTAAATAAGAAGATGATGAAAATATAAATAGGCGATTAAATAAGAAGGCGTGAAATATAAATAAATAAACCTGAAATTAATTGATGCTTGAATCATACATTGAACTCTTGAGTTCGAATTGGAAAAATAAAATACGGAAAAGAAAAAATCCTAAAACTAATGTTCGTAATAGTCCTCCGATGTGGAAAACTAATATTGTTACATAAAATAAAGAAACTTAAAAACTAAAGAAGGAAAAATGGTGCAAGAGACGGGTGAAAAAGAGATATCGATTCAAGTAGCAGGGGCTGCTATTTATAGCCTCTAGACTTTGATTTGTTGAGAAATTATAGGGATGGATTTAGCTTGGGCCTTGACTGATGAAATTGGACTAAGCTTGATTAGGGTAGAGAAAGTTTCTCAGCTAAACGAGAAGAAATCATGTAACGTCTCTTTCTGGTTTTGACTGGTGCACGTAAATAGGTTTCTGTATAATTCAATTCGGACGAGCGTTTGAATATTTGAGATGAGAAACTTTGGCTATGAGATGCTTAACTTGAAGAATGAGACAATCGTTTGACAGGTCAAATGCAGAAATGCATTTTTCTGTTGTTTTCCTTCTGTTTTGCCCTTGTTTCTTGTCCAAAAAGCTTTCTTTTGCATTTTTTCCTCGAAAAGTCAAGTTTAATTAAATATCTTCAGAACTAACACAAAACTCGCGTAATATCGTTTGAAATAAATAAATTAATAACATAAATGATTGGAAATTATACTAAATAATTGATACAAATTCGAGTGATCAAACTCCCTCACACTTAAACCTTTGCTTGTCCTTAAGCAAACTATGGTTTATAAGAAAACTAGTTCAACAAAATACTCGTCCTAGGCTACCAACTCTACTTCGGCTAAGTTTGTATCGATAGGTACTTGCTCACACACTAAGGATATTGTAATAACACAATTCTGTTTTTGCGGTCATCAACCTCCCTCCTAGACAAACCAATCTGAATCATGTCATTATACCTAAGTCTAACTCACTCATCCTTCTTTTGTCCCTTTTCATTCTGGAGCAATCACATTAAGCCCGTTATCCTTTCACACTCATGGTAGGATAGCCTGTTAGTGACTATGATCTCGTTTTCATCATTTTCTTCTTTTTTTTTCTTTTGCAATATCAATAAAATAAAGAATTTTACACCGTTGGAATAAATGATCGGGTAAGGACCACCTAACTTAGAAGGAGCATTTCTTTTCATTCATTTATTCATTTTTCTCTTAATTTATTCTTTTAACTTTGAGATCATACACTTATTTGCATCGACTTCCTACTTAGTGTATGCTTAGGATGGTGTTGACTGCTAATATGAACTAATAAGCGACTACTAAAAGGGTGATAACTTAAGGTTATGTCATAATAAGTACTCAAATCGATTTCCATAATTGGGAGGCTCACAATGTAAGGACAATACCGATCTTGCGGAATTTTCCTAAGTCTCACAATCTAACCTCAATTTCGTCTATAACCTAAGATTTTCAAAAGAAACATTGTTTTTAAAATATTTGGTGAGGCTTAAGGGGATAGGAAATCGTTAAACACGAAAATCACATATAAGAACTTGACAGCACATGCAAAGATACAACGAAAGTAGAAAAATTTAAAATATGCTAGAAACGATAAAATAAAAGTGGTAATGTTCCTCCCCCATACTTAAACCAAATATTGTCCTCAATGTTTTCATAAAAGGTGGAAAAGGAAAGATAAAACCTGTATGGATGCCATTTCGTGCCACCACGACCAAATTCACTTTGATTCGTCCCCTGTTGTCCTCGTCTTTGCTGACCACTTCTACTTCGGTGTCTGGATTCGTTGGAATGAATCCGCTCATCACATTGCATATTTCTGAAGGAAGTATCTTCAAAGAATGTTAGAAAAATACGGTACGGTGTGTGCAGGTGGAACCTGATCATAAGAAAAGACAATAAGGATGCAAGTAACGGAAGGGAGAAACATGTTATCTCCTATCATACTCATCATCGGTGTCACCACCAGCTGCAACATTCGTAGGAATGTTCGTGGGCACCTGGTCATTTTAAGGGATTGTTGTCAAGAGATCCTTTGCCTAAACGTGGATGAGATGTGACAAGCGATACAATTCTTTATTTCATGCAGATAAAAAATAATAAACGGAAAAACATTAAAATAAAAGATGGTGGGTTGTCACCCACACATTGCTTTGTTTAACATCGATAGCTCGACAGTTATGAGTGTTAATTCTTCGGTTTTCATGGCCATTTATCAAGCCATCTCACTGTAGACACATATTTTCGACACCATGATTTGAAAGATAAAATGATGTTCTTTGACAAAGGAAGATATTTACAAAGGAAAAGAGTTGAAGAAATATATTTGAAGATATATTTCGACATTTTTAGTTGACATGTTGTTTTCGACAGTTCGACAGAAATTGGGTGACAATTGAAGCATTCGACATTTTGACAAAGAGAGATGATGCATTTTTTCTATAGATTTGGTTGATATGTTATGTTTCAACAATTCGACAAGCCTGAAGGGACACGTTGTTTCGACATTAAGGATAAATTCAAATTCAGACAGTTATTTCGTTTGGCAGAAGGACGCATGGAAGCTTTTGAAGAAAGGAAAACATGCAGAAAGCCAAGTGTCATTAGTCTTAGGATTTTTCTGTTGATAATAATTATTTTATTTGTATATAAATAGGATAATGTTTGTTAGATTTTAGTGTGTGAAAATTTATGTACAAATTCCTGTTAAAATTACTCAAAGTACCCGTGTGAGAGAAAATAGTTTGATTTTTGGAAAAATGTACGTGTGAAACACCATTTTCATTCAGTTTAATACAATTTCATGTTATTTAACATTTTCTGCATTTTTATAATTTCTGCAAATTTACAAGTTATTTGCTTTTGCCAAATTTTACTTTCCTTGTCATTTATCCTTTTCACATTACTAGAATTTATTTAGTTTTAATTTTTGCCAAGAAACCTTATTTTTGTTCTTCTTTTCATAAGAATCATATAAATATAATAAAAACATTAGTAAGAGTAAAGCAACACAAGATGGCTAAGTCATCACTTTTGATCTAAACACTTATGTCCTAGGATTTGTATGGTTGATCCTGCAAGTAAACTGATCTAAAATTGGATTAGAAATAACCGGTTGTTCGACGGAAAATCACCAACGAACAAATTGGCACGCCCAATGGTACATTAGTGCGTAAAAGATATTATAACAGCTCTTAGTCAAAAAAGGTTGTAATTCGTTGCATGATTCTAAGAAGCGGTAAGTTAGCCGAAACTGACGTAGAAAGGCCTAAACGAACAAGAGTAAGAAGAATGGCGAATCCGCCACATAATCAAAATGAAGATACTACAGTGCTTAACCATATTCCTTTGACTGGGGGAAATACAGGGTCAGTTTCTGTATCAGAAGCCATACCCTCTTCGTCAGGATCAACACCTTCATTTGCAGTATCTCAAAATGCGCCTAGTTTTTCTTCCATGGGAACACCTTCCCCTATAGGGAACGTCCATAGGCCTTTTTCGACGAGCTTTACAATGCCTTTGTTTGTTAGGGAACAACCTTATTGGATGCCCACCACCACTATGGCAAGTCTGCAAAATGCATCTCCAGTTTATTCTGACTCCTTGTTGAATAGGCCATCACCATTGCAAGGATCAGGATCTGGTGGAAACATGGGAATAGTACATCAATTCCCACCAGGATTCCAAAATTATTCGTCAACAATCACCACAAATTCGGCAAACGCCATTAGGCAACAAATGGATGAGAGAAATCATGAGATAGTTCATATGTTAACACAACAAATGGGAGAAGTGTTTAATCCTCTGATACAAAACACTACCCAAACCAACCAATTGCTGGCAGAACAAATGACGCGTATTGCCAATTTTTTCGGCGTACCCCAAACACAACCCAGAGAGCAAATAGTTCCAAATCCTAGGACACCGGTCGGAGAGGAACATACCATAAACCAGAGGTTAGTAGAAATTCCCCAAGTCAACGTTAGAAACCAAGAGGAAGCGGTCGAACATCCTCAAATAGAAATTCCTGCCCAGCCAGAACCTAGGAGAATTCTAGTCCAAAGAGGTCAAGACGCTGATCATGTTGTGCAGCAGATGCGTTATAATAACATGCCTGCCGAAAACAACCTAACAGCCATTGTCGAAAGAATAATGGCACAAAATGGGGTAAATATAGGATTAAAAAGGCCTAGTTATGTCTCCCCATTGTCTGAGTATATTCTACAACAAGAATTACCCCCAAGGTGGAAAGTCCCCAAGTTCACCAAATTTTCAGGGGATACTAGTGAATCAACCATAGAGCATGTTGCATGTTATCTAATCGAAGCAGGAGAAATAGAAAATAATGAAAATTTAAGGACGAAGTATTGTCCATGTTCTTTGACAAAAAATGCTTTCACTTGGTTTACGTCTTTTCCTGCAAACTCCATTTATACATGGACCCAATTAGAAAGATTGTTCCATGAACAATTCTACATGGGGCAAACCAAAATAATCTTGAAGGAATTGGCCAGTGTTAAAAGAAAACTCTCTGAACCAATAGATGATTACTTGAATAGGTTTAGATTACTAAAGGACAAATGTTTCACCCAGGTACCTGGATGTGAATTGGTCGAAATGGCCGCAGGTGGTCTAAACTACTCTATAAGGAAGAAACTAGACACCCAATATTTAAGAGACCTGTCACAATTGGCAGATAGGGTGAGACAAGTCGAAAAACTGAAAGCTGAGAAATTCAGAGTGAATAGAAACAAAAGAGAAAAAGTGGCTTATGTAGGAATGCACCAAGAAGACGAAAATAATGTAGATAACTTAAACGAACCATCTTGTTTCGACGAACAAGAAGTTAACTTAGAAGAATTAAAACAAGGACCACCATACTCTTGTAGAATGCTAGTTCCGTCGAATGGAAAAAATCCAGTAGAACCTAAAAAGAATGATAAGTTTCCAAAAAGAACTTATACGTTCGACGTCACAAAGTGTGATGAAATTTTCGACAAATTAGTCGAAGATGGTCAGATGATAGTTCCACCAGGCACTAAAGTGCCTCCTATGGAACAACAAAAAAAGAGAGGTTTTTGTAAGTACCATGGTTTTCTAGGTCATAAAACATCTCAATTTTCCTTTTCAGGGACCTAGTGCATAATGTTATCCGTGATGGAAGGCTGAAATTCAATGACAAGCAAAAGCAACAAATGAGGATTGATTCAAATCCTATGCAGGTTGTTGAGGCCAATTATGTTGAACCATTCATTGTGAATATGGTCGAAGTTGAAAAGACGTCTGAGGACAATTTTGAAATGATAGAAGCTACTGAAGGTTTCAACACACACATTAACATGGTGGGGATTGTTGATGATCTCCTAGACCAGCCTAAAGTGGAAGAAGTATCAAAAGACTGTGTGACCCTGCCAATAATGATCAAGGTTACTGAAAATATTGATGTGAAGGGATTGAATGACTACATCGACAAAGTTGAGACCACTGAAGGTTCCAACAGTCAAAACAAAGTTGAGACTACTGAAGGTTTCGACGGTCAGGACAAAATTGAAGTTACTGAAGACTTTGATAACCAGAAAAGAGTGGAAACTACTAAAAGTTTCGACAAAGGATATAACAACAACATTGTTTAAGATAGAATAATATGGGATACTTTAGGGGAGCTCAGTGGAAAGTTCGATTATCTCGTGAAGTACACATCTCCCACAAGCTCTCGCATTGACATCAACAAAATCCAACCAACTGGATGGGAAGATGTCCCTATGAACACTAATGAGGAGACAACTAACAGTGTCTTTAGCATCGAAAAGAAGGCTTATGAAGGCCTCATCATTGGAAATAAGGCTACTGAGGGTCTTGATCCTGACCAAGTAAAGATGAGTAATGTTGCGAACTACGTCAACATTGTGGGACCTGTCAATAAGGACATTACAAGAATTAAGGCAAAAGTTGTTGAAGGCCCTGTAAAACCTGTCACTTATGGAATCCTACGTAGAACGATGGAGGATCCTAAGGGAAGTTAAGCCAAAAACTGCTGCACAGAGGCCTGCGGAGGAACGCTTCCAACTGATGAGGACAGTTCAACAGGAGAAATGGGCGAAGTTGAGAGGAAGTTGATCAAAAAAATGGACAAGTTGAAGATCAGTGGTGGTAAATCAGCTAAGATCAACATGGTCGAAACTACTCAAAAGAACCCAACATTAGTTCCGAGGAGCACCGTCGAGAAGAATATCAGAGGCTGGCATATCCTAAGGAGGAAGAAAGTATGATTGATTTCATAAAAAGGTGCCAAAGGAAGAAAGCTGAAGTAATGTTATGTCCACGTTGTAGCGCTATTTTCGACAAGAAAGCAACAGGCAATCTAGATGTGATAGAATATTCAAAAAGAAAAGGAAACATGGGGGAAAGACCAGCCCCAAAGCCAGAAAGATATGATCCAAGAAGAAGGGAGCATCACTAGTCAGGAATGGGAGGTCGAAGCAACAATTCATATAAACCAATAAACAAAGGCGTCGATGATAGATGGGTACAACCCATCAGGGACGCTCAAGGGAGAAAGGAGTGGGGCAACTTCAACATCCAAAGAGGCTCTTCATTAGCACAAGGAATGGGAACTGAGAAGCAGAAACCATGGGTTTACCCTTCAGAAAACTACAAAGTAAAAAACCCTATGACCAAGTCTCAGTGGAGAAGATTCCAAAGGCAAAAGAGGGTCGAAAAGGAAGTTATGGAGAAGGAAATGACAAAGAAAGATAATGGCGAAAAAGGTGATGTTGCACATACTCACAACACCCAGGAAGAAGAGAAAAAAGAGATTTCAGACAACAAAGCCCTAAGTACAAGTATGGGGCAAACAAAGCCAAGAGATTAAGTCCAAGATGGCGAAGAGATGACTGACGACTTCGCATCTGGTTCTGAATCCTCTTTCGACATAGTGTGCAATATTGTCTCAGTGCTACCCAGGGATTATGACAGAGTAATGCAGATGGAGGACGAAGACGATGATGTCGAAGAGGAACAAATGGCTCACAAACTCGTATGCTACTACATCATGAACAATGGTTGTGTGGAGGAGCAGAATATGTTCTTCGAAAGACCAAATGACTCGTTGAAAGGACATTTGAAGCCCTTGTTTATAAAAGGGAAGATTGAGAATGTTGGAATAAACAAAATACTAGTGGGCGGAGGGGAAGTAGTAAACTTAATGTCCCATTTCATGTTGAGAAAGATTGGCAAAAATGACTCTGATGCCAAACCCCGCAATATGGTATTGTCGAATTATGAAGAAAAGGTAGGAACTACCATGGGAGTGATCTAGGTGGATTTAACAGTTGGTACGATAAAAAGACCAATAATGTTTATGGTGATAGCATCTAAAGCAAGCTATAACCTCCTCTTAGGGAGGGAGTGGATACATGGCGTAGGAGTTGTACCTTCGTCAATGCACCAGAGGATTGCTATTTGGAGACCAGATGACATAGTAGAGAATATAGAGGCAGATCAAAGCTATTTTATGACAGACGTAAATCACGTAGACCGCTTCAGTTTCGACAAAAATTTGGCTCACATTCCCCCATGTAGTCCAACCAATTTTGACCTTAAGAAGACTGCTAATGCATATTGCTCCATGTACCTCCACCCTACATATGGCTTCTAGTGGGATAAAGAAATGGTGGACGAGTCGAATTATATATGGGGAACTGCCCACATACAACCCACTGGGTGGGGAAGTGAATTTGTAGATGATGACTGAAACATCTGCATTAGAAAGAATTACGGCATACATAGCCGAAAATAAACTCAAAACTGCACTTGAAGCCGAAGTGAAATTCATGGATGTCGAAGCCAGTCAAGACATGTTTAACCAACAAAGTCTAGAAATAGACATTGAAGAAAATACTAAGGAAATCCCAGGTGGCGAATGGAAAAATCAGAAGCTCGACGCCATTTATGATGACGAGCCTTTGAGGTTCGAACAGGATCCAATGATGACCAACATGAAGATGATGGCTCAAGACCCATTGAAGGAGATAGACTTGGGACAGGGGGCAGAAAAATGGCCAACTTACATAAACGCCAAGATGGACCCTCAGTTCAAGGTCGAAATGGTTTGTTTGTTGAAAGAGTTCATATACTGCTTCACATGGGACTACAACGAGATCCTTGGTTTAGATAGAAGTTTGGTCGAATTGAAGCTACCAATAATGGAGGGAAAAAACCAGTAAAGCAGACTCCGCCAGAAATTCTGTCGAAAATAAAAGAAGAGGTCGAAAGACTTCTGAAATGCAAATTCATCCGCACAACCAGGTATGTCGAATGGATTGCAAATATAGTGCCTGTAATTAAGAAAAATGGAAAACTAAGGGTATGTATTGACTTTCGAGACTTAAACCCAGCTACCTCAAAGGATGAATATCCTATGCTAGTAGCAGAAATGCTTATAGATTCTGCAGCAGGCCATGAGTACTTAAGTATGTTAGACGGATACTCTGGCTATAATCAGATCTTTATTGCAGAAGAAGATATTTCTAAAATAACATTTTGTTGTCCTGGAGCAATAGGGACTTACGAATGGGTAGTAATGCCCTTTGTTCTGAAAAATGCTGGAGCAACTTACCAACGGGATATGAATTCAATTTTTCATGATTTTATTGAAACTTTCATGCAAATTTATATTGATGATATTGTAATAAAGTCTGTTTCAGGAAAAAATCATTTAGACCATCTTCGACAATCCTTTGAAAGGATGAGGAAGTTTGGTTTAAAAATGAACCCCCTTAAATGTGCTTTTGTTGTGCAGGCGGGTGATTTCTTAGGTTTTGTGGTCCACAAGAAAGGGATCGAAATAAATGAAAACAAAGCCAAAGCCATAATGGAAGCAAAAATGCCATCAACAAAAAAGGGATTGCAGTCTCTGCTAGGGAAAATCAACTTTCTCAGAAGATTTATCTCCAACCTTAGTGGAAAAACGCAAGCTTTCTCTCCTCTACTTCAACTAAAGAAGGAAGACTTTGCATGGGGGCAAGAACAACAATATGCCTTCGACAAGATCAAAGAGTATCTAGCTAGTCCTCCAGTTTTGATGTCCCCTTGTAGAAAAAGAAGTATGAGGTTATATATTTCAGCATCAGACAAAACCCTGGGAAGTATGCTGTGTCAGGAAGATGAAAATAGCGTCGAAAGGGCCATCTATTATCTCAGCAGAATCTTAAATGATGCTGAAACTAGATATAGTGTGATAGAGAAATTATGTTTGTGTGTATATTTTTCTTGTACAAAGTTAAAGCACGATATAAAACATGTTGATGTATATGTTTCTTCTCATTTCGACGTAATAAAGTATATGTTATCTAAATCCTTTTTACATAGTCGAATTGGGAAATGAGATTTGGCATTGACATAATATTCCTTGAAATATCTGCCTTTAAAGGCTGTTAAGGGATAAGTGGTTGTTTACTTCATAGCTGACCACTCAATAAATGAAAATGAAATAAAATATGTCGAATTAGAGCCATGTAGGTTGTATTTCGACGGTTCCAGTCATAAGAACGGAACTGACGTTGGAATACTAATCATTTCTCCTGACAAAATTCCAACAAAGTTCAAGTACAAGATTGAAGGCTTATGTTCAAATAATGAAGCAGAATATGAAGCTCTGATTGCTGGACTTGAAATCTTGTTGGAATTGGGGGAAACTAGAGTCGAAATAATGGGTGACTCTGAGTTGGTGATAAAACAATTGACAAAAGAATATAAATGTGTCGAGAATCTGATTATGTACTTCGTAATAGCTAACAAACTCCTTAAAACATTCGACAATGTAGCCATTAAACATATTCCTAGGTTGGAAAATCAAGAGCCAAATGATCTGGCTCAACTTGCATCAGGCTACAAAGTGTCGAAAGAAAACTTGGAAAAAACTATTGAAGTAAGGGGAAGTGTTATATCCACTAAATTGTCCCTATCAGATTTGGAGACAATAAAATTAGGTTATGGGGATAAATAAAACTTTGAAATCTTCAATGTGGATGATTCAGACATTGCAGATTGGAGAAAATCTATTAAGGATTATCTACAAGACCCAGATCAGAAAGTTGAAAGAAAGGTAAAGTACATAGCTTTAAGCTACGTGCTTTTTGGAAATGAATTATTTAAAAAAGACTGCAGAAGGAGTTTTACTGAAGTGCTTGGGCGAAGATGAAGCTTACATAGCTCTGTCGAACGTGCACAATGGTGCATGTGGCGCGCATCAAGCAGGCCATAAAATGAAATGGTTATTATTTCGACAAGGTATGTACTGGCCAACAATGTTGAAAGATTGTGTCGAGTTTGCAAAAGGTTGTCAGGAATGCCAAGTACATACAGGTATACCACATGTCCCTGCAAGCGAGTTGCATTCAATTATAAATCATTGGTCATTCAGAGGTTGGGCTTTGGACTTAATTTGAGAAATTCGACCAGCTTCTTCAAAAGGGCAGAGGTACATTTTAGTTGGAATAGATTATTTCACTAAATGGATTGAAGCCATACCATTGGTAAACGTGGATCAGGAGACAATTATAAAGTTTATCCAAAAATATATAATCTACAGATTTGGGATACCATAAACAATAACTACTGATCAGGGATATGTATTTACTGGAAAAAACATGCAAATATTTGCAAAAGAAACAGGTTTTAAACTCTTAACTTTGACACCTTATTATGCCCAGGCAAATGGACAAGTCGAAGCATCAAACAAGGTTGTGATTAATTTGATCAAAAAGCACGTAGGTAGAAAACCCAGAATCTGGCATAAGACTTTGGATCAAATTTTATGGGCTTGTCGAACATCTCCCAAAGAAGGAACAAATTCTACTCCATTCAAATTGACTTATGGACATGATGCAGTGCTACCGGTCAAAATTCATTTACAGTCGATACAAGTCCAAAGGCATCATGAAATCCCATTAGAAATTTATTGGAGCATGATGATGGACGAATTAGTTGATTTGGAGGAAGAGAGGTTGCACGCGTTAGATCTGATAAAGAGGCAAAACGAAAGAGTCACAAATTTTTACAACAAGAAAGTGAAGTTTAAGACCTTTTTAGTGGGTGATCTTGTTTGGAAAGTAATTCTTCCTATAGATCGAACAGATAGATTAATGGGAAAATGGTCTCCTGAGTGGGAATGACCTTTCCAAATTTTAAGGGTTTTTTCAAATGGCGCATATGAGGTCGAAGAGATAGACAAAGATAAAAGATTACTAAAGATAAATGGCAAGTATTTAAAAAAATATAAGGCAATATTGCAAGAAGTGAAGATAGCCAAAATTTTAAATTGCATATAAGGGAAAATAATGTACTTTGCCAAACAAAAGGCAGTAGATTCATTACAATATTTACTGGCGAATTAACTAGTACATAAAAATATATTCACTATCCTTATTACAATTGATTTTTTTCAAAATATTTTCAACTCATCAAACTTCTTCATCTGAATTTGGAGTCGACGCTCACAGAAGCTCTTGTTGGTTGAAAGGGTCTCAATTTCCTGAGTAAGTAGTTGAGCCCTTTCAGCATGATGAACCCCCACTTCTAACTCCTCATCAATCTCTTTCTGATTAGGCTTCTAAAGAGTCACCTTGCGCTTCTTCTCCTGAGAAATTTTCTTTTAAAGTTCAGCCATCTCCTCTTCCCATTTTTGAATGTTGGTGTCGCATTCGACAATCTCTTATGCATAAGCCTCAGAGATCTTCTGCAGCTCTGTGATTTTGTTGGTCGAAACGGTGGTAGCATCCCATTCAGCAAACTGGGTTTCAGATTTCTTGGAGATTTGTTTGGAAAAATCCTTCAAACGATTTAAGTCAACACTCACCATGTCGACCAGGGTGGTCAGGTCCATCATAATGCTTCTCACTTCAGCAGGAGACTCCAAGACATTGACTTGTTTTAGGATCTTCTTCAAGTCGAAGTAGGCAGTTGAATTTGCATCCAAAACCTTGAACAAGTCCACGTCAAGGATTTTTGCCTTGATCTCATCCAGGACAACTTCAAGAGAATGTACGCTGGAAGTGGTTCCTGAAGTGGTCGAAGTGCTTTGAGAAGAGTCTTGGAAGTTGAAGCGGCCACTGAGTGCAACTTTAAGATACTCCAAGGGTTTCTGTACTTTGAGATTCCCAATCTCTTCACGAGAAAGAGTTGTCGAACCAGTTGACCCTCCTTTATGTGAGTCAGGATTTGGATGACTTGGTTGCCCTTGGTGTGAGCCAACGTGTTCTTCCTTCGACTTGTCACCATCACCGCCAGTTACCCCTTATTCGATATTGTCACCTTCGACCTCAACATCAGCCTTCAGGTTTTCGTCATGTTGATGAGTATTCGTATTTTGAGGTGGAGAAGGAGAGCGGTCGTCAGAATATTAAGGAGAATCATGCGTTGGTGGTTCTTCCACCTCTGGTTCCTTTTTCAGTTGTTTAGGAGAAGATGGTGTTGGACTGACACTTCGATGTGTTGGAACATCTTATTCTGTTTCTTGCTATTGTGGAATATTGTCAAAATTAACCTTCAAATAGCCCAAAAAATAAAATAAAAAAGAATGTTGGGATAGTAGCTAGGTCCTACTTTTGACATTTGGATTAAGTCGAAGATTCCCATTTCTCTCCAAAAGGGTTCTTTAACCTTTTCAATCTTTGCCAACCAAGCAAGATAGTCGGAGGGATCTTTTTCCATGGGACTTGTTCTAAATATCCTAGCATTGTTTAAGTGAAGCAAATTCAGACCTTCATCAATGGTCGAATTTGAACCCTCGGTTGGTTCCTCAGTCTGTTTGGCTTTTATCCCAGCTCCTATGGGTTTTAGATGTTGATATGAAGGGAAATATTCTCTTAACTTATCCGGGTTAAGGTCTGGATTAGGGAGAGGTCCTAAAATAGAATGACAACTACCAGAAATCAGTATAGGAGTTAATACCTGAGACTTGTAAATGCTATTTTTTTCCTTTTCATTGGGAGGCTCTGGAATGTACTGTTGGTTTCCAATGATGGTAGGTTCATTTAGTCTGTGTGCATATTGAAGTGTAGTGGAGCTTTTAATCTTCTTGTTGCTGGAAGATTTCTTGGAAGCCATTGTTGTATGAAGTGAAGTCTCTTTGCGGTTTAGAGTGAGGAAGTTCTTTGCTTTAAGAAGAAGAAGGTTGTGAGAAAGGTTTGGAAGAGAGAAAATGGTTTAGTATTTATAGGCAAAAGAGATTGAAACGGTTAAGTTTAAATTAAATCATGGGCCATGTGGAATTTATCTCATAAAGAAAGTGGGTTGGTGGCAGTTGAGAAGCTCACGATTTCCTAGCCTCAGGGGGTAGTGGAGTAGTTATCTAGAACGTGGGCTGAGTTGTCATTTTGAGAAAAGATATGACGATGAAGATTTATGGGGATTTGAAATATCTAACCTTGGAAATGATGAAAATAAAAAGTTGATATGGCATCGAAGCAATTCTCGATAACAAATGACTTTCTCCAAAATAGTCGAAAAGACCTTTGTTGGGGGGGCAATTTGTAGACACATATTTTCGACACCATGATTTGAAAGATAAAATGATGTTCTTTGACAAAGGAAGATATTTACAAAGGAAACAAACTGAAGAAATATATTTGAAGAGATATTTCGACAGTTTTAGTTGACATGTTATTTTCGACAGTTCGACAGAAATTGGGTGACAATTGAAGCGTTCGACATTTCGACAAAGAGAGATGATGCATTATTTCTATAGATTTGGTTGATATGTTATGTTTAGACAGTTCGACAAGCCCGAAGGGACGCGTTGTTTCGACATTAAGGATAAATTCAAATTCAGACAGTTATTTCGTTTGGCAGAAGGACGCGTGAAAGCTTTTGAAGAAAGGAAAACATGCAGAAAGCCAAATGTCATTAGTCTTAGGATTTTTCCATTGATATCAGTTATTTTATTTGTATATAAATAGGATAATGTTTGTTAGATTTTAGTGTGTTAAAATTTATGTACAAATTCCTGTTAAAATTACTCAAAGTACCCGTGTAAGAGAAAAAAGTTTGATTTTTGGAAAAATGTACGTGTGAAACACCATTTTCATTTAGTTTAATACAATTTCATGTTATTTAACATTTTCTGCATTTTTTTTATTTCTGCAAATTTACAAGTTATTTGCTTTTGCCAAACTTTACTTTCCTTGTCATTTATCCTTTTCACATTACTAGAATTTATTTAGTTTTAATTTTCGCCAAGAAACCTTATTTTTGTTCTTCTTCTCATAAGAATCATATAAATATAATAAAAACCTTAGTAAGAGTAAAGCAACACAGGATGGCTAAGTCATCAATTTTGATCTCAGCACTTATGTCCTAGGATTTGTATGGTTAATCCTGCAAGTAAACTGATTTAAAATTGGATTAGAAACCAGTGGTTGTTCGATGGAAAATCACCAGTGAACACTCACATATCCCTCATCTTTTCTCTTATTCCTTCTATGGGGTGGTTTACTCTTTTGAAGTGGAGGTGGTTCTGGATCTATGCTAAGTATTAGATTTTAAAGTTTGGGCTTAGTTATTCCATCCAACACCTTAAAAGTTAACCTTACCAGCTTAAGATTAATAATTTCCCTAGTTTCAAGGTCCTCTGGTTTTCTCTTTTTATGCAAGACTTCAGACAAAGGTGCTTTGGTGTGGATATTTTCCAATGCCCCCGCATACATTTTGGGTTTGGAGTCTACAAACTTATACGAGAAAGGATATGGTGGGGTATAAATAGGAGTATCGATAGTTGCTCCATCCTCTACCTTTATGACAACTTCCCATTCAGATGATATTGGTGGATTTTCCTCATCAGAACTCTCGTTATCCTTATAATCACTATCCTCAACCTCATAATCACTGTCATTAGGAATTTTGAGCTGATTTCCACTACTAGTTGTTATAACATACGCAATTTCCTCAGGGGGAAGGTCCTATAACTGTTAGTGCAAGTAGCAATATTTGGGTCTCCAATGCCTCAGTGTGAGTCACGAGGGACTCGACCATTGTGTTTATATGCTTAAGAGTTCCATGAGTATCAAGATATTATCTTTTAAGTTGTTCATTCTAAAGAGTTTGTGCCTCCACAAAGCGCTACATCATCGATCCTAGCCTAACATTAGTTGTTGTTTCAATGAAATCTTCCAAAAACATCTCAAGGTTGGAATTAACACATTCTTGTTGTTCCTCAAAGTGTTGTGAATGGTAATCATGGAGGGGATTCGGGTGTGATTCCGAGAGATATTGGCATGAGTCAGTTTCTCATTGAGATCATTCATTAATATTTCTAGGTTGGAATTATGGGCTTCTTGCGGTTCCTTGAAATCCACGTTCACGAGGCATTTCACAACTTCCTGACGTCATCTCAAAACTAAGGCATACCTCGAAGCTATAGTGTAGAGGAAGAATGAAACGCTGCGCTCGTACATCGAGTGGTTCAACCGAGAAGCCATCGAGGTATACACGACGGAGCACATGAAGAAATACCTCATCGAGTGAGGAATCTTGCCCGGAAACGAACTCAGTAGAGCGGTCGGGATAGAGCCTCCCCGCACCCTGGACGAGCTCCTACACAAAGCCCAGGCTTACATTAGATATGAAGAAAAACAGGTTACCCACAATGCTCGGAGTAACCGCAACACCAGTGAGACCGACCATCCCAAGCGCGAGGATCCCAACACTCCCCGCCGCAACGAAGACAGGCGGAGGGAGGAATAACCCCGCGAGCCCCGTGAAGGAAGGGGACCCGCGAGCCATTACAACGAATATACATTGCTAACAGCTCCCCGCGAGCGCATCCTCGCCGAGTGCATCAACTCTGACTTCAAACAGGGCAGGGTAAGGTTCCCCAAACCTTCTGCACCCAAGCCCCACACGGACAAATCCAAGTACTGCCGGTTTCATAGGAGTCATGGACACGTGACCGAAGACTGCGTCCATATGAAGGATGCCATTGAGATCTTGATTCAGGAAGGCCACCTCAAACAGTACACTAAGAGGAATGAAACTCCCCGACACAAGGATTTAGAGAAGAAGAGGCCTCGCGAGGACACACCACCCGACGACTCTTCATATCAGGTTGCCATGTGCATATCACGCCCGGAGGACTTCCACCTCCCCAACTCAGGGCCAGAAGGACGACTCACGACTCTCAGTCCATGGGAAGACTTCCCAACAGTTCTCGTTATATCGGGAGGAGAGATGAACGACGAAAATGCTGCCCTCTCAGTGAAACACAAGTTTGACGAACTCCTATTAACCGCGCCTGAACAATTGGCAACACTGACAAAGTACCGGGGAAAATCCAATCCAATATTTTTTTCCTAGAGGAGCTGCCGGGATGCTCCCCCAATTCCAGTATCCCTTTGCTAATAAGGGTCAAGATGGCACGCTTCGACGTTCGACAGATCCTGGTAGACCAAGGCAGTTCAGTGGACATCATGTACGTCCACCTATTCAAGACCCTTAAGCTAGACAAGACCAATTTATCCCCATACGTTGGATTCGACCTTCAAGGATTCAATGGGGCCACAACAAAACCGTGGGGTTATGTCGAGCTCCTCCCTTTAAAACTGCATCCTCGGCCACCCAACTCTAGCTGAACTAACTGCGGTCCCCTCCACCGTCCACCTGAAGATGAAGTACTACACCAAGTTAGGCCGTGTAGTCACGGTCCACGGCGACATCGAAGCTGCTCGAAGATGATATGATGCTGCAGTAAAAGGACATGCCATAATTAACACCAAGAATAACAAGAAACCCAGGTTCGAAGAACAGCCTCCCCCAGGGAATCAACGCCATCGACCTCGACAGTCGCATCAGCGAGGACGACACTGAAGAACAGGAGCCCATCAATGGGCAAGCCCTAACACATCCATTCCGCCCGGTCCCAGACGGAGAGTTCGAGCTCGTTCTGCTGGGCGACAACCCCGACAGAGCTGTGAAGATAGGCACGGGGTTGCCCGCTGAAACAAGGGAGCAACTCGCAATCTACCTCAAGGAGAACGCAAACCTCTTCGCATGGAACACCGCAGAAATGCCCGGGCTCGACCCCGATGTCGCCTGTCATCAGTTAGCTTTAGACCGAACAATTAAGCCCATAGCACAGCGTAGGCGCAAATAGTCTCCCGAGAAAGCAGATGCTGGTGAGCGAGCTGTAAAAGACCTCTTAGAGGCAAATTTTATTTCTGAAGCCCAGTACACAACCTGGATCTCTAATGTAGTCCTCATTAAGAAAAATAATGGAAAATAGCGTATGTATGTTGATTATACCGATCTTAACATGACTTGTCCCAAAGACGCTTTTCCTCTCCCTAACATAGATAAACTGGTCGACAACTATGCAAGTTTCAATGTCTTTCATGGACGCATATAGTGGATACAACCAAATCCCTATGTCGGACACATACAAGAGACACACGAACTTCATGACCCTGACGAGCAATTACTATTACAATGTAATGCCCTTCGGACTAAAGAACGTCAGGGCCACATACCAACGCATGATGAACAAAGTCTTCCAAGGAGAGATCAGGGAGATGTTCGAAGTATACATGGACGACATGATCGTGAAATCGCACAAAGATGTCGATCACACGTGACACCTCCGCAAGGTTTTCGAGCAGGCGAGACAATGCAAAATGAGGTTTAACCCTGAAAAGTGCACATTCGGTGTCCGAACAAGGAAGTTCCTCGACTTCTATCTCACCGAGCGCGGGATTGAGGCCAACCCCGACAAATGTCGGGAACTTTCGGAGTTCCCAATCCCAAAGTCGAAAAAATCCATTCAGTCCCTCAACGGCGTGCTCGCCTCCCTGTCCCGCTTCGTCGCTAAATCCGCCCAACACACATTACCTTTCTTCAAGCTGCTACGGAAAGAGGCCACCTTCGAGTGGACCGAAGAGTGTGAGAAGGCATTGCTCCACCTAAAGAAAGCAATCTCCGAGCCCCCGGTCCTGTCCCGATCACTAGAAAAGGAGACCTTGTATCTATACCTGTCCGTAGCGACCGAGGCCGTTAGCGCTGTTCTCATTCGAGAAACCATTGAGGGGCAAAAGCCTATCTACTTCACGAGCAAAGCTCTCTAAGGTCCCGAGCTCAGATACCAACAGATCGAGAAATTCGCCTTAGCCCTTATAAACGTCACGAGGAGACTACGACACTACTTCCTTGCCCATACGATTAAAGTGAGAACCGACCAACCAATAAAACAACTCCTCGGCCGACCAGACATGGCCGATCGAATGCTGAAGTGGTCGCTGGAACTCTCTGAATTCGACATCCAATATGAAAGCAGGAAAACTTTGAAAGCTCAGGTCCTGGCCGACTTTGTCGTAGAAATGACACAGAGCCCGATCCCAGCTAACGGCGCCCACAAGTGGAGGATCTTCGTCGACGGTGCCTCCAGCCCGGAGGGAAGCGACGCAGGAATCATCCTCGAAAACGAGGAAGGTATTCCGATTGAGGTCTCGTTGGAATTAGCCTTCCTAACCTCCAATAACCAAGCCAAGTACGAAGCTTTCCTCGTAGGACTAAGATTAGCCGAGGACTTAGGGGCGAAGGAAGTAAAAATATCAACAGACTCCCAACTTGTGGCATCACAAGTACGAGGAGAGTATCATGCCAAGAACGACAACCTCATAAAATACTTAGCCTTAGTAAGAGAGAAACTCGAAAAATTCGATACATGGGAGGTCCAACACGTCCCCCGCGAGCACAAAACGCGAGCTGACATCCTATCCAAACTCGCGAGCATGAGGAAGAAGGGCGGAAACAAGTCAGTGATCCAAGAAATCCTTCTCCGTCCGAGTATCGAACGGTCACGTCCCCCGCTCGAAGTAAATGCAATTGGCGACGCTCACTGCTGGATAACGCCCATCTACAACTACCTCACGAAGGACGAACTCCCTACAGACCCCAAAGAGGCGGACACAACCAAGAGAAGGGCATGCTCATACGTTCTCCTCGACGGGAAACTCTACCAAAGGGGGTTCTCCATTCCGCTACTTAGATGCGTCGAGGAGGAAAACGTCCCTGACATACTAGGAGAAATACATCGGGGGATCAATGCCAAACATCCCGGCGGACGGTCTTTAGCACGCAAAGCCCTGCGAGCAGGCTATTACTGGCCGACAATGCAACACGACTCTAAAGAACACATACAAAATGTGACAAATTCCAAAAGCATGCCGACCTGCATCTCGCACCCCCTAACAAACTAAAGACATTATCCTCCTTGTGGCCTTTTGCCTGGTGGGGGATAGAAATCCTTGCCCCTTTTGTGATCGGCTCCTACCAAAACAAATACCTCATCGTAGGGGTGGACTACTTTACCAAATGGATCGAAGCAGAAGCCCTGGCCAAAATAACGACACAAAACATTCTCTGGTTCTTCAAAAGAAACATCCACGCACGCTTTGGCATACTTCAAGTCCTCATCACCGACAACGGAACACAGTTCACGGACGGAGGATTCCAAGACTTCGTCGCCGACTTAGGCACAAAACAACACTTCACGTTCGCCGAGCACCCTCAAACTAACGGCCAAGCCGAGGTGGCCAACAGGGTGATCCTACGCGGACTGAAACGTCGACTCGGCGTCCTTTGGGCATATCGCACAATACCACATTCTACGACTGGGGAGACCCCGTTCAGGTTAACATACGGCACTGAGGAGGTCACCCCGATAGAGATTCGAGAGCCAACAAGGCGCACAAAAGTACCCCTTGATGAGGAGCTGAACGATGAAGCACTCCAAGCCGAGTTGAACCTCGTCAACGAAATCCGCTCCGAGGCAGCCCTTAGGGAAATCTCCCTTAAACAAAAAATAACTTTATGCCACGACACAAAAGTCATAAAAAGAGAGTTCCAGGTGGAAAACCTGGTCCTCAGACGAAACCAGAAAATCCCATGGGAAGGCAAGCTGGCCGCTAACTGGGAAGGTCCGTACCGTGGTCGGGATAAAACGGGCAACGAGGCCTACTATATGGAAAACTTACATGGTGAAGAACTCGCTCGACCATGGAACGCAGAAAAACTTAAGCAATACTACAGCTAAAAGATAATCCAGGGAGGCGTGGAAGGTACAACCACGACCTTCACCACTAAACGAAAAGGAGGATAACGCCCATAGGAGGCGAGCACAACCCTCCCCGATGTCGAACATCTCAAACGAGTCCCAACATCGCAGTACCACGTCAGCAGGACACCCAGCTCACGATGGGAAGGCCTTAGCCCCGAGATTAGGATGTCCGGTCGCAAACCTAATCCCGGCCCAGGGTGGAGGTAAAACACGTCACCTCGCCGGTTCCCTAAACCGACGAGTCCAACTAAGTCGAGCGCAAAAAAGTTCAAAGTATATAACAATTCTAAATAGTCAAACACAATGAAATAAGCTACATGGTATTAAAAACGGCCAGAATCGACCACCAAAGTACACGAGAGGGCACACAGGCCATCAATATCCAAAAAAGAAGAAAGGAGGCGCGTATGCCAATACAAAAGAAAGGGGCACGCATTCCAATACATCAAAAGGCACACATGCCAGAAATTCAAAAAGGGTCTCCGCCCGGAGTTTGTCCTCCTCATTATCATCCTCCTCCTCAACCAGATCCTCCTCGGTAACGAAGGGGCAAACAATATCCCCATCGGTCACAAGCCCAGGGTTCAGGACCTTGAGCTGCTCGGTGGCATTGTCAAAACTCTCTTTGAAGATTTCAACCAGATCTTTACAAAGCTCGCAGACCTTGCTGACCAGTTCACCCTGAGTACAGAGGGTCAACTCTTCTTCAGTCTCGTCATCAAGAGGATGAACTGTACCCTCCAGCAGCGCTAGTCGAGCTCGAAGGGTCACATTCTCCTCGACCGCCTTCTTGAGCTCGATTGCCTCCTCCTTCAAGCTTTTGTTTTCCTCCTGCAAAGTATCCCTCTCGAGCTTGGCATTCTCCAACTCTGAGCTCAACCCCTATTGGAGCTTATGCTCCTCCTTGTAGTCAGACAAATCCTTGGAAACTTTGTCTTTCTCAGTCCTAGCAGTCTCAAAAGCTTCCTCCAGCACAGTCGTGGAGACAAAAGTCTCGGACAACACCATAGCAGTCTCCATCACCCGGATGGCGACGACTAAATCCCCGGCCAGATCTGCCCGTCTAGAGGTTGCGTCCTGGTTGAGAAGAGCCTTTGCCTCGGGTGCCGCCACCACAACAGAACCCTCGGATTTGAAGAAGTCCCTTTCCAAATAGTAAGGAGGCAACAAGTAGCTCCCAGGTTCACCCGAACCCATGCCACCCACGGCCGAAGAACGGGCGAGAGACCCGTCCATCCGCTTGCGCTTCAAAAGAGGAGAGGTCGAGGAAGGATGGCTATCCCGTATCGTAATCGGGGAGGTTGGTTGAACGACAACCTGGGGAGAGTCAGTGGTTGTGCTAGGGGTACCAGAACTACCGACCCCCCCGCTCGGAAGCCACCTCCTGGACACGACCAACCACCTTCTTTTTCTTCTTTGGGACCCTGTTCGGTGCCCCCGACTGATTAGCCAATTTCAACACCCGTTCTCTGGACAAAGGCATAGCTCCTGCAAAACAAAAACAACTAAGGATCAGTTAACATATATAAAACATCAGAGGAGAGGAAATGGCCGAAAAAACCTATGCAGTAACTGATGCGTGTTTTTCGCAAGTGTACGAACACGTCAGAGTAATATAAAAGATTGTCGAATCCACAGAGACCAAGTGTCAATCTATCGTACCTGTTGTTATGGTGTGTATCTAAGGCAACTAAATATAGGGGTTTTAAGAAGGGTGCAATGGTAAATAAAATGATAATTTTAAATAATAAATAAAAGACAGGCTCGAATGTAATTCACGTAATCAATGATAATCCAGTACTTGTTAATGGAACTACTTATGGGCAATGTTTTCTCCTTTGAAAAGAACTAATTTAACAGGAACTGTCGCTTTCGCGTATTCAGAACCGAGTTGTACTCTCTAATCAACCCCTCCTATTGTCATGGATAAAAAGGTGCGTACTGCGTTAGAGTAGTAAACCTATTTTTAAGAAATGTAGTATCTTAACTAAGTTGAAAAGTATTTTAACCTGGACTTCTTAGCAAAAAGAGGTTCTTACGAATCAGACTCTAAACTTCCTAACGCGTCCGAAAATCGTTTTAAAATCTCTTTTCTTTTTAATCTAAAAACTCCTAATGAACTAGACAAAGCGCTTTTGGCTGTTTTTGAAATAGTTAAAAACAATTAGATTGAAAGATAAAATAGCCCTTAGGTGTTTCCACGAACAATTATACGGATTACTGGTTTAATTACGATCCTTACATCCTAACCTTTATGGAATTAGTTAGACATGATAAAGTAAATGTTCTTTTTATAATTTTTCATAAAAGTAATTTAATGCGAGTGCGGAAAATAAAGGAATTTAGTGCGAGTGCGGAAAATAAATGAATTTAGTGCGAGTGCGGATAATAAAGGAATTTAGTGCGAGTGCGGATAATAAACGAAAGTAAAGCGAGTGCGGGAAATAAATAAAATAAAGTGCGAGTGCGGATAATAAAGAAAGTAAAGCAGTGCGAGAAATAAATGAAAGTAAAGCAATGCAGAAAAGTAAAATACGAACTGGAATTAAAATGGCGGCAGGATTAACTTCCTCCAGAGTGCTCCAAAACTCGATCACACAGACAGATTACAGACTCGATTGTTGCACCCCAAAATTTGCCCTCACAATACAAGACTTTGTGTGCTAAGAAGGTTCACAAGGTTCACAAGCTTCACAATGCTTTCAAGACCTTTCATGAGGTTCATGAAGTCTACAAGTCACTTCATGAAGGTTCACAAGGTTCACAAGATTCACAATGCTTTCAAGACCTTTTATGAGGTTCATGAAGTCTACAAGTCACTTTATGAGGTTCACAAGGTTCACAAGATTCACAATGACCTCCCATGAGGTTCACAAGGTTCACAAGACATCTTATGATGGTTCACAAGGTTCACAAAGTTCACAATGGGTCAGAAGAGTTGACAATTCCCTCAAACAATGCACCTCCTAAGCAGTGCATCTAAAACTAGGGTTTTGACTTTAATCAGGCTAAATGAACTTCCAAGACTTCAAGTGAGCTTCATAACATCTTATATGTGTGTAAGAACCCCCATGACAAGTTTCAAGACTTTTCTCAAAAGTTTGCTCAGTCAGATGATCAGATAAGTCAAAATCAGTCAAAGCAGTTAAAAAGTCAAACTGAGGTCAACTGTGGTCAAACCAAAGTCAAACTTCATGATTTTTTTGCCAACATCAAGTATATGAAGTAAAATTCATCATTTGATCAAGGGTTGATCATTATTAATCAAGGAGATTTCAGATCATCAAGAATCAGGAGTTTCTAAATTAGGGTTTCCTCAGTAAAAGTCAACTGAACTTTGACCAGCCATAACTTTCACATGCTTCATCACCAAGTCTCCATCCAAAGCTCATTTTGAAGGAAATTGAATTCTCTACAACTTTGTGTCTCACAAGCCAAGCCCAAAAATGCTTCATTTGGAAGGTATGAGCTAAGACATTATAGGTCCTTTTGAAAGTCAACAAAAAGTCAACAACTTCAAAAGGGCATAACTTGAGATTGGTAAATGATATGGACATGAAACCAGTGGGGTTGGTTAGAGGACTCTTCAAGCTTTCCAAAATGTCCAAGAACACCCTCATAGCATTAAAATTGAAGGATATGTGCCCTTGCAAAGTTGGGAAATTTTGGGTTGGTTCATGAAGAAAAAGGAGGTCTAAAACCAATTTTTTCCAAATGGGCTTGCCAAATAATGACCCAAACCACTTCAAAACATCTTGCACGAAATTAAATTAATTTATTCATAATTTTATTTATTTTGTTTTTATTTATTATGATTTTTATATTAAAAAGTCATTTTAAATTCAAATAAAATATAAAATAATGAAAATTAATTTTAATTTTGCTTCTAGAAAGTGTTAAATCACATTTAAGCTTGATTGATACAAGAGTAATGAGGATCATACCAAAATAGCAAGAGTTTATGCAAGATATTTGATTTTTAAAAGGCCATCTTTTTGAATCTTTTCATATCAAATTTTCCACACAATGACTTGATTTTTTGACCTAAATTCATTCTCCTATAAGTACTTAACACATTACAATCACAAGCCACGAATTTTGACAGCCTCAAGAGTAAGTTTGCAAACCAAAAAATCCATACAAAACTCAAATTCGGTTTCCATTATTCAGGACCTTTGAAGGTAATCTAAAGACATAGCAATGTTCCTTGGACCTTCTTGAAGCAAAACCAATCATCCATTGCATCAAAACCATGCCATATCATGCTAGCCGAATCAATTTTGTTCTTCAATATTGTGTTTTTCGATTTCATATATCTAACCAATATCAATTGATTTTGTTGTGTGATTTGTGTTAGTTAGGACCTAGGGATACTTTCTGGATCATTTGATTGAAGATTTAGGGCCAAAAGCTTAAGACGCCATTGTTAGGGTTAGAGCTTCAAAATTGGGGATTCATGGAATACCTAATATAAATGGATAATGAACTCATATTTGGACTGTAATCTTTGCATAGATCATGTTTGCAGGTTCAATTTGATGAAATTTTACTCGTATGATGATGTATATGATTCGCAGGTTTAAAGTGCATGAAAATTCGTAGGAATTTTCCCAGGAAAATTCGCAGGAAATCCTACGAATTTGAGGTTGAAGATGAAGATGTTTTGGCGCGTTTCCAGAATTTGAATATTACATATAATATTTTATGAGTTAGTTGTGATTTTATTTCACAACAGGTTGCTTGACCCAGTGGAAAGATCAGCACGCGTATTATGAGAAGGCAGGGGTTCGAATCCTGGCTTCCATCCTTTTTTGCCTATTTTTCCAGCCATTTGGCCAACATAATATATTATCAATTGTTGTTGGTTAGTTGACAGATGCGCTCACCCAGCAGGATTGGTCATGTACTTGTGTGTTTGTTTGAGAGGTCCTGGGGTCGATTCTCCCCCAGGCCTTTTTGCTTCTTGTTATTTTTCTTGATTTTTCATGACAAAGAACAAAACCAATTCTACCCCCTTTCTTACTGCTTGCGCGCGTGGTGGCTTGGTGGTGGGTTTTGCTGCTGGTAAACATGGTGACCTGGGTTCAAACCCCAGCCAGGTGAGTTCCAACCTTTTTTTTTATTTTTATTTGTTTTGATTAATTAGAAATAATTGTATATATATATTATATATCTAAAGAATTCCAAAATAAAACATATGTATATACTATATTTTCCTAAGTTCTAAAATTATTTTTCTTAATTCAAAAATTAGTTTTTTTTATTTATTTTATGTATTTAGATTATAATATATATATTAAATTAATTTTGTAAATAAAACAAACCCTAATTTTGTAAACCCTAATTTATTTTCTAAACAATTAAAAAAAAAACTAATTTTATCTTATGATTTAAATTTCTAATTTTTGTAAATATGATTATTATGCACATATTTTATTTAATATAAGTAATTTTTTTTGTAAATATAATTATAATCTATTTTTTTTTATATATAATATGTAATTATTTCTATAATTTTTTCATCATCTAAATTTTATATAAATAATTTTTAAAATATATATGTTTAAAAATAATTAAATCTATGCTAATTTAATATTGTAATTATAATTTTTTATATGTTTATAATTAATTTAACTTTTATAAGTTGCATATAATTTTAAATTTTATAATTAAATTGTTCATATTTCCTTATTAATTTCTAATTCTTGTTTATTATCATATTTTGCTTATTATTATTATTACTAATCATGTTTATTACTAATCCATTTATTTTTTTAATTATGCTTATTATTATTATTTCACTAATCCTTATTTATTTTTAATTATTATTACTAACCCCTATTATAATTATTATTGCTTATTTATTTATTTTGCTTATTATTTATATTTTGCTCATTTATTTATTTTTGCTATTATTTAAATTGCTTTATTATTATGTAAATGCTCCTTGGTGTAATTTTTTGTAAATATTTAAATTATTTAATTTTTATGCCATGGTTAGTAAAATAGGGAGTGTAAACATGTATTATATTTAAAAATTGAATTTAGGTCATTTAAATTATAAGATAAATACAAAATTAAACACTCACGTACGTAAGTCGATCTTTGATCGCCATCTCACTTTCTAGGGTTGCCTCTCAATGTTGCCTATTCAAAAAGGTCAAGTAGGGTGTATAAAGCAAAGTTCCTTAAAAGAAAAGTCATCTAGTCCCTTCATAATCAAAGATCAAGTCCCTTAATGGTTGCCTTTCAATATGATCTTGTCCCATTCGAATAATGATGATAGTCCCTCCAAAAAATGCTTAATACACCCTACAGTTGCCTTCATTAAACAGATGTCCCTCATATGTCCCTCACATCCAAGGTAATGACTACCTATTCCTTAATAATAGGGATAGTCTTATCATTTAAAGGATAAAGAACAGAAAGACTTAAACTTTAGGGTAGGTTCCTCATAGTTACTTGCTCACCATTTAAAAACTTTTCAAACACTTCACAATTTCAAACAATTTTCAAACACAAGTTTTTTACGCATCCGTACATGGATCATTATCAAACTCTTATGAAAAATTTTATCCACACACTTCACATTTTCAAAAACAATTCAAAGTGAGCTAAGTAACTAAGAGCCCATGGATAACCATGGATGTAAAGGGTGCTAACACCTTCCCTTTACATAACCTACCCCCCGGACCCAAAAATCTTTTAAAAGGTCTTTCCTGTTCTTTTATGCCTTTCCTTTGGATAAAATAAAAGTAGGTGGCGACTCTTGCTATCCGCAACATAACTAAAAGTCAGTTCTCCCACCGTGTTACAGAACTGGCGACTCTGCTGGGGATTCAATAAAAGAGGGGTACCCTTAGGAATTAGATCACTTTAAATTGTTTGCCTTGTTTGCTTTATACTTATCTGTTGGGTGCTCTTATGTGTGAAAGGTCCTAACCCGGATCTAGTGTACCTTAGGTAAATGGCAATAGACCAAGGAAACTGTACGACGTATATCGATATGGTTGATCTGGTGGCCATAGTTAGTGTGACTTCTTGGTTGGTGCTTATGTTCCTTAAGTCAAGTTGAGGATAATATGAGGCTGCCATATGTTGTCAATGCACTAACTAACTTTTAGAACCCTAGTTATCCCATCTTGGCCTTTAGAAAAGTAGTGAGGTAACCGGCTTTGGTGCAGACTGAAGTTGGTTGACACTCGATACTACGCTCATTTAGATCTTAAACTTGGAGGGTTTTGGTTGGCAAGTAAGTTGCCTTCTGAACAACCACCCTTCTGAAGGATCAATGATATTGAGATCCCTTAGAACCTGGTTACTTTTGTAGGACAGGATGAACCAACTAACTTCAAGGGAGGGTACTTACCATTGAACCTCATGCAAGCCTTTAAACCTAGGGCTATGGTGTGACTTGTTTGTGTGTGCCATATGTTTGTGATTGAACATAACATCATGACATCATCATGCATCATAAGCATAGCATTTTCACTAACCATTTCAAGGACCAAAGGATTTATCTTTGTTCTTTGTTGCAGGTCATGGCTTCTGCTCGTAGAAACACCATCAGGATCAACTTTGTGGGCATACCTACTAAGCTTAAAAAGTTGGTTTCTCAAGTGTCTGATCATTCCCAGTTCATCAAGAGACATGGTCACCTATTGGATCTAGTCACTTCAGGGTTTAATGAAGACATGATGAGTGTTCTGTTTCAGTTCTTTGACCCTAAGCACCATTGCTTTACATTCCCTGACTATCAGCTGGTTCCTACCATGGAAGAGTTCTCTAAACTCCTGGGTATACCTGTTCTTGATCAAAGACCCTTCACAGGCTTGGAGAAGGAGCTTAAACCAGAGGTTATTGCTGCAGCTCTACATCTGAAGAAGTCTGACATTGTTCTAGAAACGAGAAGTGGAGTCAAGGGTGTTCTAGCCAAGGTGTTGATAGAAAAAGCTCAGTTGTTCTTGAAGGCCATGAGCTATGATGCTTTTGAGGAGATCTTAGCCTTGCTGATATATGGCTTAGTATTGTTCCCCAATCCAGATCAGTTCATAGACGTTCATGCCATCAATATATTCCTGAGTCACAATCCAGTACCAACATTACTTGGAGACATCCTACATTCTCTTCACACCCGTACTACAAGGGCAAGAGGAACTCTGATGTGTTGCATACCTCTTCTTTCTAGGTGGTTTATTTCTCACCTTCCTCGCTCAGTAATGAAGAATGAGCAAGGGTTCAGATGGTCCAAGAGGATCATGTCACTTTCTCACTCAGATATCCATTGGTGCTCCAGATCTATGGAGAATGTCACCATCATTGACCGTTGTGGGGAGTTTCCTAATGTGCCACTTCTAGGCATAAGAGGAGGCATCACCTACAACCCCTCTCTAGCTTTACGACAGTTTGGTTACGCTCGGAGTGATGGTCCACATGACATGTTGATTCAGGGCATTGTGTTTGATTACGACAACGATCTTCAAGGGTACCGTCAGAGATTCATACGAGCATGGGGAAAAGTAAATAGGGTTGACAGCAAGACACTGGAGCCTAAGTACACTATTCCTATGGAGGCTTATCTCAGATGGGTACGATCTCGTGCTCAGACTCTCATGATGCCATATCCTGCCGTCCTACCAGTTACCATGGAACCTGTTGCTGAAGGAGACACAGCTTATACCATCCTTCACCCAGACATGCCTACTGATATGGAAGACTTGCAGAGATCATGGATCCAACTGAAGGAGCAAAGGGATACTTTCGAGGCTCATTACAAAGCAAGCCAAGAAAGAGTCCTAGAACTAACAAAGCAACTTCATGAAGAACGGAACCTCAACTCATACCTCAACACAAAGAGGAAACGTCCATGGGAGACTTAAAACCCCATCTTTTGTATTTATTTCATTTCATTTCTGTATGCCCAATAGGCAAAACAAATTTATTACTAATAAAAAGTTTATCTTCTTGTTTGTCTAAGCAAATTTAAATCCTGCGGTCCTTGAAAACATTGCATATGCATTCACATATCATTTCATTACATCACAGGTTTATAATTGTGCACAGGTTTCTCATCTTCTCGCTGTTTATTTCAGCAATGGCTCTTGAACAAACAGTTAAGGATCTCCAGGCACAAAATGCACAGTTCCAAGAGCTGATCCTGAACCTGACCAAGGGGCAGGATGAATTGAAGACACTGCTGGCTAAGAAGAAGAGTCCCGAGGACAACAAGGATGGTCAGTTGGAACAATTGCAAGCTGAGATAACAGAAATGAGGATCCAGATGAATGGCCAGGTGGCCCTTATCCAAAGTTTAGCTCAGGGGCAAGAAGAGCTGAGAACCTTTGTCCACAAACTTCAAAGTGATAGAGTCAGGGATCTAATTGTCAGTCAACCTCCGTCAAAACAAGTTGATTTGGTTGAAAGGAAGATGAGGATAAAAGAAGGTAAGAAACAGGTTGCCATTGATTGTTCTTCAGTTGAAGAAGAAAGACCTGATAAGGTTAATCCACATCAACCCAAGAAATATAGAAGGCAGTTTATCAAGTTCAGCACTCCAATGTCACAAGTTCTACAATGCTTGTTGGAGATGAAACTAATTTCTTTGAAAAATTCTCCTCAAAATCCTAAAACTTCCTCTCCTCGCTATAATCCCAAGGCAAGGTGTGGGTATCACTCCAACTGTCCTGGACATGATACTAATAGTTGTTGGACATTGAAGAAAAAGATCCAAGACCTGATTGACGAAGGAATCCTAGAGGTTACTCCAGAAGGTCAAGTTGAATTCTACTATCACCCATCAAACACTGAAGCTGCAAAACAAGTTGCCCAAGGTAGCAAGAAAGGAAGCCTACCTGTTCCTGTTGAGATATGGGGCACCTTGGGACATCCAAGTGGCAAATTTGATTTCATGGTGAAGTATACTTCTCCTCAAAGTTCACAGATTGCAATTGAGGACATTCAGCCAACTGGATGGGACAACATTTGAATTTTCATTTGTAATTTCTTTTATTTGTTTGAACACTTACTATTATGTTAAACTTTTGTTTTCATTAATGCATTGCATATGTTTGTCTTGAATTAATCCATTCGTTCCTCTATAAATTGAAGTATGTTTCATATTTCTATCTTGTGATATTTAACTCCTGATAAAGCTATAAGCCTGTAGAGGGAGGATGACGAAAACAATACCATAATCTTATGCAGTATGCTTTTGAACAGACTATGCTGACGATGTACAGGCATTGTTTCAATTCCTAAACAGTGGAGATATAAGGAAGTTAATCCCTAGTCAACCCTTTTGAGCCTATGAAGTAGGAGTTTTTATTCTCGCACAAATTAAAACCCTTATTCATAACCCGGGGCAGGGTAGTTACTCGGTTAACTCAAATATGCCAATTATCTGTGTTGTACATAACTAATGATGGTTCTCTGTAATCATTAAACCTGACAGTCAATATCCAACAGAAGAAAAACCCACTAAGTCAAAACCTATGAAGGAGACTTAGTAAAAAAAATTAAGACATCCCGCTGACTGTAACTTTGAAATAAACAGTTCAGGCAAAAAGAAGGGATAACAAAGTCAAAAGAAAAAAAAGGTCACTATGAATCCTCAACAAAGAAAGATGACTGAATGTTCAAATAAATTTTGGGTTTCTGAACCATCACAAATGTCAGTGTTACAATTCCAAACTCCTTTGAGCCTCAATGCATAAGTTAACTGAGTATAGGACTGAAGAACATCATGAAGATTGGGTTGGGTACAAATAAAATTTGAGCCTTTATCCTTTGTTTCTTAAACCATGAACCAGGCCACGTTATAACCCTTTAAAAGTCCTAACTGAAGCATGGTTAGTTTGAAAGCGCACTGTTACAAAAAGGTATCCTGACTCCTTTAGGGCTTATTATAAAACTTGAGTTAATATCACAGTTTTCACAAAAAAACTGTTTTTCTAAAATAACTTTTTTCGAAAACTTCAAGACAGACATAAGCATTGCATTTTTGGATATATTTGTTTGCATATACCTGAGTGTTGGATAAATGAAGAAACTTACAGGATGAATGTTCAATGAACCAAAGTCCTTCCGATGAACAAAGTTGCTTCCTGGATCAAAGTCCATGTATACAAAGGGGCATAATCATTATCTCCCAATCAAGGGGGCAGACCATGATACTGCCTAACTCATTTGGGGCAATCAGGACAAGATTCAACTATGTTTAAGCAGCCAGAGGCAGATCTCCTCATCTATCTGAAGTGCCAAGGGTAACATTACAGAAGTCATAATGCCAGGGGCATGGTCATTGTTTCCTAATCAAGGGGGCATACCAAGTTACTGTTCAAATCATTCGGGGCAATCAGTTCCAGATCCAACAGTGCTTAATAGCCAGGGGCAGCTCTTCTCATATATTTGAATTACCAAGGGTAACACTGCAAAGTTCATGATGTCAAGGGCATATTATTATAGGGCATTCTGCTTAGTTCTCCTGAGGTAACTACATTCAGATACTTCCCTTTTGGGACAATTCATCCTCAATCAAGGGGCAATGCTTTCTTTTCAAATCTAGTGGCCGGAGCGTATATGGTCCATTACAATTTGAAGATACATTCCTCTCATTGTATTACCTTGATTTGGAGTTCTCAGCAGAAGCCATTGCGGAAGTTAATTGTCTACGCCAGTAGTATCAGATGGTGTCAGTATCATGTCTTCAGATCCAGCTATAAGGATTTCTGGGAAGGTATTCAGGAAAGTTGAAAATTTCAGAAGCTCCAAATCCAATTGGTTATACACTCTCGAAGTTGAAATGATTCTATTTTCAAGTTCAACTTTACTTTTCCCTCTGAATCCAGATTTACTTTTACCCTAAACGGAACGTCCATTGGTTGTGTTTGAATGTATGTATGCTTTTGAATATGATTGATGTTTACAAGAAATGCATGTATGCTTAATATGATTGATGTTTACCAGAAATGCATGAAAATGCAGTAATAGTATTTACTAAGGACGAACGAGGGAAGGATTCCAACTAAGCTTCACCGGTTCATCTCTACAAAACAGCTACAAACCCTCAGTAGGACGAATCCATCTTCATAAAGTCTCATCTCCCCTGGAATTTATATCCATCTCTTTTATCCTCATACGGATATACGGGAATTTACTTTCCAATAAGGGTACGACGAACGAAGACGGGAGGTTATATCTGCCCTACTATCAAACGAAGACGAAGGTTATGTATACCTTACTATCCCCAGCATACGGGAGGTTATCTATACCTTGTTATCCCCAGCACACGGGAGGTTATATATACCTTGCTATCCCCAGCAGACGGAATGTTATGTACAATATATTATCAAACAAGACGGGAACGAGTTCCTCATATTCTTCAACAACGAATCGGGATTTATTTTCCCTGGCCAGCAGTTGTTATACGAAGATATCCAGACGCTTCCGGCAGTGTCATATCATACATACATCATTTACATCATACCATAACATACATATCCATAGATATATAGTACATTACCTAAGTGCATCATATCATACATGCATACATAATATATAAACTAATACTATCATACAGAATGCTACCTTGTTTTCAAGTTAATTATCCAGCAAACATACTTATGATTATCAGGACTGCTTTATCCTCCTGAAAACATATCATCCATCAAGACTGCTTCATCCTCCTGAAAACTTCTAATACATCAGGACTGCTTTATCCTCCTGAAAGCATTATACATCAGGACTGCTTTATCCTCCTGAAAACTTATTATCTCTCAAGACTGCTTCATCCTCTTGAAAACATATTACTACATCAGGACTGCTTCATCCTCCTGACAGCTTATTATTACATCAGGACTGCTTCATCCTCCTGAAAACTTCTATTACATCAGGATTGCTTCATCCTCCTGAAAGCATATTATCAATTTTTCAGGACTACTTTATCTTCCTGAAAGCTTATTACTACCTCAGGACTGCTTTATCCTCCTGGCAGCTATCATCATTACCTCAGGATTGCTCCATCCTCCTGAAAGCATATTATCAACCTCTCAAGACTGCTTCATCCTCTTGAAAACATATCACTACATCAGGACTGCTTCATCCTCCTGAAAGTTTATTATCTCATCAGGACTGCTTTATCCTCCTGAAAGCACATCAATACCTCAGGACTGCTCCATCCTCCTGACAGCTATCATCATTACTTCAGGACTGCTTTATCCTCCTGAAAGCTATCATTATACCTTCATACTTTGGACTGCTTTATCCTCCAAGAAATGTATCTAAGAACTTTTCTCCAAGTGACATCTTTAAGCCCACTCAATCATATTCAACTAGCCATCTGTATCACTTTATGCACTGGTGAGTGCAAATTTTTGGGCTTTTGTGTTCAATCCCCTTCAACCTTCCAGGTCACGACTGGCAAATATACCAATCTAACCCCTCAGGTTTCAGAAAATTGAACAGGGGCAGCTGTTGCACCCCAAAATTTGCCCTCACAATACAAGACTTTGTGTGCTAAGAAGGTTCACAAGGTTCACAAGCTTCACAATGCTTTCAAGACCTTTCATGAGGTTCATGAAGTCTACAAGTCACTTCATGAAGGTTCACAAGATTCACAATGCTTTCAAGACCTTTTATGAGGTTCATGAAGTCTACAAGTCACTTTATGAGGTTCACAAGGTTCACAAGATTCACAATGACCTCCCATGAGGTTCACAAGGTTCACAAGACATCTTATGATGGTTCACAAGGTTCACAAAGTTCACAATGGGTCAGAAGAGTTGACAATTCCCTCAAACAATGCACCTCCTAAGCAGTGCATCTAAAACTAGGGTTTTGACTTTAATCACGCTAAATGAACTTCCAAGACTTCAAGTGAGCTTCATAACATCTTATATGTGTGTAAGAACCCCCATGACAAGTTTCAAGACTTTTCTCAAAAGTTTGCTCAGTCAGATGATCAGATAAGTCAAAATCAGTCAAAGCAGTTAAAAAGTCAAACTGAGGTCAACTGTGGTCAAACCAAAGTCAAACTTCATGATTTTTTGCCAACATCAAGTATATGAAGTAAAATTCATCATTTGATCAAGGGTTGATCATGATTAATCAAGGAGATTTCAGATCACCAAGAATCAGGAGTTTCTAAATTAGGGTTTCCTCAGTAAAAGTCAACTGAACTTTGACCAGCCATAACTTTCACATGCTTCATCACCAAGTCTCCATCCAAAGCTCATTTTGAAGGAAATTGAATTCTCTACAACTTTGTGTCTCACAAGCCAATCCCAAAAATGCTTCATTTGGAAGGTATGAGCTAAGACATTATAGGTCCTTTTGAAAGTCAACAAAAAGTCAACAACTTCAAAAGGGCATAACTTGATATTGGTAAATGATATGGACATGAAACCAGTGGGGTTGGTTAGAGGACTCTTCAAGCTTTCCAAAATGTCCAAGAACACCCTTATAGCATTAAAATTGAAGGATATGTGCCCTTGCAAAGTTGGGAAATTTTGGGTTGGTTCATGAAGAAAAAGGAGGTCTAAAACCAATTTTTTCCAAATGGGCTTGCCAAATAATGACCCAAACCACTTCAAAACATCTTGCACGAAATTAAATTAATTTATTCATAATTTTATTTATTTTGTTTTTATTTATTATGATTTTTATATTAAAAAGTCATTTTAAATTCAAATAAAATATAAAATAATGAAAATTAATTTTAATTTTGCTTCTAGAAAGTGTTAAATCACATTTAAGCTTGATTGATACAAGAGTAATGAGGATCATACCAAAATAGCAAGAGTTTATGCAAGATATTTGATTTTTAAAAGGCCATCTTTTTGAATCTTTTCATATCAAATTTTCCACACAATGACTTGATTTTTTGACCTAAATTCATTCTCCTATAAGTACTTAACACATTACAATCACAAGCCACGAATTTTGACAGCCTCAAGAGTAAGTTTGCAAACCAAAAAATCCATACAAAACTCAAATTCGGTTTCCATTATTCAGGACCTTTGAAGGTAATCTAAAGACATAGCAATGTTCCTTGGACCTTCTTGAAGCAAAACCAATCATCCATTGCATCAAAACCATGCCATATCATGCTAGCCGAATCAATTTTGTTCTTCAATATTGTGTTTTTCGATTTCATATATCTAACCAATATCAATTGATTTTGTTGTGTGATTTGTGTTAGTTAGGACCTAGGGATACTTTCTGGATCATTTGATTGAAGATTTAGGGCCAAAAGCTTAAGACGCCATTGTTAGGGTTAGAGCTTCAAAATTGGGGATTCATGGAATACCTAATATAAATGGATAATGAACTCATATTTGGACTGTAATCTTTGCATAGATCATGTTTGCAGGTTCAATTTGATGAAATTTTACTCGTATGATGATGTATATGATTCGCAGGTTTAAAGTGCATGAAAATTCGTAGGAATTTTCCCAGGAAAATTCGCAGGAAATCCTACGAATTTGAGGTTGAAGATGAAGATGTTTTGGCGCGTTTCCAGAATTTGAATATTACATATAATATTTTATGAATTAGTTATGATTTTATTTCACAACAGGTTGCTTGGCCCAGTGGAAAGATCAGCACGCGTATTATGAGAAGGCAGGGGTTCGAATCCTGGCTTCCATCCTTTTTTGCCTATTTTTCCAGCCATTTAGCCAACATAATATATTATCAATTGTTGTTGGTTAGTTGACAGATGCGCTCACCCAGCAGGATTGGTCATGTACTTGTGTGTTTGTTTGAGAGGTCCTGGGGTCGATTCTCCCCCAGGCCTTTTTGCTTCTTGTTATTTTTCTTGATTTTTCATGACAAAGAACAAAACCAATTCTACCCCCTTTCTTACTGCTTGCGCGCGTGGTGGCTTGGTGGTGGGTTTTGCTGCTGGTAAACATGGTGACCTGGGTTCAAACCCCAGCCAGGTGAGTTCCAACCTTTTTTTTTATTTTTATTTGTTTTGATTAATTAGAAATAATTGTATATATATATATATATTATATCTAAATAATTCCAAAATAAAACATATGTATATACTATATTTTCCTAAGTTCTAAAATTATTTTTCTTAATTCAAAAATTAGTTTTTATTTTATTTTATGTATTTAGATTATAATATATATATTAAATTAATTTTGTAAATAAAACAAACCCTAATTTTGTAAACCCTAATTTATTTTCTAAACAATTAAAAAAAAAACTAATTTTATCTTATGATTTAAATTTCTAATTTTTGTAAATATGATTATTATGCACATATTTTATTTAATATAAGTAATTTTTTTTGTAAATATAATTATAATCTATTTCTTTTTATATATAATATGTAATTATTTCTATAATTTGTTCATCATCTAAATTTTATATAAATAATTTTTAAAATATATATGTTTAAAAATAATTAAATATATGCTAATTTAATATTGTAATTATAATTTTTTATATGTTTATAATTAATTTAACTTTTATAAGTTGCATATAATTTTAAATTTTATAATTAAATTGTTCATATTTCCTTATTAATTTCTAATTCTTGTTTATTATCATATTTTGCTTATTATTATTATTATTACTAATCATGTTTATTACTAATCCATTTATTTTTTTAATTATGCTTATTATTATTATTTCACTAATCCTTATTTATTTTTAATTATTATTACTAACCCCTATTATAATTATTATTGCTTATTTATTTATTTTGCTTATTATTTATATTTTGCTCATTTATTTATTTTTGCTATTATTTAAATTGCTTTATTATTATGTAAATGCTCCTTGGTGTAATTTTTTGTAAATATTTAAATTATTTAATTTTTATGCCATGGTTAGTAAAATAGGGAGTGTAAACATGTATTATATTTAAAAATTGAATTTAGGTCATTTAAATTATAAGATAAATACAAAATTAAACACTCACATACGTAAGTCGATCTTTGATCGCCATCTCACTTTCTAGGGTTGCCTCTCAATGTTGCCTATTCAAAAAGGTCAAGTAGGGTGTATAAAGCAAAGTTCCTTAAAAGAAAAGTCATCTAGTCCCTTCATAATCAAATATCAAGTCCCTTAATGGTTGCCTTTCAATATGATCTTGTCCCATTCGAATAATGATGATAGTCCCTCCAAAAAATGCTTAATACACCCTACAGTTGCCTTCATTAAACAGATGTCCCTCATATGTCCCTCACATCCAAGGTAATGACTACCTATTCCTTAATAATAGGGATAGTCTTATCATTTAAAGGATAAAGAACAGAAAGACTTAAACTTTAGGGTAGGTTCCTCATAGTTACTTGCTCACCATTTAAAAACTTTTCAAACACTTCACAATTTCAAACAATTTTCAAACACAAGTTTTTTACGCATCCGTACATGGATCATTATCAAACTCTTATGAAAATTTTTATCCACACACTTCACATTTTCAAAAACAATTCAAAGTGAGCTAAGTAACTAAGAGCCCATGGATAACCATGGATGTAAAGGGTGCTAACACATTCCCTTTACATAACCTACCCCCCGGACCCAAAAATCTTTTAAAAGGTCTTTCCTGTTCTTTTATGCCTTTCCTTTGGATAAAATAAAAGTCGGTGGCGACTCTTGCTATCCGCAACATAACTAAAAGTCAGTTCTCCCACCGTGTTACATCGATCACTCGATTGCAGAAACACCCCGATGTGGAATGGTAACTGCTTTATAACTGATATATGCCTAAAGAAATCTAAGTTTGGATGATTAAAAACGAAAAACTAAAGTCCTATTTATAGGAAAACTAAATGCGGGAAATGACCAGGATGCCCTTCCACTAAAAAGTGGAGGGAACTGAATTTTTGCCTTGTGGCGCCCGCCATAGTACTAATAGGGAATGGAAGAGTGGGGATCGTGGGTCTTGGCAGTTGTGGAGTGGTCTTGAGACGTGGCCACGTCATGGCTAACCTCATGGCGCCCGCCACGGTGGGTGCCGTAAGTGTAAAACGCTGAATTTCTAGGTTTTCGTCCGTTTCCACTCCTTTTTCGCTCCTTTTCTCGATTCAAGCCCCGATTACAATAAAAACCTGAAAACAAAAGAAAACAAAGTAATAACATAACAAAATAACAATAAAAGCTAAGAATGCATGCGAAATCGGAGTCAGAAATACGGTGAAATTTAGTGTGATCAAATTCTCCCACACTTAAACCTTTGCTTGTCCTCAAGCAAACATTAAAGCTCAAGAAAATATGGTGTCAACACGTGTCTTTGGGCTAAAGGGCTTCTAAGTTCAAGTCAGGATGCAGTGACAGGTACTAACTAAGTGAACCAAGGGTACCATAGTAACACAAACACAAACTTCAATCCTATATTAACCACTCCATATCATCACACAATACCTAGGCCTATCTTCTCATCTTTTTGTGTCCTTTTCATTTAGGCGCAATCGCATTAAGCCCGTTATCCGTACATGCTTCATAGTAGAGTGACCGGTTAGTGATTCTGATCCATATCATAAGGTTTCTGGCACATAAGCATGTGTAAACCTGTTTTTATTTCGCCTAAATGTAGCTGCGGGGGATCGGATCGTAATCCGCCCTACCAAGTTCAGTGCCAGATACCTCTGAACCAACTAACAATAGGTGACTTGCAAATTTTTTTTTTTTTCTTTTTGTGGCAAAAATTTTTTCTTCTCTTTTTTTCGGTTTAAATGACTTTGTGAGGGTCACCTATACCGGAGTTTGCCTTTTTTTCTTTTTTATTAGCACTGGATCATTCACTTATGTTCATCGGCCCCCTACGTAGAGCATGCTTAGGCCGGAGCTGACTGCTAAAATAAACTACTTAGGACAATTTTTTAAATGATAATAAAGGCCATGGTGGTGGGGTTTAGGAGTGATTCCTATATTCAAGAGGTCTATGGTGCTAAAATGGTTCTGATGTTTCAAAAAGTTGACCTAAGTCACCACATCCTAATCTAAACCTGTCTCAAAGCCCAAAAAACATGTGAAACAACATTATTTTCTTTTTAAAATTTTTCTGGTAAGGCTAAGGAAATGAGAAAAAATGAAGATGAACTAAAAATACACTATACTGGTGACTCGTCAGACTCATGCATTATCTAAGAAAAATAAATTACTGAAAAGGGAAATAACTGAAAGGAAATAATTAACTAAAAAGGGAAATGACAGAAAGCAATAAAATCCCCTCCCACACTTAAATCGAACATTGTCTCCAATGTTTCGAAATAAGATAAGGGGGGTAACCTGAAAAAGACTACTGAGGAGGAGCACTGGTGCCCTCGCCGTCCTGCTGTGATGGTCTGGAACGACGAGATCTACTACGATGCTGGTCCCTCCGGTCGAGTCGTGCTGATAAGGCAGCCTGAGCACTCCGGACCTCTCGAAGGTTACCTAAGATGGAACCCTGAGTAGCCTCTACAAGCTGGTAGTGCCGGCTGTTGAACTCTCTCTGACGGTTCTGCTCTAATGAGATATCGTTCAAGGTACGACAAACGTTGCTATAAGCACGATCCGAAACCAATCGCGATAGTTGCATGAAGCTCATGTTGTCCGTCAGTTGTTGTGAAATAGTAGAGAGAAGGTCGTCTCGCCTTTCCTCTCTAGTTGTCATATCACGCCACATCTCCTCGGTGACATAGAATCCAGGAGCAGCACCTGCAACAGTGGTTAGAGGAAGATGGTGCGGTGTGTGACTGTGAAGGACGATGGGGGGACATGTGAGGGATGGGAGACTGCTCTCTCTGATCATACTCTTCATCAGTGTCACGTGCCTCCCTATCAGGAATATTAGGAGGAAGTGGACCCAAAAAAGGTGGAGCATTCAGATTGTAGGTCCAGTTCCTTTCAATACGTATATCAGTACGTCTACTGCATGGTAAAGCAACAGATGGGATAGCTACCCCATGAACCATCAACTCATAACCACCTTCTCTCCTCGTTCGACACAATTTCATGTCTTTCAGAAATTTTAAATTAATTGTGCGAGGAGGTAGTGGTTCAAGTGTAGCTATCTCATCGTTCAGGCCAAGAGCCCGAGCAATAGACGTAACAAGCCCTCCAAAAACAATCGGTCCTGTTTTATTAGTAAGTAAAGCCATGTGTGCAAGCATAAACGGGACCAGATTGATATGGGTTCTAGTGAGGCATCCTTGCAAAAATAGGAGTTCTCTAGCATTTACCTTGTTTGGACTCTCCCGGCCAAAAATAGTACATGCCAAAAGATATCTGAAAACTCTTATGGTCGGGTTGTGAATGGTCGACGCAATTATCCCTTCAAAAGAATTAATTGAAGTACTTGAAAGCCTTTGCCAGAAGGAAAATACCTCGGCCGACCATTCCGCATCCAAAGGTGCCTCACAAATCGCACCTTCCCTATGAGGGATTCCTAACAAGCCTGCTAGCTCGTTGGTACTGAATTCATATTCAATTCCAAACAGTCTAAAAATAACAGTACCGACAGTGCTAGCAGTGTTAGGACTGACAGTGTATATCAAAGAACTCAAAAACTCAATTGTCAGTCTCTCATAGGTAGGTTCCTGATTAACGAAAATATTATGCAAGCCTAAAAAATCTAATAAATTAAAAACACTATGATAAATACCCAAAGCATACAGACAGTTATCGTCGACGTACCTAGTCGAGAGAATTTCTCGACTCTGAAGCCTCTAAATAATTTTCCGTTGCCTATCAACCGGTCTTCCATCACGAAGAAGAAATCCATTGAACTCCATTGTTGATTGCTCCTTAGGTAGTGAAAATGGTAGAAAAATGGTTTATGAGAGAAATGATAAAGTTTTGATTTTTATGGTTTGTGGTGGATGAAAATGAAAATGGATTTTGGATAGGTTTTATGGATGGTGGGTATTTTGGAAATGGGGGAGCTTTAATGGGATTCAAGGAGGTTTTTGAAAGTTGCAAAAATGGGTTTTTGGAGAAGGAAGGTATGAAAATGGTGGAAAATGAAATTCTGCCTCGAAATAGGGGAGAACGCCATGGCGCCCTCCATGGGCTTGTGGCGCCCACCACAAGGCTATTTCCTGGGCCTTGGATTTTTTTAAATCCTCCTTTGGGCCTTCTTTGCACCTCCGGTCTTCGGGGGGGTCTGGATAGCGTTTTCTTCTTCTTTTCAAGGCATGAGGCTTGCATATTTTTTTTGTGAAGACAAAAATGAAAATATTTTTGTCTTATATATTTTTTTTCTTTGCACGACAAAAATAAAATAATTAAAAATCAAAAAGAAAAGAGAAAAATCGACATTAGTGCATAATATGTATATATAAGATGAATTCAAAGTACAAGAAAATATAAATAGATGCAATAATATGAGATATGTCTGGAGATGCGAGAAATAAAATAAAGCGTATAAAAGGAAATTAAATACTAGGGTAGCATCGTCAGTGTAGAATGAATCATGTGGTAGGCTTCTTCTCCTGGCTTGATCCACGAATCTCAACTATCTCCCTCCGAAGCTCTTCAATCTCCTGATATAGAGCATCGGCCTCTGAGGCATGAGTGAGATCAGAAACCTGAATCTGTAATTCCAAGTCCGCCACTTCCTGCTTGAGCAGGGCAGTCTCCTTATGGAGCTCATAAATCTGTGTTTGTAGATCAGGCGGCTGCAGAGACATATTGTTAGACATAACAGTGATTCGGGGAGTAAGAGGTGTAGGAGTGTACTCAGCGGCGGGAGGCGATTTCGGCTCTTCGACAGTCTCTCCATAACCCTCTAGAGCATAACTCCAATTTGCAGGATCATGGACACTGGTCATCAGCGGATCTGGTAATGTAAAGTAGTGTATCGCTTCGCCGTCGATCAGTAATCTAAACATGTTGGGCTCAAAATAAGCCCTCCTCATCAGTCCTCTGTCAAGACAAAAATCAACATCCAGGGTGGTGTAGCAGCAGAAGGTCCTGAGGTGCAATAATTTGCGAGAAAAACCCAATGCAGTAGCTATCTGTGTAACAATCCCACCGACATGTATGATGCCTACGGATGATCTGGCAACACTAGCAAGGCCCTTCAACAGAAAGTTGCCACAAGCAACAGGGCGAGACTGAGTCGCACAAAACAGTAGGAAAATATCCTCTTCACTTAGCAGGGTCTCTGTATCTGGCAAACCTAGGAAAGAATGCGCTAGAATCATCTGGAAGTACCTTAACGCAGGGTTGTGGATTACCTGAGAAAACTGAGTGGAAGGATCTTGGCTTCCTCCACCTGATATTTTAGACCAAAACTTTTCCACTTCTCTGCTCATAAAATACCCCATCGGTGTCTCTAGAATAACATCAGGAGTAGTCTGGAAACCTAGTAAATCACCAAACTCTTTGTGAGAGAAGGAGTAGTCAATCCCGAACAACCTGAAAACAGCGAGTCCATCGGGTCCAGCCCAAGGGTCATGATGAAACGATCTGAGGAACTCAAGAGTCAAGTTCCTATAAGTGTTGTTCCTGTCGTCAAACTGGTCCCACTGGAGTTGATGGCATAAGAATCTGACGCTTGGCTCTATCCCCAAGGCATCCATGCAGTCATGGTCAGGGTACCTGGTAGGAGCCATAGGGCGTCTTATGTGGACATAGTAACGCTCTCTCTGTGCGTCGTCTCTAAAGGCCACGTGCATGTCATCAGGGTTCTGCATTCTGTACAAGGTTAGCAAACAAGTCCTGAAAGCACATAAAACATTCAATCGTTAGTTCTGACATAATAATAAAATAAACAAATTAAAATCAAGTAAAAATAAATAAAAAGTACATAAATAAGAAAACCATGGGTTGCCTCCCATGCAGCGCTTGTTTAACGTCATTAGCTCGACGACCGATTTTTAAACATCATTGGAAGGATATGGTGGATCACTCAGAGTATGGCAGGTGTATGTTGTTGGGATGTCACCTCCTTCGTAGGGCTTCAACCTCTGTCCATTGACGATGAACGGTTTACATGTTTGGTTCTTGATTTCAATAGCACCGGATCTTAGGATCTTAGATACTTCGAAAAGGTCAGTCCATCTCGAACGAAGCTTCCCTGGAAAAAGTCGTAACCTAGAATCGAACAGGAGAACAGGATCGCCTATTTTGAAGTCTCTTCTTATGATTCTTTTGTCATGCCAAGCTTTTGTTCTTTCTTTGTATATGATGGCATTTTCGTAGGCGGATTGTCTGAGCTCTTCTAATTTGTGGATATCAAGGATACGTTTCTCACCAGCAGTCAAGTAATCCAAATTCAAAGTTTTGATGGCCCAATAGGCCTTATGCTCCAATTCAAAGGTAAGTGACATGATTTTCCATAGACCAGTTGATAAGGGGTTGTTCCTATAGGAGTTTTGAAAGCGGTTCTATAGGCCCATAATGCTTCTTGAAGTTTCTGCGACCAATCTTTTCTAGATATAGAGACAGTCTTCTCAAGGATTTGTTTGATCTTCCTATTAGATACTTCCACTTGTCCATTGGTCTGTGGGTGGTATGGTGTTGCTACTCTATGCTTAACTCCATACTTGCTTAAAATTTTATCAAATATTCTCGATATGAAGTGTGATCCTCCATCACTTATGACTAAACGGGGTGTTCCAAACCTGGGAAATATATAGTTTTTGAATAATTTGATGACTACTCTGGTGTCGTTCGTGGGTGCGGCGATAGCTTCAATCCATTTAGACACGTAGTCAACGACTACTAAGATGTACTGATTTCCAAAAGATGGTGGGAACGGTCCCATAAAGTCTATACCCCATACGTCGAAGAGTTCTACTTCTTGGATATTTCTTAACGGCATTTCATTACGTCTTGAAATATTTCCTGTGCGTTGGCATCTGTCACACTTGACGATGAAAGCATGGACATCACGCAACATAGTAGGCCAGAATAGACCAGCTTGAAGAATCTTGGCGTAGGTCTTAGATGTGCTTGCATGTCCACCATAGGGTGCAGAGTGACAATGCTTAATTATATTATTTACCTCTTCTTCTGGAACACAACGGCGGAAAATGCCATATTTACCTCTCTTGAAAAGAAATGGTTCATCCCAATAGAAGTTTCTCACATCACTATAGAACTTCTTCTTCCGGTGGTAGTTTAGATCAGGGGGTATGATGTCAGCGGCTAGGTAATTAACAAAGTCTGCATACCAAGGTACATTACTTATAGCTAAGGATTGGTGAGAATGCTCATGTAGGTCTGGGTTATCATCTTCGATAGTTTCTAGTTGGGCTATCAGTCTATCATAGGCAAAATCGTCATTTATGGGTACTGAATCAGGTTTCAGGTATTCTAGCCTAGATAGGTGATCAGCTACCACATTATCAGTGCCTTTCTTATCACGGATATCCAAATCAAACTCTTGCAATAATAGAATCCATCGAAGTAACCTAGGCTTGGCATCCTTTTTACTTAGTAAGTAACGAATGGCAGCATGGTCGGTATAAACTATAATCTTGGCTCCTACTAGATAAGATCTAAATTTGTCTATGGCAAAAACTACAGCTAGGAGCTCTTTTTCGGTTGTTGCGTAGTTGAGCTATGCAGCGTCTAGGGTTCTACTGGCATAATAAATTACATGTAACTTTTTTGTCTTTTCTCTGACCTAGAACGGCTCCAACAGCATAATCACTAGCGTCACACATTATCTCAAACGGTTCTGACCAATCAGGGGGTTTCATTATAGGTGCTGAAATCAGAGCTTGCTTCAGAAGATTAAATGCTTCAGTACATTTTTCATCGAAGATGAATTCAGCATCTTTCATTAAAAGACCAGTTAAGGGTTTTGTTATTTTGGAGAAATCCTTGATAAAACGTCGGTAAAATCCGGCATGTCCAAGAAAACTTCTTATCTCCCTGATAGTCTTCGGCGGTTTTAGATTCTCTATGACTTCTATTTTTGCTTTATCTACCTCTATACCTTTTTCGGAAACTATATGTGCTAAAACAATCCCTTCGGTGACCATGAAATGACATTTTTCCCAATTTAGCACAAGGTTTACCTCCACACATCTTTCCAGGATTTTCTCAAGGTTGATAAGACAATTTTTAAAATCAGATCCACAAACTGAGAAATCATCCATAAATACTTCCATGATTCCATCTAAATAATCGGCAAAGATAGACATCATGCAGCGTTGGAAAGTGGCAGGAGCATTACAGAGTCCAAAAGGCATTCTTCTATAGGCAAAAGTTCCAACTGGGCATGTAAAGGTAGTTTTTTCTTGATCTTCGGGGTGAATAGGTATTTGGAAGAATCCTGAATATCCATCTAGGTAACAAAAGTAAGAGTGTCTGGCTAGGCCCTCCAACATTTGGTCTATGAATGGTAATGGGAAATGGTCCTTCCTAGTTGCTTTATTTAATTTTCTATAATCTATGCACATACGCCAACCTCCATCGGTTCTTTTTGCTACAGGTTTGCCCTTCTCGTTTTGCACGACTGTGATGCCTCCCTTTTTAGGTACTACATGCACATGACTCACCCATTTACTGTCCGAGATCTGATATATTATACCTGCCTCTAGTAACTTAAGAACTTCAGTCTTAACTACAGTACTCATTATAGGATTTATTCTTCGTTGGTGTTCTCTGGAAGGTTTTGAATCTTCTTCAAGCAAAATCCGATGCATACATACGGATGGGCTTATTCCTTTTAGATCAGAGATCTTATATCCTAAGGCTGAGGGGTACCTACGTAAAACATCTAATAATTGATCGGTTTCTTCTTGGTTTAAGGTAGCACTGACTATAACTGGACGGTTCATATCTTCATCGAGAAATTCATATCTCAGGTTTTTAGGCAGTTCCTTAAGTTTTACGGTCGGTTTCATAGGGCAAGGCATAGGATCTGGGGTAAGAGATAAACATTTGTGAAGGTTATCATCAATGTAGGGTCTTTTATAATTGTCATCTTCCAAAATAAGGGTTGATGGAAATTTTATAGATTCAGTTTCTTCTTCTTGTTCTAATTCCCTAATGCATTCTTCGATGATATCTAAGGCATAACAAGCATCTCCTATCACAGGTGCCATAAGAAATTTTGAAAGTATAAATTCTATCTTCTCGTCACCTACCTCAAAAGTTAGTTTTCCTTTTTTAACATTTATTACGGCTCCAGCAGTCGATAAGAACGGTCTACCTAGGAGGATTGGTATGTCGTCATCTTCTTTAATGTCCATGACAACAAAGTCAGTAGGTATAAACAGCTGACCTATCCTAACAGGGACGTCTTCAAGTATGCCTATAGGGTATTTAACGGATCTATCGGCTAATTGAAGTGACATCTTAGTAGGTTGTAATTCTCCTAAGTTTAATCTCTCACAAACTGCTAAAGGCATTAAGCTCACACTAGCTCCTAAGTCTAGAAAAGCTTTTTCTATGACATGATTCCCCAAAATACAAGGAATGGAAAAATTTCCGGGATCTTTATCTTTCTTTGCTAACCTATTTTCGGAAATAGAATTACATTCCACGGGTTTTGGATCTTCAAGTCTACGTTTATTCGTAAGTATGTCTTTGAGAAACTTAGCGTAAGAAGGTATTTGGGTGATGGCTTTTGTAAAGGGGATTTCTACGTGAAGTTTTTCTATAACCTTAACGAATTTTTGATATTGATTATCGATTTGGGTTTTCTTTAATCTTTGAGGGTATGGTATTGGTGGTTTGTATGGCGGTGGTGGTACATAGGTTTTATTCTTAGGTTCTTCTCCTTTTTCTTGACTTTCCGGGGTTTCAGACTCCTCTGGTTCCTTCTCCTCATTCCTCTCAGAAGTTTCGGGCTCACTTAATCTAGGGTTTGAAGGTTCTTCATAAGCGGTTCCACTTCGTAGAGTAATGGCATTAGCTTGCCCTTTCGGGTTTTGTTGAGGTTGTCCAGGGAACTGTCCCCCAGGTGTAGTATGAGGGGCTTGGTTTAAAGCTACCTGAGAGCTCTGGGTTTCAAGCATCTTATTATGAGTAATAATTTGATCAACCTTGGTTCCTAACTGGGTAATTAGTTCGTTAACATGGACGTTTTGGTTCATGAACTCTTTGTTTTGTTGTGTTTGAGCAGCGATAAAATTTTTTACAACTTCATCAAGGCTCGGACTTGGTGGTACAGGTTGCTTGATTTGTTCTTGGGGCTTGGTAACCTTGTTGTCTCGGAGGTGCGGTATTTTGAATAGGGTTATTATTTTTGTAGGAGAAGTTTGGGTGATTCCTCCATCCAGGGTTATATGTGTTTGAAAATGGGTTCCCTTGGGTATAGTTCACTTGCTCAGTGTTGGTTTCATTCAACAGATTGCATTCGGCGGATTGGTGTCCTTGCGTTCCACATATCTCACAATTGGTGAAACTGCGGCTACAGTATTCGGAGTTGTATACATATGTTCGACTTTAAGGGCCAACGCGTCCATTTTAGCTTGCATCATGTCTATAGAGCTTAGCTCATGTATTCCTCCTTGGGCTTCCTTCTTTTCCACTGTTGCTCGTTCTACCCCCCATGATTGATGGTTTTGGGCCATATCCTCGATAAGGGCACTAGCTTCAGGGTAAGGTTTGTTCATCAGTGCGCCACCAGCGGCAGCGTCGATGGTCATCTTAGTGTTATAATGAAGTCCATTATAGAAGGTTTGGATGATTAGCCAATTCTCTAAGCCATGATGTGGGCATGCTCTTAATAGTTCTTTATATCTCTCCCAGGCTTCGAACAACGACTCTCCTTGGTGTTGGGTAAATCTGGTTATAAGGTTTCGAAGAAGAGCGGTCTTACTTGGGGGAAAATATCTATCAAGGAAAACTTTTCTAAGGTCATCCCAAGTTGTTATTGAATTGGGTGGAAGGGAATCTAACCATGATAGAGCTTTATCTCTGAGGGAAAAGGGAAATAATCTTAAGTGTATCGCCTCAGGAGAAGCTCCATTGGTTTTAAAGGTGTCTGCTAAGTGAAGAAAGTTTTTTAAATGTTGGTTCGGGTTATCAGTAGCGAGACCTGCGAATTGTCTCTGTTGCACTAATTGCAGCAGGGATGGTTTAAGTTCAAAATTATTGGCTGGGATAGCGGGGTTTACTATACTGGAACTAGGTTCCTCGTTTGATGGTTGGGCGAAGTCCTTAAGAGGTCTTCGGTTTTGATCTTCGGCCATAGCTCTCCTATTCCTATGGAAAAACAAACGTGCGCGAGCGTAACGTTCAGGTTCAGCTAGAGGGTCTACTAAACTTCCGGCACTGTGAGTCTTTCGCATTGACCGGTGGGTAACAACCTTAGTCTAAACGGTATAACTACAGGGTAATGAAATTTGACGAAATTGGTCCCCGGCAACGGCGCCAAAAACTTGATGCGTGTTTTTCGCAAGTGTACGAACACGTCAGAGTAATATAAAAGATTGTCGAATCCACAGAGACCAAGTGTCAATCTATCGTACCTGTTGTTATGGTGTGTATCTAAGGCAATTAAATATAGGGGTTTTAAGAAGGGTGCAATGGTAAATAAAATGATAATTTTAAATAATAAATAAAAGACAGGCTCGAATGTAATTCACGTAATCAATGATAATCCAGTACTTGTTAATGGAACTACTTATGGGCAATGTTTTCTCCTTTGAAAAGAACTAATTTAACAGGAACTGTCGCTTTCGCGTATTCAGAACCGAGTTGTACTCTCTAATCAACCCCTCTTATTGTCATGGATAAAAAGGTGCGTACTGCGTTAGAGTAGTAAACCTATTTTTAAGAAATGTAGTATCTTAACTAAGTTGAAAAGTATTTTAACCTGGACTTCTTAGCAAAAAGAGGTTCTTACGAACCAGACTCTAAACTTCCTAACGCGTCCGAAAATCATTTTAAAATCTCTTTTCTTTTTAATCTAAAAACTCCTAATGAACTAGACAAAGCGCTTTTGGCTGTTTTTGAAATAGTTAAAAACAATTAGATTGAAAGATAAAATAGCCCTTAGGTGTTTCCACGAACAATTATACGGATTACTGGTTTAATTACGATCCTTACATCCTAACCTTTATGGAATTAGTTAGACATGATAAAATAAATGTTCTTTTTATAATTTTTCATAAAAGTAATTTAATGCAAGTGCGGAAAATAAAGGAATTTAGTGCGAGTGCGGAAAATAAAGGAATTTAGTGCGAGTGCGGATAATAAAGGAATTTAGTGCGAGTGCGGATAATAAACGAAAGTAAAGCGAGTGCGGGAAATAAATAAAATAAAGTGCGAGTGCGGATAATAAAGAAAGTAAAGCAGTGCGAGAAATAAAAGAAAGTAAAGCAATGCAGAAAAGTAAAATACGAACTGGAATTAAAATGGCGGCATGATTAACTTCCTCCAGAGTGCTCCAAAACTCGATCACACAGACAGATTACAGACTCGATCACTCGATTGCAGAAACACCCCGATGTGGAATGGTAACTGCTTTATAACTGATATATGCCTAAAGAAATCTAAGTTTGGATGATTAAAAATGAAAAACTAAAGTCCTATTTATAGGAAAACTAAATGCGGGAAATGACCAGGATGCCCCTCCACTAAAAAGTGGAGGGAACTGGATTTTTGCCTTGTGGCGCCCGCCACAGGCCTATGGCGCCCGCCATAGTACTAATAGGGAATGGAAGAGTGAGGATCGTGGGTCTTGGCAGTTGTGGAGTGGTCTTGAGACGTGGCCACGTCATGGCTAACCCCATGGCGCCCGCCACGGTGGGTGCCGTAAGTGCAAAACGCTGAATTTCTAGGTTTTCGTCCGTTTCCACTCCTTTTTCGCTCCTTTTCTCGATTCAAGCCCCGATTACAATAAAAAACTGAAAACAAAAGAAAACAAAGTAATAACATAACAAAATAACAATAAAAGCTAAGAATGCATACGAAATCGGAGTCAGAAATACGGTGAAATTTAGTGTGATCAGTAACCAGATAGCTTCGTCGTCTGTATCACATTCGAGCAGGGCATTGGTATTTATCAGGCGAATCTCAGTGATAGGCACCCCGTCGTCATCCACGTAAGGGTTGTCCAGCCGGTCCACGCAGATCGCCAAGTTGAAGCTCTGGACGTAATCCACCAGCTTCTGATAGGACAACCGGTCCTCGGCCCCCAGGCTCTCATGTCAGACCCGGTAGTGGCCAGTCAGCAAATCGAAGTGGTCTGACTTCCATCTCAAAGGGATTTTCGGCACTAGATTCTCCTCGCCATTCGCCTTTCGTCTACGAGTATAGAAACAATCAAGAGCATACCGGGTGAGCGATTTCACCACGTACCACCTTCCCTTAAAGTGACGGGCAGAGTTGACGTACGTCTATAATAACCATGAAGGTTGCTTAAAAGACACCCAGTTGTGGCGCCTTCCTGAGCCCGACCTCTGCAGGTGGAAGATACGGAAGAACAGAGGCAACGTACAGTCGACCCCAAGATACCGGTAGGCCAGTTCAAACGCCCGTATGAAAGCAATAGTGTTGGGATGAAACTGTGAATGCTCCAACCTGAGCCACTTGAAGACCCCAATCTGGAAGTCGTTGGAAGGAAGCCACATCCTTGCATCTCGAAAAGCGAACTCGTACATAGAAAATTGCTTCCCCGCGAAACAAAAGCAAATCTGGTCTTGTTTCCGAGGGGCAAAGCACTGCCAATTAGGTGTGTCCTCGGGGCTGATATCCCCGACTACTGCATATATGGTAGTAGTCTTGTCCACAAAATATGACTCCTCCTCCAAAGGCTCACCAGCGACCCACGACAGGTCGTCACAACCAGATGAAGAAGTGACCACGCCCCCTTCCTCGGAGTTCCCCTCCCCGGGTCGTCGTTGTTCGATAGTACCTAAAAAGCAGAAGGGAAAAGTGAATTCTACATCGCATCAAATTCACCCTTCCACCACAATTCAAGTGAAATGGCGAAGATCTGAACGCCCTAAGTTCCCACTAAACTACCCTAATCAACAAAGGGACGACCCTCAGATACCCTCGAGCACTCACAAAATACCTAAAAGTTTCTAAGAAAGCTAAGAGATTTCTGCCTGATGAATGCATAAGGCGCTCGTGATCTTCATCAACTATGATGATCCTGACCGACTAGTACATGCAGGTATGCATTTCTCGTCCGGCTTATGCAAATTGCGCCCGAGATATTCATCTCTAAAACCTAAAAACTAGCCTAAAAAACAATGATCTACCCACTCTACACGAAAGATTTACGAGTTTTTCTGCCTATCAAGCGAAAAAATAACCAGAAAGAGAGGGTGTGGAAGGTTACCTGACATAGCGGTGACAGGGAGATTACAGTGGTGCGCGGGGAGCGAGCTACGGCGACATCGAAGGTTGCAGGCTGAAGAGAAAATCCAAGCAGAGGTTCCGGTTAAATGTAAGAGCAAAAAAATGAAATGAAGTGGTCCCTCCATCTTAAATACTAGGGAAACGCGTGAGGAGACGCGCTAGGTAATCATTACCTAGTCCCCTAGGTCTGCACTAACACGAAAAACGAAGCGATGCGCCTTTAATTCGTTGGACATGTCAGTATTAGAGAATTCTGAACGACATCGGGCAACTGCAGATCTCCTCGGCTCTACCGATACATCCTCGAGTCAGGACACCGCGCGCCAAATGACTTGAGCTGGATCCTCCTCGACATCCCGAACAACAGGAGCATAACACAGTTTTGACGCGGGTAGATGCCCCGCATGATATAACCACCTCCTCGACACAAAGATATGCCCGACTCTTCTTAACGCATCGCTCCAGCTTGAAGACTTGACTTTGGGGGCTCCTGTTCTGTACTGGGCCTCCAAACTACATTGGACCGTGGCCCAATACGTCGAGCAGATGCCTTTACACTCGGGAAAACATGATATGGGTCGGGCAGACACTACAAGAAATTTGGTAGATTACGACGATTATTTTAGCAGGTTACGACGGTTAAAACTGTCGTAATTTGCAAGTTACGACGGTTATAGCATTGTTGTAGAAACGTGCGTCGCGAGGACGTATTGCATCGGTTGTCAAAATTGTCGCACCAACCGTCATTATCTCTCACGACGAGTAGGGATATGATGTAATCTTTCTATTACAACGGTTACAACTGTCGTAACTTTCCATTTTATTTTTATTTTTTATTACGACGGTTCCAACCGTCGCAAATTTCTATTCCACAGGTACACCTGCAAGTAAATCCGTAGGAAACTTCCTTTTCATATGTAAATCCGCAGGTAATTTATTTTTAAAATTAAAAAAAAAATCTTTACATAGGTAAATTCGCAGGTAAATTATTTTTAAAATTAAAAAAAAAATTGTATAAATATGAACATATTAGGGCAGAAAATAACATATATTCTTCATTCAACTAAACATATATTACATCTATAGAAGTTTACTTGATTTTTTACACATAAACTTGATATTTCCTAGCACTTCCGCTTAACCCCTTCAAACCCAACCACATCCTCCCTATAAATCTGCTCCAAAAACCCATCCGAAGAACCCAAAGTCGAACCAAAATCCAACCTAGAAGAAACCCCATTACCATTAATACCACATTACATGAAGAAGAATAATGTTGTAGGTTTCTCATTTAGACCAAACATTACAATGGTTGTTGCATTGTCAAGTTTAACTCCTGTCACACAAAAGGCACCTGCATCTTTTGTAAATTGAACACTTACTAGCAGTTTAATCAATTAGTTCATAGATCCATTTACACTTAACCAAGATTACATAGAAATATTTGGAGAGTATTTAAACACTACCAGCATTAAGGAGATCAATATCCCTTCTATTTGTACATATTAATCCAATATAATGAGTTTTACTATAGATATCATTCCACTGCAATGAGAGTAGATGATGATGCTCTAAGGAAAGCTGCAACCCTATACACAACTAAATGGAAAAGAAATTTAGTGAAGGTTACATAAAAATAAATCAAAGTTCAGAAGACAATGCTAACATATAAACTTCACTAAAGAAATCTGAAGAAATCTAACTATGGTAAATAAATTCAATTTTACATGGTATGTCTCAACTCAACAATTTTTTATAAGTGTTTCTAACTGTCATATTTATCAACAAATGTGATCAGAGGCTTTCACTTTAAAATACACTTAAAGGATTCAAAAGTATCAGCCAAACACTTAACTGCAAACCCGAAAAATATCAAGAAAATTACAAGTTGAATACAAATAAGTACAAACTAATTCGAAATTGCTCAACAAATGTCCAGTGAGTGAAAGAATTTAATAGATAATTTGCATAAAGTTACTGGAAATATACAGGCAGCTATCAGAACAATATTGTGAAACACAATTAAAACAAGACAATTGTCAAACCTTTCCTTAAAACAATGAATTAATATGAATTAGTATTTTTATCGCAAATTACCTGTTTTTGGATAGCCTTTGCAATTCTCATAAACTCTTCATCATCATAGACTTGTGAAGCAAAGCTTCAAGCTTGTTCTACTTCCATGGCTTGGTGGTAGCCAACAACACATACTAATCTTTCCCGGATGGCTGAATTGTAATGAATTTCTTGTTGGCCAAACCTATCATATAGTCATAAACATAAACTAAGCTTTGTGTACATAAATCAATAGAAATGTAAATACATCACACACAATATGTTCACATTATCAAAATCAAAATCTCACTATTTTCACTGATTCAAAATAAAATTACATTTAACCTATAGCTAATCGGTAAGAGAAGAACTTTTGTACCAATTTCTATCCTACATAATAGATAATAGAATCAAACAAAATAATTAATGATGGTAACATATTGATAAAACAAGGTATTTCATGGGAGCAGAGAAAGCTTATGGTGGGAGACTAGGTTTTGTTGAGTTCATGAAAGAGACATGGATTCATAAAGTAGCTACAAAGTATACAAATAAAAATATAAAATGATGTACTTTCAACTACATTTAGAGTACCTGAATGTGATTGTTGATTAAGATGTTTAGTTAGCTTAATTAACTTGTCATTATTTACAACCAAATGGTATAATCTATTAAAACAAAGTTAAATTAAGAACCTATCATATGCAAGAAGCAAAAAGTTCAATTTAATTTTCTAAGTTGTTTAGATTTTTTATATATGAACCTATCATATGTAGAGATGTTAAATTTTATTCTTAGTTAGAGATGTTGAATTTTATTTTATTGTAGATGTATGTTAAAAACAAATTATTTTACTTAGAACTAATTGTTGCATCAATTCTTACGAAGACATAATAAAGCTACCAAAGGAGGCTATTATATAGTGTGGTAAGACAGCTAGAATATATTATGAAAGGATGACATATCTCAAATGTTTTGAGTCATTTGTACAAGAGATTCTTTCCAGCATATGAATTATAAAAATGTATGTTTACTAGACTATTAGTAATATATGTGTTATAAAGAATAAATAAATGAGTTTTACTTTTAATATATATTGGATGTATTATTTACTATTTTATAATAATATCATAAATTATAACCTACAGACTATCATGATTAAGTTTGGGTGAAATTAAATTTACACTGTAGTATTTACACTATATTATTTATTATTTATTATTTTATCACAAATTAATTTAAATAAAGAAAAAAAAAGGATTTAAGTGTACCGAGTGCATAGACCGCAAGCTGTGATGTTCTGGTGTAACAAAAACAAAAGCATTTCTAAACTGCTCATTGCTTCTTTGGCGACCTCCAAATCAAAAGCCCTCAAGATCCAAAGCTTTGTCAGCGACATAAATGTGACTCTATCAGACTAGACAATTGCAATGCTTCATAGTGAGTAATAAATATACATAGACATGACTCTCAAGTGCCAACACAAACAAGTAACAATAGATCTTTGATAAATTAACTCACACATAAATTTTACGTGTGGATAAAACTCAACAACAGTTTCTTCTAATACTCTGTCAAGATGTTCAGTGTAATCCTCCCTGCATTAAGCTACCTTAAGCATGTTGATAATGGTGCAACTTATACAATAACACTTTACCTGAAGCATTTCCAACAGCCATAAAACCACCACCTGGACTAAAATCAAGACAACGGGGATATTGCAAGTTTGCATTTAACGGTGGCCAGTTAGAGAATACAGTATAGGACAAAATATGTATTAATTTCAAACTATTCTTCCTCATGCCAGAACAGATAACTGAAAATTTAACTACTAAAGAAATTAAGTCAAATGAAATAGTACTAAACTAAGTTTTGAGATAGCAAGTAAGCTCTTAAGTTGTTGCAAAGACATAATAATATCAGCTCCAACCAAGAACCCAATCAAGATTGCTTTAGATTAAAAATCAATAATAAATCCTAACCTGTAATCATGCATTAATCACTAATCATTAATCACTATAGAAAGTAAAAACGGAGATGTAGAAAGTATGAGATAGTGTAAAACCTGAGTAAACTATTAAAACCCTAGGCACAAAAACAGAGGATCATTGGAAGACTCTAAATCTTTGCAAAAATGGTGAAAGACTCTAAATATTTGAGTCTGACTTCGACTGGCGGAGCAAAGAGATAGAGCAGAATAGTTGGAGCAGATGCGGCGTCGTTACTAGAGAACAAGTTCCTGTGACTTTGAGGTTAAACAATTTCTATGCTTTCTTCCTTGAAGGGTTCATCCATCGATTGAGTTTAGTGAGCGATTGAGTTCACTCATCGATTAAGGGTTTCAGCAGCGATTGAAGTGTCGAGCGATTGAGTTTAAGGAATGAGCGATTGCAGAATTTTTCTGTAAAGAGTAATTTTGGGATTTAGGGTTTCTGAAGAGAAACTTTGAACAATTGAACGCTTTTGGTTTTTGGTTTCTAAAGAGAATGCGTTTATTTTATTTATTTATTTTTATAATTAAATTTTTATTCGTTATTATAAAAAAAAAGAGTTTCTGTGAACTTTAATAGATTTTTATAAGTTATAAAATTTAAAATAATATTTTTAATAATTTATAATTAATTTTAAAATAAGTTTACTTTATTTGATATTTATTTAAAACAATGGAAATTTTAAAAAAAAAATTGTTAAATAAAATTTTGAGAAAAATACTCAAATATTTTATCATTTAAATCATATTTAAAAATTTAGAAATATACATATAATAGTGTGTTTATCAAAACAACTATATAAAAAATGTTTATAAATATATTAAACTAAATTGAGTTTTTAGTTGAGGAACAAATTTTCCTTTTCATTTAACGCTCAATCAAAAAGATTATTTTATAAAATAAAAAGTTAAGTAAAAAAATATAATAAGAACGATTTTGTGATAATTGTCGTGACAACCGTTGCAGTTCAGTCCCTAACTGTCGTGACAACCGTCGCAATCCAGGAATAAGGACGGTTTTGTGATAATTGTCGCAAAAAATCTGCGACAGTTGACCCAAACTGTCGTGGCAACCGTCGCAATCCAAGAATAAGGACGGTTTTTTGATAACTGTCGCAACTCAAGTGTCGTAAATCTCCTTTTTTCTTGTAGTGAGAACCCCACTAGTCGAGCATACGCTGACTTGTCGGGCAAGCGACGCGACCCATTACCCTACTTGACACGTCACCCAACTATCCCCATTTTATCTATCTCTTGAAATATAGGGGCAGTTGGACCAAGGACAGAACTACTTGCCTGGTCTACACGCTCCTTACGCGTACCTTGACAGTTCTTCCTTGGGCTTCGCTAATCCAGCCCAAGAAAGGACCTTGGCCCAATGCTGGGGGCTCATTATAAATACCCTTCTTCACTAAAGGGTCAAATATTCTGAAATATTTCTTCTTGCTTACCATTTATGTACCTCTATTGACTTTGGCATCGGAGTGCCTTGCAGGTGCACCCCCTCTCCATTCCATCCATCTTTGCTGTTCGCGTTCAATTACTGGAAGGTCCTCCTGATCAGGTAAGATCAGAAGATATTGAGGTCGAAGTGAAGAACCTCTGGTGATGCAAATCGATAACAGGTCAACCATAAATCTTACAAAGAATCTAGTTTTGCATGGAAGAAGTAAGCACATCAAAGCTAGATTTCACTTCTTAAGGGAGAAGGTAAATCGAGGTAAAGTTGAAATAATGCATTGCTAAAGTGAATCACAATTGACCGAAATTTCCACCAAATGATTAAAGATTGACAAATTCCTGAATTTGAGAAATAAATTAGGAATAATTCAAATCGACTATGATTAGCGTGTGTTCAACAACTTGGATTATATTTGAGTATGTTGTGATATAATCCAAATTGTGTAGCCCAAACCCAAAGTTAATTAGGGTTTAAGGTTTGCTACTTAGCATTCAAGTTAGTTGTATGTAAATTGACATATTTTGTAATTCGATTCGTATAATCATAAATCAATTATATCAATCCTTATTTTCATTCGCTCCCATTCTTTCTCTCCTCACATAAAGTACATAAACTAACAATTTTCATTTTAATATTTTGTAACTCATTTCAAATTTAGATGTATAACTAAATACATTTTATATTATATCAAGTTGAATAATATTTTATAGTCGTACAAACAACTTCATCTCATGGGTCATTTATCAACAAAATATCAATTTTATTTTTAATCAACATTAATTAAATTTATATATTTATTGTTCATTATATATATATATATATATATATATATATATATATATATATATATATATATATATATATATATAAATTAAAAATCAAGTTTATTCTTTTGAATAGTTTTATATATCTCATGTTTTGTTCTTATTCCCAATTCAAAACTTAAATTTTGGATCCATGTGTTATTAATACGGTTCCCATTCCCTATAAATAATCTCTAAAAAGAAATCTAGTAAAAAAATAATAAAAAAAAATTAAATTTTCACTCTCAAAATACTACATAGTACTTTAAATTTAAGTTATTTTAATACTTTATTTATATTTTTTAATATTAATAAAAAAACAAATTTATAAAATTACTCATAATTCCAACTTTTCATATAAAATTAACAAAATAAACTATAATTTATAATAATGAAGTAACTAACTAGAGGAAATCAACATCCTTATCATAATGAATGAAGTATTCAAAATGTTTGACATTTCTATACTTTTCTTGTTGACATTTCTATACCTATGATTATTAGGAGTTGATTTTAACGATTTGACAAGTATTCTCACATGAGTTAATAAAATGAATTATGAATCAAGAATATTTCCTTAAACATTGATTTACATCAATTTAATTATTTTTGCAAAATAAATTATAATATTTATTTTGACAAAATAAAAATTAGTAGTAAAATGAAAATCTATGTACTAATCTTATCAATTGAGTTGTCACATTAACAATATTTTACTTATCATATCATCAAAATTCTACTACCTTAAACATAATTTATTTCAAAAATAAAAATTAATATCGGAAATTTAAAAATAGAGATAAAAAGCCAATTCTAGTTTAATAAAAATCAGAAACAGGAGGCACCGTTTGTCTTTGACTCAGTGAGTATATTACAAACAAGAAAAAGCCCTAGTTTCCATTATCTGCCACCTTTATTTTATTTGTACTTTGCCCCCTAAATTTTACCATTTTACATTTTTCACCACCACCTACTTCAAAAAGACAAAAACCAGCCTCGCCTCGTTCCCTTTCAAGTTTCGTATTCTCCATTCACGCGCCACCGCAGTTTCCACCTTCACACGGAACCATCTCTCTCTATCTTTTCATATTACCTTTTCCTTTTCTACCCCCGGCTCCGATTCCGGGGTGTGGTCCCCATTTTCGGTTTTATTTTTCTTCTTTTGCTTCTACGAGTCGTTGTCGTTATGGGCGATCTTCATGTAAACGGTGTCGTTTTCGGGGAGGATCGCCCTTACTCCTCGTCACCGCCTTCTCCACCGCTTCCTGTTTTGAATCTCGATCCTTCGTTTGTTACGGACGAGGGTTGGTCGGCGGCTGAGGAAACCACGGCTGAGATTCTCCGCCGGATTCAACCTAATCTCGCTGCTGACCGGAGGAGGAGAGAGGTTGTTGATTATGTTCAGAGACTTGTTCGTCTCGGTGCTAACTGCGAGGTGATGTTGCTCGTTCTTCCACTTTTAGGTTAATTTAATTCCTCTGGTTTTTGGTTTCTGTTTGTTGATTTGTTTGATATTCGCTTATTTTCGTTTAAGCTTTTCCACGATGCTAGCTCCTTTTTCTTATTTTTGTTAACTCTTCTGGTTTCTGTTTTTTTGTTTGCTGATTTGTTTGATATTTAGTGTGACATTTGTGGCCAACTTCACCGTTTGGAATGTATGTGTTGCGTGTTGTTTTCAATGGATATATTCATCATGTGTTTTAGCTTGATAACTAAGATTAGGTCAGCTGAAAGAAAATAAGGTGTTTTTAGTAGTGTGATTTGTATGGCCGAGGGAATCACGGTGGAATGGTTGGGGTGATTCAATGAGGGAATTAGCTCTTGAAAGGCGTTTCTCCTCTTATCCATCTTGTTTTTCAAATCTGTATGGCGGACTTGGTATAAAACCCTAAACCATCACTCACAACCATTGAATACTTTAATATTTATTAAGTTATTGATTATTAATACATCTAAGAGTCGTGAGGAGTGTAACATAGTACCTGTTAATTCATAATTTAATTTCCAGAAGAGATGAACTGGTGGCGGAGATGGAAACCAACTATAGATGTTGGTCATGTTTTTACTTTGGTGGGAGCTTGATATGTGAACATGAATGTTGGATGGGAGATGGTAGGAGCCTGATGAAGTGGATGTAGAAAGCTTGATTTTGAAGTAAGTTTTTGAGGATTGGGAAGGTAACAGAAGATTAAGCATTTCTCTTTACATGGCAGAGAGAAAACAGTGATTAAACGGTTGCTCTTTAAGTGGGAGAGAGAAAACAATGATTAAATAGTTTCTCTTTACTGTTTACTCATTATGGACAACGATAAAGTTGCAAAAGCTATTGACAAATGTTCAGAGAAAGCTTGATTTTGAATTGGGAGTTCTTGAGAATTTGGAATGTAAAGGAATATGCAATGTTTCTCTTTAAGTGGGAGAGAGAAAGCAGTGATTAAAAGAGTTGCTCTGTTAGTGTTCATACCTTGTGAAATATTATCGCCGGACAAGTCTTTTTGTTTAGTTAATTTGAAGTGGAATTTGAATGAATTAAACACAGTATTTTCCATCGCCTTTCTATGTTTTTTTTAAGTTCACATTATATTCCGTGAAGATTAAAATGACATTCCATTACTTCATTTTTATTTATGATATTTTATATTTTACACTTTGGAATTTAATAGATTTTAATCAGATAGAAAATTATTGGTAGCAAGCCTAGTTATCAGTATAGCGTAACATATGAATCCAAACACAGAAACTATGTAGGGCCCCATATACCCAACACTTAGTAGGGAATGTAACGCATACCCATGCCACATACTGAAGAATATTGCAAACATGGTAACTATGTTGTGAATAATTGTCCACATTAAAAGGCTCTCTTGTTTTCTAGGGTCGGTGAGATCATTAGCTTGTACTTATATTAATTGCTTTTTAAATATTTTATTGCGAAATCAATAGTCAATGAAATGTCGGACAACTTAGGTTGGGTACTATTGAGATCCCACATTGATTCGATATATGAGCAAATATAGTCTTTATAATCCTTGATCTACCCTCAACTCTTGTGCTAACTTTTGGGGTTGAGTTAGACTAACTTCAAATTCAGAGAGGATTTTAGAGCCTATTATAGATTTTTTACTGGGCAACCTGTATCTTCCATGTTCTAGATGTTTCGTTCTAGACGTGAGGTGGTGCTGTAATTGGGCCACATGTATTTGTCTACCTAGATGCTTATTTGTATGTGTAACAGAGTCTGCTGAGATCACACATGGACTAGATATATGAACAAAATAGCCTTTATAAAGCTTGGACAATCATCACCTCTTAAGCTAACTCTTAGGTTTAGTTACATGTAAGCCCAAATTCTACGAGGCACCATAGCAACTGCTACTCTTGAATCAATGTGTACCCGTTGACAATACAAGTGTTTCCTACTTCTGTTTCAAAATGCATGTTGCTTAAGGATTTTGCACAAGGTTATAGAGACATTAATGGCATTAGTTGAAGAAAATTACAGTATTCGACCAAATGACCCTCTTTTAAAATAGTCAATATATTAACATTCCCTCGATGCTCCCATGCATTCCATTTAATGGGGATATTAAGAGATAAGAATAAAATTTGGAAAAATTAGTTGATGAGTTTTTTTATATTTAAAGAGATCAATAAAATCAAACAAAAGTGTTCAGCAAAAAAACAAATATTTTGGAATGTAGTACAGTTTCCACTTTTGCCATATGTAGGTTTAATGTATTCACAACCTATTGTTATCAATACTAGGAGTGAAAGGTATTGGACTGGTGTGGTTATGCTGGGTGGTGCATCAACATCACTAGTTGGTGCTACTTAGTGGCGTCGGTTGCGTAGACAATGCATATGGAAAGGAAGGGTGAATTGTTCTATGGGTATTGTATAAATATCAATTCTGGTACTAGGTTGTATTAGCTGCTTTTGCATCCTAATACCCTTTGTTTGAAGAACATCACACACCTTCATGGGTGGACCTTATACAAAACCCCCTTGAAAGTGACAATGAAAAGGAAGTAAGGAATTTCGCAAACAAGGTTGTGTGCGTAATCTATTGTAATTATAATGTCTTGTTTACCCCTCTAAGGTAATCATGGTTGTTGATATGCCTTAATAGTCCTATAGCTCTTCAAGGTTACAGCATGAAGAGTGGTAATAGTGGGCTATATCAGGACTTTTAGGTTTATAGACTCTCACAAACTAATTTAGGAATTGGAGACAACTTGAAAAAGCATCACTGAAAGCTGCTGTTTGTTTGCTTGTCTGTGCTCCTGTCTTTTATCTTCGATATCTATTCTGGTTTGAGTCACTGAGTTGTTGGTGTTTTCTGTTTGTAATAACTACTACTAGAGGATATTTGGAATAAATTCATTTTGAATTGTTTTGATCAATAAAAGAAGATCTATCTTTGGTAGTTGTTTTATTCATAATATTTGTTGCATAAAGTTATATTATAGCAATTGACTTTGATTCAGAAAGTTTATTTGCTTGTACCTCACCAAACGGAACAATCATAGCATGTTGTTAGAACTGAATTGCTGGCCCTAGTGCCTTGCGGTGTCCGCCTTTTAGTACTCTGGTTTTTCTGTTGCATATTGTGGCTTCTTGTTTCTATATTAACCCTTTTGAATTGAATGTATATATTTTAGCCATATCAATTGAGACAGGTTTTTATGCCCGCATAAACAATGCCTTATATCTTAATTATTGTATATTTCTTGGAAAGTGCTTGTTCAATTTAGTGCAGCTGATTGATTTGGAAATTTAATGAATTTGACTCTTGGTACTGCTGTTAGGATTATTTTTAAGGTGGTATAATATAACCAATTTTACACTTTCTCTATTTCAGGTCTTTCCATATGGGTCAGTTCCATTAAAAACATATCTTCCGGATGGAGATATTGATCTGACAGCACTTAGTTGTCAAAACATTGAGGATGGCTTGGTATCTGATGTTCATTCTGTTCTTCGGGGAGAGGAAAACAATGAAGCTGCTGAATATGAAGTAAAGGATGTTCGATTCATTGACGCAGAGGTTCTTTCCATCCCCTTCCTTGATACTTTATATGAAACAGAATACAACTTAGTTTGTGAAACATTTGTTGCCCATAAATTAGAAATCACCAGCCATGAGCCTGAAAATGTTGAATCTGCCCTTCAATATTTTACTTTTATTTGGGGGGAAAGGATGAAAGCATTTATTTTTTCACTCTCTTTTGAAACTTTGAGGTGTTTTCAAATATTCAGATAACTGTCTCTTCTATTACCATCTTTTCCTATTTTCTAAAGCAGGCAGTGTTAAAGAGTATTTCATCTGTGGTTTGGGAATGGATCCCCTCTTATATTAAATTTCACATAACTTTGTTATGTGAACTTTTTTGGCCCATCTCATTAAGCTTTGCAAATTTTGATATGAAGGCTATATATCTAATGTTTATCAAAATTGAGACAGACCCAATATTTTCATGAGAGCAGGCATTTCCTTATGCTGTATGCTTATTGAATTACAGAAATATCTTTTCCATCCCCACCTTGTTGCTATGGGTAGGTAGTGAGCTTTATTTTGGTGCTTAGATTCACCTAAAATCTGGAGCAGTTTCCAGAAATTCTTGTTGATTTTAAATCTAACTTCATTTGTGCAGACTTTTCTAAACTGATGTGGTAGGCTGAATCTGAATGCCAGTTTATTGCTGAATTAACTTGACTTTTATATTTCTTATACATGAAAATATTGAAACATTGCATTTACTGAAAATGCTAAATGTGTGTTTTTGGCGGGTTGTTTTAACAGCAGTTTCCCTTTTTGATTTTATTCATTGATTCATATATTGGAGGTTCTTTTCTGCAGGTTAAGCTTGTAAAATGTCTTGTACAGAATATTGTTGTAGACATCTCTTTCAATCAGTTAGGAGGACTCAGTACACTATGTTTTCTTGAGAAGGTATTATTGAAGTGTCCTCTTAAGACCGCTGATTATATTTTGTAATAAACTGTTTCAAATTTACTTTTCTCTATCTTTACTTACACTTTCGAATGATGATCCATCTTTTCAGTATTTTCTTCATTTATATGATTCTTAAGACTTTTGAAAAAAATGTTATGCATTTTTTGTGTTGCATTATACTGTTTCCATTGTATCTGCTGTTAACTGAATTCTGTATTTGTATTTTGTAGGTTGACCGTCTTGTAGCCAAGGATCATATCTTCAAACGTAGTATTATCCTGATAAAAGCTTGGTGCTACTATGAGAGCCGTATTCTTGGTGCTCACCACGGGCTGATCTCTACATATGCTTTGGAAACACTGGTTCTGTATATTTTCCATCGATTTCATGTGACCTTAGATGGTCCTCTCGCAGTAAGTTCTGCATTGAATTTACATGAATAATACTTTGTAAGGAAAAAGAAAGAAAAATCTGAATCACATGATGCTGGTGATGCATCCTTTCAATTAGCATTTTATGCACCCTGCCCTTTTCCAGGTTCTCTACAGATTTTTGGACTACTTCAGCAAATTTGATTGGGACAATTATTGTATAAGTTTGAAGGGACCAGTTGGCAAATCTTTGTCAGATGTAGTAGGTATGCATGATATTTTTGGTATCAACAAGTAGCTTTAACTCGTTTTATTGATTCTCTGCTGTTGTGTGAAGCTGAGGCACAGGAAAATGGAGGGAATACTCTGCTGACTGAAGAATTCATTAGAAGCTGTGTGGAATCATTCTCGGTACCTCCAAGGGGACTCGATCTAAATGTGCGTGCATTTCCCCATAAACATCTTAACATCATTGATCCATTGAAGGAAAATAACAACCTCGGCCGTAGTGTCAATAAAGGTATGAAGTGTTTTTCCTTTTAGTCTGAGACTTGATTTGTGCTTTTAATGTTGTGGCTATGTTGTATTATGTGATAAAAACTGGATCAGATTGGAATGAAAAAATTTATTATTATTATTATTATTATTATTATTGAATGAGCATTAAGAACTCACAGATTCCTAGATATTTCAGAAAGCTAGACTCTCCGAATTATAATTTCACCAATTGCCTAACTCTCTATCTGACCCTAATTCTATTTACAAGCTGTTGAATCAGAGAGAATGAGAGATATATAAGGTAAAACCGCATGTTCGAGCTACACCATAGATGTTTAATTATATAGGCTAAGCAACAACTCCCCTTTGAGCTGGAGTATATAAATCTTATGCACCGAGCTTACAACAACAATCAAGCTTTAGTGACACTAAGTGGAATCGATTACATGGATCAAATTTTGCCATAATATTCTATCCAAGACCATGTTTATATTCAATTCGTTAATCTCAAGATTTTTTTTAATAGTTTCGCTTATAGTTTTTCTAGGTCTTCCTCTATCTTTAGTTGTTTGACTCATTTATATTTGATCTACTCTCCTTGCAACAAAATCTACATGTCTTCTCTCTACATGCCAAAACCACCTAAGTTTATTTTCCATCATCTTTTCTACTATAGATGTTATCCCAACACACTCTTGTCATTTCTAATCTTATCTCGTCTAGTCTTAACACACATCCAACACAACATCCTTATTTCTGCTACACTTACTTTTAAGGATGGAAATAGTCGAGTTAGGCTTTGCTAAGCCTGAGTCTGTCCGGCTAAAAAGTTCAAAGCCTAAGTCTGGCCTATAGTCTGAGTCTGTCCTGCTAAAAAGTTCAAAGCCTAAGTCTGGCCTATAGTCTGAGTCTGTCTTGCTAAAAAGTACAAAGTCTAAGTGTGGCCTATAGTCTATCATAGACTAATTTTCGGCTTGAGCCTGACCTTTTCGAAGACCTAGTTGACCTTTTAGACTGCTTAAAAGCCTATTTATTTCATTTGAGCATTTGTTGATAAGCAATTCGACTAATATTTAAATAGACTAACAAATTAAAATATCAATGAGACACAAGTTTGTTTGCATTGACTTATTAAAGTTTACCTAGTAGCATTAGTTTTGTGATAATATATATATTTTTTGGAATAACATATTAAAGCAACTTATGACAATTGTTCATAAGGTTTTTTCAACTTATTTTCATAAGTTTTTCAAGATAACTAAATTTTACTTTTGCATTTTAATTCTAAGTACAAAATACAATATAAGATTTTTCTTATATTTTGTGGCCTAGTCTTTTTAATTTAATAGGTTTATAAGAAAGGGCTAGGCCTTTTCTATTTAAAAAAATGTCTGACTTGGTCTGAGTTTATGTAGGATAGATCGTAGGTCCCTGTTATTTGGTCTGGTCTATTCCTACCCCTATTTACTTTATTCTCCTGTTGATTCCTAACCGCTAAACATTCTGCCTCGTACAACATCGCTTGTCCAATCAAATTTCCCATTCAGCTTGAATTGTACTTTTGTGTCACATAAAACCCCCGAGTCCATCCATTTCAACCACCTAGCTTGAACTTCAATGGTTTACTTTCCTTTCTATTTCTCCATCATTTTGTATTACTAACCAAATATATTTGAACTACGGGCTTGTGGGATGATATGTTCTCCAACATTCACATCTAGGTTAGAAGCGCTTCAATTTTTGTTGAATTTACAATTTATTTTGTCTAACTTCTGCCTAGGCTGGGCTAAAACCATGCATTTCTAAGGCTTGTTTCCTAGTGTCTCCAATCTATCATTTAAATCCTTCTTTGACTCTCTAAGTAGGATTATATTATATGCAAAAAGCATACTTCTCAGTTCTAGTTTTTTGTCGTGTTCTGTGATTACATCCAAAATTAAAGTAAAAAGGTAAGAGGTTAGGGTTGAACCTTGGGTCAATCTTATTGTAATGGGAAAATCGTCTGTCTTTCCACCCTTGTCCACACACTAGTTGATGCCCCTTCATACATATATCAAATAGCTCGAATATAGTCAGTCAATCCTAACCTCTTTCTTCTCTTGGGTTTTCCACAAAATCTCTCTATGTACTATCATGCGCCTTCTCCAAGTCAGTGAAAATTAAGTGCAAGTTTTGTAGATCCATCCAATATTGCTTCATCACATGTCATAATATATAAATCACTTTCATAATTGACCTCCCATGCATAAAATCAAATGCACCGAGCTTGCTACATATATAACTTATTTTAGGACCTCTCAGGAATTTTGTAAAAACATTTGTTACCTGATTATTAGAATTGACAAAACTTGTGATAATGTTGCTTGATTCGATCTTCTCCCTAACAAAATGACGATCTATCTCAATATGCGTGGTCCTCACAAAAAACTAGATTTGAGGCAATGTGAAATGCAAATAGATTATCATTGATCAGTGTCATTGATTGAAGCTCTTTCTCTTTGAGCAACTTTTTCAACCAAATGAGTTCACTTGTTAATAATGCCATGGCATGTATTCTGTCTCGGTGTTGGATTCTGCAACTTCATTTTGTTTCTTACGCTTTCAAACTATCAAGTTTCTTCCAACAAGTACACTATACTCATAAGTGAATTTCCCTTCATTGAGTAAGCGTGCTCAATCAGCATCTGTGTAACCATGTATTTTAGTATTTTCTCTATCTTCATATATGAGATCTTTTTCAGAAGCATTTTTGATGTCTTTCAAAATCCGAATTACAACATCCATCTCTTCTTGGTAAGGAGAATTTAAGAACTGACTTACCAATGACTGCGAAAAAAATATCTGGACGAGTGACAGTGAGATAGTTCAATTTTTTAACTAATCTACTATACTTCCCCAAATCTAATCTCCCTTGGTGAGGTAGAAGTTTGACATTTAAATCCATAGGAGTATCACTGACTTAGCAATAGACCTGTTTCTTCATGAATATCCATCACATATTTTCTTTGTGAAATTACCAAACCATCCTTGGATTGGGCTAACTCTATTTAAAAAATAGCGTAGTTTGTCTTTAGTCTAAGACTGCTAGAAAAATAAAAATGTTTTTCCCTGCTGATCACCACCAATTTTGACAATATCATATACATAAATAATAAGATAAATGCGCCATTGGATTAAATAATGATACAACATAGAACACGGTTGCACTACTTTGATGAATCTATCAAACCAAGCTCGAGGACTCTGCTGAAGACCATAAAAGGATTTGTGTAGTCAACAAATCTTGGTGGATGATTTCTCTTGAGCAATGAGCAACAAACCCAGGATTTGTGTAGCCAACAGATCTTGGTGGATGATTTCTTTTGAGCAATGAGCAACAAACCCTTGTGGTTGCTCTATATACACTTCTTTTTTCAAGATCACCATGCAAAAGGCATTTTAATGTCAAGTTGATGGAGAGGCCAATGTCGAATGGCCGCAATGGAGAGGAGTCTAAGTATGCCATTTTGGTAACAAATGAAAGTATCACTATAATCCAACCTAAAAACTTGAGTATACCCCACCCTTGGCCACCAAGTGAGTTTTAAATTGATCAATCTCACCATCTGGACCAACTAGTCAACAACAAATTACTAAAGACTTTTCAGAGGGTAGAGGAACCAATTCCCAAGTACTACTACTTTGGAGAGCACATATCTCGTCAATCATTGCTTGCTTCCACTCAGGGTGGGATAATGCTTCACATAGAGATTTATTTATGAATAGAAATAGAAGACTAAGTAGACAAGCAAGTATAATGCAAAGGAGAAAGATGATGATAACAAAGTTATATAATGAGTGGATGAGAGATACACGGTCCGGATCCGGTAAAGGTTGATATGGCTGGATTTTTCTGGAAATTTGATAGGACTGAGTTCCAGAATAGGTGACAACAGTAGAGGAGGGGGTAAATTGGAGTTGAAACACAAAAGACAACAGAGTCCACAAGCAAGTATGATGTATGGTAGCTTCTTAATAGACTCTCGATACTTTATTGAATTGAAACAGATAAAATAAGAGGACACGAGAGGCATATGCAAACACCGTTTTCAGCTACACCACAGAGGGCTATCTACCAGGAATGGCTTCCCAGAATGTATTTTGATCGCTTGCATATTACCTTAAAAAACTGCAATTATAGGCAATAATCATCCTCACAACTCACACCAGCACGGTTTTAATTGTAGTTCTTAACAGGAAAGGCTGGTTGGTGAAGTTTAGTACATTGAAGATATTTTTTGAATTTTTCTTAGAAATTCACAAAAGCAAAGAATCTTAAAATTATCATTCTTCACCTTGATGAACCTACATTGTGTCTTTTGTAGGTGTTTCTATTTCTATCTCTTTTTTTTTTCTATGAACAGTTATTAGTGAAAACATTATGATTTTTTTGTTTGATTTAAACTTATAATGTGTTTAACTATTTGCTAAGCTATACTTAGATCGAGAATATAATAACTAAACCACCATTTATTTATCTGTAAAAATGCCGGAGTGGATCTGTTTCTTTCTCTCCATTCCTTCCCTATATGATTGTACCAACATAAATTAAGTAAAGAATTGTGTCTTCTTGTACTACAACTAGAAACCTCTGTCTACTAGCTTTACTTACACTTCCACTGTAGCAAAGCTGCTATTTTACATAATTTGTTTGTCTTGTATACACTTTTCATGAACCAGAGGACATAAAAGAATTAGTCATATCATAGATGCCTTGCTTTTGTCTATGATCCTTTCACGTCGTCTAATTTTATATTACAATGATGGTATTCATTTACTTCTTTCAGGTAATTTCTTTCGAATACGCAGTGCATTTAAGTATGGTGCCCGTAAGCTTGGCTGGATTCTTACATTACCAGAAGATAGAATAGCAGATGAGCTTAATAGGTTCTTTGCGAACACTTTGGATAGGCATGGAAGCAATCAAGGCAATGAAGACAATTCATTTTTGTGTTTATCTACTGCATTGAAAGATACAATAACTGGAAATCCACATAATTATGAAATTAGAAATGAAAGAGAAAGATATGTAGTAAAAGATGTCCCTTCTTTGCTACGGCCATCATTTGACTCCTCTGGTGATGGAAGTGCAGTTGCAACTTGCAAAATTAGTGAAGATTCTAAAGATGTTGAAACATCCGGAGTCTTGGGTATTATTGCAAACAGTAATGGTTTCTCATATTGTTCAAATGGGAAAGCTGAAAATAGGACTTGTAGCAAAACAGATGTAAATTCTGCTTTTGATGATGAGAAAGAGAAGCATGGTATGGTAAGCAATTCTCCCAGATCACATACTGTTGAAAAGAATATGGCATCTAATGGTTCAGCAGTTTTAAGAGATGCTGCTAATATTCTTGAAAATGATTTCTTTCATACTGATAGATACAATACTAGTGTTTCTGGGGGAACTGAAGCTTCAAAATCATTGTTGGACCTTGCTGGGGATTATGACAGTCACATTGCAAACCTACAATATGGCCAGATGTGCAATGGTTATCCTGTCTCTCCCCTTGTGGTCCCTAGTCCTCCTAGGTCTCCCAAGTTTCAAAATAGGAATCCTTGGGAAACTGTTCGTCAATGTTTACAGATGAACCATGGCGTTCATCCTCAGACAAACACGAATTGTGTTGTGGGACAACTTTACCTCGTAAACCATCCTACTCTACCAGTGACCTCTTTTGTTGCAGAAGAAAAGAGAAAGCCACGAGGAACAGGCGCATACTTCCCTAATATGGTATCTATATAGTTATTAAAATTGAATGTGTGTATATATATGTATAGGCTTTCCAATAATGCAGTCGTCACTTAACTATTAATCTTATACTTTTGCAGAATTCTCGTCCATTTAGGGATAATAGGCCAATGCTGGGTAGGGGAAGGGGTCAAGCCCCAGGTACCCATGGGCATTTACAGAGATACACTCATAACAATGGGTTTGCTCTAGCTTCACATGAGTTGAATTTGTCTGTGGAAGGAAATTTTGAACCTGCTCTTGAAGGATATCCTGCTCTTAGTAATGGTAGAACCAGATCTTCAGAAACCTATTTCTCTCAGTCTCCCACATGGGGAGCACGCAATGCTAATGGTTTCCCTCACCCGTCTGACAAACATGAGTCTGGTTCTGAGAGCCCTCAGCTTCGTGGATCCCCAAGAACTGAAGTGAGCAATCACCCAGACCCAGGCATTTCTACTTCTAGGGTATCTGTGCCTAACACAGGGTTAGTGACAGAGGAGAGCGCTAATTCATTGCCTGTAGCGGATCCCAAAAGGTAAAATAATTTTTCCTTTGATGCTTATTCATTGCTGCTGAGATTCCTTATGATCTTAAATCATTGGCAACTTTGTTTAGAGCTTAAACCACTACGATTATAGTTTGTACTCCTAGTTTTCCTTTGCTTTAAGGGGGTGTCTATGATTTGAGATTCAGGATTGAAGTGCAAGTATATCATTTGAAGAATGAAGATGACTTTCCTCCACTTTCCAACTGAGTGCCAGTGATGGATGGGGATTATGTAATAGCACTAACAATAATGGTCAATACATGGAAAATAATATGACTTGCCTACCTTTCAGCTGGTGCAACCAAAGGATGGCGATTTTGTAAGAATTAAGAAGTAAGATCAATGTGCATTCGTCTCAAAATGAAGATAGCATCCATCAACTCTGGGTTTCTTCTAGAGTGATGAACGATAGAAACGAGAGTTCCAAATAAGTAGAAAAATATTGGTAGTAGCCATAGATGCTAACAAACTAGATTAAATTAGGCCGAGTTCTGTGTTATCCTTATTTCGGTGTTTCTTGCTCATGTTGGTATTTTGTACAAAGTGCATGTATATTCTGGTAACTTTTTCCCTCTCCTACATGCGATTTTATTGTTCAATATTTAGGGATGTATATATCAGGTGATTTCCTGAAGTTGAGTTTATACTTCTGCTCTGTAGCTTTGAAGTGTAAAATAGAAATGTTTTATATATGTTACTGGAATGGATACCCATAAGTCTGTGACATTGAATTTAGTGTTTTCCTTGTAAATTGGGTGTACTCCCATGATTCGATTTATGGGCCTGCTTGATGTGCTCAGAGTTGAAAAAAAGGCTACAGTATTTTATATGCTTTCTCAGTGAGGATTGGCAACTGGAGAAATCAGACAATTGTTTACTTGCTGTGTCATGTATATACTGTCTGATGAACTTAGATAATCATTTCAATCAAATAGAATAATTGATTGGGTCTTGAACTATGATGAACTTATTGAATGTGGCTTAGATGGCATATTGAAATTGTTTTTAATTGCCGTGTCTGAAATACTGATGTTTGAAGTGTGAAGTGAAAAACTGATTCATGTATCATGCTTGAGACTGTTCTTTGTCAAGAAAAATGATTTCTTTTTGTATCTAAATTGAAAATTAGGTAACTCTGTTCCTTTTATGTGATATTTTACCTATTTTTCTTAATGACAGCAGTATCTTTGGTGGAGACCATGTCTATTCAAAATTGCCTTGATGATGCCCACCCGAGAGAAACGTGTATGGTAGTTTTCATCACGTGTAACTTTTTGTTTTGTTAATAGATCCTGGCTTGATTGAACCTAATACAGTGAAAGCAGGATTGAAAATGAAAAGAAAAAAAAAACCATTTAATTATTTGATAGAATAGAAGTTGTATCATCATATGTTACTAATAAAGAATGTGTCATTGTACATAAAAATACAGGGACTTACCAATAGAACTATTTCCCTGATCTGAGTTACAGACAATGATTAGAGTTAGAGTTGTAGACAAAATAATAGGTTTGATTTTCTTTATTGTTGTCCTGTTTCACTATTTTATACTAGTAACTAAAATGTTATTTTTAAGACTCATGTGTTTCTTCAAGAGCACTTGTTTTTGTTACCAGATTAAGAGCACTTGTTGCCTTTTTTATTAAATTAAAAAATGTTTATATTTAAACACTTTAAAGAGTTTTGTTCATTTGAGAGTTATGTTTCTTTACAAGAGTTTTAGGGTTAGTTACGCTTTAGTATCACAATTGTGTGATTTAGTTTCTAATTCTCCATTATGGGAATTCAATCTCAATTGTTAATTCTAGATCATCTGTCAAGTAACTTAGAGTCTTTCATATTGGGAGTTTCTGTGACCAGTATTAGCTTGTGCTGGTACTTACTTAAGTTAGGTTGACAAGTCATGTGGCAAATCTTGTTAATTTAGAGCACATTCTTTGGGATTGTTGCCATTAGAATACCATACCGAGGAATCTTCTTCGGGTCACGTAGGTTCTTGGTGTTAAAAACGATGAACAGAGTAATTTGATTGCAACAATTAGAATACATGGAACTTGGAAGATTTGTTTTGCACAAATGGAAATTGGAAAGTGTAATCAAATCTTCATTTTAAAGTGTCTATAAAAATGTGATTTTGTTGTCAGTGTTTATCAAATGCAACTACGTTGAAAAATATATTTTGATGGATAAGCTTAGGAAACTTAGCTATCTCAAGGACTCGTTTGTTGTTCAAGACAAACGATTATGTATCTATTATATAATTTAATGGTCTGTTGATTCAATACAACGGGACAGCTATTCTATTAGATTGTTTGTTCTTTATTTATTTTGAAAAAAATGACGGTTTAGGATTAAGTTTGTTTGTTCTTTTTTACTTATTTATTTATTTTGAAAAAAAATGGCGGTTTAGGATTAAATATGTAGAATAGAATAAGACAACGATTTTACTTTTTACAATGAGTTTGACTTTTGTCGTGTATATAAAATATAAAATATTGGGAAAAAAAACCTCAAAGGTTTGTTTAGTGGTGGAGGCTTGCATCTAAAGAGTGTTTTTCTCGAGATTTTGAATTCGAATCCTATTAGGTGTTAACAATTGTTGTGTTGGGTTAGTTTATACAGAACTTAACTATGATTTTAAATAAGATTCTTTTAATGGATGGTGAGATTGATCCTCTTGAATTAATCGGTTATAAGATCGGATATCAAGATTTAAAAAAATTAAAAAAAAGACATGTTGACATTTTTTTAAACACTACATCGTAATTGTATATATAAAACATACTAATTTTATTTTTAATAATTTATTTTAATTTTGGTTTCTGTAAATAACTATTTTACTTTAAGTGTAAGAGAAAACGATGTCAAAATAACATAGCTATAAAACATTACAAATTACAAATGATTATATGTTATTCTTGTAGATAAGTTTTACAATTTGTATTACTATAACTAATATGTGGTCTACCATATATGTTATCTTTGTTCTTTAAAACTACTCCTTCGCTTTCACAATTGACCATTTCAAATATATTAAAAAAATATAAAATAAAAGAGAGAAAATAATATTTTTATTAAAGTATCAATTATCAAGTATGGGTAGTGATGAAAGTAATAATAGTTAAAACATACAATTGAAATAAAAAAGAAATTAATATATATTATAAATTGAAATGAGTCATTTATTTTAGAACATTTTATTATTCCAAACTAGTCACTCATATTAAGATGAAAGGAGTAGAAGATAGTGGTCCTCTTTGAAGATAGTGGTCCTCTTTGTGTGAGATAAGAATAATATAGATCAACTAACATGAATTTACAATCTAACCTACACATGTCAAGGCTATATCGGATTAAAAAAAAAGTCTTAAATTTTTTTATAAACCTATTTAATTAGAAATGTTTGGCGATAATCGCATCCCACACTCCATTAACTCTCTAGTGTTCAAAACACAAACTTCTAAAAATTTAACACCATTCTTCTTCGTTTAATTAAATTTATCATGGTCAAAATTCAATAGCGATGTAGGTTCATTTTAATAATCAAGAGGGAAACAATGTAATCCTTCCTTGTCGCATATGACTTTGGGACAATCAATATCATCTCAAATTCAGATAAATTGATCTTTTCAGTTTTTATAATTCAACGAGTAGTGAGTAAGCAGATCCCGACCAACAAAGGCATTTAGAGAAACCCAAATTCCCTGATTAACCTCCTTCGTTTCATAGAATGAAAAGAAAACAACCACAACTCACGTGATCTCCAAGACCATGAAATGGACTCAAAAACCCCATGAAGGCCCAATTGTTTGGATGAAGTTACGAGGGGACAACATTGATTACTTTTAGGATGTTTGTTCGAAGTGTTTGAAAGAGATTCCCACCCCCATAATGGATTATAATATCCATATACATATAGAATTATTCTCACACAACCCATTGAGGGTACCACATGCATGCTTGATTGCCTTCCATGCAAGACTCCAACAAAACATTATGTTCACTCCTATTGGATGATATGAACAAATATGCACACAAAATTTTAACCCTTGCTTCACTATTAAATAAAGAATTAATGTCTACCATTTTGTCATAGAAGACGGTCAAACATGTGTTTGAAATCGTCGTCGTCGATCCCGCCAGGATAAGAAAATACCAAAATAATGAACTAATTTCATTACTATCATAATAAGTATTAGAACTACTAGTGTAACTCTTAACTTTTTTGTTTCAAAGAATCTCCAATTCACTATGCCATTCGCATGCAGAGAACTCTCACAACTAAGGTAGTCAAGATCGAGTGCTGGATCGTAAGATCTTACGTGCTGAATCTGTCTGTTAGTGCTACGATCTTGAAAAAAAACTTTTGTGTCACTTAGTAGTTAAGATCGATTTTTTCATAATAAGATCGTAAAAATATAGTGCCGGGCGTCTGGTGTAAAACCTCATTTCTATCCAACGAAATTTAATAAAATCAGAGTTACAAAAATTTCAAAAAAATACAAATGGAATGTGACATTCACACTTAAAACAGCGTCTTTTATTGCATATAAACGGATACATAACACTTAAAACATCAGGTGACAAATAACAACTACAATTAGTCTTTAAAACAAAACAACTTTATTACTAAGCAGCGGATTCACCATATTCAACTTTAATGACTACACATTTTTATTCAACTTAAAACAACTTTCAAAATACAAGAAATCTTTCGAGTTCAACTAAAGAAAATTCAACATTAGAATAAAAACAACTTTCAAGCAATAAACGTTCAACTTCTCGAGTGTTACATATCAGAGTGACGACACCGACTCGAATTAACGAAGGTAAGCAACTCTATTTTGGATTATCTGCACGTTACCAAAAGAGGGTAACATTCAAACAGAATGAGTGAGATATCGAACTATATAATCAAATATATGATAAATAACATATTAGATCAGATTATAAGATCACCACTTCACAACTACAACTTTAAACCTATTATTTTTTATTCACAACTAAGGTTATTTCTGCTAGAAAAATTAAGGATTTGGTTTTTAGTGACTTTGTATTTCGGTGATATTGTAACTTTTCCTCCATCTTCCTCAAAATCAATCACTCTCACATAACAAATAATATTTTATAATTATACATTCATCTTTGAAATGCACTAAAGTTACAAAATCACCGTGATAGCAAAATCACTTAATCTTCCCCCAAAAAGATACATACATAATACACAAGAATAGATAGGAAATATTGATGAGTTATATCTCTTATCTATTTTATTATTTTGTGATGATTTTTTTTATATTATAAATTTAAAAACGCTCATAAATTAAAAATTATTTTAAATAACTTTTATAAAAATAATTTTTAAAATATAAATTTGATTAATTTTTAATGTTTAATTATGCATATTTATGTTACTGAATATTAAAATTAATTCTTAATTTGTAAAAAACGAATTTAAGATGAATATAAAAAATGAGAAAGCTACAAAAGTTTATGTGGCTAGAAAAGATTACAAATTAAAATTATTGAATCAAATATTAAATTAAAATCACAGTTTTTTTCCTACTATTTTGACTAAAAACTTTAAACTAAAATTCCTAAAAACTAACTTTAAAAATACATCATTATTATCCAAGATAATTGAAGTTGAATGAAGAAAAAAAAAGAGCTAGTATGACCATTACTACTTTTTGTTTGGAAGCTTCTATAAAACCAAACAGCATAATATTGAGGATAAGGTTAGGATAACATATGTGTTTCATGATATAAACATTGATAAGGATGGTTTGATGATGAGTCTTTGTTAATTTTCTGAATGAATGGTTTGAAGAGTTAGGTTTTAGAGGTGAACTTAGAATGTTAGTATGAATAAGAAATTATTAGAAACGTAACATAAAGCACCAGTGGTCTAGTGGTAGAATAGTACCCTGCCACGGTACAGACCCGGGTTCGATTCCCGGCTGGTGCAAGTTTTTGGGTTCTCCATTGAATAAAATCCAAGTGGTTATGATGGGAGTTATTATGTGCCATTCATATAGGCTGAATATGCTTCCAATATTTATAGATCATGTCTTATTTTTTCTTCTTTGAAATAAAATTTTATTTAATCTGAAGTTTTGTAAAATTTTGTTTGATATATAACGAGTAATTTAAAAACTTTGATTTATTTAGTTAATTTAATGTTTTTTAAATTAGATAGTTTTTTTTTCCATCCAAAATATATAATTTTTTTCATTTTTTATGTTAATAATATAAAAATAATATAAAATAATATAATATTTTCATGGTGGAAGTTATGATGACAAAAACGTGTTCTGAGCCGATCAAATGCTCAATGCGAGAGTTCAACTATGCATAGCCTAATTGAAATGATCCAAAAGTCAGCATAAATGAGATTTAATGTACATTCGTCTGATCTCACTTTATACTTCACTCATTTTAGACTTTGTGATTAATTTGGATGTTGGAGTGATAATTATTTAGGTTCACTGTGTGTCAACTTATCGTAGATCAATATCACTGCTTTCTAAGTCCTACTTCATTAATCAACGTTAATTCTGGTTCCATGCAGAACAAAATAAAACTGTTTGAAGAATTTTTTATTTCAAGTTTCGAGAAGCCAATAACCCTTGTGAGATTGTATTGGAAATATTGTGTTGCGCCAAACCACCTAACATGATGTAATTTGAATGAGCAATACATTGCCAAAAATAAACAAGTGAATTGGGTTCTATTATTTGAGATGATGCAATTGGGCATTCCAAATCAACAAATTAGTCACTTTCAATAGAAGCATTCTACTCTTTTTGTCGTGATCTTAGATACCACCTATGTCTCAATATATTTGGTTAAGTAATCCATGCAAACTAATATGAATTTTAGATGCCCTAGCACCAAGGGAAAGAGACCAAGGATACCCACCTACCATTGACAAATGTCTAAGGAGAGGTCAGTTAATGGATGATCTCGATTATGGTATGATGTAGGTTTGAATTCCCTAACATTTATCACACTTGTTGAAGTATTATGCGTTGTCTTTCATCATGGTCGACCTGAAATAACCTACTATAAGTATTTTGTGGGCCAATTTCGTCCATACTATGTGGCTTTAACATACTACTTCATGCATTTCCTTCACTACTAAGGCAATATCATTATTGCCCATGCATCTCAACATTGGGGAGGTCATCTGTAACGCCCTGTTTATTTAATTAAATATCTTCGTATTATTGGTGTTGATTTGCGTTGATTGTCGAAATTGTGTTGTGTTGAGTTGCTATGTTGGTTTTAGTCGAATTAATTTAATTAAGTTGATTTAAGTTGTGTTGTGGTTAGTCGAATTCAATTAAGTTGATTAAGTCGCATAAATAGTGTTGGAATGATACCATTATATTTAGTGAGTTTGTTTATGAATATAATAATGAGTTGTTGTACTTGATTCATGTTTGTTATGTATTTGTTGTATTTTATGTGCCCGTAGTGAGAGGTAGTGACCTTAAGATTGAGTCTTGAGGGTAATAAGGGTGTATGACTAATAATGTAGAGATTAGTGGTGTGTGGAGTAAGGTTAATTAGATTATTTTAATTAATATTTGCTCAACTATAATATAAAATGAATAATTAGCATTATTATAGGAGTGATGGAAATTATATTATTATTAGTATTATATTAATAATTATTAATATTAATATTAATATTATTTTAATAATTAAAATGTCAAATTGAATTGGTAATAGTGAGTGGAGGAAAATAAGAAAAATAAATAGGTGTAGGTGGACCTAGTAGAGAGTTAAATTAAAAGAATTACAGATTAATTGGATTGATTAAGAGAATTAGGTTATCAGTAGAATAAAAAGAAGTGTAGAGAGAACGTGTAAGTTGCAAAGTTGCAGCAAGAGGAATATGGGTTCGACAAAAAATACGTAGAAGCTGCAAGAGCGAGAATCCAATCGGAGAGTAGAGCGACCTTTAATCCAAGGTAAGGTGGGGTTCTGACTCTATAATGGGATAATTGATGAATGACACGTGGGGTTAGTTATATAATTGATCTTGTTTGTGTGTTGATTTGTTGTGGTTGATTTTCTAAATTGGTTGATATTGTTGAATTAGTCGTAGAATCATTAATCAGCGTTGTTTGTGTGTGATTTTGTTATGTTGATGTTGTAATGTGTTGATTTGGGATTGATGTGAAGGAGAAAATCTGGGCAAAATTAGAAAACAGAGAGAATTGAGAAGAGAAACACAGAGAATTCACATTGGGACGACCGTCCCTTGATGGTAACGAACGTCACCTGGCTGAATGTGCTGACCGTCACGCTTCTTGCTGGGACGACCGTCTGGCTTTGTGTCGGCCATCACCCCTTTTGTTTGTGACGAGAGCATTTTCCTTTCTGTTTTTGTTGGCTTGTGCTTGGGTAACACATATACTTTTGGGTTCAATAACTTTAATTAAGAAGAGTATCACATTTGATTTCATAAGTAACAGTAGAACGATATTCATTTAAAAGGAGATATTTAAATAAACAGTAACATGATAAATTAGTAATACTTAAAAGAGAATTATTTAAGTAGCAATAGAAATGATATTTGTTGATAGGAATTATCTAGTAGCAGTGATGTTTGTTGACAAGAATTATTTAGTAGCAATAGTGATAATAGGATGTATCAGATAATATTTTGGTAGCAGTGTCGTGATAAAGTAATATGTATCAGGTAGTATTTTAGTAGAAGTGCAGTAATAAATTAATATGTGGCAAGTGATATTTCAATAGTCAAATTTAATCAATAACAGTATCAGAACAATCATAATAAATTAATGCAAAGTTGGAATATTAGTAGTCCTAGTAGAAGAGTTAGGCGGTTTGGTTGCGGTGTAATTGGGTTGTTCTTTGTGTTGTGTTCCTTGTTGGAAGTTGTGAAGTTGTTGGTATGAATCTTGTCGCATTGCCTTATTAGTGACAAGAATTAAGTTGTAGGTCTATGGCCAATGTTGATTTGTTGTTGTTATTAAGTTGTAGGCATATGGCAAACATTGATTTGTTGTTGTTGTTAGGTTGTGAGAGCATGTGTTGTTGTTAAGTTGTTGTAGCATGACGTTGGTGTTAAGTTGTTGTAGTATATTGTTGTCATGTGGTTATATAACCATGATTTTTGTTATTCTGATATTCATGTTGTTGCGTACATAGCAAATCAAGTTGGAGCTAATGCTCGGTAAGTTGACCTAGATTGACAAAATTAAGTTGAAGGCTTATGCCTTGTTGTTGATGTCTCTATTAATTGGCAAATTATTAAGTTGAGAGTTATGCTCCAATGGCACCACATGCATGTGCATTTGTCTAAGTTTCATTTCGAAGTTACATAATTATGTTGTTTTGTTGTATCTTGCATTGATTGACGTTGTTTGTGAGTTGGAAGTGGTGATTTTATATAATCTAATCTAATATGTTATTTATCATATATTCGATTATATTGTTCGATATCTCACCCCTTCTGTTTGAATATTGTCCTCTGTTGGTAATGTGCAGGTAATCCAGAATAGAGTTGCTTACCTTTGTTAGTTCGAGTCAGTGTCGTAGCTCTGATACGTAACACTCGGGGGGTTGAACGTTTGTCATTTTAATGTTATTTTATTCCTTTGCTGAATTTTTAAGTTGAAATCGAAAGATTACTTGTATTCTGAAAGTTGTTTTAAGTTGAATAAATATGTTGTATCACTATAGTTGAATACTGGAAATCCGCTGCTTAAGTAATAAAGTTGTTTTGTTTTAAAGACTAATTGTAGTTGTTATTTGTCACCCGTTGTCTTAAGTGTTATGTATCCGTTATATGCGATAAATGGCATTGTTTTAAGTTGCGAATGTGACATTCCATTTATTCGTTGGAAATTTTATAACTCTGATTTTATTAAATAAGTTGGGTAGAAATTGGGTGTTACACCATCCCCATCTTGTAAAACTTCATTGACATCATGTTGTACTTTGCTTCCAATCTTTTGATCTTCTTCGCCTTGCCTTCCAATGGGGGTAGTTCATCCTTTATCAAGTATTGCACTATTGATGCCATCCATCTTAAGGAACCAAGGGCAACAATTGTGTTGACTGCTTCATTTTTTATGTCTGGGATAACCAAAATCTCATGTATAATTATCCTTTTGTGGTCATGACTCTTGGTGCTGGAGAGCTTTGACAAGAGATCTGTTTGAGGATTTTCCTCATTGGGAGACCAACTCGAAGTTCCTGAAGTTTTTTTCCAAGTATTGCACTATTTGGATGTATTCGACGATCTGTGCCTCCTTTATTTGATAGTTACTAACGACATAACTGGTGACCAACTAGGAATCACTATGGGCTATAAGATTGGACACACCCATCTTTCTATCCATAATCATTCCTACGATCTATGCTCTATACAATAGAGGATAATATACTTATGATGAGATGCGTTAGACGAATCCTATGAGATCTGATCTATGAAAGTGTGAATGAATTCCCCAGTTGTATGATGAGGTATTCGTAGATTCGTTTCCTTGACCACATTTTTTCTATGAAGACCAGTTTAAGTGCCTATATGCCTAACCATGTGTGCCATTACATTGATTAGATAATGGGAGTGACCAGAACCAATCACCCCCTTAATAGGGATTACAATTGGCCTACAATAATTGTCATGACTTTAGTTACTTCCCCAATACATGGCTTGACATGTTCTCCCACGATCCATGACTAAAATGTATTAAGATGAGTCAGTCGATCCATGGCTGAGACATATTGGGATGTACCAGGCGAGATCATGTGCTCGCCACCTTATCCTTTTATAAAATAACAAGTGTGAGTTGGAAACTTTGAAAACCAAAGTGTGGGAGAGTCCCACATTTATTAGAAAAGTGAAAACTTGAGCATTTATAAGTGAGAAAATCCACACTTATTAGAAAAGTGGTGACTTGAGCATTTATAAGTGAGAAAATCCACACACCTATCACCTTAAGGTTTTGAGTGAGTATGTGGCGTGTCTCTCACAAGGTGTGTTTCTCATAGAGAAAAAGCCTCAAGGAATGAAAAATGTTCCCTCATGTTTGAACCCCCGAATTAAATGTCCCAACAGTGGTATCAAAGTCTAGTTCGAGTGAATGACTGTCTCACTTGTATCGAAATTCCTCCCACATGATATTGTGTAGGAGACATGTCAGTTGAAGAGTGTCAACGACGGTACACGATGAACGAGCTCCCATTTGAGGGGGAACATTGTGGATATAGTCATGTGTTAAGAATAACAAGTGTGAGTTAGAAACTTTGAAAGGACAATGTGTGACCTAGTCCCACATTGATTAAAAAATGGAGACTTGAACATTTATAAGTGAGAGAATCTACTCACATTGATTAGAAAAGTGAAAACTTGAGCATTTATATGTGAGAGAACTCACATACCTATCGTATTAAATTTTTAGATGAATATGTGGTGTGTATCTCACAAGATGTATTATTTATAGAGAAAAAACCTCAAGGAATGAAAAATACCCCCTCATATTTGATCCTCCAAATTAAATGTCCCAACAATCTTACCCTTTCAAGACCAAGATTTTTCCACGTTATTCTCGTGCTAGATGATTGGCGGTTGAACCTCTTTGAAATTAATTGATTAATTGATGTTATTTCAGTTCACAATTCTTCAAGTTTGATTAAGATAATTGGTTCACAATCCCATATGCATACGAGGTTTGGAAGGGTAATATGATTAAGATAAAGCATACCATTTTAACAATATTAGTGAATTAGTTCATATAACCAATACAATTTGCAGAGTTTTGATTAATAAAATACTCAATTTTTTATTATTCAATAAAATTTATGTATAATGGTTTTAGTTGTTGATGAATATTTCAATTGAACCCAATTTGTATTTGAATACTAACCACATCTAACACAGTTGAATTGAAACCAGCTTTATTATTTAACATTTAATATCACTAAACACAATGTATTATCTATAACTATGGTTCAAACTTTCGTCAATGACCACTTTTCCAAAAGCATTTAGGAATTGTATCACAAAACTCAAAATACATGAATATTTAGCATTTATCTATGAGATAAACTTTGATAATAATTATTTATTGAAAGAAGGTTTGATTTTTTTTAATGCATATAAAGTAATTAGACAAAATGATAGACATTATAATAAGATTCCAACAATGCATAAGACGCGTGCCGAACATTGATAAAAAGAGAGTCAATAATAATATCATTTTATGGATAAGGGAAAAGGACATTCAAAGTGAATATTATTTTCTTTGAAAAAAAGGAATACTACTATTATTTTCAAAGTTTCATCAAATCAAAATATGTTTCCAAACTTTTCGAACTAAATGATCTAAGTGTTTTATTAAATTAGGAACTTTCTTTTAAGATTTATATATATATATATATATATATATATATATATATATATATATATATATATATATATATATATATATATATATATATATATATATATATATATATATATATATATATATATATATATATATATATATATATATATATATATATATATATATATATAAGGGATGAAATGGGTCGTGGTCCATCGGACCGGCCCACGCACCCGTCAAAAGATGGTCAATTGAGTTGGGATTTTGTACCCGTTTAGTCCGCTCCGCTTTAAATCCGCCTCGTTTTAAGTCCGCAAAAATAAGGGGTGGATTGACCCACCATCCCGCAAACGTAGTTATAGTTGGAATTAACTCAAAACCTATGAGAATTCCGACCCTTTCTTTATGAACAAGAAAGGTTCTCGTGGAACAATTAACAAAGAAGAAGAAAATATGAAGTAGAAAAGAATTAGGGTTCTAAGAGAATTTTGAAGAATGTTGTTATCCACAAACTGTAAAACAACATCGTTCATTTTCAACATTAAACTACTTCAACATGATTTTCAAAATAAACAACTTAAACAAGTTCATCAACTAAGTATAATTCAACACAAAAGACAAGACATACGTTCATCTCCCGAAGTGCTACATATCAGAGCGACAAACACCAACTCGAAGCTACTAAGTACTCGATTCTGGATTACCTGCACGTTATCAACACGAGAGCAACATTCAAACATAAGGGGTGAAATATCGAATAATATAAACGAGAGTATGATAATCAATACGTAAACGAGAAATCATACAATCACACCATTTCACTCAACAAGCAACATCATCATACAACTTCAATCAACAACGATTAACAACATATATAATAATGCGACTTAAATGCGACTCAACTTATGTATATGCATGTGGTACCATTTGGAGTAAAACTCTCAACTTAAAATCTTGCCAGTTTACCGAGGTATCAACAACATATTTGCCAATCCAGGCCAACTTGATTTGAGCATTCGCTCCAACTTGAAAATATGCAATTGTATGCAACTTATGAAATGGAATACAACAACAACATAAACAACAACTTAACAACGCAACAACATATATCAACCTTGGTCAATGGATCTGCAACTTAATATTTTTCAAAATCGGGACAACACAACTTATATCGACTTCATACGACTACAACATGGGAAAACCAACTAAGTACAACTTAATTAATTAAATTTATAAATTAATTATTTTAGTCTTCTACTCTATTAGAACTAACTTATTTTATCTCTAATTAATTTCTAGAATCAACTCAGTTCAACTTGGATGCGAAAATAAGACGAATAGCCAAAAATTGTATTTTCTGCACACCACTCTGCTCATACGCGTATAGACCTACTGTTACGCGTAATCACTCTCCTTCATACGCCCTTACATGTATCCTACGTGAATGGCCAGAGGGTCGTGCCACAAACCTTCCCTTACGCATAATGTCTGCGTAACAGTCATGTGTTACGCATAAGACTTCTCCTGTTACGCGTATCACCAGATCTACTACGTGATTCACCAGTCCTCACACCAGTCCCACTTCTGCTACAAAATTCACCACTTCAGCCCTTAATTCAAGCCTAATTGGGTTTTTACACTAATTTTAGACCTATAATCTTTTGCATACACACCATCCAACAATTACTACATTCGATTACGAGTCCTAAATCTCTTATCTACACAGTTTTCCTTCAACAAAACCAGTCCAGCAACAACAACAAAATACAACAACATGAACAAGTTTATGACAACAACACAACAAGCACATCATATTCTTCGTGACAAATCCATACGAAAATCAACAACATATTATACAAGAACACAACAAAAATCATACGGAATACCCAACCTACATACGAATTATCCTAATCCCGTTTACAGAATTCGAACCCCACCCTTACCTTGGATTGAAGGCAACTCGAATTACAACAAAATTCTCTACGAAAATCTAAAACCTAGCCTCCTTGTTCTTCTTCAAGACTTGTTTTTTCTCAAAATTATGATTAACTCTTCTAATTAGGCTTTCAGTTTAGTAATACTATAACTTAACTAATTAATCAAATTACTAATGAGCCTAAAATAGCACCCCCGCCTTTACTACCCTCATATCACAACTAAGTCCACTTACTAATATTATTTCATTAATAATTCTATTATTACTTCGACTTAATTAACTCGAGCAATCCAACCATGACTTAACCATCAACTTAATACCGACTTAAACAACTTAACGACATATTCGACAAAACAACACCTAACAACAAATAATCGGGAAAATACGCGATAACATTTAATTAAATTAATTAATTAAATACATGCGTTACAATTAAGAACAAAGATCTACAATTCAGATTCAGGAGATTTGAATTTTTAGGTTGAGGAAGCTTTGTTTCAGTTAACTAAGAGATGTATGTTAAAAAGATATGCAAAACATATGTCGATTATTCCCACATACGAGGTCACTGTTTTGCAAGGGAATCAAAATTATGATTGATGGACTTGTATTGCAACATTGAACTTGAGCTTCCAATGCAGTGGAAGAAGGACTGACCTGCAAGATTAGTATTGCAACACTCAAGTCTGTATCAGAATAAAAGGAGTGAATGATGTTTGAGTTCAAAAAATACTTGAAAAATGATGTGTCTCCCCCTTATATAATAGAGTGGTTATAATGGCTTGCTAATCTATTGATGTGGAATGTAGAGTTTCGTCTGATTAATTTTGGATCAAAATTACTTTCATTCTTGAACCATAATTATAGGATAAAATATTCGCATATGATACAGTGTACTGTTCAGTTTTGTGAATCATAATTATTGGATCCTCTTACCGATCTAAAACAATATTCAAACCCGAAAACATTATATTATATATCCTACACCATATAAAATAAATGCTAATATTCAATACAATTTAGATATTGAAAGAAAAAAATAATAATATTAATATTCAATGCAATATAGCTATTGAAGAAAAAGTTATTATTAAAATAGAAACCTTATAAAATATGGTGTCCATGTCTCATTTCAATGTCACCAAAACATTACAAGGTAATAAATTCATCCTTTCTTTCTCTTATGAATATATATGCACATATTTTGGATTTTATGCAACATAAAATGAATGCCACAGCCACAAACTCTTTCTTACCAATGTTTACTCCCAAATATGAAATCACAATGGGTTCCACCAAGAACCCCACAATGTTGACACAAACTCATCATCTCATATAATCACTTTTCTACTCCATTAATTTTATAGCTACATGCATGTCCAATATTTAACTAATCATAGTAGTCTAATCACATCTTTTGTAATAGAATTGTAGATTTTCAAATTTCTAAAAAAATATATCTAAATAAAATATATCTGATCTATATTTCATCCAGATACAATATTTATTCAATAAATCTAAAAATAAAAAATAAAAAAAAAATCAGAAAATTTTCTCTATTTCCTTAACATGTTATTCTAGGTTTTTTTATTTTTTATTTTTTAAATTTATTTCTTAAGATTTTCTCTATTCAACACCCAAATGATTACTATTAACACTACACCCACCAAAGCATGTCCATAGATTCTTTCAAGTTCCGTGCATTATTGTTTTTCTAATTATTCATTCTTCTTAAATTACCAAACTAACCTTATCCTTTACCCTTATAATCCATACAAATAAAGGGTATTAAAGGAAACTCATTAATTTCAAAGTCAAACAGTATCTACCAATATGTTTATATTCCCCTGTCATATCAAACTCTGTGCTAGTGTAATGCAACCCTTTCATATGAACCTTTCGTTTCCAAATAGAACAAGAAAATTAGTATAACAAACAAAAAAAAAAACAACTTCAAATGGTTCTAACCGATTATAAGCACTTAACTTGGTTGGTTTTTATTAACATGTGTAAAGGAATCAAAACTATTGACTATTCTAATAATCTCTTTAACCAACCATGTTCAGTATTTTTATATAAGTTCAACTTTTCTGTTTTTTTTATGAATTAGCTGAGATAATATAGAAGGTGTTTGTTGAGATTGTGAATGTTTAGATTAGAACCAGACATGTTTTGTAAGAGAGACAACATGGAGGATTTTAAGGAAGAGAAATGTTATGTTGAAACTGATCCAACTGGTCGTTATGGCAGGGTAAGTTCTAAACTACTATGTTTTTTTTTGTGTCGTTATTTATGGTCGAGTTTACGTTGCAGTCGCGTAAATGCTTTTGTGATTTCGGTTGGTACAGGTGTTGTGATACTGATTGTGATTGTGTGTTCTTTGTGATTGATTAGTTTGGAGATGTACTTGGAAAAGGGGCAATGAAGACAGTGTACAAAGCAATTGATGAGGTACTTGGAATAGAGGTAGCATGGAACCAAGTGAGGCTCAATGAAGTACTTAATACGCCGGACGATTTGCAGCGGCTATACTCGGAGGTTCATCTCTTGAGCACGCTTAAGCATCGGTCGATCATGCGATTCTACACGTCTTGGATTGATATTGATAACAAGGCTTTCAATTTCATTACAGAAATGTTCACATCAGGATCACTCAGAGAGTAAGTTTCTTTTTGTATATTAGGCTTTCGATTTTGTTATCTTTTTGTTGAAATATTTGATCAGGTCGTCTTAAGTTTTTGAAGGCTCTGTCTGGGCTAATCATGGTTCAACTGCGATAAAACAACTGGGTTGTAGCCATAATTTAACTGTGGAAAATTTGAGGCCTTATGTTGTAGGCATTTTGCACACGCTCAAAGACGGTCCTGTAATTGCTAGTTTTCGAACATGTGCAGATACCGAAAGAAGTATAAGCGAGTAAGCGTACAAGCGATAAAGAGTTGGGCGCGCCAAATCTTACATGGTCTAGTTTTTCTACATGAACATGATCCACCTGTTATCCATAGGGACCTGAAATGTGATAACATATTTGTGAATGGCCATCTTGGACAAGTGAAAATTGGTGATCTTGGACTAGCTGCAATTCTCCAAGGGTCTCAATCAGCTCATAGTGTTATAGGTAACTACTTTTCGCCGAAAATTTTCAGTTTTCGTATATTAGTTGTTATGTTAGTATTTTTTCTCAGGTAAGACTTTGAACTCTGAGCCTTCAACTCGTTTATTTTGCGATAGGTACACCAGAGTTCATGGCACCGGAAATGTACGAGGAAGAATACAATGAACTTGCTGATGTTTACTCATTTGGCATGTGTGTGTTGGAAATGCTCACTTCTGATTATCCGTATAGCGAATGTACTAATCCAGCGCAGATTTACAAGAAAGTGACATCGGTAAATTCTGGTTTCGATTTAGATTTCGTGAAATACAACTAAAGTTTGATGATTTATTGAGTAACATTTTATGTTTTTAGGGGAAGCTGCCAATGTCGTTTCTCTGCATCGAAGACACGGAAGCACGAAGATTCATTGGAAAATGTTTAGAACCTGCAGCAAAGAGACCATCTGCGAAAGAGCTGTTGCTTGAACCCTTTCTTTTGGCCGATGATTTGTCGTCGGCTAAGAAGTTGGCAATTCAGAAACCATTTTTGAATGACAGTGAGATGGAAAAACTTCGACTGAGTGATGAATTTCCTAGGACTGAAATGAAAGTAATCGGAAAGTTGAATCCCGAAGACGAAACCATCTTTCTCAAAGTGCAAATTTCTGATAAAAATTGTATGCATTCCTTAATTTGCCTTCTAAATGAAATTTAGTTTTTAATTTCATGTAACAATAATTTTCTACTTTCTGTTCATGCAGGTTCTGTTAGAAATGTATATTTTCCATTTGATATTCACACTGATACACCAATTGATGTTGCAATGGAGATGGTAAAAGAATTGGAGATTTCTGATTGGGATCCTTATGATATTGCGAATATGATCAATAGAGAGATATCTGCTCTTCTGCCATATAGATGGAAAAATGAAAGTTCAGATTCCTTTCAAACATTCAGTTACCAAAACGACGATATCGATGAACATCGTCTTCATTTCCGCTCAATCTCTTCTTGTTCATCGTTACAAGACTCAATACCGGATTTAGCCTGTAAAGCTGATGAAATATCGCGCGGTTATTATTTGCTCCATGGTATGTCTTCTTTCTCCATTCCCTTCTTTTTCTAATAGGCCTATAGCCACGGCCGTCTCAGGTTTTTGGAGGTTATGTATAGATTAGTCGCACTTTAACGATAACAAAATAGAGACCCTATTTAACCAGAGTTTAACTGTAAAAATGATAAATTTTGGGCCATGTGACGTAGCCTGTCTTGCACGCTCTCAAAACGGTCCTGCCTATAGGAAGGTTTTGATACCGAGTTTGATGTTTCCGGATAAACAAAGTCTCTATAGTAACATGAAATTTTTTTTATTGCAGATGATTTGCATGATGATAACAGTTCAAGATGCTCTTCACAAGGAACATATTCAAATTGGAACTACTATTCTATGGATGATCATGAACACAATGTACCTTCGATCCGAAAAGATTATAACCATCCCATCACAAAGAGTCACAAGGGCACAAGATTTTCACCAGGTGAAGAGTTGAGCAATTGCAACCAGTGTAAAATTTTAGGAGGATCACAGAATGCTTCACCTAGTAAAAACAAGATGATGATGGAAAATCGAAAACTTACACGGAACAGGTCACTGATCGATACGCGGAGCCAATTGTTACACAGATCATTGGTTGATGAATTGAACAAAAGAAGACAATTCAAGACTGTTGGTGCTGTGGAGAATATTGGATTTCAGTCACCTTATGATGATTCTATATGATAATACTCATAGTTTGTATATCTTGCTTTAATATGAGTGTGGCATGGTATAAAAAATTGAAGAGTCATAGTAACATTTAGATTTGTGTGTCTCTTGAACATTGAATTAAATAGATGAAATGCATAATAGTCTTGTGTGTATGTAAGGACTTAAAAAAAAATTTAGGTTCTCTGTGATGTGTTATCATACTTCTCAATTTTGGAACATACTCCAATTTAATTAGAAGTTGTTGAATATGTTTATAAGTGAATTGTAAAATATATAGACTTAGAACCATATGGCTAAACTTCTCAAGATCAACACAAGTCTTGTACTATCATGTATAATTGGTTTGTGTGCATATTTATGGTGATATGAGTTTTCTTCATAGCAATCAATTATTAATGTTTTGGATTTGATAGTTTCTAAATATGGCTAAGCATCCAAACAACAATTCAAGGTGTGCATGTGCTTAGTTAACTTCACACATAAAGTTCATAGACTTTCCATTTGAACTATTTCAAGCTAGACCTTATAGCACCTAAAGGAAAATAAAAAATCGACAAATCATCAAGTTTTGGATCCAAGGGCATTATTTGCTTGACCATTTTGTACATATAAACGATATTCAAACTATTTTTGACTGAGTAGATGTAGCGAGCGATTAATAAAAAATAGTGTATATTATTATGTGGTGGAATCAAGAGTTGTTTGGTAAACAATAAACTATTGTTTCACTACAGCGAATTTGACCTGCAAAGTTTATACTCCAACACCTAAGTCAGTGAAAGAACGAAAAGTGATGTAAGAGTGAGAATGAATTTGAATACCTGATAATGACGCACCATTCACTTAATATACTAGGGACGATTAAAATCGTATACGAGGGACGCGATGCACTATGTGGACAACTGTCTGATTGATTTGGATGGTGTGTGATGCAACATAGGATATAGTTATCTACTTTGGGTGATAATGAGGGTGCACATGTTTCTCACGTTCGATTCCCTCACTCTGGTCTCAATGTCTTTCATCTCGGGTTTTGCGGAGGACCCAAAACAATTGCCCCAACCCTAGTTTCTACTGTGCAGGATAAGGATTTTATCGTGTACACCCCTAAGACGGACTCCGGCCGAAGTAAGTGAAGAGTCTTGATGGAATGTCATTTATGGTGTCGAGAACATATGCAATAAATATTTTTCTTGCAATAGATGATATTTGCACAAGAGATCTTGACACACGTACCTAACTTGTTAGTAATGATTTTTTCCCTAGGACACTCAAATGTTTTTTTACCGATTTTCGAGGGAATATAAACCACTGGTGTAGTTTCTCTTGCTTCACGATGTAGTAGACCGGGTGGCTCTCCATGATGGAGATACACATTAAAACCTTTTAACTTTCCATTCGTCTTCTTCTTCTTCTTCTTTTTCTTCTTCTTCTTCTTCTTCTTTTCCTATAGATTTCTTCCTCGTTGTCAAACTTTCTACACAAGTATTTGTTTCAGGTCTATTCACATCACTTCCCCAACACACACATTTTCACATTTGCTTCTTTATAAGGTAATACTTATGTTACCTCTTTCCTTTTTTGTTGCTTCCCTTCGTTAGGGTTTCATATATTTTTGCTTTGTCTTTAATTAATTTCCTTTCTATGGGAATTCTTTGACATGAAGTGTTGGATTCAAGTTTGAACTTGCTTTAAGTTCCTTTTTTGACATTGTTATTTCATCTGATAGATTTCATCGCTCTGGAGGTAACACCAACCATGAGAATGAATAAAAAGGGAGATATTTCAGTAGACTGGGTATATCAAGAGACAATAGATACTTCTTCTGTATTCGCCAGTGGGGATGGTCTCGACTAGATTCATTTCTTAGTGGAGTCCGGGTCTTACCTCCATAAGGAGGATGACTTGTCCGACAAAGAGATGTATCTGAAGAGAAAGTTTGCTTCTAAATTCGAGAAGTTTGGTTATGTCGGTACTTGATTGCATCCTTCAGCTGAAAGCAATCACTCATTTTGTGGTTGTGAAACTTACGAAAATGACAACATTTGGATGTGTGTGTCCTTGGCAATTCGTTAATTGAGTGATCTTCATGGTCTCCCTTTTTTGAAATTAGTGTTGGCACATTCCTTCCAAGTTTTATCCCTCTTAATGTTCAGGGGGTGTAAGCATTGAACCCCGATCAATGCTTATGTTCTTCTTCCTTTCTATGATGGACACCTTCCTTAAAGTGATAATTATCTAACATGTTGTCTATGTGCTCAACATGTTCATCTGGGTCTCGGTTCCAATCATAAATCTGCAACGTCACATGCTTTTCTAATGACCTCAGAATCCAACTATCAATAATGTGAGCAAACATAAGATTCTTTTTTTGCTCTGGAACCAAAGCTTCCTCATTATACCTCTCTCTCCTTTGAAGATGGCGAACTTTTGAGGGAGTGTGACAATCACTCATCCCTCCAGGATCTGGGGAACAAGTCATATATCTTCGGTGATGGCTGCGAGCACAAGACCTCATGGTATGTCCTCGCCATGTTGCTACCCTAACTGACATCAGTTTAGGAAGACCATTATGTTTTCCTTGTGAGGCCATCTCTCGTACAAAACTATTTATTGGCATGACATGCTACAAGCTCTATTCAATCCTGTAGAGCCTCTATGCGAAGAATTTTGAATTTCACTACTGCACTATATTATAAACATTATTCAACCGATCGGTAGCTCATTGTATTATAAGATTGAACTGTAACAACTTAAGGCCATAAAACATTTCATATCCAAGTACCACAGGTAGCAGTGGAGGTCGATGTGATGGTTCACTTAGGTGGAACTATTGCATAGACCCAAGGAAAGGAAGATCTTAGAAATCGGCGGAAAAATCGGCAGTTTTCATAAACCGGCGGTTTAATTGCTTTTCTTTAAATAAAAAAACAAAAAAATAATAATTATTTTAATTAAAAAATTAAAATAAAAAATGAAATAAATGAAAAGAAAAATTAAAAAAAAATAAAAATAAAACAAAGTAATGATATCATTGACGGGAAAGCTATTGCGGATGCAATTGATTTTACTACAGATGATTTTAATATTGAAGAAAAAGATCCCAACATTGAAACAATTTTTCCTCCTTTGAACTAAATTTGGTACACATTGGAGTTATTTTGTTATAAATATTTAATTAGATTATGTTGCAATTAGACTTTATAATTTTATACTATTTTGTCATGTGTGATACCTTTATTTAAAATTTAAATTTAGATTATGAACTTGTAAATTTGTGATATGATATTTTAAAAATTTTAAGTGTTAATTATATTTTATAGAGACCGAATCATCCGATTCGATCCGTTTTATATCTATATAGTTTTATTATAAAGACAGATCTATTCAACAGAGTTATCCGGTTTGATCATGCGGTTTGACCAGTGACTCAGTGGTTCGACCAATAAACCAGTGACGCAGTATCCTTACCAGTTAAATGACCAATCCGATTTTTAAAACACTCTTTGTATCTTCAAAAAATTTGAAGATCCAAGATGAAAGACCTGGAAGCATATACCTTTTTCTTTGGATATGTCATGTCAGAGTGTTTGTCAATGATACATTAATATGTTAAACTATAAATACATACACCTAAAAAAACGATTATGATATTGACACGACGAAATCAATAATAATTTAATTTAACTTTTACCATGATGTAAGTCTTTGGAACTAATGAGTTTGGTCAAATATGAGTTTTAATGATAGACCCCATTTACGCCTAATAAATCCTTATTATAAAAGGTGTGGAGCAGAATCACCAAATCTAAATCTGTCTCTTTTGTTAGATTCATGGCCTTAAACTTTTAAGCTATATTATAAAATCATTTTATAAGGTTGTAGTGACAAGCAAAATTTTGTATGTTACTTTAATTGTGAAACACAAATTTATAAATTGAGGTGGATTTGATTGGAGCTAGCTAGAGTTTGCAGTGTGTCTATAGTAGATATTTGAAAGGAACCTGACTTAAATTAATATGACTTTTTTTGTACGTAAACTGTAAAGTGATTTATTAACTGTGCAATTATGTGGAGGGTTTCTATATAATAATCTATAGTTGGACTAATGAACTATTTTTTTTCAATATTTCAAGTTTCTATCAGCCTATTTATTTATTTATTTTTTCTGAATTGTGATTGTCTTATGGTGACCGATAAAATTTTCTAATGATTAATCTTTGTAAAAATTACTGGCTAGTTTATTATAAGTGAGTTTCTTCCTCTCAATTAAGTTTTTTTCGAAAAATCTTATGACCTAAAAAACTTCGCATTTCTCATACGGTTTTTGGAGGTTGAAGGTTTTCTATGATTTCTATTTTAGCTTTGTCTACTTCAATCCACTTATCAGATACTACGTGTCCTAGCACGATTCCTTATTGGACCATGAAATGTCATTTCTCCCAATTTAATACGAGATTTACTTTTACGCATCTTTCTAGTACCATTTCTAGGTTCAATAGACATCCTTCAAAACTCTGTCCACAAACAGAAAAATCGTCCATAAATACTTCCATGATATCGTCTATAAAATCAGCGAAGATTGACATCATGCATCTTTGGAATGTTGCGGGAGCGTTACATAGTTCAAACGACATTCTTCGATAAGCAAATGTTCCATAAGGACAAGTGAAGGCGGTCTTTTCTTGGTCATCAGGATGAATAGGGATTTGAAAGAATCCTGAATAATCGTCTAAATAACATAAGTGAGGATGATTAGCCAATCGTTCCAACATTTGATCAATGAATGGCAATGAGAAATGATCCTTACGAATAACTTTGTTTAGTTTTCTATAGTCAATGCACATTCTACTTCCAGTCATGACTCTGTGTTATAGATCCGCCTTTTGAGTTCTTAACAACTGTAATGCTTCATTTCTTTGGTACGACATGTACTGGGTTGACCCATTGACTATCTGAGATCAGGTATATGATTCCTACATTTAATAACTTTTTCACTTCATCCTTGGCAACAACACCAAAAACTTGATCGCGTCTGACTGGTATGTCTAAATGGTTCTGACTGCAATTGCACAGCCGTATCGTGTAGTTTTGAAATATTATCGATCCACAGGGACTAGAAATCAAACGTATCGCTATCTTAGGTTACTACGTAAATCTAAGGCTAATCGTTCTATGGAGGGTATGAGTGACAAAAATTAAATTTAAGAATGCTAAACTTTTAATAAGAATAATTAATAATGAGATATCAATATGTAACGCAACTATCGTCAGGAATTTAATAAGTCATCGGTGTAGGTTTAAGTACCAAAATACTTTTCAGTAGAAAATACTTATTTAAAAGACCTTATCTCACACTCTCGTGTTTATTGATTCAGACTATACCGTTAAATCCGAACGAGCGCTCTCGCTGTATCATTTGCATTTAAAATTAATATTTTTTGAAAATAAATAAATCCTAATTGATTTTAAAGTGTTGTCGTTGTGTTTAGAATTAATGCCTAGTTTCAACTATCTGGTTAAACTCTCAAACTCTCGTTTATCTTGACCTTAACCTTAGTTACCTTTTTACTTTCGTAACAAAAGTTGATTAATTTTAAAAAAGAAACCAAAGCCTAAAAATAATTTGTAAAAATAAACACCGATTATTATTTAATTTCTTCTGGTCGATTTGTTTACATACTAATATCAACTGATCTAGCCGAACATAATTTGGAAATTAAATAGGCTAACACAGTAGAAAATACTATAACTAAACATACTAACAGAATAAAAACAATAAATAAAAAGCATGTAAATCAAAACCTGGAATTGAAATTACTTGGAATAAATCTTGGTTACAGAGGCTTGAAGGATGATTCCGACAAGCTTAATCCAATTACAAGACGATAACAGAAAAATAAAAATGCAGAAAAGTAGTGTTTGCTGAAAAATCTAAAAAACTCAAAAACTGAAAAACAATGAAATCTCGAAAAATATTCTTTGACCCCATAATGGAAGGCTTCGGTTAAATTTATAGTATACTTTGGATGCGGAAAAATAGCTTCAGTGGCGTGAGAATCGACTTCTGAAAACTGGGTTTTGTGGACTGAACGTGCGGAAAAAATGGGTTCGTGGAGACTGGAAGTGGAGAGAAAATAGAAGACTAAATCTTCTAGAGACTTGGTGGCTTGCGCCACCTCCCCTCTCTCATAGCAAGTGGCTGGCACCACTATGTATTAAGGGTGGTGGGCGCCACCCCCAATGTGGCTTGTGCCACATGTGTGAGTGTGTCAAGTCAAGTCAAGTCAAATACACGATATAATTTCGCGTTATCAACATCCATTTCTCTACTTTTGCTAGAAAACATGTTTTCCTTTCGACCATGGGGAAGAAAACAAAACATGTTTATATGGACAATTTTTGTTTTCTTACCTATGGTCAAAATGAAAATAGGGACTTGGGAGAAAGAATGATTAATTAGAAATGTTTCTTTAAGAAAACGAGACAAGAAAGGAAAATGAAAGGGTTTGACGAAGTAATATAGAGAAGCCCAAAAGTACGACTACAAATTAATCCAATAAAGGAACTGTCACAAGAAGCGGGGGAGTATCTGCACCTGGAAGACACGTGTAAGAAAGTGAAACAAATTGGTTTTCTGAAGAAACATCATCAGGGGGTGCATTAAATACCACCCATACCTTTATTCCACTCAAACACACACACACACACACACACACACACACACACAAACACACACACAAACACACACACACACACACACACACAGAGAGAGAGAGAGCTTATTTACATTTTGATATCTTAGAACATCACAAAAGAATATGTGTGTCCTTTAGGAAACTGTCCTTTTTCCCTGTAAATCATACCAGATGAGGGAATCGCCCCTATCTAAGGGACTTGCCTAACGATCACGGTTATACTCGCTTAAAGAAATTAATAACATGGTGAGGGGCGTGTGAAAAAAGTTTAAAAACACTTCTCCCTTAGAAAAACCCTCGTGCTTGAGGGACTATGTAGTGTTATAAAGAAGGATTCTCCCAGAGGAAACCCTCACGTGTGAGTTAAGAAAGAAGGATTATTCGCTAGCTCTTGAAATACAGGCAGTCAATGACTCTCTAAAAAAAATGAGGGAGTAGTTAATGCAACCAAGGTTGACTCAAACCCTAGGTGTTAGAGACCTCTACAAATACATCTTCTCTCAAGAAGATGAGGGATAAACCACAAGTAATACACATTCTTAACACCCTAAAGAGTACAACGCTCACTACCGTCTTAGCACACGACTGTCGGTGATTGTACGCTTGCTACCAAGCATCACCTGTCATCAATATGACTTCTCACCTCACATGAAAAGGTCCTCTAAATCACCTCAAAACACCACCATACAAGATTTCTCGCTGTCATGGGAAAACCCCAACCACCAAAACGTGTTATAAACATACTAAGACCTATGAGTCTTCAACCCTTATAGGGGGAACATGCACACCTGTACTTTTTGACCAATACATATTTTATCATAAATATTTAATATTAAATAAATTATCTAAAATATTTAATTATTAAAAATAAATTTTAGAATGGTTACTTCTTAGACCCATAAAAATTAAATATATATTTAAAAGAGCATTAAAATTATATATGCATGTTCCATGGATCAAATATAGATGTACAACACCTTTACATTAAAGTCAAAACTTTCTAATTAGATTAAAAAAACTAGGTATATACATATTTATGTTTATAATTTATAAATCATATTACCTATAAGTTTGAGAGCCCTATTTTTCGAGGCCTTGTGTAATGGGGCATGTTGCATAGACAAAAATCGGCCCTATTTGTGGAATGTTTATTTCAAAAACACTATTTGTTCAATTTATTTTTATTTCGTAAAAAAAACATTTAAGAGGTCAGAAGCCTCTTTGCTACTATTTGGTGGACTTTATTTTGTTCTATTGAGAAAATTTTGTGCAGGTATTAACACATATGACTGAAAGTAGATCTATTGTGAGTTATGTTTTTTTTATCATGTCCATATTGTCTCTAAGAGTTCTTGAATCCTTAATTTTGGTGTCATTCATCACTTTGACAATTGATTCTCAATATTTTTTTAGGAATATTTATCATTTTGGAATTTGTTATATTATTGTTGTAGAAGATTCTCACACTCGAGTTGATGGTTGTGGAGACATTAACCTTCAATTTATTAAATTGAAAGATGTGTTTAAAGTTCCTGTTCTATCAAACAACATTATTCGTAAGCTTACAAAATAAATAATTATGCACTTATATTTTTATTCTAAGTGTACTTTTAAGATATTGCAAAAAGGAAGACAATTGGAGTTGCTAAGGAACATGGAGGATTATAATATCTTTTTAATTTATGAATTGGTAATAAGGTGTTGTCTCACACTTTAGTATCAGTCCGAGTCATTTTATCCTTTCAAAATATGACTTCGACATATGTATATTGGTCATCCTCATTAAAATTAATGACCTATCATCTCATGTTTACCTTCACTTAGGGTATCATCGCAGTGAAATCATATTAATTTCAATAATAAAACATATTAAATTCAATTTGGGTCTTATAAAGGCTTTACTTTCACAAAATGATTCAAAAGGAATTTCAATATCCAACTCTCAAAGAATTCAAAATAACTCAACATAATAGTTATTAAACTTCAACAAAACAAGTAAGTTGACATCAAACATAACAAAAGAAAACATAGTTCACCCCCAGTGTTATAGAATCAGAGCACGAAGACTAAAAATGTGATAACTACTGAATATAACTCCAAGAGTTATTCCCACTCACAGCAACAATCTACTCCTAAGTATCTGCAAGATGTCAATGGTGGAAAACATCAAATAAAAGGGGTGAGAATAAACATAAATAATTTAACGACATAAGCTGCAAGGTAGAATTCAAACATCAACAAATTCAACAACAATCACAGATCATCATTCTCACACCTAAACCATAAACCTACACAAATCAATCACATACCTATCATTTAAATTCTACAATGAGACTCATAACTTTAACCAGACTCATATACATATGGTATCATATCATCATCAATTGGTTCACTCAGGAACTAGGTTCACCCTACTCGAACTCTGAAGCCATTATACTCGGATTCAAGAAAAGTCACCAATCCACCTGTTTGCACATGGATTTCACGCGAACAAGTCGCTGGCCTCCTTTACGAGAGGTTTACTCGCAGGACCATCCAAACGAGTCCCAAGAGTGCTATGTCCGATTAGGTATATGGTGGACCTCTGTAATGTAAGATGGTAAGGGGGATTTATGTATTGTTTTTTGCGTTTTGTGTTTATGAAAACGCTCGCAGAATACTTGAATTAAAGGGAAAAGAAAACAAAAGCAAAAAAGAGATAAAACAAAGGCAAGTATTTAAATTTTCTTGGAATTAAAATTAATTGAAAAGATAAAGGTTTTGGACACTTTCGTACATTTTGCATAGGGGGTTAACTTGTTTCTCTTAACGCTTGGTACTTTGAGTGTGTCCCTTTTACAATGCAAAGAAATGCAACCTTGAATTCAAAAATTGAAATATACTTAAATAAACATTAAAAATAAATCGTCTGACGCTCTCCATTGAATCTGGATTTGACACCTTTCACCCCACTATCATGGTAATTTCCCACTACTTTGCCTTTCATGAGTAGTTCGTTCATACCCTTCTGAATGGAATGTCGAAGGACCTTCGACACATTAGTTTTCTTGAACATCATCAAAATACTTCGTCGCCTTCCTTCCGAAAGATGGACATTTCGTCACTTCTTCTTCCTTGTCGACCTTTTGCTGTGTTTTCTTTCCCCTGGCTAGGTCTCCTCTTTGGCATTTTGATGGATTTGCTTCCGAACATAAAGACTCATTTAGCTTGGTCAAAATCTCCAGCCAACACCACCCTACTCAAATTGCAACTTGCCTTTTTCATCAACAATAATGACATAATGAATGCATGTCACAACACATCAATATGGAAACAACATAATGTGTAAAGTCCCCTCTTAACAATAAACAAAGCATGCATTGACCCAATGAGAATAGTTCCCCTCCTGAACCATAATCCTATAACAATATACTCATAATTCAACAATATAATTCATGCTCATACAACTGCATATCATAATCACAATTCACAACACTTAACACAACATCATCATCATGTGTGCACATATCCATCATTCCTCAAATAATTCATAGATTCGTTTAAAATCATGTTTAATCGTTAAGTCATACCAAACATCATTTAACCAGTAGCTAACAGAGTCTAACAGTACCTAAAACATCCACAAAAGTAAAAAAATCGAAATTTGCAACTTAATATCATAAAAAAGACCATGTATGCCCACTGAAGACTCATGACGGGTTACCTGTCACAGTCGTGGTGTCTGCCGCTGACCTCAACATTTCACAACAACATCTATGTGATGACCGACTCGATAAACAAGCTTCGATAACATGGCAGATTATACGTCACTAACGTGACATCCTTCATCGACCTACAATATGCAAAATTAGTCTTTTCCAATGTAGTTTTATGCATAACTCCTATTTCTCAGTCCAGTCATACAAAATCAATCTAAAGCATTACACACAAGTTATATATTCATCAATAACATCTAATTGCATCAAATCAACACCTTTAATTCATAGTTTTCATAAAATCATATTACTCCCCAAACCTTTAACATAGCAACAATGGTGAATATATGTTAACTCATTAAAACAGAATGTGGCATACATCATAACACACGAATTTCATCACCAATCATCATCACATACAACAAATAAATCATCAATAACATAATTATGTTAAAATCCCAATGCTCTATTGGAGGTTAAAGATTTCTCAATTCTACCCCTCATGCATATACCTGTTATTGAGATAGTTCCCCCCTATACATGATTATCCTAGGAGCAGTGCAAAATTTCTGGTTTTTGATTTTCTAATCTCCTTCATGTTCTAAGCCTTCTATTTCACTTTCTCTAGCCTTTTCTCTGTCATCCAATTCTGGTTATATGTACCGATAACCTAAAACTAGGTTATGATTCTAATTTATATCATTAGGATAAATCTTTTATAATTCTAATTTTGGCCTAAACTCTTATTCCTCTCACTCCTTCCTCCCTTCCACTCCTCATAGATCACATTTTCCCCCAAACTTTCTATTTTCTCTTAAATTAAATAAATCTATTATTTTAATTATTAAAATAAACACTAATAACTTAATCAAACTCTACTAGCATCTAATTACCCTCCACAGTCCCACATCCATGTCACACACCCCAACCATATAGGTGCTATTCGAAAAATCCTCTGCAAGTTTTTTTATAAGTGCTTTTTATTATGTACATTCCAAAATGTGTTGGAAGTAAGTTATGAACCCATGCCCTCAATCTCACATGCATAAGACTTAACAACTTGGCAAACTTGTTTTTTCTATTATACTTTGCAACTTAAATGTATATATTACATAACTATTTACTATATAACATACAAACTAAACTAATTACTATTTTGTATGTAGCCACAATATATTTAATATTATTAATTTTTTGCAATATATTATTTTTATTTAGTTTAGTTTATATTATTTTGCAATATATTATTTTTATTTAGTTTAGTTTATATTATTAGTTTAACAATATTAGTTATGCAATATATACAATATTAATTTAACGTTATTAATATTAGTTTAAAATTATTAATATTAGTTTAACATTATGCAATATTAATATTATTTTAAATTTATTAATATTAATTTATTAATTTTATTCATAATTAATATTTTATGCAATATATTAATAGTTAATATTTACTGTAGTTAAAAAATGTTAACTTAGTTAACATCTATTTATGTAATATATTAGTTTAGTTTACTTGATTTAGTATATCATTATATTATTTTAGTTTAAGTAATACATTAGTTTAGTTTAGTTTACATAATTATTTACTTGATTTACTGTAGCATTAAATTATTGTAGCATTATATTAGTTTACTTGATTTACTTAGTGTCGCTCCCCGGATTTCCATCCTGGTACAAACGCGAAAGTGGCGCGGAAAAGAATAGAGTCGCCAGCCAGACATTTTTATCCCGAAGAAAGGGAATGATAATGCTGCACAAATCAGAAGAAAGAAGAGGAAGGACACAGGTCCTACGAACCAAAGAGACTGAGTTCGGGAGTCGGTTACGACCTGAGAAGGTATTAGCACCCAGATCGTCCGCTGTACCCGACGGGATCCACGCTTGCAAAAGAAACTGTTTCAAAGGGTGAGGGTATGAAAGCTGCAGCAAAGAAATGAAGATGAACTGGAAAAGAAAACTAAGAAAGGAACTGAATGGGAAAATAAAGAGAAAAAATGTAGGGACAATAAAGATTGTGCTCGAACGGGCCCTACCCCGCTGCCTACGTACCTCATCTGGACAATGAGGATCAGAGTCGCCGTAGTTCCCCTAACTAGGGGTAACAAGGAAATTGCTTGTGAATTAAGGCTTGAACTGCCTATGCCATTGCTCAGGTGTTGCAGACTCGGACGACGAGTGTGTAACCATCTTGCAAAGTGACAAGTAGGAGCAAGTTCGCGTACAGAGTGAATGAGATGAGAAGAGAATTCCCGAAGGAAAGACGCTTATTGTTTTTTTTTTTTTTTATGAAGCTTTTATGAGTGTGTCACAAGGAAGTGAACTCAAGCTCTTTTCCATGGAATGTGCACTTGTCACTACATTCCAAGATGGAATAATAGAACAAGCACACTCAAGTAAGGAGAAGATCCCCAAAACTTGAACCCAAAGATTAGGGCCTAAGCTCACTAACTTGTTTAATTATTAAGTGCTTTTGGTATTTACAGGTGAAGAAGTGTTTTTTATGCTTTTCATAATGAAGAAGATACCTTGATCAGACTTGTGCCTCACAAGGTAAACTTGTACTATCCCAAGATGGGAAGACTACAAGCATACCTCATGGGATAAGGCTATGGATCAAGACATCACTTCAAATTTATTAAGATGTTTTTTTATGGTTATGAGATGAGAAGAGAAGAGAAGAGAAGAAGAACCAAAAGGATCACAAAGGTAAAAGTCTAAAGGGAGACTAAATAATCCTAAGTGTTAACATGCATGGATGTCCTAAGGGTTAGTGAGGTTCCTATCCTAATGAAGAAGGAAAGAAGAAGAGAAGAAGAAGATAGAAGAAGGGATGAGCAAGGCCTAAGCCCAACAAGCAAATGGTTAGCTCAATAAAGAAATAAGAAGAGAAGATAAGATTTGGAGATGTGGAACTCAATTCCCACACCTCACACTTAGCATAGCCCCTGAAAAGTTAGTAATACAAGCAAACAAATAAGAATATTTACGCAAACCAAAAGATGACAATCACAAGCCAAACCAAACAAAAAGTCAGTACCTAACCCTATAGGTGACCTAAAACAAAGACCCACAAATCCTAATAAGATAGCATAAATGCCTTCCTCAAACTATGTTAGCAAGAAGGAATAAGGAGGCACGAAACACTACCTAAGAGACGAGACTCCAAACAAATATCAAATGACATGAGAAAATTATGAAATTAAATTTCTAAAGTCAACAACCAGCAACCAACAATGCCTCAAAATATCTCACAAAAATTCACAAAGAAACTCCACTAAATAATCGCACGAAATTGCTTAAGAACAAGTAACGGAATCGCACAAATACGACTTACAAAACTATGGATAAAATGGAATTAAAAATAAAAACAAAAATAATTTTAGGTACTTTTATGAGTCTACGAAATAATGCAAAAAGAACAGAGTAAAAAAGTTGATCGAGGTGAAAGAAATAAATCTTACAAGATAAGGTGTTAATTATGGAAACTAAATGAAAAAGAAATTAAAAGAAATTCGAAATAAAAATGAAAATTAATTAAATCAGAAAATAAAAAATATGAGAAAATTCTAAAAGGAGTTATGAAACTAAAAATATTTTTTATGAATTTTCTAAATTGATTTACTATTTTAAAAGAATTAAAATTGAAATGAAATAAAAAATAAAATAAAAAACAAGGAAAATAAGGAGGGGGGTGCAACTGGTAACGAAAATAGTTAAAAACAAAGGAATGGGCCTTAAGGGGGGTTGGCGCTAGCAATGGGGCTAGGCCCAACGCAGAAATGTGAAGGAGATTATGGTGAGGAGTTGGTGGTGACGCGGTCAACCCTGTTGACCGAACGGGAAGCGTACGATCAGGAGACCAGCAACGGTATGATCATCAGACGATTTAGAACGAAAGGTGCAGGATGGCTATGATGTACATGCACACGCAGGAATTACTAACACAGGCCCTACCGGACGGTGACAAGTGTCACCGCTGGTAGGGCAGAATCACAAAAACCTGATTGCCTCTTATCTCATATCTCCTCGGTTCTCTCAACTCCTCATCAAATTCAAATTCCTTCAAGATTTATTAATAAAACTCTAATATATTTTCCAATACTTACTAACATTTACAAACAAAGAGAAAAAAAACAGATAAGCAAATCCTCTCTCTCTCTCTCTCTCTCTCGCCGCTCACTCATCACCTTCTTGCTTAACCTAGCCTCCACTTTCATCTTCTTCTCCCTCTAACGTCGCCGGAGCTCATCCTCACTTCACCTTCTTCTAAAACTAAACAACAATACGAATCCACCAATAACTTCACCTAAAACTTTCAATCAAACGGACCAAAGAACCTCAAAACACATAAACAAAATCTCAAAACTCAGTGTTCATACATCCTCATAACAGGCCGCGAAATCGTGTACCTGAAGTGACGTTGAAGGTGGATTCACGACTACGTCTTCGAACCGCTTGCTCTGTGCGATGTTGATGATGTTGACGGTTCTGTTTGATGAACGGCGAGGACACTTCGGGACTCTTCCGTTTCTGTGCTCCACGAAGAGCGATGGCGCACTTCCGTCTTGCTTTGGAGAAGGTCGTCGCAATATCACTGCTGATTTTGTTTGATGAAGAATATTTGTTTTTTTGATGAAGAAGTGAAATCTGTTTTTGGTTTAGTGATGAAAAGTTTTGCTGGTTTTTTGTTGTAATGAGGGGGTTCGTTCTGATGAGAATCGTTTCGGTGTGTGGGTGATGAGTTCTGGCTTTTTGTTATTGATGATGAAGAGTAAAATCAGTCAAGATGAGTACTGGTTTTGTTTTTGATATTTGTGGCTCTCAATTTTCTTGTTGATGAAAAGCGTGACTTCCCCTCCTAACAAACTTCTTCCCCCTTTTTTTTTTTTTCAATTCTGTTATTTTCAGTTTGTTAGCTCCTCTCTCTTGCCGTGAATTGAAGCAATGCCTTTGTTGCCACTCCTTTTTTGTTCATGCTTTTTTAGTGTGCGATCTGTGCCTGTGTTACATGCTTGCGTTTTGCTAAAAAAGAATTGCCGTTTTGGACATGCCTTGTGTGTGACCTCCCGCGTTTAAGCCTCCAACAGGCTGCGTTTTGATGTGGTGAAGTAAACTGCCTTTGGTCATGTTCACTGGCTGGGCTTGATGAAAGTGGGCTAATATTTTTTTTTCTTTCTTTTTTTGTTTTTGTTGCTGATTTTTACTTTGTTGTGATGTTAATATGGGCTTAAACAAATGAATTAAGGAAAAAGGAAAAATACTAACTCTAAAAATGAATAAAAAACGGACATTAACAAAGAAGTAATGAATAAGAAAATGGATATTAAAATAATGGAAAACTAGAAATGGATTTCTTACAAGTTATCGGGTAAAGATGGATAAGCTACTAACTTGGGTGCGAATGGGAATTAATTTGGTTTAAAATAAGAAAGGATTATGGTTGAGAAATAGAAATATGGATATAATGATGGATCACGGATTATGGATAGGAAGCCTAATTTTTTTTAGCCCAAAGTCAATCTTAACTTCTTTGCACAACTTTCTGATAAACCGAACACAACCATCATTGCACCACTCACAACTGAAACAAACCAAAGTGAATCACACCATGATAAGCCAGAGAACTCTTTCCTCCAGCATATCTCAACTTATGCATCGCCTGAGAAATGACCACTAGCGCAAACAATTTGAAGTTGAAGCGATCCCTTGATAGTTTGACCAAGATTAGGTCAAACGTCCATATGAACCGAATCGCGAACTAAACAAACACATCTAAAGTGAAATCACTGCCAGCTCTATGCTATGCCATGGACGTTATGCTTCTTTCTATGCTAATGATGCAACGCGAAATATGAAAATGATATGCTAAATGCTATGAAAAGAGAGGGCAAATTTGGGGTGTTACAGTTGCCCCTATTCAAACATCAGTTAATCTGAAAAGGACAATAGCACGAGCTATCGACCATTCAAGATAAACTGTGGTTGAATACCAAGAAGACCAGAAATTTGCACTCTGACGAAGAATGCAACACTGGGAAATAAACCCAACCAGATGACGCTCTGGGGATAAGAAGAGGAGGAAAAGCAGACGAGCTTCTTCCAAGCTGAAACTGATATCTGGAATAAGAACATGTTGACAGACGAGTCTTCAAACAATCCTGTTACGCCAGGAGGTGGACATACGAGTCCCCAAACACTTAACATATAACCTGAGACAGACGAGTCTCCTTCGGATTTACCTGTTACGCCAAGACCGGTAATGCACTAAAGTTTGTGGGATAGACATGCAATCAAGGTAGACGAACCTTCTTCATATATTATCCGTTGATATATGGTACAAGACAGACGAGTCTTCTTCGAGCAAACCTGTGACGCCAGGTGCAGCAACAATAATTGGTGCCTAAGACAGACGAGCCTCCTTCGGATTTACCTGTTACGCCAGGACCGGTAACCATTTTGACATTAATTCCCACTGTCAGGATTTTAAACCTCTTCAATACAGACGAGTATTGGATGATCATCAAGATAACACAGACGAGTGCCAACAGTCAATGATACAGACGAGTATCAGACGATGATCTAAGAAACACAAACGAGCGCTTCAGGCAATGATACAGGCGAGTATCAGCCACTGGTATAGACGAATACCAGAAATTCAAACACAGACGATCATTTGAAGTAGCAGTACAGAAGAAGTATCAGGATAAACAGCAGATACACACATACATATATAAGCTAGCACAGACGAGTGCTGAAGATGATACAAACGAGTATCCAAGCAAAGCAGACGAGCTTCAACCAGGTATTAGAACACCACAACACAGACGAGTGTGGAGAGATGCAGACAAGCATCAATAGAGCAATAATACATCACTGCTGGGGAAAACTCTGCTTAGGGATAACACAGACGAGTGTTAAAAAACGCCAACGAGCGGCAGATAAATGCCTGATTGTCCATAAAAGTTACAACTCTGCAGGGGAAAACAAGTCAAGAGGTCTGGACACCTCACTCTGACTGAGGTGATGAATACCTGGCTGTATCATCAATTTGTCCCAAAAGTATGGCAACTTCGCTGGGGAATATTTCACTGATGGAAGAGAAAATCAAATATGAACTCTGTGGGGAATATCATCTAGTGACATCTTGCATTTTCTGGACTAGTTGACTGCTTGAAGATCAACCTAAGAGGATTTTACAGAAGACATGACATCCAAAATGCCCAAGTGTCTTCAAACTCTTAGAGATTCATCGAATCTTGACATAACTGTCCCAGACTACATAGACTGTAGAAAAATTCATCTCGCGAGGATTCCTGAAAAACCTCGTATCACTGCGAAATACCGTACCCTGTAAGCACAAAAATATGCCCACCTGCCCCGAGCATAAATGAGTCCAAGTATGGCTGAGCCAGGATGATATGATTTTGAATTTTATTCTTTGTTTTTATGACAGACTTACTGGGTATCAACTCAAGGGTTGAAGAAATGAAGACTATGATATCGACTCAAGGATCCTTAGAAACAGAAATATCGACTCAAGGGTTGAGGAATAAAGCGACAACAACATCGACTCGAGGGTCGAGGAAAGAAGACAACAACATCAACTCGAGGGTTGAGGAAATGAAAACAATGGTATCAAATCGAGGGTCGAAGAAAGTAAAGCAATATCAACTCGAGGGTTGAAGGAAAATAGAGCAACATCAACTCGATGGTTGAGGGAATAAGATGACAATATCGACTCGAGGGTCGAAGAGAATAAAGCAACATCAACTCGAGGGTTGAGGGACGAAGGAAGCAACATCGACTCGAGGGTCGAGAAACAGAAGCGATGATATCGACTCGAGGATCGAAGAAAACCAAAGTGAAGATTGCCACACTCAACTGAAATGAGGGGCTGAACGCATATAGATGCCAACTAGTCATAGTTGAGGAGATGCCAACAAAGATTGGACTTTAACCTTGAAGATGCCAATGACTATTAGACTTTAGCCGCATATGATGATCAGATGAAGAAACCATATCGACTGAGGAAAAATTCTCTGATCAGGGAAACACGCTTCCCACGCCCTACTAGGATCAATCAACAGACATTCATTCTGGGAACTTCCTTGCATACTGTAAGATTATCTCAAGAGGATTTTACAGAAAACCTGGCATCCGAAATGCTTCAGTGTTTTCAAACTCCTGAATATCTCGAAGTAACCACCTCAAACTGTATGATCCATAAAGGAATTTTCCCCAAGATCTCGCATCATCATGAGGTGTTCTGCCCTAGTATTCTGAACCTTGGGTAGGTGCATCTAATTAACTGTCTTCTAGAAAGAGTAACTTCTAGTTCTTCTAGGGTGACCTGCCCCAGTATGAGCCTTGCCTTGAAAAACGCCCAGGATAACTGCTCTGCGAGAGATTTAAATCTCGAAGTGATTGCCCCAATTTGGCTGTAATTTGAAGAGATTGATCGACGTTATTACCCCAGATTGGCTGCATTTAACCCAACTGGTTGGAAAAGTCCTTATTCAAGGAAGTTTCTTGGAAAAGTGCCCCTTGACATGAATGTCCTTTAGAAGTTTTCGTCTTCTCATGCTGGCAAGATTAAGCTTCTAGACTGAGGTTCTATATGTGAACTTCTTTGATGCCAAACAAATGTATGCAAGTAGAAAATGTTTTATTCTGAGAATGAAAATTCTAATGCAACACATGTTAATCTCGAAGTTCTTATAGAAAAAAAATGTCGCAAACCTCTGTGAGCGACTCACTGGTCAAGATACAACATGGATTATTATTTTTTTGATAGAAAACATGCACATGCAATACCAACAAAGATCTTTTAGCCCAACTCATGGGAGTCAGGAACGCTATCTTGTGGTAGTACATGTAGGATCAAGCGCTTACCACTGCACTAAAAGCAATTGCTGTTAGTGAAGGCGCAACTTTATTTCCTTATAGTATAGAGTCTTTCAAGGGGCTGCGCCTATTAAGCGCCATGGATTGGGATGTTAAGCCCATCGAATCCCTAAGGGTGACGCTGAATTAATAAATCCAACAATCTCCCCCCCAGTGTCAGCCGGGGGGATTCGAACCCATGACCTGGCTCTGATACCACTTGTAGGATCAAGCGCTTACCACTGCACTAAAAGCAATTGTTGTTAGTGAAGGAGCAACTTTATTTCCTAATAGTATAGAGTCTTTCAAGGGGCTGCGCCTATTAAGCGCCATGGGTTGGGATGTTAAGCCCACCGAATCCTTAAGGGTGACGCTGAATTAATAAATCCAACAGTACACTCTCGAATTAACCCTATTTCAGTTAGGACTTTTAAGGGTTGTATCGTGGCTTGGTTCATGGTTATAGAAACAAAGGATATAGGCTCGAATTTTATATGTGCCCACCCATCTTCGTGATGTCCTTCCATTCCTATGTCCAACTAGTTTTCGCAAATGCTCACCTTTCCTAAGGGTTTCGTATTGGTTGAGGAACCATTACTCTAACAGTTTAAGCACCATTGAGGTTATTGTTGGGTATAATAGCCACCCTTATTGTATTTTGTGCCTGTATCACACGACTTGATTTTGTTTGAGGATCTTTCTTGTATAATCCTTTTCATCTTTCGCTTTTCATTCTTTTTCTTATCCCTAACTTTTGCCTGGACTGATTCTTGTGAATCTTTTGCAATTGGAGTCCAGCGGGATGCCCTAATTTTTGCCTAAGTCGCTTGTTCTCAAGTTTCGACTTAGCGGGCTACTTTCTTTTTTTTCTTTTTTTTTGAACAAATCGTTCGACACTGTTTGTCTTGACTATTTTGTAAGGGTTGCGACTGTCTCACTCTTTGGTTGCTGATGGATAACCGTTGTGGTTTCCGGTCTTTGGACCTCTTGATTTGGTACAATGAAATGTTAGGGATCCTCAGATACACTCCTTTATGGAAGCATGAACGCCTGGTCCAACTAGCTGACACCTACCCTGCCCCGGGTTAAATGTGAGGGTTTTTTTACGCGAAAAGAAACTCCTACTTCAAGGCTCAAAGGGGTTAACGAAGGTTTATCTCCCTTATATCTCCAGTGTTTGGGAATTTGAAACAAAGCCTGTACATCGTCAACAGGGTCTTATTCAAGAGCACACAAATTAAGATTTTTGCGTTTTCATATCGTCATTCTCCATCACAGAGTTTAAGAACAACAATTGGTATTGCAATGCACACACAAAATTATAAGTAAAAATACGAATTAATTACTTCAAGAAAAACATGTGCATTTCATTAGTTAACATTCAAAACAAACAAGCTTCATGCAAGCATACAAATGTTCAAACAAACATATAAAAGCTACACATGAAAATGCAGTAAAGAAACTAAGCAATGCCATTGTTGAGGAGACTTGACTCTGTCTGGACCGGTTGATCTTGAATACTTTCAGTAGTCAGCATCTTTCCCTGATAAGATATGCAGTCTTCAATCCACTGGCCACATGTCAGCACCATACTTCATTTCCAATTATTCTGACCTGAAGCTTTCGACGTTCAAACATTCATACGAGACGTCTGAAGAGAAGAGTGACACTGAGATGAAATTGCCACATAAGTTTGACACCTAAGGTTGCTCGGAAAGACCTGATGATCTTCTGCCTACGTATCTCCATTGACCAAAGACCAATGAAGAATCATAGCGACGTAGTTCCCCTCAATAAGGATCAAAATGAGGTACATAGCCGCTCCTCAGAATCAAACTGAGAATCACCTTCACATATATCTTCAATAAATTCCTCCATAACATGAGCTGACGAACCCACATGACCAAACGGAGACTTGTTAACTTGAATGCCTTGAGGCGTCACTGAAATCAAACTAGACTCAATCAAATCCTGAACCTTATCCTTGAGAGGCTTGCATTCTTCGGTTGAATGCCCTGGTGCGTTGCCATGGAATCCACATTGAACACTGGGATCAAAACTTGGTGGGTATGGAAAAGGCAATGGACCCGGCTTCTTCGGCACTATCAATCCACTATCGATCAGGCATGGAAGTATTTGACTGTATGGTACTGGTAATGGATCAAAATCCCTCTTGGATCTCTTAGTGTAGTAACAACGCCTTTGCGGAGTACGCTGCGGTTGGCATGGTAGCTGTTGATACTGAAGAGGTTCACTGTTAACTGATATCTGACATACGACTTCAGAAAGTTGCTGACTCTGAGCAGTTGAAATGCCTTGGTACTGTGGATAAGTCAATGGGGTTGGGGGATCTTCCCATATTGCATCAATCACATCCTTATCTTGGGAATTGACAAAAGATTCATTCTCTTCAGCTGAGCTATCTGAAATGCCTTGGATCTTTCCCATCTTGATAAAACTCTCAATGCGTTCTCCAACTATCACCAAGTCCGAGAAACTCGAAGTTCCACTGCCACTCAACCTCTCTAAGTACGGCCCCTGTAAGGTCTCTATGAAAAGATCAACCAATTCTCTATCTGATAGTGGGGGTTGCACTCGAGCAGCTACTTCTCTCCACCTCTGGGCATACTCTCTGAAAGATTTACCATCTCCCTGGGATAAAACTCGCAAATCCATGCGGCTAAGAGCTCTGTCAAGATTGTAGTCATACTGCTTCACAAAGGCATTGGCTAGGTCTGACCATGACAGGATACGACTGCTCTCTACCTGCATGTACCATCTCGATGATGCCTCACCCAGACTGTATTGGAAACAATGAATCATCAATTTGTCATTATGCTCATGTGAGGCCATCCTTCTGCAAAATCTTACCAAATGTTGCCTTGGACAACTATCCCCTTTGTACTTTTCAAACTTCGGTACTTTGAATTTTGGAGGTATTACCAGGCCAGGCACCAGACACATGCTCGATGCACTTAGATCAATGACATTACGACTTTGAAGGGCTTTAATCTCTTCTTCCAACACACAAAATCTTTCCTCCCTCTCCACAACTCGTGGATCTTGGATTCTCACCACAGGGATTGCCTCTTGGGGATCTGGCATAGTGAAAGCAAAACTGTGATAATCTGCAGCATCAACAGAAGAAGAAGAATGTCCACTTCGGGCGACCTGATGCTCTCGAACATTTGGATACTCAACAGGGATCTGTGCAGGCTGAGCTTGAGCAGAATTACGGTCATCCTGCCTTGCCAAAGTCATCATAGCCTCTAAAAGTTGGTCCCACTGATCTCTTGTCAACCCAACACTTGCAGACTGGCTTTTCTCTCCAGGGTCCATAATCTTCTCAAAAGTTGCTTCAAGTCTGATACGAGAACTGGGGTCTCAACTGCAGATGGTGAACAAAGAACGGATGAGCCCTGCCTGCTGAACAGAAATGCAATGCAAAAGCTATGAGATGCCATGTTCGGTTATTTCCAAAGAATCTATCTACTTCGATCCATATTTAGTAAAAAAATCCAACAACATAATTCAGATATGAGGTCCTCGGAAATAACTGAACATGTATGCAAAAATGCTATGATGGCATGTATGCAGCTGGCGAGTGACTGAGAACTGGTGTCTGTCTGGATACATAGCACTGAGCTGAAAACCAAGTAACCGATGCTATATGCCCTCTGAATAATAACCATCTGATAAGAACTCAAAACCAAGGATCAAGAACTCCAGGAGTATAATATCCGGACCAAAACATAAGATCACACTGATGATGAAGGGTATGTGGAGGTCAAGGGTTCCTGCAAACCTGTAAACCCCTCCCAATCTCACTGGTAATAGGCTCTGGGTCAGACATCACAGATTCTCAAAGCCGAATAGCAATAATACTGTCACCATCTCCGAGAAATGGCTCATGACCAAATCAGGGAATCGGTTTGGCATTATATACTACGCAGGGAGGCCTCAGCTGAGTCCAGGACACAAGGTCATCCTATGTGATCCCCAGGTGGGCCCTCGGATGCGAATGGGTTTGCCACAAAATGTGGGCTGCCACTGTCATCACTAAAGAGGGATGTTTCCACAAGGTTCTCAATGATCGGTCCCCAGCTGCACATAACTGTCAGGGTTATGTAATGAGAGAGGAAGATCCCCAAATCAAGACATTTCCAAGACAATCGCAACCTGGGTGTGGAACTCACTACTACCCCCATGACAAGATCTCATGAGGCCAAAGTGGAACCACTCTAAGTCCTATGGTGCACTCGAGCCGGGTACTTAGCTCATCTCTCAAGAACAAGTAACACCCATCCCACCAAACAGAAAACTAGTCCAGACAGTCCAACATGATGCATAAAATAAAGACTGAAAACTGTAAATAAAGCTGTAAAGAAAGTTGCAAATAAGCAACAATAAAATACAACAAGCCACAACAAACAAACATCACCCAATGAAATAGCAATACACAAGCGCTAGGAGAGACTCACAGGGGAACCAGAGATTCTGGGTTCGATCCCCAGCAGAGTCGCCAGCTGTCGCTCCCCGGATTTCCATCCTGGTACAAACGCGAAAGTGGCGCGGAAAAGAATAGAGTCGCCAACCAGGCATTTTTATCCCGAAGAAAGGGAATGGTAATGCTGCACAAACCAGAAGAAAGAAGAGGAAGGACACAGGTCCTACGAACCAAAGAGACTGAGTTCGGGAGTCGGTTACGACCTGGGAAGGTATTAGCACCCAGATCGTCCGCCGTACCCGACGGGATCCACGCTTGCAAAAGAAATTGTTTCAAAGGGTGAGGGTATGAAAGCTGCAACAAAGAAATGAAGATGAACTGGAAAAGAAAACTAAGAAAGGAACTGAATGGGAAAATAAAGAGAAAAAATGTAGGGAAAATAAAGATTGTGCTCGAACGGGCCCTACCCCGCTGCCTACGTACCTCATCTGGACAATGAGGATCAGAGTCGCCGTAGTTCCCCTAACTAGGGGTAACAAGGAAATTGCTTGTGAATTAAGGCTTGAACTGCCTATGCCATTGCTCAGGTGTTGCAGACTCGGACGACGAGTGTGTAACCGTCTTGCAAAGTGACAAGTAGGAGCAAGTTTGCGTACGGAGCGAATGAGATGAGAAGAGAATTCCCGAAGGAAAGACGCTTATTGTTTGTTTGTTTTTTTTATGAAGCTTTTATGAGTGTGTCACAAGGAAGTGAACTCAAGCTCTTTTCCATGGAATGTGCACTTGTCACTACATTCCAAGATGGAATAATAGAACAAGCACACTCAAGTAAGGAGAAGATCCCCAAAACTTGAACCCAAAGATTATGGCCTAAGCTCACTAACTTGTTTAATTATTAAGTGCTTTTGGTATTTATAGGTGAAGAAGTATTTTTTATGCTTTTCTTAATGAAGAAGATACCTTGATCAGACTTGTGCCTCACAAGGTAAACTTGTACTATCCCAAGATGGGAAGACTACAAGCATACCTCATGGGATAAGGCTATGGATCAAGACATCACTTCAAATTTATTAAGATGTTTTTTTATGGTTATGAGATTAGAAGAGAAGAAGAACCAAAAGGATCACAAAGGTAAAAGTCTAAAGGGAGACTAAATAATCCTAAGTGTTAACATGCATGGATGTCCTAAGGGTTAGTGAGGTTCCTATCCTAATGAAGAAGGAAAAAAGAAGAGAAGAAGAAGATAGAAGAAGGGATGAGCAAGGCCTAAGTCCAACAAGAAAATGGTTAGCTCAATAAAGAAATAAGAAGAGAAGATAAGATTTGGAGATGTGGAACTCAATTCCCACACCTCACACTTACCATAGCCCCTGAAAAGTTAGTAATACAAGCAAACAAATAAGAATATTTACGCAAACCAAAAGATGACAATCACAAGCCAAACCAAACAAAAAGTCAGTACCTAACCCTATAGGTGACCTAAAACAAAGACCCACAAATCCTAATAAGATGGCATAAATGCCTTCCTCAAACTATGTTAGCAAGAAGGAATAAGGAGGCACGAAACACTACCTAAGAGATGAGACTCCAAACAAATATCAAATGACATGAGAAAATTATGAAATTAAATTTCTAAAGTCAACAACCAGCAACCAACAATGCCTCAAAATATCTCACAAAAATTCACAAAGAAACTCCACTAAATAATCGCACGAAATCGCTTAAGAACAAGTAACAAAATCACACAAATACGACTTACAAAACTATGGATAAAATGGAATTAAAAATAATACAAAAATATTTTTAGGTACTTTTATGAGTCTGCGAAATAATGCAAAAAGAACAGAGTAAAAAAGTTGATCGAGGTGAAAGAAATAAATCCTACAAGATAAGGTGTTAATTATGGAAACTAAATGAAAAAGAAATTAAAAGATATTCGAAATAAAAATGAAAAGTATGCTGAGGAGTACCTTCTACAATCTTATGCCTTGCAATCCCAGACCCGACACAGTAACTGTCGAAAGCTTCACTCCAGAATTCAAGGTCATTATCAATTCTCAACCTTTTGACCTTTCTCCAGTTTGAGTTTTGACCAAAACCTTTCAACTCTTGAAATTCTCAAAAGTTTCATCCTTAGTTTTTTTAATGAATCCCTATAACTTTCTGGAATAATCATCAACTATGGATAGAAACTACCTTGCACCTGAATGTGAAGGATTCCTTGCAAGCCCCTAAAGATCAGCATGGTTGTAATCAAGGGATCCATGTGTTCTTTGTTTACCTTTATTAAGCTTCACCCTACAGGATTTACCAAATACACCAGGTTCACAAAACTCCAACTTCTCGACTTTTTCACCACCTAGCAGGTTTTGTTTCCCTAGTTTGACGAGGCCTCTCTCGCTGATATGACCTAATCTCATGTGCTATAATTTTGTCTTCGACAACAGTTTCATGGATGCAACATTTATCGAACCACTTACAACGTCAGCCTCAAAGGTATACAAGTCTTTCTTCTTCACGCCTCTCAAGACTTCCTTCAACCCCTTCATGACTCTTAGGATATTTTTCTCTGCTTGAAAAACATATCCCTTCTTGTCGAATTCACCAAGAGAAATTAAATTTCTCTTCAAGTCATGTACATACCTAACTTTAGTGAATAACCTTATTGACTCATCATGGAGCTTGAAATCTCACAGATTCGATACTTTCAATTTTGCAAACTTTGTTGTTTCCCAGCAGCACCGATCCACCATCTTTATCACATAGTTCCTCGATCAAATCTTTGTTTGGAGTCATGTGCCAAGTGCAACCTGAATCCATAATCCACTCTTTTCTTGAGTCGCCACTTGAAACCACAAGAACAACAGATGAGTCGAAATATCTTGAACAATGGCAGCATTGCCATTATCCTTACCTCCATGGTCTTTTAGGCGTTCAGGGCACATCTTTCGAATGTGACCATCCTTCTTACAATGATAACATCGAACACCAGATGCTTCACCACTATAAGGCTTCTGTTGACTTTTACCCTTCTTCATATCAAACTTACCCTCCTTTTGCAAGAATTTTGCCTTAACGGCCAAACCTTCATCAACCCTCAAAGGTTTATGCTCCATTCGTTCGTTCAAGTCCTTAGAGTACAATGAAGATTGAACATTTTCAAAGGTCAGAGACTCTCTTCCATAAAAGAGGGTTTCTTTGAAGTGAGCATGTGTTCTGGGAAAAACGCATAACAACAACACTTGATCTTCGTCATCGATCTTCACATCAATATTTTCAAGATCAAGAATCAGCTTGTTGAACATATCCAACTGCTCAGCTAACACTTTGTCTTTGCTCATCTTGAATGAATACAAAGCTTGCTTCAGGTAGAGTCGATTCACCAGTGATTTAGTCATGCACAAACCTTCAAGTTTCAACCATAACCCTAACACCATCGTCGCCTTTGATACCTGTTGGAGAGCCTTATCACCAAGGCTTAAAAATATTGCGTTGTGTGTTTTCTCAATCATGACCGTCTTTTCAATTTCCATTAACGCAACAGTCATGGCCGTCTCTCCCTTCAACGCTTCTAAGCTTCCATGCTGAACAAGTAGGGCTTTCATCTTTAAGCGCCACAGACCGAAATTGTTCACTCCGGTGAACTTTTCAATCTCATACTTTGTTGAAGGCATTTTTCCATGCTCACCGTACCAATTTGTTGTGAATCAGATACCTTAGAAACAAAGTATAAAAGGTTTCTTTATGACCAAGAAACCCAGAAGGGTTAAGATTTTGGGTAACCAAGGATAATAACAAGGTTTGATTATAAACTGTTATTCTTTCCTTTCTCTTGAAACAAGATTACATGTATACAAGAACAACAAATAACCTCTCTTAATTTTGATTAGGATTTTATCTTCCTATTTTCCCTTATACAAAAGATGAGAGACTAGTATGCTATTTATAAGAAAACTAACACACTAACCTAATGGACTTTTTAGCAATTATCCATTGCAAGCTAACTTAGGGTACAAACTAACTTAAATAATTGGATCTGTAACACAAGACCCAATTTGACAACAACATGTGAGCGAACTTCGACGACATGTTAAACCTAGAGTTCGTTCCAATATCTCACATATATATATTATAAATCACGAATCATATGGCATCCTAGATAGTTACAAGACAAGACTAGTGGACAAAATTTTAAATTACACATACGATATTGATTACGAGGAAACATTTTCACTAATAGAAAACATGAACCTTGTTCAAATATTACTATCTCTTGCTTCTTAATGTGGATGAACTTACAACAATTTGATGTTAAAAATGTGTTATCGTGTGAAAACATGGAGAATGAAATGTATATGGAGATTCCACTCTATTTTAGTTCCACGAGTGGAGCCAACAAGGCTTGTCAATTCATTAAAGAAAGAGGATTATCAATACACCATATATCAGGTAGCTAAAATACTTGAAAATTGGAAGGCGAAAACCTTATCTCTAGCTAGCAGCACTACTTTGGCTAAAAGCATTATTGAGGAATTTCTGATTTATCCTATGATGACTAGTTTGATGCCGAAATCTTGCCTGGAAGAAATTCAAAGACTGTAGCATAATTTTGTTTGGGGTGATACTGTTAATGCCAAGAAAATTCATGTTGTCAAGTGGTGCAATGTTACAAAGTCTAAGAATACCTGTGGTTTGGGGCTGCGAGATTTTACGAGAATGAATTATGCTTGTATGTTAAAGTTGTCCTGGAAATTTATTAATGGTGAGGATGATCTTTGGTGCAAGGTGCTTCATGGTTTGTATAATAATGAGAGGTTGAACAAGTACAAGACTCAGAAGTATCATGGTTCTGGTATTTGGAAGGATCTTTTGAAAGATATGCATGTTTTAATGCAATTCGGTAAGTGGTCTTTTGGAGACGGTGGCTCTGTCGACATTTGGGAGGATAGTTGGATTGATGTTGGAAATATTTTGTAGGATCAGTTGCAAATTCTTCCTGATGTTAGTCAAGGAAGCAAGGTGAGGAATTATGTGACAAATTCGGGGGAATGGAATTGGCAGGTTCTGAATAAGTTGTTGTCCTAGGAGAATATTGAAAGAAATTAACCTTATTGATTCCTCCATCGGATGATCAAGGCAAGGATAGGTTTAAATTTGTTGGAGTGTCTCAAGATCTTGGCTCGGTTAAGCAGTTATACGACTTAATGTGTAAGGAGGAGAGCATTAATTCTGACCCGGATTGGAAGTTAGTGTGGCGGCTGAAAGTTCCGAAGCGGATTAAGTTGTTTGTGTGACTTCTTAAGCATGATAGGTTGTTAACGAATTATAGTAAAAGTAAGAAAGGCCTTAGATATGCAGTGTGTAGGCTTTATGGTCATGCTAATGAAACAATGCTTCATGTGTTTAGAGATTGCCCGAAAGCTTGAGAATTGTGGGAGCCTAAAGTTCCTTTGGGTCTTGTCCATAATTTTCTTGATTCTGATTTGAATACTTGGATTAGCTTGAATCTTAATTTTCATGCCAAGGAGGTGGAAGATTGGAGTAATTATTGGGCAATGGCGTGTCATTCTCTTTGGTTTTGGAGGAACCAGGAGGAGCATATTATCGAGTTTAATAGATCTTTAAAGCCTAAGATGATGGTGGAAAATAGGCTGAAGGAGTATGTGAATGTATCCTCCTCCTAATCCAGGCATGGTGAAGCTTAATGTGGATGTTGCTTGTATTGATGGAGTGATTGCGGGGTATGGGGGAGTCATTAGAGATGACAAAGTTTGTTGGATAAGAGGCTTTGCGAAGAAGATGAAGGTTTGTAGTAGCTATGTTGCATAATTGAGGGAGTGTTGGAGGGCTTAATCCTAGTTTTGGACGTGGGCATTAGGAGAGTTGAAGTCGATATTGATGCTTATGACGTAGTAATGGACATCAATATGGGGAAGATTAGGAGTAGTGATGGTGTGGAGATGTTAAGGAAGATTGAGAGTCTTTTAACTGTAGATGTAAGCCTCTTAAGTATGCTTTTGATGATAACAACAAACCAATAAAGTCTTGGAAGAAAGCAAAACGGATTATTCAAGCTTCATTAAAAAAGTCTCCATAAAGATCAAGCTTTCTCATTAAAAGGTATATGACATTTCTCATAATCCAATAATGATTATTAAGTGTTCAATATAGGATGCACACACATTTAACACTCTCTAAACAAATCATTTTGTGCATGCCTTTGTTACTGATCAAATTGAAAAGGAATTTTTTCTGGTTTCTGATCAAGTAACCGGTTACCCATGGGGTAGTAACCGGTTACTTCAACCCAGATTTGAAAAATAATTTTAACGTTACATTAGTAACCGGTTACCCTTGGGGTAGTAACCGATTACCACGATTAAAAATTCAAAAATTATTTTTGTTCAAATTTTGAATTGTGTCTCTTGTTCTTTAAATTGAAATGATGCACTCTTTCATATTTTGTACCTTTTCCAAAAGGTATCTTGCACTCTATATAAACCTTATGTGCAAAATTTTTTTGAGAGATCTCCTTAAAATTTTTTATGAAACATTTTTTCACTCAATAATTTCAAATTATCAAAATTCATAAAAGTGCACTAAAATTATCATACACTTTAGTGAACACTTAGTCATTATTGTTGAGTGAGAAATATCAATCAAAGAAAAAGATCAACATTGCTTGATATACCAAAACTTCAACTTTTCTACATCTTATTCAAAAATATTATTTCTTGTATTGACTTGTGATCCAGGATTGTTGGACACAAGGGTTTGTGTGGCAATAAGATTGTTCTTGCACACTTGAATGTTATAGTTGTTAGAAAGTAGGCCTCACCGGTTGATGTTGTGATAGGTTGTACAATCTAAAACTATAGTGGAAAATTTCTTTCGGTTTGGAAAGGGGACTAGATGTACCTTCGGATTGTGAAGGGAACCAGGATAAATCGCCGTGTCTTTTTACTTTCTGCTTTACCGCATTCTTATCTTAACCACATAAAGGTGAAAAATCCATCTACCGAGAAAATAACCGAGAAAATTTTACTAAGCCTAATTCACTCTCCCCTCTTAGGCAATCTCTGAAACTACATTAACTAGATTTGATTATGCTACTGAGTCATGTGTTTAGAGAAGAAAATCGTTGTGCTGACAAGTTGACGAAAATAGGATGTCGGCTATCGTCAAATATGATTTATCATTCCATAGCTCCTAACTTTATGCAGAAGTTATTAGCTGATGATTTGGGGAGAAGTTTCTCCTATAAAAATATTATCTTATATTTGTCTCTTTTTTCAAGCCTTTGGTCCTCCTTTTTAAAAAATAAAATAAAAATCATGAGCCGAGTTTTGAAGAAGAAAATGTCAAGGATCAATATAAAAAATTAGTAGAAAAAATGATTTGCTTAGCACACATTAGCCTGGATTTGGCATAAAGAATCAAATGGGGTGTGCCAATTCATGTTTGATTCGTGGATAAGACACTTATAGGTTGTTGAGTGGTGATGTAATACTACCCATACTACCTAGCTAAGCATATACGAGCTATATGTATTATGAAGACTTTTGATTTAAATTGTTTTCATGTAACATCAAATGCAGAGTTTCAAACATCATCGTACCATTTATAGTTCCTTCACAATGTCCAACGTTTTGATTCACTGGCTGTCATTTTTGTTTCTTGGAGTCATGACATGTCAATTACTCCTCTAACTGAAGTTGATAACACAACTTTACCTTGCTAATTAGCTCAATTTGCAAACCCTTTAATTATTAGATAACTTTTCAACAATCAAGTTAAATAACTTTTCCAACAATGTTTTAAATAAATAAGTCACAGCTAAAGTAGACAATACTTTAAAGAAGAAACGATAGAGATTTAAGTTCGATCGAAACATTAACGATATGTTTTGGAATTTGAAGTTCGTATTGTGTCTCTTAATTTCGACGGAAGGACAACTTCTTGAGAATCGAGATTAAGGATAGTTTATATACAACACACGTACACCTCAATCCAATAAAATTCCTTTTTTAAAGGACAAAGTTATAGCCGCATTGACACAGATTTGAGTTCGACCTGAACATTAACATCGCTTATGGAAACTTGATGTTCGCACGATGTCCGTTAGCCTCGACTGATTAGAAATCATTGATAAATGTAGTTTATATATATTACCTACGTATCTCAACTCATCGAACGAGACATATTTTAAAAAGGACAAAATCGTAGCTGCAATGACGCGAATTTGAGATCGATCCCGAGAAATGAATTTATAAGTATTGAAACACATTAACAACCAACATAATTTTGAAGTATTCAAACTTAGTTGAACATCTGAAAATTATGATTAACCTCGTTCAAATGCATAGTTAATAAAATCAATGAGTTTCAACTTCAGAAGAATAGGAAAAGGAATTTGATCAATAGAGTGATGTTAAATAATTACAAGACTTATAATTATAAACATGCATTCAACAATATTAAACTTTTTACATTCTAAGTTGAGCCATATCATACCAAATTTGCTCAAAAGCTTTAACAATAAGATCATGATATTCACTTGAATTAAGAGAAAGATAGCAAGCAAGTAAATTCTCCAAATCCTTTGACCCTCTTATATTATTCTCAACAATCATCTCCACCATTGATTCCTTGAAATCACTTATTGGATCAATGGATGACTTAACCACAGCAAATCCATCTACAAACCCTGCCTCATTCCTTGAAACACTCTTTCTTCCACTAGCTTGAATTTTTCTATTAACAAGTTTTGGAGAATTCACTCTAAGCCTTATACCTTGAGAAGAATTTGGAGAAGCTCTTTTACCTATTTGACTTTTTTTCCTCCTTCTTTGATTAACTTTGGTTGAGAAAGAATGATTGAACTGTCGCTCGTCTGATTCGGTCGAGGTTCGTGATTTAGTAGCCTCGACGATCTTATCATCGTCGAAGTTTACTTGCTTTGTTAATATAGGAGCTAGACCAAGTTGTGAAAAAGCATCAAAAGATTCAAACCCATCTAAGTGTTTAGAATTTCCTTGAAAAGTTTCATTGTTCATGTCTATGATGATATCATTAGTTGAAGAGCTAACTCTACAACTACAATTAAGCAAATCCGGAACCGAAAAGCTATCACAAAATTCGGATTCAGAAGAAACACATTGATTATGATAAGACTCACAAGAAGAATTTTCAATTGAAGACAAATCATGTTCTTGAACTTGAACTTGAACTTGAACTTGATCATCAAATGGTTGAGAAGAATTATGAGAAGGCTTGTAAATAGTTTTTCTTCCAACCCTTCTCTTTGAAGACACTCTAGGTGAATCATTGGAAAGAAAGTTCAAATCTTTGGTATGATTAGAGAAATAATGTGAAGAATACCTAGAATGTTGTGACCTTTGAGATGTTGATGGTGAAGAAATTGTTACTTTGTTGTTCATAAAATGTGATGAACCATTTCTTTTCCTTGATGATTTGCTCATATCTTTTAGCTTGTAAAACCAAGCATTTGGTATCATATCTGAAAATTTGAACTTGTTATTTCCCATAAGAGGTAATTGATTTAATCACAATCAACCTTTGGCAAGAAAAAATGGTTTATAAGATGGAAAATGTAAAGTTAGTGGTTTATTAGAAAAGTCATAAAATGAAAGTAAAGGGACCAAGTTTGTCTAGCAATTTACTTTATCTCATCATTGCTACCAGCAAACATGCACAACTGTTTTACATTAGTATAGCATTATTAGTTTTTTTATTTAGGTTCATGTAAATAATAATCTTACTAATAAGTGTCATATACTTGTGCATGGAACTTTTTTCTAATATATACTATTTATTATCATTATGTAAAAAGATATGTCAACAAAATATTTTGAGGCTATTATTGAACCATCGTGATTAAGTCTATTCAAAATTATACTGATTCAGACATAAACATCGGACACGACATTGATATAGATATATTGACATCTGGAAAAAAAAATTAAAAAAATTAATTAATTGAATATAGTGACATTTTTTGGTGTTTTAAGAAACGGCTGCGATTGCGATAATATTTTTGCGATTTCGGTCAGTATAAGTGTTGCGTCATTGATTACGGTCATCGCGGTATGAATTAACTACAATTTGTTATTTGATATAGAAAACGATGATAACAACATCTGCCAAAACCATTTTGTTGCGGCCGTTTTCGCAATCGTATACCGTTTCTTAAAACCATGCACACCACCTATGTTGTTGCTCCATAGCTCATAGGTGTTTCAAAATCAAATCATACATGTATCATGTTCTATGTTTCAAAAAATGTTTTGCATTCATTCTTTGCTTACGTATTGTCTGGACTGCAAAGTACCTAAATATTGAAATTCATAATATGGTTCACCACGCTGTGTTTGGTTTGGTGCATAAAATTTGACCTTGGAGTTCAAATAATCATTGGTTCACACTTGACACCCATTTATTCCTCAATTCTTGGCTTTATGAATCATAACATTCTTTGCCTTTTTATCCATTATACCCCCACATGCCTAGTGCTTCCTTAACCTTCTCTCAAACTATTTGATTTCTTTTCTTCTTTTTCTTTTCTATTTTTGACATTATGCTACAGAATCCTGTTTTTGTCTATTTCCTTAGTTTCTTAACTTTAAAGTGTCGGTGTAACTTATTGGGCTTCTTTCTAGATTTAATGAAAATTTGAAGACCCAACTTTTTTTTTAGTTTGAAACTTCTCTAATTAACTATGGATCCACCAATGGTGGGAACATCACAAAACAGAAGGATTTAATTTGTCACCCCTTCAATTAAACTTGATACCCCATATTATGTTTGTTATTACTTTTTGTTTGAGATATGTTAATATGGGTTATTACTTTTAGTTAAATAAGTTTAAGTTTGTTAAACTTAGTTTAGTCTATTGATCTCATTTTCTTGTATTAGATTGGTTGTATATAAACTCATAGTGTGTATTGTTACAATTACAAAGCTAATACACATTCAGCTCCATCTTTTCATGCTAACAACTTCTATCACTTTCAACTCACTAAGTGAAGTTGCTCATATCTTCTTCTTCTTCTTGCTAGCATGGTGAATCTCAGATTCTAACAAGGTATCATTCGTCGATCGTTCATCCTCGCTTCCCTGATCCGTCTCCTGTGTGTGTTTCGCTTTGTCCGTTATCGTCTCCAAATTCGTCTGAGTCTTTGCTCCGCATCAATGGCGTCGGAAGTAAATCAAGAATCGTTTGTGCACAATCAGGGTTTCTCTCAAAGAAGCTTCGCAGGGGTTTGCCATGGCCAAATCTGCAAATACGTTTGGTCCGAAGCTCTCTATCAAGCTTCAAGCAAACAACTATCTGCTCTGAAATCAACAAGTGGAAGGTGTGATTTCATCTCAGAAATTGCATAAGCTGGTAGTGAATGCGAAGATCCCGATGAAATTCAAGAACGATCAAGATCGAATTTCAGGTACAATTTCTGATGATTATGAGAATTGGATAAGCCAAGATCAAGCTCTATTCATCTGGCTATTGTCTACAATCTCTGAATCCGTGCTACCTAGGGTTCTTGCGTGTAAGCATTCGTTCGAGATTTGGGATACCATTCATCAGTTCTTCAATGCTCAGATGAAAGCGCGTGTTCGACAGTTACGTGTCGAGCTAAAATCTACCAAGAAAGGTTCTAAATCTATTACTGAGTATGTGTTGTTGATCAAGGCCATTGCAAACTCTCTGCTGGCTGTTGGAGACTCAATTACTGAACAAGATCAAGTGGATTCGATATTACAAGGGCTTCCTGAGGAATATAATCCCTTTGTGATGCAGATGTATAGATACTCGTCACCTCCATCGTTGTGTGATGTGGAAGCATTACTCTATGTGCAAGAAGCACAATTTGATAAATTTCGTGAAGAACTAGCTGCAACTACAACTATTGCAGCAAATGTTGCTCATTCTAATCAAGAAGGTACTAGTTCCAGAGGAACGTATCCTAATCATAGAGCAAGAGGCCGGTTTACGCGTGGTCGGAACCGTGGGAGAGGTCGCTTCACGATTGGCAACCGCCCAACCTGTCAGCTTTGTGGCAAATATGGTCATGAAGTAGCTAACTGTTGGCATAGATTTGATGAAAACTTTGTGCCCTTCAACACAAAGAATGCTACTGGTGAGTCTTCGAATCAAGATTCTGCTTCTGAGTCCTCCAAGAATTCACAAACAGTTGCTATGATGGCTACCACTAGGAAGGGATTGGCTTACACTCAAGAATACAATCTCCCATCTGAACTTGAAACTCAGGCTTGGTTTGCTGACTCAGGTGCCTCTCATCACTTAACACCTCATGCTTTCCTATTACAAGATAGTAAACCATATGTAGGGCATAACAAAGTGTTTGTAGGCAATGGTTACACTCTTACTATAGAATCAGTAGGCACTACACTGTTTTGTTCCAAAAGTGATCCTACCCAAACCTTGATTCTAGCTAACATACTTCATGTTCCTTCTATAACTAGGAATCTCTTATCTGTTTCCAAATTTTCTCGTGATAATCATGTTATGTTTGAATTCCTTCCTAACAAGTGTTACATCAAATCACAGGGTTCTAAGAAAATCATTGTTAAAGGTGTCCTAGATGATTGTGGATTATACTGCTTTCCTCAGCTGCCTTTAGAGCTCAAACCTTCCTCTAGTCATAATAACAAATTGCTCATTCCAACTGGTATTCAAAGCTTTGTTGCCTCCCATTCTAGTTCTTGCTCTCATTCTTTAGAAAAATTTAATGTGACCAAGTTATGGCATCATAGATTAGGCCACACAAACTTGCAATCTGTTTCTGCTATTCTCAAGTTGTGTAATGTTCATTCTATTAATAAAGGCAGTAATTCTTTCTTTTGCTCTTCCTGTAATATTAGTAAAGCTCATAGATTATATGCACCCTCTACTAATAATTCATATGCTGAAACTTTTGATATGGTGTACACTGATTTGTGGGGTCCTTCTCCTCATCCTTCTAGCTCAGGTTTTAGGTATTACATAGCATTTGTAGATGCTAAAACTAAGTTTACATGGATGTACCTGTTGAAACAAAAATCTGATGCTATACATGCTTTCAAACTGTTTCATGTATTTGTTCTTACACAATTTGGAAGGACTATTAAGGCTCTACAATCTGACTTTGGTGGAGAGTTTAGACATTTTACCAAATATCTAACTGAGTTAGGTATATCCCATAGGTTAACATGTCCTCATACCTCCCATCAAAATGGGACAGTTGAGAGAAAACACAGACAAATTGTGGAAATGGGAATCACTCTTCTCACTCATGCTTCCTTACCTATGACCTATTGGGACTACAGTTTCACTACTTATGTTCATGTTATGAATAGGCTTCCTTCCTCATCTCTTAAGAATCATAATTCTCCCTTTCATGCCTTGTATAATAAACAACCTGATTATGCTAATTTGAAGGTGTTTGGTTGTTTGTGTTTTCCTCATTTAAGGCCTTTCAATAAACATAAATTGCAACCCAGAAGTCAAGAGTGTTTATATCTTGGTCCATCACCTCAACATAAGGGTTTTAGGTGTCTTAATAAAGAAGGAAAGATTTATGTGTCAAAAGATGTTAGATTTAATGAAGAGCAATTTCCTTACTCTAGTTGGCAACATAACAAGCAAGAGTTGTCAAATGCTAAGCATAGTCACCAGGACATCATTCTTTCAGCTAGTTAAGTAAGTCCTCCTATTACTCCCACTATTCCAGCTGGCCATATCATGTCTGATGTCATTCCATCTGGTCCTAATTCAGAACAGGCTGTATTACCACAAAATGTTGCTCAGAGTTCAGACAGGCTGGCTGTGTCCAGTGGTCCAAGGACTGCTGAAGTTCAGCTTGTGGATAATATCAGTTCTGAAAATTCTGGCACAGTACAACTTGTGTCTGAAACTAGACAAGAGGAGTCTGTACCTAGGGTCACTCTAGACATCATTCTTACTTGTGATAGCCCTACTCCTAATGTTGGTAGTCCTAATAATACTGATATGTCTAGTCCCTCTCATACTGCACACAGTCATCCTACTAACAGAACAAAGTTTGCTAGTCAAAAACAACTTTGTCCTTTAGTTGGTCATGAGAATAATGCTACTGCTAGTGAAACAGAGGAAACTCCCAATACTACTTCTATGTCTTGTGGTAGTGTTAGTTCACATAGAGTAGTTCCATCCTTGTCAGTTCCAAACATCCCTCATAATTCTAATGAATTAACCATATCATCTCACATTCCTATATCTGATTCTTCACAGTCAGTATCTATAGGAACAACTCCACCTAGTAGTAATTTGCTTGTGAATAACCATCCCATAGTGACTAGAGCTAAAAGTGGAAAATCTAAACCTAAGGTGTTTTTAGCTCATTCTGAATCTGAACCATCCAGTGTCAAACAAGCTCTAACCAAGCCTGGGTGGGTTCAAGCCATGACTGAAGAGTATAATGATCTCTTGGCTAACAAAACCTGGTCCTTAACTACTTTGCCTCCTGATAAACAAGCAGTGGGTTGCAGATGGGTGTTCAAAATCAAAGAAAATGCAGATGGTTCAATCAACAAATATAAAGCTAGGCTTGTGGCTAAAGGGTTCCATCAAGAACAAGGTTTTGACTACACAGAAACTTTTTCTCCAGTTGTTAAGCCTACAACAATCAGAGTAATTCTTACACTTGCTATTACATACAAATGGGAGATACAACAAATTGATATTAATAATGCTTTTCTGAATGGTGTGTTACATGATGAAGTTTACATGGTTCAGCCTACTGGTTTTGTGAACAGTGACAAGACCTTGGTATGTAAGTTACACAAGGCTATATATGGCCTCAAACAAGCCCCAAGGGCTTGGTATGAGAAGTTAACCCAAGCTCTGCTTCTTTTTGGGTTTACTACTTCAAAATGTGATAATTCTTTGTTTGTATATTCTAGACTTGGTGCTTCACTGTATGCTCTCGTATATGTTGATGACATTCTGATTACTGATTCTAGCAAAGAGCTTATAGAGGATATTATCAATAAGTTACATCTTGAATTTGCTTTAAAAAGTCTTGGTAAACCTAGGTATTTCTTGGCATCGAAGTAACAAATTGCAGTAGTGGTGCTATGTTTTTATCTCAGTCAAAATACATCAATGATCTACTTCATAAGGCCAAGATGGATCAAGCAAATGGCACTCCAACACCAATGTTGAGTACTTGCAAATTGAGTAAACATGGGTCAAATCCTGTTGTTGATCCATACCTGTACAAATCACTTGTTGGTGCACTTCAGTATGTAACCCTCACAAGACAAGATATTGCCTTTTCAGTCAACAAACTGTGTCAGTTCATGGCTGCCCCACTGGATACTCACTAGGTTGCAGTTAGAAGATTGCTCAGGTATCTAAGTGGTACTCATAAACATGGATTGCTTCTTTCTCCTTCCAAGACAGTTACTAAATTCTCTTTGCGTGCCTATAGTGATTCTGACTGGGCTAGTGATCCAGATGACAGAAGATCTACCTCTGGTTCATGTATCTATTTTGGACCTAATCTGGTGTCATGGAGTTCGAAGAAACAGTCCCTGGTTGCTAGGTCCAGCACAGAAGCCGAATAACGGGCTTTGGCGCATACAACTTTTGAGTTGCTATGGCTGGAATCATTACTTGCAGAGCTGAAAATTCCAACACATCTGCCTCTTCTGCTATGTGACAATCTCAGTGCTGTTTTATTGTCTCACAGCCCGGTGTTGCATGCTCGTACGAAACACATTGAGCTAGACATACATTTTGTGCGTGAGAGGGTTGTTGCGGGAAAACTACACATTCAACATGTTCCAGCTTCGTTTCAAATTGCGGATATGCTTACGAAACCGCTAGGTACAACAATTTTTCAAGATCTCAGGAGCAAACTAAAAGTGTTTTGTGATACATCCCACACTTTAGTTTGAGGGGGAGTGTTAGAGATATGTTAATATAGGTTATTACTTTTAGTTAAGTAAGTTTAAGTTTGTTAAACTTAGCGTAGTCTATTGATCTCATTTCCTTGTATTAGATTGGTTGTATATAAACTCATAGTGTGTACTGTTACAATTAGAAAGCTAACACACATTCAGCTCCATCTTTTCATGCTAACAACTTCTATCACTTTCAACTCACTGAGTGAAGTTGCTCATGTCTTCTTCTTTTTCTTGCTAGCATGGTGAATCTCAGATTCTAACACTTTTATATCCTTACTATTTTTGGAATTTTCTATTGTATTATATCGAAAAAAAATTAATTTTTCAAAAATAATTTGAAGAAATACCGGAATTTTTGAACATTTTTGTTTGAAAATTTCTAAAAAAATATTTTACGTTTTCAGAAATTTTGAAATTTTCGATAAACTATCACACTTTTCAAAAATTTTGGTAAATTACAGTACTTTTGAAATTTCTGGTGAACTACAACATTTTTTAAAATAACCTATAAAAAAATTTGTACCGACAATTTAAAAATAAACTACCAGAAATTTGATCTTTTACTAGAAATTTGATCTTTTATCAGAAACTTTGAATGAACTATCGAAAATTTCGTCTGTATTTTTGACTCAAATTTTACCATGGACAATTTGAGAATTATGAAAATAGTGGGTTGTCAAAAGCAATTTTAAAGGTTAGAATTGAGTTGGAGTAATTTTTGAGGATTTTGATTCTTCTAAAATAGAATTGACTATGTTTTCAGAATTGATTCAGTTTAAAATTAAAACTTGTATTTTCTGAATTTAAATTTTATTTTTACATTAAATTTGTTCACCAACCCACTTCTACTAAATATATTCAAATACCAAATTCAATTGTATTAAAATCAATTATGTCCAAGGCTTGGTTTGGGGGATAAGTGGGAGTGGACTTTGGAATCAAATAGGTGTTTTTCGGTCAAGTTTATGTATTTTGCGGCAAACTCTGTTTTGGAGGGTGCAGTGATGAAAGAATCAGATACGATTCTTTTGGAAATTATGTGGAAGACAAAGATCCCGTTGAAGGTTAAAATCTTCGTTTGGAGAATGATTCTTGATAGACTCTCCATTCGGTCGAATCTCGCAGTTAGAGGTATCATTACTTCTATTCATGACAAAGTTTGTGTCTTTTGTTTTAACGAGAACGAGAATCTTTTTCATGTTTCATTTGGTGCCCAAAAGCAATCACTACAAGAAAATCCGTTTTTAGTGACTGAAAATTTTAGGTCACCATAGGCACCGAATTAGCCACCAAAATTGGACATCATGTTAATAAAATTTTAAAGGTCACTAAATCGGTCACTAAATAAAATTAGTCATCAAATTAGTGACTGGAATTTTGTGACCGTTATTTTTAATCTCAAATAAGCGTTTGAATAAAAAATTAATTTATAAAAAAATTAAGTGACCGAATTAGTGACCAAAACTTTAGTGACCGAAAATTTGGTCACTAATATTTTAATTCCTTTTCAGTTTTTATTATATAGTGAAAGTTTCAGATTTTTTTTATTATTTTAACAAATAAAATATATATTCATACAAATTTATTAATTAAAAAAATATATAATTTAAATAATAATTAGTTTAATAAATTTTTAAATAATATTTAAATTTTGAATTTCGTTTATAATACATACATTCTTAATGAAAAATATACATCTAAAACATATTAGTCTAGTGGTCACGCATAAATATCTCAAACATAAGGGCATTGGTTTGATTATTGAATGTGGATGAACTTTTTTTTATTTTAATTAATTGAAAATGGTCACTAAATAAGTCGCTATAGGTTAGCGACTAACACTTTTCCAACCGAAAATTAGTAGTCACTTTATTGGTCACTAAACGTTATAGTGACCGATTTTAACGTTTTTTCGGTCTCTAATTCGGTCACTAAAAGCGATTTTAACTTTTCCAACCGATTTTAACTTCGTTGTGGAATAAGGTTCTTCGTTGGGTTGGTGGTGATTGGATTAGTTGCCAAAGTTGTTGTAATCACGCCTTGTCTTGGTTTGTGATGTTGAAATATAGGTGTAATCGAAATACGGTATGTTCGATTTGGTTTATTTCTTGTTGGTGCATTTGGAGCTCGAGGAACAATATTATGTTTATCGACAAAATATGTAATATTGAGTCCATTTTCATCGTATTGTTATGATATCTTGGCAATGGTTAGCCCTTAGGCCGAATGGAAGCAAAACTTGTAGCCTTTGTGAGTGGTTTAAGTTTCCGTTAGATTTTCTGTAAGTTGTTTGTTCTGCTTTGATGTCGTTTTGCTTGTTTGATTATAATAGGTTGGAGAATTTTTTTTCTCCTTATATTAAATTTCATTACTTATAAAAAAAATCAGATATGTCCATCACCAATCCAAACACAAACTTAATTAATTTTCAATGATTTAAACTTAAAATTGGAATATATATTGTACTTAAATCTTCAAAATATTTTTCAAGTTGTTAGAATCATAGATAAAACCTTTTAATTGGTGTATATATTTGATATTAATGACAATGTATTTGAAATCTCGAATTTTCAATTTTTGGGAAATATAATTCAAATTATGGTCACGAGTGATTTCATTCATGACTTTCTAACTTACAAACATTATTTTTAAGTTAAATGCATATAGTTTTTCAAGTTTATGGTAGTTGATGCATGATTTTAGGATTAGGTGATATTAGTTAAACTTTTAAACCATTGAGAGAATTTTGTGAGGTTGAGTGTGGAGAAAGATTTGGATTTGAAGAAAAGATGTAAAAACATTGAGATAAGATCTTATTGATGATCCGTAGAAGAAATTAACTTAACACATGATTAATCATCTAATATCTATACATTAAAAAGAATCGTCACTAAAAATTCATTTTATCCTTCTGATTACGTTATAATTTTTCTAATTTTAGGATTAAAAATAATTATCTGTTGTCTTGTTGCAGCCACATTCGATTGATATTTAATGAGTCTGTCATGTCATTAGCATATTTTTTTCTTATTATATATTTTATTTATTTTTATCTCTAATTAATGATTAACTAAAAGGACATATTGAGAATTGGAGTGGTAAACTTATCTCTTTAAAATTGATTTATCTCTATCTATCATTTAAATTCCTCTCTCTCTCTCTCTCTTCAAATTTCAATATCTTTTGGAAATGAAAAATCACACGGAAAGTGGGTACAAAACTCTAATTTGTTTCCACCACCATCGAATCTATTCCTTCTTCCATCTCTATTGTCGTCGTGCTTCCACCACAACCGAATTTGTTCCCTCTTTTAATTGTTCTGAAACGGGTTAGTCATTTTCGCAACCCTAATTGTGTTTTTTTATCTTTGCTAATAGATTTGTAGTTGTAATGAATATGTTTCAATTGTGTGTTTTTATAGTTTGTTTGATAATATATTTTTATTGGATCTATACATTCACTACAACAAACAAGATCTTAGACAGCGCTTTTTTTAGCCTTAGACAGCGCTTTAAAGCGCTGTCTAAACCTCCGCTGCTAAAGGTTTAGACAGCGCTTTTTAAAATGTGAAAAGCGCTGTCTAATCCCCCACCCTTAGACAGCGCTTTGGCCAAAAGCGCTTTAAAAGACCCTCTTAATTTAAATTTTTTAGGTACACATTAGACAGCGCTTTTCAAAAGCGCTGTCTAAGCCCCTACCTTAGACAGCGCTTTGGCCAAAAGCGCTGTCTAAGCCCCTCCTATTTTAATTTTTTTAGGTATACCTTAGACAGCGCTTTTGGCCAAAGCGCTGTCTAAGCCCCCACCTTAGACAGCGCTTTGGCCTAAAGCGCTTTCTAATCCCCCCCTTAGACAGCGCTTTTGCCAAAAGCGCTGTCTAAAGTAAACGAAATTTTTTGTAGGATTTGTTTGTAACCACATTTTTTCCAGGTTTATAAACCAGAATTGGTACCTGTTTTCAACCAGATTTTTGCAGTCAATTATCACATTTTATATATGCCATTTTGGCCTTTTTTTACCAAAATTTGGCTAACCAATTCAAACCAATTCAAACCAAATTTGCCATAAATGTATCAAAATATATACAAATTTATGTTTACATTTATAAGTCATTACATATACTACTACAAATGTACACATTAATTACACACTTTGAGCTCTATCATGTATTGACACCACTCCTCTTTGATTTCGTCCACTTGATCCTTTGTATAAGATGCACACTTGAATTCATCAAAGTACTACATAATAATATAACATATTTTGAATTAATTCCAACTATTTAATTATATGAGATATGTGTAAATATAAAAATAACTCATAAGTTAGAAATACATACATCGGTGGGAATCTCTAATCGGCCCAACATGAGAGTATCTCGCATAAACCTCAACATGAAATACCCGCAATCTATTTCATTACGTTGAAGAGGACACTACATATGAAAAAAAAATATGAATTATAAATCCTAAGTTTTATCAAGTGTAGTCATCACTAATATAATAAAAAACGCGGTAATTAAAAATATACCGCCACTTTAATCCATGAAATGGAGTTGGCGCCCCTCCTTGAGGTCTGGATAACTCGTTGGGCACGAAAAGCTTGTAGGACGCTAATAAAATAAAAATGAAGCAATTAGAACAATTCACATAAACTAAGAAAAATTTTGAACATTCTCACTTACGTGTCAATTAGGTCCTTCATAACCGGGTATGTTGTCCAATCATTTCCTAACGAGTCAAGATAATACACAATTTCTCGGATAGGATTGATTGCGAGCAACAACCAATGTCCACTGCAATGATTAGGCAAATGTTAGATGGTAACTTGGAAAATAATTATTATAGATGAATTTAGAATGAAATGCTAACCCGGTATTAAACGGTAAAAAAAACAACTTCTCCGCATTTTTATTCTCCACGAGGATCCGAAGAACGTACTCCGTCACGGTATCCGGTCTACTTATCATTAAAGTATAGTTGACGGTCGCGGGTGCTAAGAATCCGAATGACACGTCCAAACCATTGGGGCGCATCCATTTGTCATACAAAAACCTAATATAAAAACATCATTAACATAAAGTAAACATCATTAAAATAAGTTGTTTAATTAATAAAACAAAGTATGCCGAATTTACCTAACATATGTATTGACAACGTTGACGCCGATTTCTTCACGACCAAAAACTTGCATGAAGTCCTCATTACCAATCATTTGTTCGTAATCAAAGCCGAAAATCCCTACCTCCATAGGTATAGTCCGAACACCTCCGGTCGGTATATCGGTCATCTCTAGAAATGTCCTGAGGCACGACCTATACTTGGTGGTAGGTTTTTTCCTAGCTACGGACTTCTTAGCACCAGAACTTTGTACCCGTGCGGAGGCGTTGCTAACCTCCTTTTTTTGTTGTGCGGAGGCATTGCTAGCCTCATTTTCTTGAACCTACATGTCATATAAATAGTTAGATCAAATTAAGAATGTAACAACTTCCATGAATATATGTCATATAATTGTATATTACCTCTTTTCTTGAAACCGTGGACTCGGTATGCCGTGGAATCGCAGTTTCTTTTGATTTGGATTGTGTGGGAGTCTATTTAACATAGGAAAATATGTAAGTAAAATTTTAAGCATAAATTTTAAACTTTGAATATACCAAGGAAAGTTAACATAAGTTTTAATCATACCTCATATCCTACGCATATGAGGTTTGTCGGCCATGCAACAAACGAACCTACTGCTTCGTGCACCGTTGTTGCATCCGAATCATCACTAGGATATGGTAATGCTGCATTCGGCTCAACTGCAATATCAACTGATACCTTCAAACATCCAGCAGGGAGCTCTCTAGTGTGGAGTAATACTCCGCTAACGTTATGCACTTTTCCCTTGCCAACCATCCGATAGTATGGTGACGACAAATACAGCTGACAATGGGAAATGCCCTAAAATCAATAATAACAAGAAATCGTTAATGTGTATATATGTCAAATACATAATTTAAGAAAATAGTTCAATTTAAGACAATTATATGTAATTACCTCTGGAATGTTCGGCTGAAAGGTACAGTTGATACTGTCTTTGTCCGAAGCATCTCTGTATACTGTTGAGGCGCTAGCCTCTCTTTCTCTCCTCAATGCATCAAGCTCAGCTTGCATGGCTTCCATTCTTGCATGAAGCTCCCGATTACTAGGAGCCTTTCCTTTTTTAATACTCATGGAGGTCGGAGTGACTCCAAATCCCTTACCCCTCACCCGACCAGAGTACTCAGGGACATCTAATGCCCGACCAAGTATGCTCCTAGTATCATCGGGAGATAAAGACTGAGATAGCTCCTCCTGAAAAATCATATGAATATCGTACAATTGTCAAATATTTGTGTATAAAAATGTTATTCAATTAATGAAAAAATGTTATACTTACACATTTCTGGTATACTTGTAAAACTTCTTCTTGAGGAACTCCAGATTTGCCCACACGGGCTTCCTTCCACAAAACATGTGCAGGAAGAGATGATTCTGAACTTTCCTCCTTCTGCAGCTACACATTAAGTCATACAATTTGATCAGATAAAACTAATATATGATGAACAAATTTGTTATCGCAATTTAAAAATACGTACCATGGATTGTTCTAAACGTCCATATCCGACACGTCCTTTTCGGTACGGATATGCGGGACTTGATGCTCTTTCCCGATTTGTAGCACTTATTCTTTGAAAAACCGGGTCTTGTCTTTTGGATTTGAACGCTTCCCATTCTTCAGCCGATATCAAACTTTCATATTTTTTGGGAAGTTCCGCATCCACAAAATTACCATCCGCATCCTTAAGGAACTTGGATGATAAAAATGTCCGAAACCCTCTTAGAAGCTTTCCGGCCAATTTCATACAAAAGCCTCTTCTTTCTTCTTCGATGTTAAAACATCGCTAAGAAAAACATACAGATTGATAGTTAGTATCGGTAATTGAAAAAACATAATTGAAAAAACATGATTGTACCTTTATCTCACTCCAAATTTTATCTTTGGACTCTTTCAGCTCTTTGTTTCTCCAATCATCACATGTAATGGGAATTTCATTCCTTACTAGTGCACCGATAAAACTAGTTAAGGTATGCCCATTAGGTTCTATAAGCTGTCCCTGGGTGCTCCAATAGACATCTAGTATGATGCCTCGAGATCTTCCTTGGACCACCCTTCTCATTACTGTGATGCCTCTTCGAATTTCTTCTTCCGCGGATACTTTTTTAGGAACTTCCTCAGGTTGGTCATCAGCCATGTCTAACCTGTAATAAACCAAGGAAACCATCAAATATCAAATATAACTTATAATCAAAGCAATTGAAAACAAAAAAATAAAGAAATCATGCATTATCATATATAACTTATAATCAAAGTAATTGAAAACAAAAAAATAAGGAAATCATGCATTATCACATATAACTTATAATCAAAACAATCGAAAAAATAAAATAAAGAAACCATGGATAATTTACCTAAGTCACTAACATCTCTTTCTTTTCTTTGTTGGAATATTAATCACTTGTTTCTTAGCAATGCGTACGGATGAATTGATCCAAATTCCCTCATTATGATCGTTTCTTATATATGACTCATCCGGTATAAGATCCTCAACTTCATCATTTCTATTCAACTCATTCCGTCTAATGCATGACTCATTCTCAACATCAATATCACATTGATCGACACCGCTATCATCAGTCACTTTGTTAGAGAAAAGCACTATAGACCATTTTGTACTCTTCGGGTCATTCACATAGAACACTTGTTTAGCCTGAGATGCTAGAATAAAAGGTTCATCTTTGTACCCCACCCTAGTAAGATCAACTTGCAAAAATCCAGACTTATCCATTCGTATGCCACTACTATTCACCCACTTGCAACCAAAGATGGGAATCTGAAACTTCTCGTAATCAAACACCCAAATGTGCTCAATAACTCCAAAATATGACAGATTTGCATATTTGGGGTTTAAGTCCTTCATGCTTGATATATGCATTGCTTCAGCTAGCACGGTGACACCACTATTTTGCATAGTACTCTTATCATCTTGTTCTTTGGTATAAAATGTGTATCCATTAATTGAATATGCGCTATGAGAAAACACATGCAAACTTGGACCATATGCCAAACATCTCAACCTTTCTGTTACCGAAGAAGGATCTGAAGAGCGCTTCAAATAAATATGATCCTTCAACCATTGTATGAAACTTTGATTGTGCTCTATAACTATCCAATTTTCATTTCTGTTCGGATTTAACCTTCGGAGTACATCCTTGTGCATTTCAACATATGGCTCAACCTCATTATTATTGTGCAGAACATACAAATGAACTTGATCCCGTTCATCCCTTGATATTGTCACAATTTTATTCCCAATTAATTTTTTACCTTCCATTTTGTCGAAAATCTGAGCTCTGGGGAGTCCAATCGATTGAACGTTAGACAAATATTCAGTACAAAACTCACCAGCTTCTTCAACAATGTATCGTTCAACAATACAACCCTCTGGTCGACTTCGGGATTTCACGTACCCTTTTAATATTTTCATATACCGTTCAGCAGGGTACATCCATCTCATATAAGCTGGTCCACACAACTGTGTCTCTTTCACAAGATGAACAACTAAATGAACCATTATGTCAAAAAAAGACGGAGGAAAATACATCTCAAGCTCACACAAGGTAATTACAATCTCTTTTTGTAGTGTTGGTAAGATCTCGGGATCGATCACCTTACTACAAATTGACCTAAAGAAAAAACACAATTTAGTTATGGAACTTCTTACTTTTTCTGGCAAAATAGAACGTATACCGATCGGTAGAAAATGTTCCATTATAACGTGACAATCATGTGTCTTCAAATTCTTCAACTTGAGGTCTTTCATAGAAACAAGTCTTCTGATATCAGATGAGTATCCTTCTGGAACCTTAACTTCACTCAGAGACTTACACAAAATTTTTTTCTCCTTTCTAGATAAAGTAAAAGCAGCAGGTGGTAGATATGTTCGTCTTCCTTTCTTCACGGGTGCTAATTCAGTTCTCATTCCCATTTTTAACATGTCCTCCCTTGCTTTAAGGCCATCCTTAGACTTGCCTTTTATATTGAGTAATGTACCGATAACACTTTCAAATACGTTTTTTTCAATATGCATAACATCGAGAAAATGTCTCACGTACAAAGACTTCCAATATGGCAATTCAAAAAATATCGACCTTTTCTTCCACCCACCTTTCACAATCTTATGTGCAAAAGGCTTGCCAAACTCAGTACGCACATCTTTCACCTTTTCAAAAACTTGTTCACCTGACAATGCGGGTGGAGCTCTACGATGTTCGGTGTCTCCATTGAATGCTTTTCTCCACCCACGGTAGTGATGTTTAGAATGTAAGAATCTACGATGACCGAGAAACACATTCTTCTGGCAAAGTTCCAATCGGATCGTATCGGTTCCGTCTTCACAAACAGGACACGCACGTTGACCTTTAATGCTATACCCAGATAGATTCCCGTATGCTGGAAAATCATTAATTGTGCCAAACAACATCGCCCTCAAATTGAAACTTTCTTTCCTATATCCATCATAAACCTCCACACCGTTCTCCCACAAAATCTTTAAATCTTCGATCAGAGGTGTCAAGTATACGTCTATGTCATTACCTGGTTGTTTAGGCCCAGAGATTAACATAGATAACATCATGTACTTACGCTTCATACATATCCACGGAGGTAGGTTATAAATCATAAGAATCACAGGCCATGTGGTATGTGAAATACTTTGAAGACCATGTGGGTTCATTCCATCAGTAGATAATGCCAATCGAAGGTTTCTTGCTTCTGATCCAAACTCAGGATAATCATTATCAATCTTCGACCACTGTGGTGAATCAGCCGGATGCCGATACTTTCCATCGGTAATTCTTTCATCTGCATGCCAAGTAAGATGTCTTGCATCGGTTTCACTACGAAACATGCGCCTAAATCTCGGAATTATCGGAAAATACCATAAGACTTTTGCGGGAGATAATCTTTTCTTATATCGAGACAAACCGCATTTGGGGCACTCAGTTAACGTTGCATATTCGTTACGAAACAAAATGCAATCGTTAGGACAAGCATGTATCTTATCATAGCTCATGCCAATAGAGCACAACATTTTTTTTGCCTCATAGGTTCGATTAGGAAGAACATTATCATCCGGTAGCATTTCTCTCATAAGGGCCAACAACTCTGTGAAACTTTTATCCGACCATCCATTGCCCGCCTTTAAGTTGTACAACTTTAATACCGCAGAAAGTCTTGAGAATTTAGTGCAACCTTTGTACAACGGTTTCTCTGCATCGCTTACCATCCTCTCAAACATTTCAGGACAATCATGAAGATCTTCTTCCAGTGCTTCTACAATCTCTTCAACTCGATCACAATCATATGTTTCCGTGTCTTTGTCGTATGAAGCATAGGTCGTATTTCTTTTTCCACTCGATTCAACATTCCCGTTAATTTTCTCACCATGAAATATCCAACACTGATAACTTTGATCAATTCCATGCCTCAGCAAATGCGATTTCAATCCATGTGCGTCAACCTTACCAATATAACAACAACGCAAGCAAGGACAATGCATTCGTCTGGGGTTTTCAGCGTGTTGAACAGCATACTTAACGAATTCCGCAACCCCACTCTCGTACTCTTTGGTCATTCGATCGGCACAGATCCATGTTTTATCCATGGTTTTCCTACTTAAAAAACGTATACATAACCAATGTTAAAACTATTAGTGAACACTACTTATACGTACATTATGACTCATGGAGCACATATACGTACATTATGACTCTTTTCTAACAAACACACAGATACTTTGAGACAAATTTATGTATGATTGCGAACCTTTAAAACTATTAGTGAACACTACTTATATATTAATTGCCCCAAAATGCTATATTTCAACTATCCTTTTAATAAGAAAGGAGAAAAGTGTCATTTTTGAAATTATTTTTGACACTGTTCTAACTCTTTTGCCGACATCAGTGTCATCGTTACAACTTTAATGCAAATTTTCATTTTCCAAAAGATCTTTTTAGAAATTCATCATTAATCTCACTTTCTAGGAAATCATGGGTTTGCACGACTTTACTAATTCCTTAACTACTATGAACTTTCCCCCTCCATGAGAAATGAAACATTTCACTTCAAATATGTGTCTACCATGTGTCAGTCATTGAAAAGATAAATATCTATATAAATACTTCATTTGCATCCTCTTTCAATCTTCCTCACTTTTGCTTCAACATTTTACACACACAAAGAACACTCTCTCAGAACAAGCTTTTCCAACTATGATAAGTGGTAACAAAAAGCATGCTAAATCAACCACAACCAGAACCAGAACCAGAACAAAAAGCATGCTAAAACAGGGAAATGAACAATTCCTAATAAAATCAAAACTGAAACACATACCGTAATGAGATTCTTCAACAACTTTCAGAAATGACCGATTAAACTATTGCAATGCCTGAAATCCAGACTGAAATCTGAAAACACAAATGAATGAAAACGTGAACGAAGAACATGAGTGAATGAATGAAAACGTGAATGAATGAAAACGTGAATGACATACCGCGATGAAGACAGGAGAACGATTCAAACAAGTTTCAGTGACTTCAATGACGACAAAGTTCTTCTGGAAACGTTCGATGTTAGGGTTCGTCTGGAAACGTTCGCAGGAGGGAAAACGAAAAGAACAGAGAATGAAAATAGAAGTATGAAATTTAATTTTAATTAGACCTTAGACAGCGCTTTTGGTTAAAGCGCTTTCTAAGGTATCCCTTAGACAGCGCTTTCCAAAAGCGCTTTCTAAACCCCCCCCTTAGACAGCGCTTTTGGTTTTATTTTATTTTTAATTTAAAAACTTTAAACAGCGCTTTATCAAAAGCGCTGACTAAGGTAAATATATAAAAGCGCTTTCTAGAAGCGCTGTCTAAGGGGGGGTCTTAGACAGCGCTTTCAAAAAGCGCTGTCTAAGACCCCCCCTTAGACAGCGCTTTCATTATTTTTTTGGACCATTTTCCGTGTTTAATTTTAATTTTAACCTTAGACAGCGCTTTCTCTTAAAAGCGCTGTCTAAGATGCGCTGTTAAAAAGCATTTTTGGCGTAGTGATTCACTTTATTATTTTTTTATGGTTTATATAGCTTTTCATGGTAAACAATAACTCAAATTCTAATAACAACAATTGCGTCTATATGACTCAACTAATTGGCTTAAACGTAATGGAAAATTCATTCCCAAAGTTAGTGTTCTTTCTTTCTCAAAGTTAGTGTTCTTACTATGAATAATATGGATGTAATGAAATTAAATTCATATCCAGGTGAAAGTTGTTTCTGTTTTTTATTTGTCATAATTGCAAACTTTAATATTTGCAAGATGGATGAAGATGAAGGTATTCTATGTTGTGACCTTTCTTTTGATTTCTAGTGCTTCGAGATGGATGAATGTATTATATTTGGCATACATAACTTATAAAGAAATGAATATTATAAGTGATTTTTATTTTGAATGGTTTTATAGAATACATTATTAATTATTAATTAATATTATTAACGTTTATATCATCAATTGCAATTAAACTAATTACTTCCTTTGTCTCACAATCGGTGTCTTCTTTGAAATTTTTAATTATATTGATTTCAATGATAAAATGAATATCATTTACTAAATTAACCTTATTAATAATAGATAGTTGAATAGTTATAAGAATTAAAATACAATAAATAAGGGTAAGTTAATGGAAATAAATAATAAATATCACATTGATAATCTAAATGGACAAATAATTTGAGACAAATAAAAATTAGAAGGCAAAATACTCAAATTGGTCTCTTAACTCTAAACCCCAAATATTTTCCTTCTGCAAGAATCAAACAGAGGACACCATATTTATTTTGAAAAAAAGTTTACCGTTGGACTATATCACATCTATTTATATATTTCATGAATAAAATACTTATCTCTTATTTATTTCGTGAAAGGGTACTACTCTTATTTATTTATTTTATGAATAAAATACATATGCGGTGGTAAATTGGTACAGATCTTGTGTGAGACTGTTATTGTATCTTGGAGTTTGATTGTTCATGATAACTTAAGCAGAGGTTACTTTAGAAGTTGTGTGCGAATTGGTACAGGTCCTGCATTTTCAAGTTTCCTTGAAATGGCTCATATTTGTTAAACTGTAACGAGTCAATATAATTGTGGCAATGCCAACTTTGTTGTCCCAAAACCATAGATGTTGTATCTGAGATTAAAAAATTGTCTTTGAGATGTGATTTTATTTCTTCTACATAATAGATCTGATCTGAGGTTGTGTGCCAAATTCTTCTTTATTATCGTCTTATATTTATACAGTTGAAACAAATTCCAAGGTTGAAACTTCAAACTTGAAATACAACCCTCTTCATCTATGCTCGACTAGGTTTTTATCTCAAGTACTGTATTTTTTTTTCAAATTTAAAATACAGCCTTCTGCATCTAATACTCAAACAAGTTAATGAGCATTTCCAAAACTTTTGAATCATCCCATAAAACACATCCTTCACAAGCACAAATTTACGTTTTAACAAGCAAAATCCCTAAATAACAATTTGAAATCCGAAACCCAGATTTACGTTTTGGCATTTGATGCGTCTAATCCGAAACCCAGATTTACATTTTAACAAGCACAAATTTACGTTTTGGCATTTGATCCGAAACTCAGATGCATCTAATCCGAAACCCAAATGCGTCTAATCTGAAACCCAGGTGCGTTTAATTCCTCACCGTGACTGTCTCAAGTTGCTTCTTTAAAACTGATATGGCTTCTTCAGCGACATTTGCATGTTGCTTAACCAAGTCTTCTTTGGCATTGACATTAACAAGAGCAGTAAATATTTCTTCAATGGTTAAGAGTTAGAGTTAATTTGTGATATTTCTTCATTTGGTTGATAATGCTAGTGTTGAAATTGAACAGCTTCAATGGTTAAGAGTTTTGAGAATTAATAAATTTAGTTAGTAAATTTAATCACAAAAATATAAATGCTTCAATGGTAAAGTAACATCTATGGTGACCTCCATGTACTTGGTTCGAATCCAGTCTGGACAAATATTTTGAGATTTTATTGATTTTAAATTAATAGTATAATTATCATACGCACGTTTTGGTGAAAATTATTTTTATCATAGACACACAGGTACAAGAAACTTTTAAACGAGAAAAAGTTTACATATCGATACAATTATTTTTTATAAATAGAAATAAATTACAGTCATTTTTTTTTATAAATGAAAATGAATTAATATTATTTTTTTACTCAGAAGAAAAATATTACGTTATATTAAAAAAAAAAACTTATAAAAAATTTCTTTTAAGTTGGTTTTTTTCTATAGAATATTTATTTTAATTAGTTAGAATATTTATTTTACTTTAATCGAATTAACTAGACATTAAAATAATAAATTCAATATTAATCACTAACATTTATTGAAAAACATATTTAGTTTATCATTCTAGAAATATAAGAATAAAAATTATTTTTAATTATTAAGATCGTTATTTGAAATAAAATATATTTTGAAATTATTTATTTTTTAAATAAAAAAATTAATAAAACAAAACAAAACCAATTGAGATTTTGTAATTTTTTAAATTTATAAAATAACTAAAACTTATTATAATCTTTTCAAATTAACTTTATAATTGTAATCTCCTATGTATCTTTTAAAATTCAATTGCATGAACTTCCAAAATTATTCTTTCACCCCAAATTATTTACACTAACAAAAGGATATTTTAGTAATCAACTAATGTTTATTTTTTTCATTCTCATCTCTTACTACATCATGACAAGTGACATTCATTTATCATCATTCACCAATTAAATTACAATTTATCATCATTCACCAATTAAATTACAATTAAATATCACATACATTCATCCTCTCTTTTCATTCAAATTTCAAATCTCTCTCATATTTTCCTCACACTTTCCCACTTTCATTTTAATTTTTTTATCCATTTATTTACTATCACTAAAAAATACTAATAATCTACTCTCTCTTTTTTTTAATAAAATTAAAAATGTATTTATCTCATAAGTCACTATCAACCTAATATCTATTTCATTTTAATTAGCATTTTCTTAATTTGAGAGACAAAATTAATATTTTTTTTCTATCTCCTTCTTATATAATTATTTAATACAATTTAATTTATATGATTATTTTTTATTTTACAATTAAGTATGTCATTTTAAATTTTGTATTTGTATCTAAATACATTTTATATCGCATCAACTATTTTTTTTATCTTTCTTCATCTCACGAGTCATATTCTTTCTATTTCACGGGCCACTATAAACACATATAATAGTAGTTGCGGGGATCAAACCGTGGTTCTCCCTACCAAGTTCAGGGTCAATCACCACTAGACCAACTAACGATTGATAAGTTAATAGCTAATTAATTTATATAATTATTATTCATTATAAAATTAATAGCTAATTTCAAACTAATAGCTAATTAGTTTATATAATTATTGTTCATTTTAAAATTAATAGTCAAATTCAAATTTAAATACTTATATAAATACATTTATAACGTTCCAAATTTACCTTACATTTAAATATATTTTATACAGTATCAAATAAGTTTACCTGTGAAGGAGCACGAGTATCTTACTAGTTATGATAAAAAAATGTTAAATAGTAGTCATGGAAATTTAATGGAAATGGTAATCATAAAAACTTAATGATAGGTAAAACTTTATTAATACAATTGTTTTTTTAAATGAAACAAATTACAATTAGGTTGATAATTGGGAAAAAGTTACTAATAATTTTATAATCGTAATAAATTCAATTATTTATACAATTATTTGTATAAATGAGAATAAGTTATAATTTTTTTTATAAATGGACACACGGGTTCAAAGGACTTATAAATTGAGAAAAAGTTACAATATTTTTTTATAAAAGAAATTAAGTTACAATTATTTTTACAAAAAAAAAAAAGTTACAAATATTTTTATAAAATACATGTTTTACTTTCTTATTTTTTTTATCGGCAAGACCGATCATTTTATTTTTCCAGAAAATGCTAGAAGTGTCTTAGTTATTGTAGATATTACACTCTTTTACAATATATATCTTTGAGAACTATTTTAATTATCACAATGTATTGGAGTAGGGATTTATCAATTCTTCTACTACTAATATATAGTAATAAATGTTTTTTGATTTGTATATATAATTTGTTTTGAAATTAATACTATAAATTGGTGGTCACAGTTCCAGAGAGAAGTATAATTTATAGCTTATAATGAAGACTATTGTAGATACAATTATTTTTATAAACTGAAATAATTTTACAAATATGTATAAGTTATATATATTTTTATAAACCGATAGATGTGAATGTATCTATGAGATATCAGTTGTAACTGTTCATTTTAACAATGGTAGATTGTTCATGTCAAGGTCCTTACAGACATAGATTCACGGATAGACGTGAATGTATCTATGATATATCAGCGATAGAATGTTTATTTTAATGTCCATCTTTTAAATCTTTCTTTTGTTGTTTTATATTAATTTACTATAAAATTCATTTTTGACTAATATAGAATATTTTAAACAAAATTAGATTAACATTAAAGACGTAATACTCTCTTGGCCAAGTATATTAATCTAAGATCACTTTTTATTTCTCATTTTAAAAGTTTGTACATATTATTAGTCTATATATAACTATGGGTTAACCAATGGAAAAATGAATTCAAACTTAACATGAGAGTGGACGACGTGTAATATGAGTCCAGACGGGACCCATACAATAGCACATATATTATTCAGAGTTGTAGTTTTAGAATTTACTCATATGAATTCAACTGAATTTTGGTAATTACTGGAATCGCAAACATAATCCACAAGTAGACATGAATGTATCTATAATATACCAAGTGTAGAGTGGTCAGGAACTTATTATTGTTTGCATCGATGAAGTACCATGTTCGAGACACATATTGTGTATTGAATTATATTATTATATATTTTTTAATACCATATATAGGAAATATTAATTTTGTAGTATTTTATAATTTATATATATTATTGTTGTTAGATTTATTAATCTATTAAATTGATTACGTTGTAAAAAATTTAGAGTATGAAAAAAATTTCCAAGATTGATAAGTGATGTTTCGTAACGTAGTATATGAATACATATAGGACCCGTGCGATAGCACGAGTATCTCGCTAGTTACTATTATAATGTGTAAATCTTGAGCACGAGATTAGTGGTAAGGATGTGTTGAATGCGGTGACATGGGAAAGAAAAAGATAAACTTTATTAGGACAAATTAAAAATTTTAAGTTTGTAATTGTAATGACTCTATATTATATTAGTTTTTTTGTTGATCTTTTAAAAGTCTTTTAGCTAAAGTTTTGGTTAATACTTATGTTTAATGCATTATTTACCTTGAATGACTCTAAACTGACAACTTATTTATGTTATGAATTTTATAGCGATTTAGTGTTAACATTTTTTTTAATAAGCAAGTGATATTAAAAACGAGAGTACAAAGGGTACTCAACCTGTATACAACAAAGAAGAGACAAAAAACAAAAACCACTAAAAAATTACCTACCAGATGCTATCTAAGATAGATACAACAAAGGAGCTTTGTTAAAATCGTAAAGATTGCATTTGGAATATGTAATTTCTCCAATGGTCAACCACTTCCACAAGAAAAACTTGACTTTCCAAACAATGTCCACCACATTCCACCCCGCGTTGTTAAAAATGATGTCATTCCAAAATAACCAAATACTCCAACAAATTGCCAACCACGCGATACCTTCCCTCCCTTTCTTCACCCGACTGTTTTTACTAAAAGAGTGCCATAACAAAAAAGACTCTTTGATGTCGCTACACCCACTACCCAAAAAACCCAACCAATCTGATATATCGATCCAAGCCAACTTTGTCACCGAACACGAAAGAAGAAGATGATCAATTGATTCCGGATTGCGGTTGCAAAACACACAATTTCAGATTGTTAGACGATAAAGAAATACCTCTAAACGAAAGATGGTTTTTTGTAGGGAGTTTATCCAAAAAGCATCTCCATCCAAAAGCCTTAATATTCATAGGAGCCGTCACCTTCCATAACAAGTCATAAGCTATGTCAGAACGGTTAATCGGACCAATCGGCAATTTTAATGAAAGGATTTTCCGGTACAAAGAGCTCGCCGAAAAATCCAGATTATCCTCCAGCAGCCAAGAAACCCGGTCCTTCACTTTATAGTCAGGAACTATGTTAGACAACAGCCCAATAAACGAATCCATCTCTTTTAGAATAGCCTCCGTAAAGTAATCAGCAACTGAAGAAACCGGGACAACAACAGGATAATCTGAATGGGAACGCGCAGAAATGCGAGCAGACCTCTGAGGATTCACAAGACCAGCAGGAACGGAAGCAAGATTTGCTGTTGGCGAGTAGTAAACATCAAGACGCCTTCTGTCGAAATGAGACACCGTCAAAATCTGGGCCTGTGGTCTCACAGATTCAGCAGCAAGGCCTACAGCTGATGCAGGAAAATTGTGGAAAGAATTCCCACTGTTATGTTGAGACAGGAGCTCCACATCCTGAACATTTTCGGACACTATCGGAACAGAAACAACAAGAGAATTGGAAACAGTTCCCTCTACGTTACTCAAACCGCCAAAATTATCGTTACTCCCTTCGTCAATGGTTAAGACACCGTGTTGCCCATTCTAAACAAAAGGAGTGATAATATTTCCTTCAACATTAATACTTTCATCTGCAAAAAAGGAAAAAGTGTTAGAAAAGCCAAAATCTCCCCACACCCAATTCCCCTCCCTTCAACCACCCATCGCTCCGACCGACACTCCTTTAAGCTTCGAATGTGAATATAATGTCAGATACCTTTCCTTCAAGCTCACCTCCACCACCTATCTACCTTGCCAAAACGGTATATGAAACCCGTTTCCCAAATGAAATTGGCAATTATCCACGAAAACATCTTCTTGAAACTTCCTACCCAAAGAAACTAAATCGATCCACCACGACGAAAAATAACTCCAAATCGAAGTAGAAAACTCACATCCTGCCACAATAAGTTTAATATCTCCGTACCTAGCATACAACATTTTGTACCATAAATCCTCCGATCCTCTTAAAATCCTCCACCTCCACTTTTGGAGAAGGCTTAAATTGAAATCTTCAATGCTTTTAATATTAAGACCTCCTTCCAAAAACGGTTTAGTAAGCACCTCTCCCATCACCCAATGAATCTTTCTCTTCACGCTAGAACTCCCCCATAGAAAATCATATTGGATTTTAGCTATATCCTTCCTAACCTTAACCGGAGCCTTGTAAAAGGATAGAAGAAAAATAGGGAGACTACCGAGAACCGATTTGAGAAGAGTGATCCTACCTCCAAAACTTAAAAATCTTCCATGCCAACAAGATAATCTCTTTTTCAATCTCAACAAAAGAGCGGACCAAGTTGCAATCCTTTTGGGGTTAGAACCAATGGGGATACCAAGAAAAAGGAAATTTTTTGTTTCCGTTCTACACGCTAAGAACAAGGCCGCCGCTTCTAAAAAAGATTGGGATGTGTTGATACCTATCAACTTACTCTTGTTAAAATTGATTCCTAACCCCAAAACTAGTTCAAATCCTCTAAGAACCGCTTTTATAGCCCAAAGGTGCTTCCAACTCCCATCACCTATCAACAACGTGTCATCCGCAAATTGAAGAATATCGAGAAAACATATTCTATTCACATCGCAACCCGAAAATTCTCCTAATCCCACCGAACTTCTCACTAACATGGAAAGCCCTTCCGCGACGATAACAAAAAGAAAAGGAGATAGAGGATCTCCTTGTCTTAATCCCCTCTCCACGTTAAATTCAAAAGTCGGGATACCGTTAACCAACACCGACATCTTGCTAGAAGAGATCAAAGCCTCCATCCAACACAACCACCTTCCTCCAAAGCCCATTTTTCTCAACATGAAACGAAGAAAATTCCAACTTACTTTGCCATATGTTTTCTCAAAGTCCACCTTAAACAAAGAAACCGTTTTGTTCTCCTTTACCGCAAAATCGACCAATTCATTAGCCACCAAGATGCCATCTAGAAGTTGTCTACCCGGCACAAAAGCACTTTGACACTTCGAAATAATAGAGTGGAGGACCATCTTTAATCTAGCCGCCAAAACCTTAGCTAAAGACTTGTATAAACACCCCACCAAACAAATGGGTCTAAAATCATCGAGATCCAAAGGAGAATCAATCTTGGGAATCAAAGTGAGAAAAGCGGAAACAATAGATTTGGAAAGAATAGCATCCCCATGAAAGTCATTAAAGAATCGGAAGAAATCCTTTTTCATGAAAAACCAACATTTTCTAATGAATAAGAAGGAAAATCCGTCCGGTCCCGGACTTTTAGATCCGTCACAATCCCACGCCGCTTGTTTAATCTCCTCCTCTGAAAAAGGCCTATCAAACCAAGCTCTCTCATCTTGATTTAGTGTTAAATGACAACTTCTTAATGAGGTTTGACACTATATAGTGTTAAATGATGAACTTTGTAGCGATTGATTGAGATTGTTGTACGATGAAGCATTAAATGTATGATTATGGCCCGACTAATTCAGATTGTGATGCAACTTAGAAGACTAAAGATCTACTCTATAAAAGGAAAACTTGAGAAATTTGTAGTGGTTCAGAATTTGATGATCCAAAGGATGAATGTAAGGTTTCAAGAAGAAATAATTGATGTTTCTACATCATTGAAGCTCATATTTCTACTTTGATTCTTGTATAATTTCTTAAACTTTGTAGCTATGATTAATCCTATTATGAGTAAATAACACTAGTGCAAAAACAACAATATAACTTTAAATTTTATACCCGTTATACTAAAAAATGATGTAAATGAGAAATACAGAGTGTCATTTTAAGTTTAGATCCCTATCTCAATTAAACAATTGAAATAAGCCCCTCCACCATGAAAACTATTTTTTATTAGCAAATGAAAGGGCTTAATTACTATATGAAAGTAATTTGAGACGTATAAACATTGTGAACATACACTTGATCAATTTAACCCATCTTTAGTTATCTTTTACTTTGTCTATTTCTGAAAAATTTGTCTTCTTTTTATGTTTTGATTTGAATGTTTAGCAATATTTTCTAAAAAATATGTTCTTGCAAAATTTGACTTGCTATGGGCAATGGCTATTCTGTCTACACCGTTTTTACTTTTTAGTTAGTAGACAATATTGTACTCAAAGTTTTTTGGTTTATTACTCTTAAAAATGTAAATGGACGAGATCAAGAAGACATATAAATATTGCCAAAACAAAAGCAAAGGAGGAACAATTATAATTACATAGTTAGGATATATAGGATGTGTGACTTTATGATATTAGATAATATGATTTTGATAAGACTTATATATAATATTATTTGATAATATAATAGAATATATTTGTTTTGGTTGTATTTTTTTTGTTTTTCGAATATTTAGCGGTATACAAAAAATATTTGATTAAATGAAATATGGTCTAAATCAAATTACATATAATATAATTATGAAAATAAAGCAAATATATTCTACTTAAAGAAAGTAGGGGTAAATATGTCAACATCCATAGTAAATATTGTTTATTTTACACCTAAATAGGGGTGTAAATTCGTTTGATTTAAATTCAATTATTAAAAAATTTACACCAATTTTCTATAAAATATGATGTAATATGATATATATATATATATATATATATATATATATATATATATATATATATATATATATATATATATATATATATATATATATATATATACCCGGTTTAAATAGAAAAAGGGTGTAATATATCATTTGGAAATGAATGTATGTAAAAAATTACATCCATTTTTTATAAAATATGATGTAATACGGCATATATATATATATATATATATATATATATATATATATATATATATATATATATATATATATATATATATATATATATATATATATATATATATATATATATATATATATATATATATATATATATATATATATATATACCATGTTTTAAATAAAAAAATGGTATAATATACCATTAATAAAGGTATGTATGTGTAGAATTATACCCGTTTTTTAAAATAGGATGTAATATGATATATATTTATTTCTGTTTTTAACAAAAAAGTGTATAATATTACATCTATTTGTACTCGTTTTTAAATGGGTATAAATTCGTCAAATATTTCTCATCCGTTGAATTCACACTCTCTAATAACGAATGTGAAATGTAAAAAAAAAAAAAAAAATTAAATTACTATTTTTGCACTAATGTTACACTCTCATTTGATTAGGCTTTTACAATTGACTACCTGATTTTATTCAGTAAAGTTTATTCTTAATGTTTTTCTATATTGACATATTTGAATTGATTATATGTTGTGAATGATTACTAACCACCATAACTTTCACAACTTGATATTTGATATAGCTCAGCTGTTCAACAAATAATATTTATAGATATATGATGCTATGTGATTTTGATCGTAATAACTAACATTCAATAAAACTTTCTTTATTACAAATTAACCTAAAATATTAGGGGTTGTGATTCAATAAGATGGTTATGAGCCAAGACATTAGTCGTAAGTATTTCGTTAATCATGTTACTAGGAATTCAATTCTAATAATTTGATAGATTTACCAAGTAACAATTGATAAAGGATTCAAAATGGTTTGATCGCTTTTAATCTTGAATTTTCTTCAAGTTATTTTAAACTCTATTTTCCAAATATTCTCAATTACATAACCTAAGTAAATTAATAATTGTTGCATTGAAATTGGAACAATTCTTACCTATAAAAAGAAATACTTTTACTTGATGATAATTAATACACTTGCCAAAAGTGCATCACTCCTCCCTAAAAATATTTGTCTTTCCATTTCTGCAACCACTAGGCAAAAAACTTATTCACAAGCTTTGAAATTTGATTGGTGGAAATATACTATGAACTATAAAATACTTGTTCTTATGAGGTAAAAATCATAATTAGTTTGTGGTTCTCCTTACTAGTAAAGTACTAGTTGGTTGTAAACGTATACCAATTTAAGTATAATGTTGATAGCACTATTGAAAGATATAAGTATAGGTTAGATGCAAAATATTACACTATATGGATAGATTACCTTAATACTTATTCACCACTTGCCAAGATTACTATAATTAAAGTATTTAGTTTTAACTTCTATAAACCGTTGGCATTTAGAGCAACTAGATGTTAACAATTCATTTTTTGGAGACTTTAATGAGGAAGTGTATATGTCTTTACCTCCTTAACCTATTTAACAATTCTGATTATATAAAGGTCGGTAAGTTTTTTAAGTCTATTTATGGATTAAAAGAAACAATAGAAAATTGTATTGGTATATCAACAAAAGGTGTACAAGTGCGACTACAGAGGTAGGGAAACCGTATAACGTGTTGCCCTAATAACTTTTGTATTGGTTGTTTATTAAATTGAGTGCCCAACACACAAGAAATTATTGGAGATTCCGATTCCTTGAAATACAAGCTCCGTTTTGGCACCTTCAAAGAGACGAACTGTTCGCTGATGTTTCTGGCGAACAACCTCTGGTTAACCAAATCTCTTAGAAAATGGTGACTTACATGACCAACCAAACAAGTCCTAGGACGTCGCGTGCTAAGAATCAAACGAAGAATAATCTAAACTTAGTGCTTATATGTTTCTGTCGAAATGTTCTAGAGTAGAACAATTATTGTTATTTATATTGGAGTTGAAGGTGTTTGTATATTTGAATCAACTAACGTGTTTGAAGGCTTAATAAAAGAAAACTAAAGTTTTGACATGAAGGTAAAGAATTGCTTGAATATAAATTGACTGAAATATAAAGTTGCTGGAAACGTGAATGGAATGTAAAAGGGAAACAAAGAGCGAAGATTTAAAAACAAAACTTAAAGCTTTTATAACTTGAACTAAAATTGGTGTTGATACGTACATTTCCAAAGTAATCTCTCTTTTCTCTTTACACACGAGTACTTGAGTAATTTTACAGGAATTTGTACAATATTTTTCACACACTTTTCATAAAGCAAACTATCCTATTTATATACAAATATCATAACCGTCGAACAACGGTCAAAACCTAGACAAATGCCACTTGGCATTGTGCATGCTAATGTCTTCTAAAAACCTTCCACGTCCCCTTTATCAAACGAAGCAGTTATTCATACAAAACTGCTCTTCAACTGACGAAACGGTGTGTCTCTTTGTTATATCAAGTTGATTTAAAATTCAAATCCAAAGGCCTTCTATCAGATTTTCCTTTGTCGAATTCCTAATTATCGAAATAACAATAAAAACGTATTTGTAGTGATGTGAAGAACTTCCAGTCAGCAATCTAACGTCTCTTTTGATAAGTCCCTTTCGACTTATAAACCAAATCACTACAAACCTTCTCGAGATTCTGGACATGTTTGGAAGAAATAGTGATCAACTTGTCAAAAGATCTTTATAAATGCTATTAAAGCTTTTGTGCACTAAAATTCATGCTGTCGAAATTCCTATGCATACAAATTGCCCCCCAACAAAGGTGTTTCGACTAACTCTCTGAAGAAAGCGTCTTTGCTGCCAAATTATATTTCGACTCCATGTTTTTGCATTAAACGCATTGATTCCCAAAATCTCACGTTGTCAAATCATATCTAAGTAATCATTAGATTTCCTCAACCTATCAACTTCAACCCACGTTCCCAGACATGATCTCCATGACTCTATGAGACTAGGTCAACTGTACCCTTTTCAACTTCCACGCCTTTTTTATATCCACTGGTGCGTAGACACGTACCCTAAACAACTTGAAGACCCAAACGTTTTCCTTCATTTCTTCAGTAAAAATAGTCCATTTTCTCTCTTAAAATAACTTTTTATGCTCCATACTTCAAATTTCCCAAACTTCTTCCTCTCTCAAACCCAGATTTTCACCTTTTCTTCAAGCTCCTTCAAAGTCAACAATGGCGACCTCAAGTTCTCAAAAAGACAAGAAGAACACATAAGTTCTTCCTCCTGCGCACAGAATCCTTGGCCCAAAGATGGTAGATAACAAACAATACATCCCAGAGCCTCCGAATCAAAGAGAAAAAGAGAGCATTTACTATTCTCAGGTACTCATTCCCATTCTTGTTTCTGGTAAATGCCATTCCATGTTAGGTCCTCTCCCTAACCCAAATACGGATCAAACTCGTCTAAAAGAGTTCTTTCCCACTTATGCATGTTCAAAACCCATAAGAGCAGGGAAAATAAACCCATCTAGTGACAAATCCCCAGAAACACAAATTGAAACTGATGCCCTAGACTTAACTTTCTTAAATCAGCCTAGGATTTTTAGAAGCTGCCCTTGGTCGAAAGACCCATCTGGATACCTAAACTGGGTGGAAAAGGTCGAAGCAGTCAAGGGTAAGACTTGGAAGAAAATAGGCATTTATGACCTAATTCAACTGTCGAAAGAAGGCCCAAACTATTTTCCTACCATGATTCTCGCTTCCCTTTACTTTTGGGATAACACCTATAATACCTTCCACCTTCCTTGTGGAATGGTGACACCCACTCTCTTCGACTTGGCTGTTATAGTAGGTCTTAGCCCACTAGACATAGATTTTGACCCAACTGTATTAGATAAAAGCACTATAGCTTTCGACACTAGCTTTGCCTCATACTCCCCCTTCATTGCTCATTACCACAACAAAGACTCCCCTGATGTGTCGGACGTAGAACACATAGCCTTTTTGACTCTTTGGTTATCAAAATTTGTGTTTTGCACAAGATCCCTCCAGGTAGCCAAAAAATACATCACCATAGCCAATCAGCTTCATGCTGGTAAAAACTTTCGACTGAGCGAAATGATCTTGGCTAGCCTCTATGAATCCATGAGTGAGGGAGTCGAAAAACCTGAAACAAATCAAGGATAAGGGAAAACTCAGCCTGGCAGGTCCCTTTTGGATCCTTCAACTGTGGCTCAACGCCACCTTTGAGTCCAGAATCTTCGACAAAGGCGTGGTGGATGAAGAGTACGTCAAAGACAGGCACGTCGAATGGGCAAGGCTGGCTCAATTAACTCCTTCTGAAGAAGGGTAAAGCCTTCAACGTTCTTTCACCAATTATATAAATATGTTCGCCAAGAGCTACAATTTTACTGCGAACATGGCCCCCTTTGCCAATAGGACTGTAGGGCCCAAATGGTTTACCAGACAACTCCCTGTCGAACACAAAAAGGAAAAAGACAACTTTTTGGCTATTTGGGAAATGCTGCTGACGCCAAGACTCCTACCTTCTTACCCAACCATGAGTAATTCTAAGGTAGCCTTACTAGTCTATCAACCAAATTAAGTTGCTCGACAGTTTGGGTTGATACAGCTGAAACCTATGTCGATTTACCCCAAAAAGGGGTCCATTCTCTTTTACAATTCGTTCCTTACTGAGGCGAAAAGTATGGAGATTATGGAGAAATTGAAGGATACTGTTCTGGAGGTTCAACCGGTGGTCTTCCGACCTGTCTTCTTCTGCACTCAAGAATTCGACGTTTGGTGGAAGGAGTATTATCTTACAAGATTTTATGATGTAGCTACCTTCAACCAACTTCTGACGAACGCTTTTGCTTTTGTGCAGGACAGAACAAAAAAAAGTACGGAACATCATGTTAAGGAAATTCAAAATTTCCAAAAATATTTTGAAACAGCATACAAGCCAGATGAACTTAGGCGAACTATAGGTGAAGCAGCTGTGACTCTAAAGCATAAATTCACTGAAAGGATGGGGAAACTGGTAATACCCTCATATATTCCACCAGAGGCGCGTTACGACTTTGCGTATTCCAGTTATCCACCAAAGTTTCCCCATCTACCATCTGTTGATTTTGGTGTGGCTCTTAGCCCACCTTTTCCAGATTGGTTCGTATGTGAAGAAGATTTAAAACTGCTTAAATAGTCACGAAAAAAGCTAGCCGAACGTGTGGTTCCGACCAAATATCATCTAGACAATTTCCCTGGGCACCTTCATGTTGGGATAGAACACGTGCGCATGGAATCTACCATTCTTGAAGGTGTTTTCACCATTTGAATTTATTTTGTGTTCACTTTCTTATGTTTTATTCCTTCCTTTTTAACAACTTTCTCTTTCCAGTTGCCAAAATTCCAAGTAAGAAGGAATCTGTCGAAGACCAACCTGCCAAGCCTGCTAAGAAAACTTCTTCGACGGCAAAAAAGGTTTCATTCTTTCCTCATATTTAAGAGACTTGTCTCAATTATGAAAAATTTTTGTCCTTTGGCTTATTGGAATCTTGTTGTTTTTTAGGTGAGTCGAAAACCACCTACCCCTCTAAAAAGAAAGAAAGAGATAATGAAGGAGGTTTCTGAAGATTCTGGTGACGAATCCCCAAATCAACAGCCCCTGAAAAGGAAGAAATCCAGGAACATAAGGACAATTGCTTCTGAAAGGTCACTTGTCAAATCGAAGAAAACTCCTCTCACCAGTCCAATAATTAAACCTGCACAGGACGCAGACAGTGGGAACTCTAGTTTTCACACTGAGATTCCTCAGGTAATTATTTTCGAATGACTTTTAAATTGACCTTTGTATGCATATTGTCTATTGCTTCTCATCCTTACTTTTTCCAGGTTGAAATCAACCTTGGTGAGCCTCCCCATGATGTTAGTGAGATGAATGTGGAGAAACAAATCCAAGAGAAAGAAATTTCAAAGGACGGTATATTGGAACCCCAGACCTGTTTTGCATTCGACACCACAATGGATGAGCATTCTGCAGATAATTCTCCTGATGACCCAAAATCCAAAGTCAATGAAGAAAAACCTGCCAAAGATGGTAAGGGCGAAAAAGCTGATGTTGGATCTATAACTCAGGAAAAAGAAAATTCACCCAAAGCTACAAACGCTAAGGAGAAAAAACTTGAAGCTAAGGCTGCAGCAAAATAAAACCAGTCGAAACAAGGCACTGGGCCTAGCATTCAAACCCTCCCTGATTCAGCTCAGAACAAACCTCCATCTTCAGGTTCGACTGCCTTCACTCATGAGGAACTTGAGAGTTTGAAGGTAAGGAAAACTTTGGACTATCTGAAGGCTATGCTTAGCTAACGTTATAATTTCCAAGATTCTGCCAGCAGTTCGACAACCTCTGGAGCCACTTCTGAAGTGAAGACTCTCAGTGCCCTTATGGGTGAAATCAAGAGCAAAGTACTTGGTGTCGATCTGTTCAGAATTCTGGAGGACGACCCTACTCAGCAATGCGAGCTGAAGATACTCCTCAAGCAAGTGAATGTTTTGGAAGCCAACACTAATGAAACTCGTCTGGTGCTGGATCTTGTTCAAATCATTGATGTAACTTGTGCAAATCTCAATCGTCAAAGAGAGTACATCAAAATGATTTCAACAAAACAGACACTCAAAGTGCTGAGTGGGATGTTGTAGCGGCTTCGACGGACACGGTTTCTAAGCTATCAAAACTCTCAGACACTTACTCTCAACAAGTGTTTGAATGTAAAAGGAATATTCAGGACTTTGAGAGACAAATAGTTGAACTTCAAGCCAAAGTTGCTCAGGAGCAGAAACGTATGGCAGAACTTGAACAGCCCAATGCTGCAGAAATCGAAGAGGAAATAAAGGTGGGAATTCATCATGCAGACAAGGCCCAACATTTAGGCAAAGAGATTGAAGAAATCTCTCTCAACAAAAATATATGTGAATGTCGAATTGCTGTTCAGAAGAAGAAATTCATAAAACTTAAGGAATGTTTTCTCTAGGAATTTGTAATAGGGTGGGGGTGGTATATGTATTGTTTTCCTTAGTTCCTTTATTAGCCTTAGAAGGAAAACTTTCTAATGACTTTACCGTCGACTATTTGGCGAAGTAATTAATATAATCATTCTACCTTTATCTTTACTTCTTGCAGAATTGGTTTATATTTCTTTAAGTACTTGCCATTTATTTTAACTATTCTCTCATCTTTGCCTATTTCTTCGACTTCGTAAGCGCCATTTGAGAAAACACTTAAAATTTTGAAAGGTCCTTCCCACTTGGGGGACTACTTTCCCATTACTCTATCTTTTTGATCCATGGAAAGTATTACCTTCCAAACTAAATCACCCTCAAAAAGGATTTTCGACTTCACCTTCTTATTATAAGATTTCTCAACTCTTTCCTTCTGTCTTTTAATAAAATCCAACGCACGTAACCTTTCTTCGTCTAAATCTACTAATTCATCCATCATCATACTCCAATATACATCTGCAGGAATTTCATGATGTCTTTGGATGTGTATGGATTGTAAATAGATTTCGACTGGAAGCACTGTCTCATGTCCGTATGTTAATTTTAATGGGGTAGAGCTAGTAGCTTCTTTAGGTGACGTTCGACATGCCCATAAAATTTGATCTAAGGTTTTTTGCCAATTTCTAGGCTTCTTACCTACATGTTTTTTGATTAAATTTATTATTATCTTATTCGCTGCTTTGACTTGTCCATTAGCTTGGGCATAATAGGGCGTAGACGTTAATAACTTAAAACCCATTTCATTTGCAAAGCCTTGCATATTTTTACCAGTAAACACAGACCCCTGGTCAGTGGTTATTATTTCTGGTATCCCAAACTTATAGATTATGTATTTTTGGATAAATTCTATAACTGCTTCTTGATCCACATTGGTTAGTGGTATGGCTTCGATCCATTTAGTAAAGTAATTCACACCCACTAAGATGTATCTTTGCCCTTTTGATGAAGCATGTCGAATTTATCCAATTAGATCCAAAGCCCATCCTCTGAATGGCCAAGGTTTTATGATCGAATGTAATTCGCTTGCAGGGACATATGGTATTCATGCGTGTACTTGGCACTCTTGGCAACCCTTTACGAATTCGACACAGTCCTTGAGCATAGTTGGCCAATATAAACCCTGCCTAAATAGTAGCTATTTCATCTTATGCCCTGCTTGGTGTGCACCACATGTGCCACTATGTACATTCGACAGTGCAATATACACATCTTCTTCGCCCAAGCACTTTAGTAAGACTCCTTCTACAGTCTTTTTAAACAATTTGTTCCCAAAGAGTACGTAGCTTAATGCTCTATATTTTATTTTCCTTTCTACGCTTTGGTTTGGGTCTTGTAGATAACCTCTTATAGGTTTTCTCCAGTCATCCACGTCTGAATTATCTATATTGAAAATTTCGAAATTTTCGTCATCCCCATAACCAAGTTTCATTGATTCTAAATCTGATGGAGATAATTTGGTTGATATAACCCTTCCCTTTACTTCAATAGAGTTCTCCAGATTTTCTTTCGATACTCTGTAACCTGATGCAGTCTGAGCCAAATCATTGGCTTCTTGATTTTTTATTCTAGGAATATGTTTAAGGGTCACAGTGTCGAATGTTTTCAGGAGCCTGTTGGCTATGACGAAGTACATGATCAGATTTTCTTTAACACATATGTACTCTTTGGTTAGTTGTTTTATTACTAGTTTTGAGTCGCCCATTATTTCGACTCGAGTTGCCCCCAATTCCAATAAGATCTCAAGTCCAGCAATTAAAGCTTCATACTCAGCTTCATTGTTTGAACAAGGGTCTTCGACCCTATACTTGAATTTTGTTGGAATTTTATCAAGAGAAATTATCAATATCCCTATACCTGCACCATTCTTGTGGCTGGAACCGTCGAAATATAATTTCCAAGGCTGTAATTCGACGTGCTTTATTTCACTATCGTCTATGGAATGGTCAGCTATGAAATCAGCCACTACTTGACCTTTTACAACTTTTAAAGGCGGGTATTTTAAGGAGTATTCAGTTAATGCTAAAGCCATTTCCCAATTCGACTATGTAAAATAGATTTAGAAAGCATATATTTTATTACGTTAAAATGAGATGATACAAATACATCAACTGGTTTTATATAGTGTTTCAATTTTGTACAAGAGAAATATACACAAAGACATAACTTTTCTACTACACTATATCTAGTTTCAGCCTCGTTTAAGACTCTGCTGAGATAATAGATGGCTCTTTCGACGCCATTTTCATCCTCCTGACAAAGCATGCTTCCAAGGGTCTTGTCGGATGCTGAGATGTATAACCTCATGCTTCTTCGTCTATTAGGTGACGTCAAGACTGGAGGGCTTTCCAGATATCCTTTGATCTTTTCAAAGGATTCTTGTTGTTCTTGCCCCCATGTGAAATCTTATTTCTTGAGTCGCAGCAGGGGGGAGAAAGCTTGCGTTTTTCCACTGAGGTTTGAAATAAATCTTCTAAGGAAATTAATCTTCCCCAGTAATGATTGCAACTCTTTCTTTGTCGAAGGTGATTTTGCCTCCATTATTGCTTTAGCTTTGTTGGCATTTATTTCGATTCCCTTTTTGTAGACCACAAAACCTAGGAAATCTCCAGCCTGCACACCAAACGCACATTTAAGGGGGTTCATCTTTAAACCATGTTTTCTCATCCTCTCAAAGGATTGTTGAAGATGGTTTAAATGATGTTTTCTGAAACAGACTTTATTACAATGTCATCAATGTATACTTGCATGAATGTTTCAATGAAATCATGAAATATGGAATTCATGGCCCTTTGGTATGTAGCCCTAGTGTTTTTCAAACCAAAAGGCATAACTACCCATTTGTACATCCCTATTGCTCTGGGACAATGAAATGCTGTTTTTTCAACATATTCCTCTGCAATGAAGATTTGATTGTAGCCAGAATATCCATCTAGCATACTTAGGTACTCGTGCCCTGCTGCAGAGTCTACTAGCATTTCTGCTACTGGCATAGGATATTCATCCTTTGGGGTGGCAGAATTCAAGTCTCGAAAATCAATGCACACCCTCAATGAGCCATTTTTCTTTATTACAAGAACAATATTTGCAATCCATTCGACATACCTGGTTGGACGAATGAATTTACATTTGAGAAGCCTTTCGACCTCCTCTTTTATCTTTGACAAAACCTCTGGTGTGAAACGCCTTGGAGCTTGCTTCACAGGCCTCTTCCCTTCAATTATAGGAAGTTTCAGTTCAACCAAGCGCCTGTCGAGGCCTGGCATTTCGGTATAGTCTCATGCGAAACAGTCCTTGAACTCTTTCAGCAACTGAACTAATTCAACTCTGAAATGGGGGTCCATAGTTGAAATTATATAAGTTGGCCTTCTTTCTGCCCCCAATCCCAGATTGATTTCTTCCAGAGGATCTTGTGCCACCATCTTCAAGCTAGTTGAAGTTGGGTCTTTTTCGAACCCCAATGGTTCTTCGTGGTAGATGGCGTCCAACTTCTGATTCTGCCATTCGCTTATCTGCTTATTTTTATTTTCTTCATCAATGCCCTGGTGAGGGCATGGTGGATCTGAACTTTCTTCTTTGGCTTCGACAGCCATATACTTTGCTTCGGCTTCAAGAGCCGCTTTTAGTTTACTTTCGACCATATAGGCCGTCAGTCTCGTTAGTGTTGTAGCTACACTCATAGTTGTCGTCGAATTCATTATCCCAACTAGTTGGCTTTATATCAGTAGTTCCCCAAACATGGCTTGGTTCGCCAATTACCTCTTTGTCCCATTGAAATCCATGTGTCGGATGTAAGTACATAGAGCAATAGGCGTTATCTGACGCTGTCAGGTCGAAGTCAGCTGGGTTGCAAGGAGCTATGTGGGCCAAGTTTCTGTCGAAGCTTCGACTAGTTACGATGTTTACTTCAACCATGAAATAACTTTGATCTGCCTCAATATACGATCCCATCAGGACGCCATATGGCTATCCTTTGATGCATCGACGAAGGTACTTCTCCTACTCCATGGATCCATTCCCTACCTAGCAGCAAGTTGTAGTTTGCCTTTGACGTAATGACTATGAACATTGTTGGCCTGGTGATAGTGCCAACTGTTAAATCTACTTGAATGACACCCATGGTTGTGCCTACGTTTCCTTCATAGTTCGATAGAACCATGTTGTGTGGTTTTGCATCAAAGTCATTTTTGCCAATTTTCTTCAACATATAGTGGGGCATTAGGTTTACAGCAGCCCCTCCATCTACTAGGATTTTGTCGACGCCTGTGTCTTTGAACTTTCCTTTTATGAACAGGGGTTTCAGATGTCCCTTCATTGACTCGTCTGGTTTTTCAAAGAAATCATTTTGTTCTTCGACACAGTCGTTATTCATGATATAGTAGCATACGGGTCTTGGCCCCACTGTACTATCTATCATGGTATCCTTTTCATCCTCTACTTCTATTACTCTGTCGTAGTCCCTAGGAAGTACTTAGACTACATTATAAAACAAGTCGAATGAGCCCTCTTCGTCAGACTCGAAGCTATCAGTAGCTTCTTCAGCTTCTGCCACTGCATTGGTAAGCTTTGATAATGGTAGCCGGTTGATGGTGTCTTTTTCTTTGTGAAGCTTGTCATTTTCTGCCACTCCAGTGTTTCTGCTGGATTCTACTTTGTTTTCACCAGCATTTTTCTCCTTGGCATTTAGTCAGTTCGTTGCTTCTTTCTCAGTCCTTTTTTGCCTTTGGAATCTCTTCCATTGAGATTTCGACATGGGGTTCTTCCCTTTGTAGTTCTCTGAAGCATATGTCTTGTGCCTCTGCTTCTCAGCTTCCTTACTTATTTTGACTGAGGATCCCCTTTGAACTTCAAAGCTTTTCCATTCTCTAGGCCTCTGGGCATCTCTAATGGGCTGTACCCATCTGTCATCAGGTACTTTTCCCGATGGCTTGTAGGTATTGTGGTACCTGCCCCCAGGGTTCTAGAAGTGATATTTGTTTCTCCTCGGATCATATCTGCCGGCTTCGACTGCTGGCCTTTGAAACCAATTACTCATTTCCATTGACTTCTCCACTTCTTCCAAGTTTGTTGTCGCCTTTCTGTCGAAGATGGCGCTGCAGCACAGACATAACATCACTTTAGTATTCTTCTTTTGGCACTTTTGGATGAATTCTGCCAAATTTTCATCTTCCTTTGGATAGGCTATCTTTTGATACTCCTTTCGACAACATTCCACCTTATTCTTTCCTTTGTTCTTTTGCGAAGCTTCGACCATGTTGATATCCAACCCTTGCCTATCAGCCAAACTCAATTCGTCCATTTTCTTTATGAGAGCCTCTTCGACTTTGCAGGACCCATTTGATGTTGGGACACTCTTAGTTTGGACTGCTTTCTCTTTAGGATCTTCCATGGTTCTGCGAAGTATCCCATAAGTGAGTTTTGGTGGAGGGCCCTCAACAGTCTCAGCTTTAATTTCCATATTATCTTCATTTGCAATCTCACTGGCATTTGTGAGGTTGTTAGTGTCATTGTTAAGGCCTTCAGTAACCTCCTTCGACTGGTTATGAAAATTTCCCCCAGTGCCTTCATATTCATTATTGAGGCCTTCAGTGGCCTTCTCATCAGTGTTGGGGAAAGCCTCAGCTTTCTCCTCATTGTTGTCAAACGTATCACCCCAACCAGTTGGCTGGATTTCGTTAATGTTGATCTTAGCACTAGCAGGTGAACTGTATTTTACTAAATAGTTGAATTTCCCACTAGGCTCTCCCAAGGTATCCCATACTACCCCATCTCCAGCCAATTTGTTGACTCTTTTGTGGAAGTTTTCAGTAACTTCCTTCCTTAGATACTTAGCATCTTCAGTGACCCCGGGTTCATCTTGGTGGTCGAAACCCTCAGTGGTCTCAACCTTATTTTGGTTGTTGGAATCCTCAACAACCTTGACATTGATTTTCTCTCCAAGATCCTCAGTGATCTTGATCAGAACAGGCATAGTCAATTCATCTCCTGATACTTCCTCTACGTTGTGGCGAATAGGGGAATCTTCAGTAACTCCCACCATGTTGACAACGTTGTAGAAGCCTTCAGTGGCTTCAATCCATTTGAAACTGTCATCTGACATTTTCTCCATCTTGACCATATTCATGTCGAAAGGCTCAGCATAATTAGCTTCCACCACTTGCACATGGGTAGCTTCAACCCTTTTTTGCTGCTTTGGTTTCTCTCCAAACTTCAACCTTCCATCTTGGATTGCATTTTGAACTAGGTCCCTGAAAAGGAAACATTGAGAAGTTTTATGACCTAGAAAATTATGGTACTTACAAAAACCTCTCTTTTTCTGTTGGTCGATAGGAGGTTCTTTTATACCCGGTGGTCTTATTAGTTGACCATCTTTTACCAACAGATCAAATATTTCGTCACACTTGGTGACGTCGAACGTGTACGTTCTTTCAGGGAATTTATTGTTCTTATCTGTTTCAACAGGATTTTTCCCATTTGATGGAGCTAACACCTTGCAAGAATATGGGGGACCTTGTTTTAATTCTGCCAGGTCAATTTCTTGTTCGTCGAAAACGATTGATTCGTCTTCGTCATAGTCATCATCTTGACACATTCCTACATATGCTACCCTTTCTATTTTACTTTTGTTAGCCCTATATTTCTCAGCTTTCAGCCTTTCAATTTTCCTTACCCTATCTACTAGTTGTGCCATATCTCTTAAGTATTGGGTGTCTAGTTTCTTCCTTATGGAATAATCTAAACCTCCTGCAGCCATTTCGACAAGTTCTTGCTCTGGCACCTGTTTGAAACATCTTGCCTTTAGCAATCTGAATCTATTGAGATAGTCATCAATGGGTTCTGAGAATTTTCTTTTTATAATAGCTAATTAATTTAGACTTATCTTAGTTTGTCCCTGTTGCACCCCAAAATTTGCCCTCCACAAGACAAGTCATTGTGTACTAAGAGGCTCACAAGGTTCACAAGGTTCACAAGACATCTCATGAGGTTCACAAGGTTCACAAAGTTCACAACTAGTCAGAAAGTTTGACAAATCCCTCAGACAATGCATCCTCCTAAGCACTGCATCCTAAACTAGGGTTTTGACTTTAATCAGGCTAAATGGACTTCCAAGACTTCAAGTGAGCTTCATAGCATCCTATATGTGTTCAAGAATCCCCATGTCCAGTTTCAAGACTTTCCCAAAAGATTTGCTCAGTCAGATGATCAGATAGGTTAAAATCAGTCAAAGCAGTTAAAAAGTCAAACTGAGGTCAACTGTGGTCAAACCAAAGTCAAACTTCATGATTTTTTGCCAACATCAAGTATATGAAGTAAAATTCATCATTTGATCAAGGGTTAATCATGATTCATCAAGGAAGTTTCAGATCATCAAGAATCAGGAGTTTCTAAATTAGGGTTTTCTTAGGAAAAGTCAACTGAACTTTGACCAGCCATAACTTTCACATGCTTCATCAAAATTTTTCCATCCAAAGCTCATTTTGAGGGAAATTGAATTCTCTACAACTTTGTGTCTCACAATCCAAGCCCAAAAATGCTTCATTTGGAAGGTATGAGCTAAGACATTATAGGTCCTTTTAAAAGTCAACAAAAAGTCAACAACTTCCAAAGAGCATAACTTGAGAATGGTAAAAGATATGGACATGAGACCAAAGAGGTTGGTTATAGGACTCTTTAAGCTTTCTAAAATGTCCAAGAACACCCTCATAGCATTAAAATTGAAGGAGTTGTGCCCTTGCAAAGTTGGGAAATGTTTGAGAGGTTTATGAAGTAAATGGGGTCTTAAAACCATAATTCTTCAAATGGGCTGACTTTTTTGTGATCCAATAGGTTCCATGACATCATGCACGAAATTAATTTAATATTTTCATAATTTTATTCATTTTATTTTTATTTATTATTATTTTTTATATTAAAAATCATTTTAAATTCAAATAAAATATAAAATGGTGAAGATTTAAAATGATTTGTCTTCTAGAATGTCATAAAGCTTATTTGGATCTAATTGATACAAAAATTATGAGGATTATCTTAAAATAGCAAGTTCATATCAAGAATATTCAAATTTTAAAAGCTAATCTTTTTCAATCTCAAACAATCAAAATATCCAAAGTCTTGGGCAATGTTTTTGACTTAATTCATTCATCCATATATAAAGAACATTTAGCAAGCACAAGAGCACGAATACACAGCCTCCCAAGCCACTTTCAAACTTCACAAATTTCATCCAAATTCAATTTTCGGTTTCTTCATTACAAGAGGTTTTAAGGTATTTTAAAGACATGGAAGGGTTCCTTGGACATCACTAAACTAATCCCAACCTTCAAAAGCATCGTAAACAAGCCCATATGCATAAACTGATTCATTATGTTCATGTTATTTTTGATTTTCGATTCTAGATATTTATTGGTTCTCAATGAATTTTGATTGAATTTTCTTGTTTATAATGAGTTGTAGATTGATTCTGGACAAGTTTTATGAAGCTTCATCACCTAATATGGATTTCACCATTACAAGGGTTTTTTGGCCAAATTAGGGTTTCATGATTTAAGGAACATAAATAAATTCTAAGACCATGGATCAACTGTAATTGACCTCTGGATTGTGTTGGTGTACTTAATTTGAGGAAATTTTGTTGTTTTGTTGATGTTTGAGTTTCGTAGGGTTTGCTGCAATTTGAAATTCGCAGGAAAACTTGTGGAAAAATTCGTAGCAAAATGTGCAGGTCTGGAGGAAGAAGAAGAAGTTTCGCGCGCAGCTGGGAATTCAAAATTGATTTTATATTATATAGTTTTATTTGTATTATAATTATTGAATGATGCTGATGGTGTGGTGGTAAGGACGCGCGTGTGTAAGGATCTAGGCAGGGGTTCGAACCCCAGCTTCAACATTTTTTGCTTATTTTCTTCATATTTTTCAAGCTTAAAATATAATGAATGCTAGTCATTCATTGTTCAGCCAGCGCATGTGGCCCAGTGGTAGCTTGCTTCGTCCAGAGTATGGCAAAGCCTAGGGCATGGGTTCAATCTCTGCCCCAGGTAATTTTTTTTAATTCTGTTTTGTTTAAATTGTTTTCTTAATTATTTTTATTATTAAATATGATTATGTTAATATAATTATAAGAACTTAACATGTAAATATATTATATGTTCTAAAAAATTTCTAAAAATTATTTTCTAAATTCTAAAACTAATTTTTTATTTATTTGAATTAAAATATGTATATATTTATTTAATGATTAAATTAATATTGTATATTAAATTAAAAAAACCTAATATTTTTATATGTAAAACCTAATTATTTTTTAAACCCTAATTTACTTTCTAATAATTCAAAACCCTAATTTTCTTTCACAATTTCTTATTTTTATTATTCTTGTTTAATTATACTTAATAAATATTTCTAAATCATGTTTATTTTTGTAAATAAATTAGTATAATAATTATTATTATTTTATTCTCATCTTAAAATTATTTAAAATTTGTTTATTTAAATCTAAAATTTTAATTGATGTTTATATTGTATATTATTGTACTAACCTCTTTTTCTCTTATATTTATTTTTATTGCTAATCTTTTGTTTATTTATTTATATGCTTATTATTTAAATTATTTTCTTATAATGTAACTGTACAAGCTATGTAATAGTTGTAGTGTTTTTATTATTTATTTATAAACTGCTATGGTTAGTAAATTAGGGAGTGAAAACATGTTTGTGTTTAAAAATCAATTTAGATCACTAATTATAAGATAAATATTTGAACTTGTACACGCACACACGTAAGTCGATCTTGGATCGCCATCTCACTTCTTAAGGATACCTCTCATTGTTGCCTAAATAACAAGGTCAAGTAAGGTGTATAAAGCAATGTCCCTTCTTCTAAAAATCATCTAGTCCCTTTAAAGATTATAAGATCAAGTCCCTTCGTTGTTGCCTTCGTAAATGATCTTGTCCCTTTCGAATAAAAGATGATAAGTCCCTTCGAATTGCTAACGCACCTTACAGTTGCCTAGTCACAGATGACCCTTCACATGTCCCTTATAACATCCAAGGTAATGACTACCTATTCCTTAATAATAGGGATAGTCTTACCATTGAAAGAACATTTAAGAACAGAAAAGATTCAAATTAGGGTAGGTTCCTCTTAAGTACTTGCTCACTCATTCAAAAATATTTCATAAACACTTCACGTTTTCAAACAATTTTCAAAACAAAGCCTTTATATATATCCGTACAAGGATCATTATAAAGTACTTAAGAAAATTTTTCATCACACACTACACTTCTCAAAACAGTTTAAAGTGAGCTGAGTAACTAAGAGCTCATGGATAACCATGGATGTAAAGGGTGCTAACACCTTCCCTTTACATAACCTACCCCCCGAACCCAAAAATCTTTTAAGGTCTTTCCTGTTCTTTTATGCCCTTTCCTTTTGGATAAAATAAAAGTCGGTGGCGACTCTTGCTATCCGCAACATTTAACTAAAGTCAGTTCTCCCACCGTGTTACAGTCCCATGTAGAATTGTTCATGGAACAACCTCTCCAATTGAGTCCATGTATGCATGGAATTTGCTGGTAGGGATGTAAACCAAGTAAAAGCATTTTTTGTTAAGGAACTTGGGAAATATTTTATCCTCAAGTTCTCATTTTGCGCTATTTCGCCTACCTCTATCAAATAACGTGTTATGTGTTCTACGGTGGACTCACTAGTATCCCCTGAAAATTTAGTAAACTTGGGGATTTTCCACCTTGGGGGCAATTCATGTTGTAGGATATATTCAGATAGTGGGGAAATATAATTAGGCCTTTGTAACCCCACATTTACCCCATTTTGCGCCATTATCCTTTCGACCATGGCCGCTAGATTATTTTCGACAGGTGGATTATTATAGCTCATTCTTTGTTGCAAGATGTCATCATCATCTTGACCTCTTTGGACTACCACTCTCCTAGGCTCTTGTGGCATGGGAACTTTGACGCGAGGCTGTTCGACAACCTCTTCTTGGATCCTACGATTTGCCTGAGGGTTGCCCACAGGTCTCTAATTTATTGTTGGTTCCTCTTCGACATTGATTACTGAATTATGGACCACCGGCTCTCTCTGTCGAATTTGGGGTACTCCAAAGAATTCAGCAATACGCATCATTTGTGTTGCCAATATTTGGTTTGTTTGAATGGTGCTTTGTATTAAAGGGTTAAACATTTCCCCCATTTGTTGAGTCAACCTATGGACCATTTCATGGTTACTTTCGTCCATCTGTTGACGGATTGCCTGCGCAGAATTAGTCGTAATTGCTGGCATGTGGAATCCTGGTGGGGGTTGGTTTGGTATACTAACGTTTCCACCATAACCTGAACCTTGTAGTGGCGAAGACATGTGGGCCACGGTATCAGAATATAATGGTATTGCGTTATGTTAACTAGCCATCATTGAAGTTGGCATTCCATAAGGTTGTTCCCTTCCAAACATAGGTGTGGAAAAATTCGTTTGATAGGGCCTGAAGTTATCTTCCCTAGGGGGAGGAGTACTCATAGGTATCGAAGGCCCTATGTTGGAGGAACTGGGTCCGCTTTGAGACAACGACATTCCTGGTATCGATCCAGATATTGAGGGATTTCCTCCTTCTGAAACGTGGAGTGTTTCCACATTCCCTCCTGTCGAAGGAATGGCAGTGGAAACTGGAATTTCATCATTATTTACTGGTGGTGGGATAGCCATTTTCCTTACTCTAGTTCTCCTAGGTCTTTCTACGTTATTTACAGTTACTTTTCCGCTTCGCAGAAACATATAATGTTATAAACACACGTAATCTGTTCTTAAAGCACAGGTCCCACTGGGCGTGCCAATTTGTTCGCTGGTGTTTTTGGAGAACAACCTCTGGTTAACCAAATCTCTTAGAAAAGGGTGACTTACAGGACCAACCAAACAAGTCCTAGGACGTCGCATGCTAAGAATCAAACGAAGAATAATATAAACTTAGTGCTTATATGTTTCTGTCGAAATGTTCTAGAGTTGAACAATTATTGTTATTTATATTGGAGTTGAAGGTGTTTGTATATTTGAATCAACTAACGTGTTTGAAGGCTTAATAAAAGAAAACTAAAGTTTTGACATGAAGGTAAAGAGTTGCTTGAATATAAATTGACTGAAATATAAAGTTTCTGGAAACGTGAATGGAATGTAAAAGGGAAACAAAGAGCGAATATTTAAAAACAAAAGTTAAAGCTTTTATAACTTGAACTAAAATTGGTGTTGATACGTACATTTCCAAAGTAATCTCTCTTTTCTCTTTACACACGAGTACTTGAGTAATTTTACAAGAATTTGTACAATATTTTTCACACATTTTTCACAAAGCAAACTATCCTATTTATATACAAATATCATAACCATCGAACAATGGTCAAAACCTAGACAAATTCCACTTGGCATTGTTCATGCTAATGTCTTTTGAAAACCTTCCACGTCCCATTTATCAAACGAAGCAATTATTCATACAAAACCGCTCTTCAACTGACAAAACTGTGTGTCTCTTTGTTATATCAAGTTGATTTAAAATTCAAATCCAAAGTCCTTCTATCAGATTTTTCTTTGTCGAATTCCTCATTATCGAAATAACAACAAAAACTTATTCGTAGTGATGTGAAGAACTTCCAGTCAGCAATCTAACGTCTCTTTCGACAAGTCACTTTCGACTTATAAACCAAATCACTACAAACCTTCTCGAGATTCTGGACATGTTTGGAAGAAAGAGTGATCAACTTGTCAAAAGATCTTTATAAAAGTTATTAAAGTTTTTGTGCACTAAAACTCATGCTATCGAAATTCATATGCATACATGAACCTAAGGTGGTATGTGGGCATACCTCAACTCTTTGTCACTAGCTATTAGGACTTGGTCAAGAAAATAGTTCAGCAGTTTGCAGCAAGAAGGCATAGAAAAATGGTCGCCAACAACCTTTTCAACATTCGTTAAGGTCCTTATGAATCTTTGAGGGAGTACCTCATTGCTTCAATTAGGCAGCGATCAAGGTCATCGAATCTAACCAAAAAATGTTAGTGGAAGCATTTCAAAATGGGCTTAGGGCATGACATTTTAACTGACCCTGGTAGATTGTGCGAGTTTCATAAGGTCAAACGACATCATATTAATGAATGTTATCAATTCAAGAAGGAGATAAAATTCATTATCCAAGAAGGTCATCTAAAGAAATAGGTCAAGGGCAACTGCGCACAAAGGCCATGTGGATCTAGCTCTTAGGGTGAGATGTTTATGGGAGTCCCGAGTTCAAAACAGAAAAGAACTAAGCAAGATGGCAACGACAAAATTATATGTCACGCCCTTAATACCATTGCAAGAGGATTTTATGGGGTGGAGAGATCAATTTCGCCTACAAAATACACACTCGCCAAATCTTAACCATTAAAGGCTCACCCAAATTTTTATGTGGGCTAGTTGAAAGCCCTATAATTTGATATCACCTTTTTTTATAAGGAAGTTGAATAAAGTTCTAGAGGATTTAACTCAACAAAAGCAACAAACTTTTTATAAATGATAGACAAAGGATTTTCTTCACCCAAAAAAGTTCTATAGGTCATTTCTGGTCTAGAGTTGAGATGGAGGAGAACAAATCTTTCAAATAAGGTTTTGAAAAAGCTTAGAAAAAGATAGGGTTTAGAGTTGAAACGAAAACAAACTCATCAATTACCTAGAAAACCCTTAGTGATAACGTCTTGAACAAGGCAAGTTACCTAACACGCTTGTTAGAAGAAATCATTACTAAGCTCGGAAAAGAAAAACAATTAATAACCTAGGTGGTTTCAGAATATAACTTTTGTTTTATCCAAGTAAAATAGTTCTCAAGGTTTATTCAAACGATTTACTACTATAAGAATTAGTTAGACATGTGTTAACAAAGTTCTTAGCTACAACGAAAACGCGTGAATAAAAACATTAATATCATTCAGAGTACGAAAGACAGAAATTCCCATAGGAATTCTGACTTAAGACCTTCTGACTAGAGAACCTTTTCACTTTAGAGGATTAACTGGTTAAGGGTCGTGTTTTCTCAGATTCTCATTTTGACTCTCTAGATGCAACATACATTAATACTTGTATTTTTACTCAAGATAAATTTTCATTTTGAAATTCTTCAGAGTGAAAACTAATTTGTCTTTAGCCAGGGATTTTGTATAGATATCAGTCCATTTATGGTTTGTATGAGTAAATTTTAAATTAATAATATCCTTCTAAACATAGTCTCTTATAAAATGATGTTTTATCTTAATGTGTTTTGCTTTAGAGTATAAAATGAGATTCTTAGATAAACATATGATAGAGGAATTATTACAAAAGATAAAAATGTTACTCTCATAAAGTTGATAGTCTTCTACCTGACTTTTCATTCATAGTATTTGTGTGCTGCATCCAAATACTGTAATATATTTAGTTTCTGCTATTGATAGAGCAATTGTTGACTGTCTTTTGCTAAACCATGAGATTAGATTTTTACACAGAAACTGACAGTTTTCACTGATACTTTTTCTTTCAATTCTATCTTCAACAAAGTCAGAGTCACAATACCCTATTAATACTAACTTGTAATCTGATGATTTCATATAACACAAATCAAAATTAATAATATTTTCCAGATACCTAAAAATTCTTTTAACAACTGTTAAATGGATTTTTCTAAGATCTAACTGAAATCTAACACATAAACAAACACAGCTTATTTAAAAATGTAAGCCTAATATGAAAGAAAAGCTAATTATTCTTGGCTGTTAAACACAATATTAAAAAAAATTGTACTTGTCTCATATATGTTGATATATTATCTTTTTTTGTGTCCATCAGCATTCAATATGCCAAGGAAAAAAATAATGAGAAAAGACAATACTTAAAACAAAACCGAAGCTCACCAACTCCACTACTAATAATGTCTCACCTAAATGATCCATTCTTGATATAAAAGTTAAACATATCCCTTATTGATAATCTAAAAGAAAATCATATAACACAATTATCCAAACACACTCATAGAACTATGTTATCGGCACCATTTTTGCCTCACACTTTTCTACATAATTTATGTTTGGTGAGGTTAAGAAGAAGATGCTTTACAATTTATTAGATTATTATATAAGTTTGTTTAATCAAAATAAATGTATTTGATAATATAGATTATTTATCGTTTATACTAATTATTTTTACATACTAACTTAAGTCAGTCACGAAAACTATAACACATGATTCAGATCTTAAATCAGATTATGATATCATGATAAATTAGAGATTGACCTAATTCATTCATTTATACGACATCAATTTATATGATGAAGATTGTCCTTAATAGACACGGGTCAAACTCGTATTTTTTTTAAGTTGGACTCTTATACATTAATGTTAAAATAATCACTTTTTCTTAAAATGCTTTTTTTTAATCAAAAATAGTAACATTACAGCTAAAGAGACTACTTCTCATAACGCGTGCAATGTGTTGAAATGTATCCATTTTATTGCCATGCCATTTCCATTCCAATTCCAATTCCATCACTCATAAACGTGAAACCCACACTCACTCACCAACTTATATTCCTACACAACAAACACTACTTATTAAATACCTCACTTCTTCTCTAACTAACATATCATCATCATACTTCTCCCTCTCTAACTAACATCACTATCTCTCTCTCCCTCCTTCCCTCTCGCGCAACGAGATTCCACGCTATAAGAAAAACCCTGATCCGTGTAGATTCACTTGTTCGATCTTCATCAAACGACGTGTATTTGAACTCTAACAAATCAACCTTAAAACGTAACTTGATTTCAGTCGTTTGATATTGATCAGACGGATCCATTTTTCCTCGTTCCCTACCTCGACAACAACTTTGGTCTCAACAAACATCCACCACTCTTGTACAAGCAACAAAACCACCATCATCCTACAAAGTACTAAACTTTCTTTAACAACACTCTCCTTTACTTATTAGAAATGAAAGTGAAAGCATTGAGTATCTTTAAATCCAAGTTTCTCAAACCATGCAAAAAACTAATACTTTTCTTCAAACTCAAACCCAAGAAACTTGTATTTATAAGAGCTCTCAAAAAATCTAAACCCCAAAAACCCTCTCCATCAAAACCAATGTCTTCTTTCTTATCAGCGTTTCGTTCCCCGAAGAAATCCAAAGACTTCAACAAATTGCAAAGCTTAAAGTCTCCTTCCAACGTGCAAGAAACACCGGTCTTTCCTTCACCGCTTACACCAACTTGCATAAGGACAAACAAAAGAGAAGGCTCCAAACGTGAAGCTTCGAGCGAAGAAGTGGAAGATGCGTGCAGGAGCTTCGAGAACTATTTGGCAGAGATGATTGTGGAAGAAGGGAAGACTAAGGACTTGATGGATGTTGAAGAACTTCTATATTGCTGGAAGAATCTCAAGTGTCCTGTCTTCATTGATTTAGTTTGTAGATTTTATGGTGAGCTTTGCAAGGACTTGTTTTCTTCAGATAATGAAGAAAGTTACAAGCTTATAGAGTAAGAACTCAACATAAATAAAAATTAATCATTCTTTCATTTTTACAAAAAAATTCAATTTAATGTGGTTGTAAGAAACATTTTATAAATCAAGAGTTGAAATATACATTAAAATGAAATCATCATAGAAAGATATATAAGATATTCATGTCTTAAGATTACACATATAGTGATGATGATTCAAAGTTCTAGCATATCCTAGAAGTCATTGTTATCTTGACTAACTAAGGTAACATCAAAAGTATTCAAGCACAAAATTAGGTTGTTATATAAGCCGAATTACCGGTTAAAGTGGACGGCCGCCATTTAGCTTGAACGGTCTTGCGAAGCATAGACTCGAGACTTCACGATCATCGGTCCAATTTTAAACCCTGGCATGATCATAAACTGAACTTTATAGGTTGCTAGTTGTTCTTCATCGGAAGGACTTGCGAAGTCGTTTTCTTTCCCAACAGATTCCATGTATAAGCTCGAGAAGATGCTTCCTTTGCTGACGGAAAACATGGTTGCATTAGGATCTATTGTGACTGCAGATCCTAGTAAAACCCAAATCCATTTCGCCATTCTTGCAAATAACTGATAGAATTCTGTTCTTGGATGCTTGCCGCTCGATATGAATTCGCGGTACTCCGAATTGCCAAAGAAAAACTCTTCCATTTCACGATGAACAACTAGAAGATATTTCTCTCGGCAAAATCTCGCGAAATCTGACTCTGGATTCTCCATTAGCGCGTCGTACGGGTCGTCAAACTTCATCACATCACTCACATCATATGAAGTTAATGCAATACCGTGAAACATTCTCCTTGCAATGTAGGCCTCAAAAGCATATTTCTTGTCGGATTTTCTCGAGTATACAGCATTGTTCGCAATCGACTTTGTTGCCATATCAAGATCCCAACCCGAAGCTTTCATCAAGCTAATCAAAGGCTTCGCGAAATCATGAATAGATTTCGAAGCAGCCTTGAAGATATCTTCAAACTTAGCAACACTCAAAACACTCGAATTTCTCCTATGCTCTAACCTAATCTGCTTGATCTTCTCATTCAGATTCTTGTTCCCTATTTCCAAATCATCCCGCATTTGCCGCAACCGAAGAAGCTTAAAATCTTTCGCACTTTTCCGAGACTTAAGCTTCCCTAAAAAGGCCTCTTTAGCCACAATTTCTTTCATAAAAAGATCATAAAGTTCAGCATTGATAATCGCCTTCTTAGATTGCTTCTCCTTATACTCACTCTTAAACTTGCAAAGCTTCCCAATCTCAGCCACAACAACATCATCCGCCGCAACAATCTTTTTCGGATCATACGGAATATGAGCTTGTTGAAGCTCAAGATATGCAAACTTCAAATTCAAAACAGAATCAAATATCTTATTCAACATGACCAAATCACCAGAAGAATCCTCTTTGGTTTTCACTTCCACAATAGACTGAGAATGAACTTCAATGGGTTTGTGCAAATGTTGAAGATTAGGGATTTCAGAAGTGAAAACCCCAATAGACTTCAATTTACAAACTTTGGCAAATTTGTAAACCATTTCTGATATATTTGAGCTAGGTTTCACAGGTTTAGTGTTGGTTGATAACTCCATGATAAAGTTCAAATTTTTAACCTTTAAACAACAATCTAAAAATGACCCTTCATCTTCACTTCAACAAAAAAGCAAAACAAATTGCAAATTCATGCACAATAGTACATTTGATGAAATGGGTTTCCTTAAAAAATCACCTTTTTGAAAAGAAATAAAATAAAGTTTAGATTTTTATCAACACTCTATGAAACAACCCATGTTGCATAAAAACATGGCAACATTAAAAAACATGAAATACACCAAAAGTAAGGTTTAAAGCAAGAGAAGAATGTGTTGTGAAAATCTCACCGGGATGTGAAAGTGAAGAGATGAAGAAGAAGAAGAACAACAATGTTGGTGTTGGGGATGATGATGATGTGTGTTTCTGACATGGTATGAGAGTTTGGCAAAAGAGTGTTTGGTTGTGGAACAGAACAGTAACTCCGTGAAATGTGAGAATAATTAATTATTGTTGACGTTGGTATTGTGTTTGGACTTTTGGGAAAAAGAGTTGAATCGGGAATCTCAATGAGTGTGTTGTTTCAAAAACTGAAAAGTTTTACTTTTATTACTAACAGAGACAAGAGAGTGAGATGCTAGATGCAAGGGCAGGAAAAAAGTGTAAAGAGGAGTATACTACAGTAGCACCTAAATATAATACCTGAAAATACAAAGATGTTTTTATACTTTAGAGATGTATTTTTGAATCACGGAGATGTATATTTTGTAAATATCCGGAGATATTTATCCGGACGAGTATTTGTTCTAAAATACATCAAAATTTCTTTTCCTTCTTCACTTCTAAAAAAACAATTATAAAGTTTTCTCATACTCTTTCAATTCACATTCTCTCAAAATTAATCAATCAAATTCAAACTTTCTTCCATCAACATCAAATACTTCAAAGAGATCATTTAACACTAAAACAAACTCACAATTTATAAGTTTTTTTTTTGTTTTTTTAAATTTTTGTATAAATTTGTAGAAATTGATTATTAGGTTATGAATTATATAATTTTTGCATGATTGATAGTTTATACATAATGAAAAACATGTTTTATGGTCAATATATTAATTTTTGGAGTTTGGCGGTCTGCATTATTGTTATTGATGTAGCTGAAAACTGCAGGAAATTACGGAGATACATCTCCAAAAAAATTCAACGTTTGGATTTCCAAGAACTGGATATGCATCTCTGTAATTTATTTGTCTTTTTTTTTGCTTTTCTTGCGTGTAAGGTTGCTTGTAGTAATTGTGTGACACTTGTCTGGTTTACTTACAAGCATTATGGTTGATATAGACGACAAACTAAGGTACAGGAGGATCGCACATCATGTATTTGTCAGGGGGAAAGGTCAAGTTTCTGAGGCTTTTGCTCTCATTAGCCTGGTTCATGCGGAGGCATCAACTTTTGGGACTCACATATCTCCACCTTATTTTTCCCGTGGGAGACTAGCTGAATCAGACTTTCACATCTCAAACACCCAAGCAATTAGATTTACGTGGCTTAAGCATCTTGACTCAAGACTTTTGCTCAAGCACATAGCAATAGTCTTTAGTTTAAACTACTTAAGGCTCAGTAGAATAGAGAACAAGGTGTACGTGATATAGGTATTAGAGGTACTGGAGATCACAATAACAAAGAACTAAAGCACTTAAGATTTCTAAGATATTCAATAGTAAGAAATCTTAAGGTTTTTACAATTACAACTACCTATAGAAATTCTACATATTATAATGAGTTGATAATTGTTTTATCTTGCTACTCCTTCACGTCTAGAAACCTTGTTGAAAATTCATGCTTTGAATCTTCAGCATATTTATAGAAACCCGTAGAAATTAGTCGTTGTGAAGATAACTTGATCAAATGACTTTGATTTCCTCCATAGTATAAGAGCCATTGAAGATGGATACACAACATATTCTAAATCCAGCGGGTAATCGTTCTAACCTTTGAATCTTCAAGAAGATCTATACTAATAGAGTCATCGAGAGCAGTCGTCCGTAGAACTGTTAAACTTTTCTTGAGTCTTGCATCAAGTAGACTCTAGTTGACAAGTTGATAAGACAATACAATATGTCTTACAATAGTACGAGCAACCACAACTTTATCACCAACTCTGAATGCCTATCCTTGATCAGAAACCTTTCACAGGCTTAGAGAAAAAGCCTAAACCTGAAGTCATTATTGCAGTCCTACATTTGAAAAAGTCAGACATTATCCTAGAAACAAGAAGCATGGTTAAGGGTATTCTTGCCAAAGTATTGATAGAAAAAGCTCAGGTGTTCTTGGATGCTATGAGTTATGATGCTTTTGAGGAAATCTTAGCCTTGTTGATTTATGGCTTGGTATTGTTCCCTAATCTAGACCAATTCATAGATGTATACGCCATCAACATATTTATAACTCACAATCTGGTGCCTACCTTGCTTGGGGATATCTTGCACTCTCTCCACACTCGTACTACAAAAGCGCGAGGAACTCTGATGTGTTTCATACCTCCATGATAGTCCAAAAAAGGGGACAACGGGGGTCATCTTCATCGCTTCTCAACAGGGAGTAATCCTCGTTCCTAGGACTCTGATCATGTCAAGGGGAAGTCCTCGGTTGATCGTTCTCTCGCTCGAGCACCCTCTGGACTTATTCTTCTTTGGTTCAGGGGAACGTCACCCTCAGCATAGAGGTGAGCGTCCCCGCTTCTTGGTCGCCTCTGGCTGGCGTCTCTCGGGTTGAGGTCCACGTCCCTGTCGAGGACGGTCAGTCTGAAGCTCGGTCTCTAATGCTATTATCCTCTTGTGCTGTTGAGAGAGCATGAAATTGGTCTGGTCCAACGCGTGCACCATGGATATCATGGTAGGTCCCCTTCGACTGACACCATAATGGGTTGAAAGGAAACTACTGGCTGAGGTGGAGGGACACCATTGTCCTCAGGTTCTGGCGACGGGGTGGAAGGCTGCCCGTCGCACGCATCGGATTCATGAGTGACGATCATGTTGTCCTCCGTGGTGTAGTCGACAAGGCCAAGGTTGTCACCGTGTTCGCCGACCATACTGGAAGGATGAAAAAGTGAAGTGAAGCTTTGATCTTCTGTTGTGGAAGACGGGGAGAGCTTGTTCCCACAGGCGGCGCCATTGATCTTACCTGATCAGAAGGGCCTTCCAGGTGTTGAGCAACGAACATGACAGTTGACTGAGATAAGGTGGGGGTGTACCTACAAGGCACTTTGATGCTTAAGTGTGTATGGGTACAGAAGTAGAATAATAATAGTAGGTTCAGAATACCTGGCCCTCTAATGAGAGAGGGTATTTATAGTGTGCCTCCAACGCTGGACTAGGGTTCTTCCCTGGGATGGATCAGTTAGGTCCAAGGAAGAACTACCAAAGAACGCGTAAGAGCGTATAAGACCTAACATGTGGTCTTGCCCTTGGTCCAACTACCCCTATATTCTAAGAGATAATAGTGGACAGTTGGGTGACGTGTCATATATGGGGAGACGTGGTTTCTCATACTGCTAACTAGTGGGCTTTGTGTGTGCTCGACGATGTGAACCTTTTGCCCATCGGGTTGGGCCTCTGCCCGACGCAGACTTAGAGGCCCAGTCTGGAACAGGTGATGACCATGTAGTCATTGTCATGAGAGCGCATACATGTGGGTTCTTTGTAGAGAAAACGATTTCAAGCTCTGACTTCTTTTCTGCACATTTCATGTTGAACGTATCTCATGCTAGAGAAGTTGGATTCTCCGCCTCCAACAAATCCCCCTGTTATGGTGTGCATGGACATGACCGCTTTGGTTGTGTCACGATGCCTTCCCATGCCACCATGCTTGGGAGATGGCTGAAGTGACTTGTGAGCTGAAGAATAGGTGTGGCTCATGTTAGTTTTATTAAGCCCCACTGTGGACACCAATTGTACTTGCTAATAGTATAATAGTGAGAGAATGAGAACCTACTCACATGATGACTATGATATATCTTGTATTTTATCTCTGAAATAATGTATATCCTTTAACCTTGGAGGCTTGAGAGACCCACGAGTTCAGTAAAGATTGGATTCCATAATTACATCATAGAAAATGTAGGGGTAGATAAGGCTTTCTCTCCCTAGATCGTAGGGGACAATTTTTTTCTACTTCATTGAAGCGCTTATCACCCTTATTTCCCTCGGAGACCATTTTCCTTTTAGACCTAATAAATTGTTCTAGTCTAGATGTCTAACTAACAACTTTTAAAAATATTTATTCTAAGAGACTTTTGGATATAACTAAAACCCTAATGACACATTATATACTAACCACCTAATGGCATATTATATGCAAGATTAAACATCTATATAATATATTAAATCTGAAGCGAGAGATTATATATATATAAACTTTTCTAACCCATATGTGTCATATCATCACATTGTTCTATGTGTCACCTCCCTAAACTCATTTTAAAAACATCAAATACAATAATTATTTTCTATTAGAGGTTACGAGTTCAACTCCTTATAAAGACAAAAAATGAAATATTTATTCTTTATTCGAAGTCACAAATTAAACTTCTCACAAAGACAAAAATATTTGTGAATCTAAATACTAAAATTAAGATTTTGCTTTTTTTAAATCATAAAAAAATCTATATTAATCTATTAAAATTGAACTACAAACTATTTTATTGAGAACTCATTCTCTGCTTTGCCTCATCATTAAAATTTGATAGTGCATTTTTCAAACATTTCAAAAGTTTTATTATTTCTTTGAGAAAAATGTGTAACATTTCATTTATAAATATCTTTTATTTAAAAAAAATATATATTTTCACATTCTATGTGCGTCTCTTTTTATTCTTCTAACAAAAAGATCATCTATATCATTTATTTTTTTCCTTCTCCATTTCTTTTATAAAGTTTACATATACAACTTTTACACGTCAAGACACATACTTTTATAAATTACATATATATACTGTTAAAATATTCAAATTACATCAAAACTCAGACTGTTAAAATATCATTTTATTTTATATTTTTTACACTTATTTCAATAAAAAAATTAGGATTAAATATGTTTTTGGTCTCTATAAATATCTCAATTTTGATTTTTATTCCTACAAAAAAAACATCGAATTTTAGTCTCTATAAAATTATTTATGTACGCAATTTTAGTATCTATATCTTTTTTGCCTATCAATATTTTTACAAAAATAATATTCTTTTTAAAATATAATTCTTAATTATAAATGCACTTATATGTTCTAAAATTTTAATTTCAAATACTAAATCTCATATCAATGTTAAAAAATGTTATCAAACAAGTTTTTCAAATTTAATTTATAATTTTTAAATAGACAACTAAATGTGTCAAATAGTTTCTAAGATATATATATATATATATATATATATATATATATATATATATATATATATATATATATATATATATATATATATATATATATATATATATTATAAAATTAAATAAAAAATATTTAACAATTATTTATAATTCAGTACATAAATTTTGTAAATAATATATCGTTAAAATGTAAATAATTAAAATTGATGAAGTAATTCAGTTGAATTAAATAAATGGTATTTGTTCTAAACGAATGCTGCTGTAGAAAAAAACAACAACACTTGACATATTTAAATACTCATTCATTTTTCATACTTATTTCCTTTCTAAACTACAAATTCAATATAAAATAGAGTTTTATTTAGGATTTTAATGTTGATCTTCATGAATGGTTATATGAGTATAGTTTGAAATGTGGAAAGTTTTTCATCCGCGAAATGATAAAAAACAAACATTCTTAAAGATATTGAAAAAAAAATTAAAAAATTATTAAAATTCCTTACACTTATTTCATGTTTTAAAATTAAAATATGATATCTTATTTGCATATCTATAATTTAAATATATTTCTTTTCACTTAAATATTTGCTACATTTTCATTAGATTTATCGTATCGTCTCAATTCCAATTTTTTTTTATAATAAATAAAAACAATATTTATATTTTATAATATTTTTAAAATTCATCTCACCTTATATATCGAGCTGGTCTCTATTTAGTTATATATTAAGCATGAGAATTAAACCACAAATAATTTAGTTACCAAACAAATTTATGAATTTGAAATTTGTGATTGTTTAGATCCTCTTAATATTTTTCTTTTTATTTTTTACTTCCATCAAATAAGTAGAAAACATTAAAAACAATACAAATATAATGTTGTTTAAAACTTAAAAATAATAATTGTAACAGACGTAGATAAAAATAAAATAATATAGAGAGCTAGATCTTAGTCCCAACATTACGACTGCGTTTCTCTTGGATCCCATTGCAATGTTTTTGTTTTCTTGTGCACTTTTTCTAGAGATCATGTGCCATTTGTTTTATTTTTATATGCATAAGTCTGGATTCTCTCTATTTATATACCTCACTTGTTTTTTCTTATTAAGATGCTCTATTTAACCACGTGCACATATACTTGGCTGAAAATAATTACTAAATTGTATCTATGAAAATACGAATATTGTAACACCCAATTTCTACCATGTAATTAATCATAAAATCAGAGTATAAAAATTTTAACAACACAAATGGAATTCTACATTTTCAAATTAAAATATCACAACTTGCTTTCAACATTGAAACAACTTAAAACATTGGGTCTTTAATGAAGGCAACTAAGATTCATCAACATATTAAAATCCAACATCAAAAGAAAACATGCGTTATCCCCCCGAGTGCTACGTATCAAAGCGACAACACTGACTCAAATCTACTAAGGTACTCCACTCTACTCTGGATTACCTGCACATTACCAACAGAGGACAACAATCAAACAAAAGAGGTGAGATAACGAAATATATAAACAGAAGTATGATAATCAAAACATTAGACTAGAATCATACAATTCACCATTATCCGGCCAACAACAACAAAATAACAATCAACAAAATACGTATAATATGCAACTCAAATGCGACTCAACTATGCGTATGCATGTGGTACCATTGAAGTAGAACTCCCAACTTAGAAAGTGTCAGTTTATCGAGACAACAACAAGGCATAAGCCTTCAACTTCAACTTAAAATTCTTTGCCAATTCAGGCCAACGTGGTTGAACATTAGCTCCAACTTAGAAAAATGCAATGTATGCGATGCGACTCAAACTCCAATATCATAACAACAATATTAATAATTATATCGCAACACAACAACAATGTACTATCCCAACGTAGCAACAACAACATACTACAATAACTTAACAACAAATACCTACTATCGCAACGTATCGGCAACAACGAATCAACATTAGCCATAAGCCTACAACTCGACAACAACAATGATTCAACATTGCCCATAGGCCTACAACTTAACAACAACAATTATGTATCAACTGCAACAACTTAAATCAACGCTGTCATCAGACTTACAACTCAAATATGCCCATAAACCGAGACAAATCAACTTATTCAACACTACATACAAATCCATGTATTTGACTAGATTCCAACAAAGTAAACCAACCAAAATCACCTACTAGTTTATACGAACTACCCCGAAAAAATTCCACTAATTCTGGACAGCTAATTTCTTACGCTTAATTTCACGTATTCGACTAAATCGGTACTATTTTACACCCTACTATTACTACTAATAAATTATACTGGTTCTGTTAAATTTTAACTTACTGATACATACATTTTTCTGCTACTAATTTTACTGTCATCAAAACTCAATTCTGATATAATATACCACTATCTGCCAATTTCTCATTTTCTGATAAAACCTGCTAAGAGTTTACCACTGCCATTTCTAAATTCTACCATATTACATTTATTCATCTATAATATAAAACCTACTAATTAATCCAACAAATTATTTAAATTAATTATTCATACTAACTATTAAGTATAAACAACTAAGTATGTACACACATGAAACAAAAATGGCCCCCACCTTTATCATGTGGCTTGCGCCACTTTTAGGTTTGGCTCTCACCACCAAAATGGTGGCTTGCGCCACCCCATAAGTCCCCATGTGGCTTCTGCCACCTCATCAGGTGGCTCGCGCCACCTCTCACAAATGGATGGTTCCCACCTACAATTTTCCAATTTTCTTCATTTTTTTTGGTTTCCAATATTCCTTTCCATTTTCGTTTTCGGTATTGTTCTCGACTACATGTTACCCTAATTTCAACCTAATTCCTCCATATTCATTACTAGTTCCTGATTCACAAAATCGATCACCACATAAACGATCCTCCACATAAAATCAACATTGCCCAGTTTTTCTAAAAAAACAATAAAAATTAATCAACACAAATCAACATCATACAATAGAAAATTATATATTCCCCAATCCTATATGCCAATTATCGTATTCCCGGTTATAAAATTAGAACCCCACCCTTATCTTGGATTGAAGGTCGCTCAAATTTTCGATCGAATATGAAACTAGGTTTTTTATGGCAACTTCTCGTATTCTCTCTTCTCCAACCTTGTGCCTCCAAACCTGGTTTTCACTACTTGCTAAAACTACGTGACCTAACTGTCTTGCTTTGTTTGCTGCATAACTTCATTATCTCATTCTAATCACTTAATCAAATAATGGATCTATTAATTCTCTTAATGGGCCTACTACACAATACCCCTAACTTTGCTATTTCTCACACACAACTTAACCCAACTAAATTAATTAATATTCTACTAAAATCAATATTATTTCTAATATTAATTTCTCCCGACTAAATCAACTATTTACCCGATTATCAACTTATCAACTCAACCAACTTATTCAACATATTAAACAAATATTCGGAAAATACTCAATAATATTTAATTAAATACGGGTGTTACAAGTCTCCCCTACTTTGAATATTTTCATCCTCAAAAATTTACCCAATGCAACCAATCTAAATACATTCTCACAACTAAACAATTAACTTCCGTACTACGAATGTCAACGCTACTAACAACACAACACGACAATACACCTTATCAACGACAACGATAATAAAACGCAATGATCACGCGATGCACTCGATGACCAACTCAAAACACAAGGAATAACCAACTTAAGAACACACGGGTTCACTACGAACCATAACACAATACAACAATTAGCATCACCATGGAAACACTCCCCTAATTCTCCATTATAGGAATTAGCTACTCACACTCGAACCATCACCATAGGTAATGAAACAATGACAAGGATAAGAACACAAAATCCTTAACATAACATCAACGTAATCAAACTACCAACATTGTTGTTACCCACATAAGAACAATTGCGCTACCCATGCTTTCACTTTGCACTTTAAGTACTAGCAACCATCAAATCTACCAAGTTCACATCAAACTTCCGACTATCAAAGCAGTCATAAGAAAGACTTTCAACTTAATTCACCGGAAATTACGACCAACATGTATTCTACACTCTGGTGATTACTGGATACTTCAAACTTAGATCCATAAGAATAATACCTCCAAATATCCAATATAACTACAAATGTAGCCAATTCCAAATCTTGGATAGATACTTTCATGAATCCTCAATTGTCGTCAACATAAACTACAACTTGTAGACAGTGATTTTCGATGATACTTATATAAAAAGGAAAATATTGATGAAAGGGAGATTTTGACGCAGACAACAAGAAAGGACGTTTTTTATGTCTTTCGACAAAGGGAATAAAATTTATGTTTTGATAACATGACATGATTAGTCCGTCGAAGAAGTTTTGTTTGTGATAGTTTCGACGGATGTTGAATAAAAGACAACAATTCAAATTGAAAGAAGAAATTCAAGGTGTGAAGTCGCAACGTTTGGCAAAAGGACGCGTGGAAGCATCCAGAGGAACGAAGGTATGCCGAAAGGCCAAGTGTCAAATTATTAGAATTTGCCCGTTAGTGGCAGTTAGTTTAGTTTCCTATATATATGGGATAATTGTTGTTAGTTTGTGCGTGTGAAATATTTGTACAAATTCCTATTGAACTCAAAGTACCCGCGTGAGAGAAAAAAGTGTGATTCTGAAAAATGTACGTGTGAAAAATACCATCTTTATTTTTCTTTAAGTTTCAATGAATTCTAAGTTTATTTAATTCCTTTATTATTTCATAGTTTTAGTTAATTTATAATTCCTTCGTTTCGACATATTGCATTACTTGTTTTCAATTACTTTGAAACATTCTCAGAAGTTACTTCTTTAAATTATGTCAAGTTTATTCTACTCTTGTTTTTAGTCTTGTGAATCATACAAATGTACTCAAGAAAATTGAATGAAAGTGAAATCATTAAGAATGACACAACTAATACATTCGACCAGATAAAACACACATTTATGTCCTAGGATTTGTATGGTTGATCCTGCAAGTTAACTAATTTAGACATTGAATTAGAAAACCAGCGGTTGTTCGTCGAAAAATACCAGTGAACATAACTGTACCATCTAATATTAACACACCATCCAAACTCATCTCAACGCATAACAAAATTACAACAACATAAGGATATAGTGTCAATTAACCTCAACAAGAAAAGTCATATTCCAAACAGTTCTTAACACCCATTAACCACCAATTTTGCATCAATAACCTACACTTATCATGTGCACATTAACCAAACCAATCAAACAACTAATTCATCAAGTCTTACTCATAATAGCATAATTCTCCAAAATCCCTCATCTGAATTAACACGACCATGCAAACTCGTCTTTACAACTCAAAATCACGCTTCGCTAACTCAACATACAACTTCACTTCTTTCACTACTTGTAACTCAACTCTCAAATATTATGCACATTTTCCTTATGATTTCATAACAGATTAGAACATCCACAACGAACACCAGTGATAACTTATCCAAACAAGTAAGGAAAATACAATTCATGTTTCGTACGTACACGTTAAAGCACACTAGCCACCTCCGTTCTCTATCCGACATACTTGGTCAAATCATGGTCTTATATTTCCATTTACTTCCTCCTTTGGTCACCTTTACAAAGCTTCAAGTCTCATGTTAACCAGATTCTAGATCCATCACAAATCAAAATTCAAGTTATCCAGAACACAACTATGAGTTCCCTACTCACTGATAAACCTGCAACCTCATACTTACATCCTTAAGTCCACCTCATTTCCCTATATAGGAATCTACATCGACTAATCAAAACAACTCATAAACACTTGACTCAACTCCAAACAATTCATTGTGCATACTATTCTAGTTAACAAGACACGTCTATTCCATACAACATGATTTCGTCTACTATCAACAAGAGATTAAGGTTATTAGTTCCTCAATTTGTTAATAGACAACCAACAATCATAACGGTGACATAAATCATCATCATTACCCAACTACCATATCGTCATCTACCTTGTGCTCAAGGTTACCTATGCATACTGCTCCGACATCTCTTTAAGGCTTACAAACATTCTCTTAATTTACTTATTTCCAACCTCGTCAGTGATACACAATGTCCAAAATCCAACACGTATTCTCTTATACAAACTAGTCGTACAACACAATCATTAGATATCCGTCTAATATCAGAATCGCGACCACATCAAGTACAATCCAAATCGGTCCACTTCAATCGAAACATTTATTCTAAGCTAGGAGATTTAACAACACTAACAAATCCTTCGTCTTTCTTCTTAACCTCATAACTTCAATGATCCATATAGCTTCACACTTAGTTCCCATTCCAATTGCAATCTCAACAATACCATCCCATCATCTGGTTGGTGATAGAACTTCCAAAATTTTCCAACTCATGTCGACACATCTCGTTAATAAAATATAATCCACTTTAATATTTAACCTTCCTCAAATATTTCTATACTTTAATCATTATCAACTATCATGTGCCATACTTCCATTTGCGTCTCTGATACTCTCACTTTCTTCCTATTGCCACACATTTTATACTTGACTTCATCTTACTATTTCCAGCAAGAATTGTCCAACTTCAAACACAATTATCTTCTTCAATACATACCTCCTAAACATAAAATTATATTCCAAGTTGAAGGGAGTTTCATGTAGATTGCAGAACTTCAAGAATCGTTCAAGTCCGAGTTACAATTAAAAAGTTATCGTCCAAGCAATGAGATTGGTCAAGAAATCACGTATACAAACTTTCATCATCAAACCCAAATATTCAAACGCGTTTTTCTCCCTTTTCTAAAACATTCCGAAGACAAAAATTATATGCAAACGGTAGGGAATTTTGTAAGCTTTCCAAAAAGTCCATAATCGCCCCCATCAGATTTACGAGTAGAAAGTTATGTCTCTTTTACTGTAGGAGTAAACACCCCAAATTTTCCCTCACTAAGTTCACACCATGGCTTGTGATCTTTCATATTTGCATTAGTTTAATCATATCATCTCATATTGCATATTTGTTTCACTGCTTTAGTTCAAGTTCACCTGCATCTAGGGTTTGTGATCTGAGCAATCCAAGGATCCATCTGAGCCACTCCAAGGGTTTACAATCATTCAAAGATGATCCATGTGTGTTCTATCATCATATTATATCCCTCAAAGATCAAGGAAGTCAAAAAATCATAAGAGCTTGGAAAGCATGGAAGCAGAGCTAGGGTTTCACTGCACAAATGACCTGAAATTAGGGTTTTAGTTTCAGAGGCCATAACTCCAAATTTTTTGGTCATTCTTGTTTCTAATAGTCTCAATATGTTATAAGGATCATGTGTACCAAGTTTGATGAAGAAATTCATTGTGGAAGTCATCTGTTCACTGGGTAACTTCTTGAGCAAGTCAGAGCAAAATCAGGGCATCTGAGGCCCCCACCAATGGAACCAAAGTGGAATTTTCATCAAATTGAAGTCATATGATCTTTATTTGATCATTTAAGTGCTTGGAAGTTCACAAAATTGAAGGAAATTGAGCTAAACCAAGAGTTGCCAAAAATGAAAATGACTTGTAATGGAAACTTTCCATTTTGGGAAAGTATTTCAACCTCCTCTTTCTCAACCAAAAATGCTTCAAATGAAAATTTGTTGGTCATGAAAGTTGTAGATGGGATCATCCCCTTTTCAAAAAGTACAAGAACTTGATCTAGTTCTTCCTAGAACTCAAGATATGGCTTGGCAAAGTTGGCAAAAATCACATAATTTTAGGTTTCATGCCAAAGAGGGAATTTTGCAAATTCACATACCAAGCCATTTTGTGACCTCTAATATACTTCTAGGCATCATACAAACATAGTGTTTTGCCTAAGAATCAGAATTGGCCCAAGAATCACAAGTTTCTATGCCTTGCACATCAAGAAATCACAAAGGGGCCAAAATGCACAAAACTTGCAAAAACTCATACAACCATGCTTCCACTTATGCCAGCTGCAAAGTATGACTTCCATGGCTCTCCTTGATCAATGCTGAGGCCAGACATTCCCTTGTACAACCACTTAACCAACCCATGCCTCAAGTACACATACTTTTTACTTTTTGCAAAACAAGCCATGCCAATCAACATAGCCCACAACAACTCTTCTGACTTATCAAAGCTTGTTATGTGGACCAAAAGCAAGCCATAACATAGACATTCAAGCCTGAAAGCAGACACAACTCAGATTCACAATTTTTGCCTCATACCTTCATCTCTTCGAAACTCATAGCACACACACTCAAACTTCAAACTTTTTTCATCAATCAACTCAGCATCACCAAGGGATCATTTCCCACCCTTCATTACAGCCTAAAAGCACCCAAAACTGAAATACGATTTTTGACCAGCTGAAGAACAACCACTCAAACCAGCCATTATAAACTCCTTCCAAGCATCAAAGCATCACCAAGCAAATTATTGGAGTCATTTTGCACCAAAGAGGAGGCCAGATAGCTCAGATTGCAAAGCTCCAGCTCAGGTAGCCACCTTCAAACATTTTTTCAGAAATGCAATTTTAAGTTCCTAGATTGTTCTTTATGCTTTGTTGATCATCATGATATATTTAGTTTTAAAAATGAGTGGAAAATAAACATGTACTGAGCTTCTGAAACTTTTCCAGTTTTTGAGTTTTGATTCGTATCTTGTTCATGAGCCATGAGAAATTTGTTTTGAGGGTAGATTTAGGTTTAGGAAGGTGTGGGGAGTTGATCTGGAGCTTTAGAGCTCCTAAAAAGGCCTAGGGAAGATTTTGTTCTTGAGGGCTCACCGGAGAAGACGACCGGAACCACTGTTTCGGTCGTCTGAAGGTTGTTTGCCCTAATTAGGGTTAGCTGAGTGATTAGCGTGAGTTTGAATCTCCACCCTTAGATTAGGTTTCGCGCGCATGAACCAATGGACCAGATCACTTCATTAACCCTTAATTTCCATTTAATTTAATTAATTAGGTTTAGTTAATTAATTAAGACTGGTTTGAATTTCAGCCTTTGGATATGGCGCCAGTCAATTCCCGCCCCTCAACTTTGAATCTAAGCCCTTAGATCAGCATACTTTTCCTTTTATCTGTTTTTATTTCATTTTATTGTATTTTGTTGTGCATTTTATTTAAAATACCTAGAAAAATCACAAAAATCTCATTTTTTGCATTTTGGTTCCAAATATTTATCTCAACCCAAAAACATTTTTATTTTTATTTTTTGCATATAAAAATCATTTTAAAAATATTTAAATTTTTATTTTAATTAATTAATGGAAATTAATTAATTAAAATACCATTTAGGTTTCTAAGAATTCCAAAAAAATTCACATTGCATCTTAGGATATTTAGAAACATTGTCAAACCATTCATACAAATTTCTTTTAGGTTTTGATCCAATCTTGACATTTTTCTAGAATTTAGGGTTCATAAAATTGCCTCTTTTGAACCCTAACTTTGAAATTTCTTTTCTGCCTAACCATGAAGGGTTTGACAATGGTTCTTTTTGCATTGTTTTCCATATAGAATGTAGTTTATAGGGTAATTTTTTCATGAATTTATCTTGCATTTTCCATTTGATTTGCATTTTCCCTCTTAAGGTACCCAAAAACACCTAGTTTATTTAGAAAAATCACAACTTTCTTTAGGTTAAGAGTTAGACCTTCTCCTTTAGGGTGTGATATCATATGGGGTTAGGGTTCCTTTGAATTCATTTTCAATTTTTTATCTTGTGATTTGCTTCTGTTTTTGACTTTTGCATCTCATCCCTTAATGTAACCCTAATCTTGCATCCATACTTGCATCTTACATTGCATTGTATGAACATGTGAACTTGCCATGACATTCTAAGCATTTGTATGCCATATTAGACATCTTAAGACATTTCTTGAACATTGCTTGATCATTTCTTCATACATTTTCTATGCTTTGCATCCATTTCATTTCATAAGCATACATGTGTTTTCATACTTCTAAGCATGCTTCATTTGCATTCAATCCCTTGTATGAACATTCATAGCTCTTGGTATGCCTTTGCATCATCTCATAGCATCATTTGCATCATGTGTTTGCTTCTGGTTTTGTTTTTATCCTTGCATATGTTTCATTTTCATTCCATTTCTTTCCTTATGCTAACATTTTCAGGTGGTAAGTAATTTGAGAAGTGAATTTGCCTTCACTTTTCATTTCTCTTCTCATTCTTCTTATGCATCCTTGCTGCATTTTCATTTACCTTGGAGTGAGCTTTCTCATTCATGTTCATCATTCACTTTCTTTCTCCAGGTTACTTATCTTCTTCAGTGAAGTAAGTAACTTGTATCTTCTGCTTCTCCTCCTCTCATCTGCTTCTTCCATTGGTGGCTTCTCAGAAGGTCTCTCTTTTGCCTTACAAACCATAGGAACACCCAAGCATGACAATAATTAAGGTTGTGATTAGTCCCCCTTTAGCTCTTACCTTTGTGTCTTCTTTGTGTCTCTTTTCTCACCTCATAATCAGAGACTAAACCTTTAAGGTTTTAAGACTTTGTGATTAGGGTTATGCCTGCATCCTTCTATTAGGATGGAGTGTATAACTTTAATCCTAAGTGTTAAACCCTTAATCTGTTTAAACCTCTCAATAAATCCACCTAATAATCACCAAGACTTCATCTTGTAACTTGGGCCTTACATTAGGGTTCTAATTCTTCCTTTATGGTTAAGAAGGACTAACCCTAGTGTTTAATGGACAAGTCCCCCTCAAGTTGTCTTACAAACCATAAAACTCATTTCTTAATTTCACCCTTAATTAAAATCCATGCAATAAAGGTTTGTTTTGTCATGAGTTAATCCCTAATCATGGATTAAGTTGAGATATCTTCCTCAGCTTAAGTGTGCTCATCTATTATCCTTCTATTAGGATGGTGTAATGAGTTCACTAATCCTTGATTATGGCTTAAACTTATTACTTAACACTAAATAAAAAAACCAAAAACATCTAAATAATCACAAGTAGGTTAATGATCTTAATCCTACATCATCATGGTAATTAGGTTGAGATGTTTGTCTTATACTTAAAGTATTCTCATTATCCCTAATCAGGGAGGATATAATGAGTCTACAAACCTTTGATTTAGGCTTAAGCTCATTAACTTGTGACAAACTCCAAAAACAATAAAAGATTGAAACACAAAAACAAACAATAATCGTCTCCTTCGGGATTCTTTTCTCATCATCTTCAATCACAAACGAGAACTTGCTTCTTCCGTCTAATGCAAGACAGTTAGCACTCGAGCCAGACGAGTCATACACTTGAGCATAGGCAAGCAAGCAGTTCATCAGTCAATTTATCTTTCAGTCTCTTTGAGTCGAACTACGGTGTTCTGACTTCCTCATTGCACGAGAGGATACGTAGGCATAACTTAACTGTTATCGAACAAAATTCTCTTTGTCATCCCCCCTCTTTCAGCATTCTCTTTTAAGCCTCAGTTCCTGAGCATTCACCTTTTGCACTGACACTTGTATATTCTATTCCAGCTTTTTCACACAGATAGCACATACACTACCCCTTTAAGCACAAACTTTCAAGCGTGGATCCCGTCGAGTACGACGGACAATCTGGGTGCTAATACCTTCCCAAGTTGTAACCCATCCCCTTTCTCAGTTTCTCTGGTTCGCAACCGTCTTATCCATATCTTTCTAGGTTTATGCAGCATTACCTTTCCTTCGGGATAAAAATGCCTAGCTGGTGACTCTATTCATCTTCACCTTCATTCTCTCCTTTCGCCGACCGTTCGCATTTGTACCCTATCTGACCGGGTGTCTTTTAGTGGGAGCGACAACTAGGCGACTCTGTTGGGGAACCTTATATTGCAAACAGGGCTTCTGGTTCTTTTTGTGGGTTCCTCCTAGAGCTTGTTTGATTTGTGTTTACAGGGGTGTTATGTGCTACTTGTACTTATTTATTTGCTTTATTTATTGCTCTATGTATAACTTTATTTATTGCTTTCTTTTACAGTCTTATGCATTTCATACTGTCATTATCATGTGCTGGATCTCTTGTCTGTTTTGGTGGGTGGGGATCATTGAGTGATTAAGGTCCTATACCGGGGACCTGAGTGACACATAGGCTAGAGTGGCTTCATATTCTTTCCCATTCCATTTCGGTCTGGTGCGGGAATATGAAACACGGTTCAGACATGGGTTTCTTCTTGAGAACTCTGTGCTACGGATTTCCTGTAGTACTAGGGTTATCTGGGAAGCCTGCTAAGTTTGGATGACCTTTTTATGACCTTCAGCATCTGAGGTGAATTAGAGGAGGATCTTTTATGGTTATTGTAAACATTGTACCTCCGGGTTACAAGTGTTTACCCTTCTCATAACTGATCCAAGTCTGAGGATCCTTGTTCTAGAACATTACATGTGAGGGGGTTGGGATGTTTACAGGTTTGCAGGAACCCTAGGCCTCATCATACCTTATTACTAGATTTGTTAAGGTTGTATTATTTGGACAGTTCTTGTGATTACCCTGGACTTGTGACTCTTTACTTGAGTCCCCTACCTGGTTACTGGATTTCTAAGCCTCCATCTGGACTTATGAACACACATGGACTTTTACCAAGGCAGATAAACAGATCCAGCACTTGGTCACAAACCCTTTGCATATCATTTGCATACATCATTTTTGTATCATTTAACATTTGCTTATTTGTTTTACAGGGTATCCATCATATTATCTTTGGTTTGGTTTTGACCTCTTCTGCAGCTCAGACTGCTTCAGTTATCTTCTCCAGCACTTTCATCAGTTTGTCAGAGACTCCCCTCCAGTTATCTTCTTCAGTCATCAGCACCCATTATCAGTATGGACACTTCAAGAAAGAGCAACATCACATACCACTTCTTTGAGCCTACCCTGACTGGCATCAGGCAGGTCTAGTCCCTCATTACTCCTGATCATGTCCCACTATTCAGAAAGCATTATGGAGGCATATTGGACATGGTCATGGACTTAGATGCATCTAAGAGGAGCATGATCCATACTTGCTTACAATTTTATGATCCTCCACTCAGATGTTTCACATTCCCTGATTTCCAGTTGGGACCTTTGTTAGAAGAGTTTTCCTTGTTGTTAGGAGTTCATATCAGGAGAGGGATCCCTTTCAACCCTGAGATGGTTGCTCCCAAAAATGAAGACATAGCCAGGGCATTGCATTTGGAGCCCGCCCTCATTGAGCAGAACATGACAACCAAGACTGGAGTTCCATGCCTTCACCTATACTTCTTGATATCCCAGGCTACCCTGCATGCTGCAATAGTGGAATGGAAAGTTGTTTGTGCACTTCTAGCCCTTAGTATATATGGGGTCATCTTGTTTGCAGATGAGCCCAAGTTTGTGAGCAAGAATGCCATTCACCTGTTCTTATCGAGGAATCCAGTTCCTACCTTGCTGGGAGATTTCTACTACTCAGTACATCAGAGAAATGAGAAGCAAAGAGGAAGACTGGTCAGATGTTGTGCTCCCCTTTATTACTCTTGGCTGCTAAGACACTTGCCAAGGTCAGATGCTTTCCTGAACCCTCATCAGCAGAAGAACTGGGCTAAGAGATTTATTTACTTGACATCAGAAGACATTAGATGGTGCACTCAGAGCACCAAAGGCAAGGACATCATTACTAGCTGTGGGCAATATCCTAACGTGCCTTTGATAGGAGTGAAAGGTTGCATCAACTACAACCCTTTACTCTTCAAGAGACAATTGGGGTATGCTTTGGTTCATCCTCCCAGAGGACAAGATTTGATTGAGACCCTCTACTGTGAAATCCAACCCAACTCTGCTATTGTCAGGCAGGCTGCCTGGGCTTGGGATGACATCCAGACTAAAGGGACAGCCATCCTTGGCAAGTGTAACAACATTGCTTCAGCACAGTATTCTTATTGGTCTCGTACCAAAGCTCAGATCACCCGGATGCCATTTACCTTGGAAGATACACCTGAACCTTCTACAGTACAACCTGCAGCTACTGTCAGTTTGGAATAGTTTGAAAAGCTAAAAGAGAGGAATACTCAGCTAACTGAAGCCTTAAAGAAGACTCTTTGGGAGAGAAATGACAGCCGTCTAGATAATGAGAGATTGGAAAGGCTCAAGATTGAGCACTTGACCAAGATTGAGAAGACGGATGACTACATCAGGAAGGCAAGAGCAGGGGAGTTAGTACTGAATAATGCTTGCAAGGAGGCAAAGACTCAGAAGGCTAGGGCAGAGCATTATCTAGAGGAGATCCAGGCTAGGTGGATCAGGATCACTGAGGCCCGTGCACAAGAAGATCAAAGGACTCAGGCTAAGATAGAGCAGTTGGAGGCTAATGAGAAGAAGCATCAGGAGGCATTGTTGGCAGCTCAGAGAGAGATATCTGAATTAAAACTCCGGGCGGGGTTGAGGAGGTCAAAGGATCAGGACAAGCATAAGAGGTTAACCAATGCCAATGCTACCAGGAACCTCCTCATCAGGACTATTACAGAGCACCCAGTGGATCCAGTGACTGAGGCCCTCCAGAAGGAAGTCAGAGAGGATGCCTTTGGATTAGATGTTTGATTCTTTTGCTTGTACCTTTTCTTTTCTAGTACTTTTCTTTTGTTGTAGTATTTTGACCCACCATGGGGATGTTATTGTAATCAAACTATGTATTTTTACTCTTTGTAATATATCAGTTTGTATTATTTTTTGTGGGTTTTATCTCTCTTCATCATCAGCATTTCCTCGAGGTCTGGAAAGGTCAAAACCAAAGAACCAAACCGGATACCCTTGGAAGACAAATATGCATATTTCATTGCATACTAACATTTTCTTTGTTTTGTAGGTTTTTTGTTTGTTATTGTTTCTCACTTTGTTGTGGTTTCAGGAAACATTGCTCGCAGAAGAGTGTTCCCTGTCAACAGAATACACCGGTACCCGACAAGAAACAACCTTCCGGGAATTCAGATGGATCAAGTTCAGCAAGACTTGAATGAAGTGAGGACCCAAATGGCCAATGAGAGGGTCGAGATGAGGAATCAGATGACCCAATTCATGATTGTAATGACTGGCTTAGCTCAAAGCCAGGAAAGACTGAGGGAGTTGGTGGAGAGACAAACTCTTGAAGAACACCATCCAGGTACATGAGGTACCAGTAACAACGATCACGTGCAGCCTCACACTGATCCACCAGAGTTTGGGCCTCATCTAAACCCAGAAATCAATGCCATAAGGAATACTCAGGGTAACACTGCTGGAGGAAGGGTCTTGCAAGAGGATCCTCAAGAAGAGCAGTTTATAGTTGTTGGGGTTGGGGATGAAGTTTACGACCGTAGGCTGGATGAAATTGCAGAGAAGCTGAGGTCTCTTGAATCCCAGAACTCCCTAGGGTTTGATGTAATGGACATGGGACTGGTAGAAGGGGTGAGAATTCCTCACAAGTTCAAACCCCCGTGTTTTGAAAGGTATAATGGCACATCCTGCCCACGCACCCACCTTCAATCATTCTTGGGAAGATTAAAAGCATACACCATGGAAGAAAAGCTGTGGATGTTTTACTTTGAGGATAGTCTGACAGGGGCATCCCGAGAATGGTATTCCCGCTTGACTAGAGCCACAGTAAGGAACTGGAAAGACTTGGCTGAAGCTTTTATCCGTCAGTATCAGTATAACTTGGACATGGCCCCAAACAAGACCCTCCTAATGGGAATGTCTCAATCTTCCCGTGAAAGCTTCAGGGAATATGCCCAAAGGTGGAGGCAACTTGCTGCTGCAGTTCAACCCCCCATGTCTGAAAGGGAGATGGCAGACATGTTCATGAATACTCTTCAAGGGACATACATTGACAGATTGGTTGCATTCTCTTCTACCAGCTTCGCAGATGTGGTGATAGCTGGGGAAAGAATAGAGAGCATGTTGAAGATGGGAAAGATCTCTAACAACGGTGCCAGTTCAAGCAGTACAAGGAAACCATTTGCTGGGCCTCATAGATCTGGTGAGACAAACTCTGTGCACATGGGAAGAGGGAGACCCCAATATCTTCCCAGAATAGTTGTTGCTGTTACTATCCCTGCTCCACCTCCTCAGTATGCTCAGCAACCACAACACTTTCCGCAACAACAACAGTTTCCGCAACAAAGATCATACAACAACAAGAACAACAATCAACAACAACACCCATTTCAACAACGGCCATCTCAGGTCAACCGGGTAATTGACCCCATTCCAATGCCATATGCTACACTGCTGCCACAACTCTTAAAGCTCAATCTTGTTGAGTTGAGGACATTGGCTCCACCTGATCCTCAAAACCTTCCAAGAAACTATGATGTCAACGCTAGGTGTGATTTTCACTCTAACGCACCTGGTCATTCTACAGAAAAATGCAGAGCCCTGCATATGAAGGTTCAGGATCTGGTAGATTCAAAGGCCCTGAACTTTGCACCCCCTCCCAATGTAATGAAGAATCCTATGCCAAGCCACAGTGGGCCAAGGATTAATGTTGTAGAGGATGGTTCACCCGTAAGTTTAATGGAAGACATTGCAGATATTCAAACACCCCTGGAAGAGGTTAAAGCCCAGCTTTTAAAGTGCCAAGTGTTCCCAGGTTGTGAGGCCTGTTGCGAATCATGCAAACTTTCTGAGAATGGGTGTGCTAGCTTGAGGAAAGGCATCAATGACTTAATCAAAGAAGGCATCCTGCAAATTACAACCACAACTTCTACAACACCAGCAACCCTTTTGTCAACAACAAGTGAATCTTCTACAAATACAACAACCATCTTTCCTACTAGTTCTTCTACAACTGCAACAACCATTGTTCCAACTGATTCGGCTACAACTCCATCAATCATTCCATCTGTCACTTAAACATACAACAATTCATTTGCACCGGCTACTACAACTTTAGCAACTGTAAACCATGATGTTTCCACTGTCACAATCTATTATGACCTGGCAACGGTCCCTAGTTCCAAAAACTTTCAACAACCTCAACAACAGTCTCAACAAAACTTTAATTCATCTCCACCAATTTCCAACAAAGGTCCTGTTACTATTTTCTATGATCCACAGACTATTACAGTCCCAACATCTGCTGCAGTGAGTCCAGTCACTATCACGGTGCCCGGGCCAATCCCATATGATAAAGACAGTGCTATACCATGGCATTATGGTGCTGATCTATACTGCAACGGAGAGAAAGTCCTTCTTGATTCTCCAGTTCTCACTCCCCAAGTGGACAATGTTGGGGGAGGCGGAGGCTTCACCCGAAGCGGACGTCTCTTCGCTTCACAAGTCCCTAGAACCAACACTGAGGCAGAGGCTGTTGCCAGAGCCAAGGGGAAGAGTGTGATACCCGAAGAATCTGCACCAAAAGAGACTCATAAATCATCCTTTGATCAGGATGTGGTTGAGTTTATGAGAACAATTAAAAGAAGCGACTACAAAGTTGTGGACCAGCTCCACCAGACTCCTTCAAAGATCTCAATCTTATCACTGCTGTTGTGTTCCGAAGCCCATCGGGATGCACTTCTCAAAGTTCTGCATGCTGCCTACGTGCCAGAAGAGATCACTGTGAATCAGCTGGAAACAGTAGTGTCAAATGTCAACACCAGCCATGGGCTAGGTTTCACTGATGCTGATTTAACATCAGAAGGACGTCTCCACAACAAAGCCTTACAGATAACCTTGGAGTGCAAAGGAGCTGTACTATCTCATGTTCTTATGGACACTGGGTCCTCACTCAATGTCTTACCCAAGAAAGCCCTTGTCAAGCTAGAATATGATGGGATAGCTCTCCGACCAAGTAACCTTGTGGTTAGGGCTTTTGATGGCTCCAAAAGATCTGTTCTTGGAGAGGTGGAGTTGCCAGTGATAATCGGTCCACAAGTCTTTAAAACCATTTTCTATGTGATGGACATACAGCCTGCTTACAGCTGTTTGTTAGGTCGACCTTGGATTCACGCCGCAGGTGCAGTAATGTAGACCCTTCACCAGAAACTGAAGTATGAGTGGGAATGATAGATTATCACCATCTGTGGTGAGGAAGACATCTTTGTTAGCCATCTGGCTACTTACAAGTATATCGAAATGGATGGTGAAATTCATGAAACTATGAGCCAAGGGTTCGAAGCACTGAACGTCAATGAGGCGACGACTGAAGTATTTGCTGCATCCCAGGAGGATAGGATGGGTACTTCAATTGTCTCCTATCAGCAAGCCCGGAAGGTTGTTGAAGATGGAAATGCCCAAGGCTGGGGCAAGTTGCTACCGGTGGAGAAGAAGGAGGACAAATTCGGTTTGGGTTACAAACCATTCCGACAAGATCAATCAGAGGCTGCTAAAGAGCCCAAGTTCATCAGTGGGGGAATGCTCACCCTAGATGCTGTTAACAACCTGGAAGACGAGGCGGAAAGCAACCTCAACCTGGAGAACTGGATTCGTCCAAGGATCCCTTGTCACCGAGTCCTTAACCGGTCTTCCCAGGAAATTATAAGGGTTACTCCTGCAGAGTAATTATTATTTCCTGCCTTTTTTTAGCATGCATCAAGTCCTGCATCTTGCCCAAGGTGTCAGGACTCATTTTGTAATAGGGCCATATTGTAATTTTGTGCAAATGGAATATCAATGAATATCGGACATCTTTTGCAAACAAGTTTTTTTTTTCGCTCACTGTCTTTTCATTTTTCACTTTTGTACAAAACAATAAAATGGAAATGTTTTCAAAATAATAACTTCATTTTTTTTGAACAAGATTAAAATTGATCACTAAAACGAACCAATCTCAAACCTTGCAGAGATTACCCTCCAGATTGCACCAACAACAGCACTGCTATGGCCTTGTATGACTTCGACAATCCAATTAATCAAGTTGATGAAGGGGTTGAAGAAGACTATGAGTTACCTGAAGAGTTAGCCAGGTTGTTGAGGCAAGAAGAGAAAGTGATCACTCCTCATCAGGAGGAGGTTGAAACAATTAATCTTGGTACCGAAGAGGATTTGAAAGAAGTGAAGATTGGGGCCGGTCTGCAAGCTTCAGTAAAAGAACAACTTATTGACATGCTTCGAGAATACGTCAACGTCTATGCTTGGTCCTATCAAGACATGCCAGGTCTAGATACGGATATTGTTATGCACAAGTTGCCATTAAAGGAAGATTGCCCTCCAGTGAAGCAAAAGCTACGCCGTACTCGCCCGGATATGGCCATGAAGATTAAGGAAGAAGTAAAAAAACAGTGGGACGCCGGTTTCCTTGCTGTAACTAGTTACCCGTCGTGGGTCGCTAATATTGTACCAGTGCCTAAGAAGGATGGCAAAGTACGTATGTGTGTGGATTACCGGGACCTGAACAGAGTTAGCCCAAAGGATTATTTCCCATTACCTCACATTGATGTATTGGTCGATAACACAACTCTGTTCTCGGTATTTTCTTTCATGGATGGATTTTCTGGGTATAATCAGATCAAGATGTCACCCGAAGACATGGAGAAAACAACCTTCATCACACCTTGGGGCACATTTTGTTATAAGGTAATGCCTTTTGGACTGAAGAACACCGGTGCGACTTATCAACGGGCTATGGTGACATTATTCCACGATATGATCCACAAGGAAATTGAATGCTATGTGGATGACATGATTGCCAAGTCCCTCACTGAAGAAGACCATCTGGTGAATTTGCTAAAGTTGTTCAAGCGTCTTAGAAAGTATCAGTTGAAGCTAAACCCCAACAAATGCACATTCGAGGTACGTTCTGGTAAGTTGCTGGGATTTATCGTAAGTGAAAAGGGAATTGAGGTTGATCCCGACAAAGTCAAAGCCATTCAGGAGATGCCTGCACCTAGGACTGAAAAGGAAGTTCGGGGGTTCTTAAGTAGATTGAACTACATATCAAGGTTCATATCTCACCTCACTGCAACCTGTGAACCTTTGTTCAAACTGTTAAGAAAAAAACAAACGGTCAGGTGGAACAAAGATTGTCAGAAGGCTTTTGACAAGATCAAGGAGTACCTGGAAGAACCTCCAATTCTCATGCCTCCAGTTGAAGGAAGACCTCTGATAATGTACCTGACAGTATTAGAAGGATCAATGGGGTATGTGTTGGGCCAACATGACGAGTCTGGTCGAAAAGAGTATGCAATATACTACCTAAGAAAAAAGTTTACCGGCTGTGAACAACGTTATTCACTGCTCGAGAAAACTTGTTGTGCTTTAGCGTGGGTTGCTCGCCGACTAAGGCAGTATATGTTGACTCACACTACTTTATTGATCTCAAAAATGGATCTCGTCAAGTACATATTTGAGAAGCCAGCACTTACCGGAAGGGTTGCAAGGTGGAAAATGATCCTGACAGAGTATGGCATTCAGTACACATCTCAAAAGGCCATCAAAGGCAGTGTACTGTCTGACTATCTAGCAGAGAAACCCATTGATGATTACCAACCGATGAGGTTTGACTTCCCTGATGAAGACATCATGTTCCTGAAAGCAAAAGATCATGAAGAGCCTGTTCACACTGAAGGGCCTGATCCAGAAGAAGAATGGACAATGATGTTTGATGGGGCTGTTAACATGAATGGACGTGGAGTTGGTGCAGTGCTCATTACACCTAAAGGAGTTCATATGCCTTTCTCGGCAAAACTCACCTTTGCATGCACTAACAACGAGGCTGAATACGAAGCGTGTATCATGGGTCTTGAGGAAGACATTGACCTCAAGATCAAGACATTAACTGTATTTGGAGATTCAGCTTTGGTAATCAATCAGACCAACGACAAATGGTACACTCACCAAGAGCATCTGATTCCATACCGTGACTATACGAGGAGAATATTGACTTTCTTCACAACAGTCAAGCTTGAGTATATCCCTCGAGATGAAAATCAGTTCGCAGATGCTCTAGCTACCATTTCCTCCATGATCAAGGTTCAAACTGCCAATTATGTGCCTCGGATTTCGGTATCCAGACTAGACCGACCCGCATACGTATTCTCCGTGGACATTGCTAAAGATGACAAGCCTTGGTTCCATGACATCAAATGCTTCTTGGAGGATCAAACATACCCACATGGGGCATCATCCAATGATAAGAAGACATTAGGAAGGCTGGCCGGTAGTTTCTTCCTTAATGCTGATGGTTCATTATATAAGCGAAACTTTGACATGGTTCTGCTCAGATGTGTTGACAAGAAAGTAGCAAACTTGCTGATGCACGAGGTGCATGAAGGATCTTTCGGTAGCCATGCTGGAGGACATGCAATGGCTAAGAAATTGTTAAGATCAGGTTACTACTGGATCACAATGGATGCAGACTGTTGTGCCTATGCCAGGAAGTGTCATAAATGCCAGATTTATGCAGACAAGGTGCATGTGCCTCCAAATCCTTTGAACGTTATGTCTTCACCTTGGCGCTTTGCCATGTGGGGCATTGACATGTTTGGGAAGATCGAACCGACTGCTTCAAATGGCCACAGATTCATCCGTGTATCCATTGACTACTTCACCAAATGGGTTGAAGCAGCTTCGTATGCAAACGTCACCAGACAAGTGGTAGCCAGATTCCTGAAAAGAGATATCATCTGTCGATATGGAGTACCCGAGCGAATCATTACTGACAATGGTTCCAATTTGAACAACAAAATGATGTCAGAATTGTGACAGGACTTCAAAATCTAACACCACAACTCTTCTCCTTACAGGCCAAAGATGAATGGCGTTGTCGAGGCAGCTAACAAGAACATTAAGAAGATTTTGCAAAAGATGGTGGTTACATACAAAGACTGGCATGAAATGCTACCATTTTCCTTGCATGGGTACCGAACCTCAATCAGAACATCCACTAGGGCAACACCATATCAGCTTGTGTATGGTATGGAGGCAGTCTTACCTGTTGAAGTTGAGTTACCCTCCTTATGGGTACTGATGGATGTAAAGCTGAATGAAGCAGAATGGGTCCGTTCTCGGTACAATCAATTGAATCTGATCGAAGAAAAGAGATTAGCTGCAAATTGTCACGGGCAACTATATCAGAAAAGGATGAAGAAAGCCTTCGATCAGAAAGTCAGGATTCGGGAATACCAAGTTGGAGATCTTGTGCTGAAAAGACTTCTTCCTCCTCATACAAACCACATGGGCAAGTGGACTCCAAATTACGATGGTCCGTTCATAGTAAAGAAGGTTTTCTCTGGTGGAGCACTGATGCTCACTACTATGGATGGTGAAGATTTCTTATCCCCTGTGAATTCGGATGCAGTTAAAAAATATTTCGCATAAAAATGACCCGCTGGACATAAAAATAGAATGTAAGTCCAGGCAAAAATAGGGCATCCCGGCGAGTCAAAAACAGAATAAAAGACTCGGGCAAAAATAAGGGAAAATTGCAAAAAAAATGTACACCCGCTGAGTTTAAAAGCCACATTGGACAGCTCAGGAAAAAATGGGTATCCCGATGGATTGAAAACCCGAAAGGGCGATCCACACAAAATCAGGGAATAAGCGAACAACTGCATCCTGAATTCGTCTGTATCACTTACAACATGGCAAGCTTCGAAAGGTTAAAGCACCGGTCAGAATCAACCTCCTTCAGAAAGCAAGATGAGAAGAATGTCAAGGTCATACAGGTCATAGCAAAGGAAGCTTGTCGGAGCATCGTCAACATTGCCAGCACCTTTACTTTTCTCAATTTGTAACAATCTCCTCATTCCAGGAGATTTGTTCCTTTGACTGTATTAGCCAATTCAAGGCACCCAGATTAATAAAATCAGATTTTTAGTTACACATCGTTTCGTGCATTTTTGTTTCGTTTGCAAAATGTCCAATATCCATGATATAGTATTTGCATAAAACAAATGAGCCTTTCTTAATAAATGCTTGCAGGAAATAATCTTACTTCCAGGAATATCTAATTCCTATATGGGAATCCGGTAAGGGATGCCTCGGGATACTTGTGCGTTTCTTTGTCTTAACAGGATTGCAAGTATTCAAAATATGTAGCATGGGGGATGCCAGGCATCACTTCCCCAACATACCTCCCCCAAGCAGCATCTGAAATGCTTTTTCCCCAACAGAGTGCCAGGCCTCTCAAAGATAAAAGAACTATCTCCCGCAGAGTTCCAGACTCTACCCAGAAGAGAAATGCCTGTAGCTCTTACACAACAAAGTGACTGAAGCTTCCTCATTCCCCAGATGGGTTCTCTCCTTACCAGATAGATCTATCAGTGATCTATTTCCCCCAAGCAGAGCTGTATATCTTATCAGATCTACCAATGATCTCATCCCCAGCTGGGATTCTCCTTCAAGCAGATCAGCCGGAGATCTTCACAGTAGAGGGATCCGAATCCCGGATCGGTTTCTTTTGCATAATCATAGCATTTGCATCATTTTTTTCACAGAGCGTAGCATTCCGTCTGTCACACCCCAAATTTTACCCCTAACTGCTCGCATCATAAATTCATCGCATTTAGCAGGGTTTTTTCCCGATTTATTTTTTCTGTTGCTTTTTCTCATTTTCTAGCTTCCATTTTAATTTAATTTTATTTTCTTATTTATAACTTTTAATTCATTTTTGTGTTTCAATTTTAATTTCTATTGTCGTTTCTATTATCAAGTTTTTATTTTAATTTCTATTTCTAACCTTTAGCTCAATTTTCAATTTTTCCTAAATTTATTTGTTATTTCTTTTCATTTTCGAGTTCGCATTTTTGAATTAACTGTTATTCCATTTTTCAAGTTTTATTTTGAATTTATTCTTCAATTTTTAATTTTATTCCATTTTCAAGTTGTTATTTTTAAACCTAATGTCAATTTCAATTCATGTTTATTTTCTAAATTCCAAATTTATTTCTCAAATTTTAAATTAATTTTAATTCCAAGTTTAATTTATTTAAGTTTCTAAGTTATTTTAATTTTTAAGTTTAATTTCTTTTTTAATTCACTTTTAATTTAAGTTTACATTTAGATTCTAATTTAAAGTTTTCATTTCAAATATTAAGTGTCAAAGTATAAATCATAGCCATAGTATAAATAATCAATTTTTTCATTTTTATTCCAAGCATATTATTTTGTTACAATTACATATAAAAAAAAAAAAGAAAGAAAAATGTTACAAAAAATCAGCACTACAATACAAAAATGCAGCAACATTTCAGCCTGCTCCAACAGCTCCACAGCAGCACAAGACAAGCATGCAGCCACCAACAGCTGCATTTTCCTGCTCCACTCCACTGCTACAAGTTCAGATCTTGTCCCTCTTGAAATCCTTCACAAACTCAGCATAAAACACACTGTTACATTCAAGAACTCACACACAAAAAAATCAATCCTTCAGCCATACAAAAAACAGCCTCAAACACTTACAAACAGCCTCATAAACTACCTAAAAATCAACCAAAAATCTGCCATATAAACTACACAAAACCAGTTCCTAAACACACTATAGAACAGCACAACTACACACAAAATCCAGCAACAAAACAGCCACTGTTACATTCACAAAACATACTACAAAAACAGTCTCAAAAAACATACTACAAAAACAGTCTCAAAAAACATACTACAAAAACAGTCCACTACATAGAAATCCAGCCAACTTAAACAAAAAAGAAGCTGCACAGAAGGAGGAAGTGCAAGGGGAGTTTACCACTTGTGGATCTTCACCCCGATAACATTCGGGCGGTAATCTTTCTCTTTTCCTTTCCTTCACCCTCTTTTTTTTTTTTTAGCATGTGTCCATGATTAATTTCCTTCTTAGCTTTATTTTCAACCTGCATTCACAAAACAATTTTATAATCAAAACTTCAAAAAAAATCAAAATCAAAAAAACCACATCAAAACAGAACCTGAAAAAAAGCTTCGAAAAGAATACCATACCTGTTTGGAACCATCCACCATTCGTAACCCTTCACAGAATCAAACCACCATTCACCATAAACTTCAAACTTCACTCTCCTGTGAAACTCTTTCTCACTGCAAATGACCAAAACACACTATTACCGTTACTCGTTTTGTTCTGCCTCTTCCCTCTAATCAGTGTTACGACCAAAGAGCAAACAACTCACTCTCTTTACAATCAGTTTTTCTTACCAAAACATGTCAAATGAGCAACCAAACCATCCCCCTGTCAACCATTTCCAGCAACAGAACCATGTTAATTTTTTTTTCCCAAATCCCAGAAAACATCACTCATTACCAAAATCCCTAAAACAACAAAAAAAAACACAGACCTGTGAAAACACCCAAACCGAGCCTGAACTGACAAAATCACAAACCGTCGTATGAAAGCTGAGCGCGAGAAAAACAGTGAGAGAGAGCACCACCGCGTCGGGAAACCAAAACCAACCCTGAAAAAACCGCAAGCCATCCTCCATAAACCACTGCCGGCTCATCACTTCAAACAGCCACTACCCCCACTGTAACAACAAGAACCAGAACCAACAATCAGAATTCTCCACCGAAAAAAAGCCGAATCCCCTGCACCTTCGACCCTCACCTGTCATGTCAACAACGCCACACAAATTTTGGATCAAATCATCCGTCGCCGTCACCACCGTTAACCCACACGAATCCAAACACAAACCTTTAACCAAGAACCCCGTCACCTCCCTCCGAAATCAATCCAGCCACCACCATTTTAATCTCCAACCTGCATAACCAAAAGAAAGAGGGAACCAGAATCAAAGAAAAAAACTTCAAAAAAAGAACATAAAAAACAGCCAAAGAAAAGTCGAAGACAGAGGAAATACACCTTCCTCTTCACTCAAATCCAAAACACAACCATCTCCCTAGAACCAACTACAACCGCCCTGTTCTTCCACAGCCCTTCCCCTTCAACGATTTCGACCCTTTGATCCCTTTCACAAATCCTCAATCATCTCAACACCAATAAACCTTCCATTACCTTCACTGTCTTTAAAGAACCAACATTTTGATCATCCTCCCTGACCCTTCCCAGCCAAACAAACAAAAGCCATAAACTGGGAACTGCAAAAATTTGGAAACGCAGCAACCCAACCGAAACTTATCCTGTCTCCGGCACAAAACCACAAACCGAGTTCACCCTACAAACTGAGCCTGCAATTCAGAACAAAACATCAGCCACAAACCATTTATCACTCAAACCACTGCCACCACTCACCAAAACCCTTCCCTCTCTTTCAAATCCGAAAATAAACAAAAAAACAGAAGTAGAAATTGAGATGAGTGAAAACCTTCAAACCCTTACCTTCTAACCTCAAACTGTCAAAACCGCGAACCTCAAAAACCCAGCCGCCGTGAGCCAAGCGCCGTGAATCCGCGACCTAAATCCAAACCTGAAACACATTCGCCATCACCTCAGAACATTGAAACCACCAACAACACCAAGCCAAACCAAAAAACCTTACCGCCGGCCAACCATCTGAAGCGGCTATTTCAACAGCCTTCAAACTCGCCGCCATCCACTGCCAAACACCCACAAACTGAACCGGACATTACCTCATGTCACCATCCACCACGAACACGGAAACGCAAATCACAGACCACACCTCAAACCAAACAGCAGCAAACCCTTAGCCGCGAATGTCCATCACCGAGCCGCCGCGACCTCAAATCACCCATTTACCACCGTGAAACCCTCAATCCATTCATCACCTGTCTATCACCAAACCAAAATCCAGCAAACATATTGAAATGAAAGTTTGAAACTCAAATCCCAAATCAAGCCGAAAACCCCTTTCACCTCTGTTCTTCACTCTCAACAAAAACCAACATGCAACCAATAACAAAACCTCCGTCCGCTGGCCACCCGCTCCCAACCCAAAATCCGAAAATCCCAAACCCCAAATCGTGACCGAGAGAGACCCCGAGCAAGGCCGATGCTGAGAGTGAGACGAAGAGAGCGATTGAGAGAGAGGCCTTGAGAGACAGAGCTGGCCGTGAGAGACAGATGCGAGAGAAAGAGATGGCTGGTTCGAAAATGAGAAGATTTTGTGATTCTTTGTTTAGGCTGACTTTTCCCTTATTTGGTTTTGGAACCGTGAAGTTAATTTAGGGATGAAGAGCTTGTATTTCTTTTTTTTCTTTATTTTTGTTAAAAAAACATGATGCCATTTCTTCTGCCTTTTTTATTTATTTATTTACAAGTTTTTTTTTTATTTTGAAAAAAGAAGAAGAAGAGAAACAACTATAATCTCTACTGGGTTTAGCCCACGTGATCTTTGCTCACTGCACAATGCACCCCTGTTTCTTTAAAATTTTCTTCTTTTTTTTTTAAATATTATTATGACTTATTTTTTTATTATTTTTTTTATTTTGTTTTGTTTAGTAATTTAGAAAAATGTCTTGAAACTTTTAATAGATCATTTGATTTTTAATTTTAATCTTAGGGCCTATGATAAGAATAGACGGTTTTATTAATATTTGACTTTGTCAATTTTATCTAAACCAATTTGAGGCCATTTTTTATTTTTCTATTTATTCTATTCTATTCAATTTATTCTATTTTCAATTTATTTTAAAAAAAAAGAGGGTTATAAAAAAGAAATATATATTAGAGAACTATTTAATAAATCTATCCATTTATTTTTCTCTTTTTGGGGCCGATGATATGACGAAGGTCACGATAAATCGTTTCCGATTAATCGTGACCCCTATGAGGCCATTGCATTTTATTTCTATTTCATATATTTATTTATTTTCTTTCCATTTAATTCATTATTTTTTTATTTTAATTTATTTAATCCGTTTCATTCTATTTTCATAATTTAATTCACTTTATTTATTAATTATTTATTTCTCGCAAGTTTACACCATATTAATTTCAAGAATAATAATTCATTGGTCCAACGCCAAGTTCACTTCACATACACTCACACACGTAAGTCGGTCGTTTACGATCGCCATCTGCACAGTTCCTTACACTGCCCAGCTTTCTGACTTAAACAAAATTGTCGCACTGCGCTTGTTTTCCACCCCCGCATTCTCGATCCATATATCGAGCCATAGCCAGTTACTGAGCCTTTGTCTTTGCATTTTCCATTTACTTTATTCAATTTATTTTTGCAAGTAGCAACCTTTGCCTAGTCTTAGGAGCTTGCACCCTCTTTTATTTATTCTTGTTTATGCTTTTCAATCCAAAAGGGAAAGACTCTTGCAGTTGACTCAATGTCATAGGAAGTTTAGCCATCCCTAGTTCCTTAGCCACTAGGACTTTTTATTTTATAACTTTTTGTGACTTTTCTAAAGTCACGTGAGTGTTTGCCATAACACTTACCTTCCCCCACGAACCTTGAGCGTAACCAAGTGTTCGTTAATCCTTAGGAGAACTACGAGTGCTCTGATTCTATACCCGATACGTAGGCATCGATGCGATGTTGTGCGAGCACCATTAGAAATAAAACCTTAGGTTCCCATAATTTTAACAAAGCAATAAACAACAATAATACAAATGTTAACAAGAGGTTCCCGTAGGATACTGCGGATACTTAGGATGCTAACACCTTCCCTAGGTATAATCAACCCCCGAACCTAGTTTCTCCTCATTTAGGGTTTTACGATCTTTTTCCCTTTTCCTTTTGGATTAAATTAAAGTCGGTGGTGAACACAAATGTTTTGCGATTCAAGCTCACTTAATAGCTTGGTATCCGATTCTCACCGCGACAGAAATGGCGACTTCACTGGGGATTCTATTTTTGAGGGTTAAGCCCACCTTGTTTATTTGTATATTTGTTGTTGTATTGCTTGTTATTATTTTGGATTTTTTTTTTGTTGAGTGTTCCATGTGTGGTGAGATAAGTCCTAACCCGGACTTGAGTGCAAATAAGTTAGGACGGTGGTATATTCAAGAAGGCTTGTAGGGAGTTGAGTCCCGACCAAGTTGACTTGAGACACCACCACTCAGCGGAGGCCTCCTCGGATGTAGTTTTGTTGATCGAGTTCAGTCGTGAAAACATTACTATATTCGACTTGAGAGCCATTAATGCTGAGGACCGTAGAACATTTACCCCCACTTGGCCTTTTTAGGGATGTAGTGCGATGACTATGAGGATGCAAATCCAAAATAGTTGATACGCGATACTACACTCGGATGAGACTCTCTTGAGAATATTACTGATTACCAAGTCGAGTTGGGAAGTCGGTAATATCCGAAAGATGGGACAGTGATTCTGGGAACTTTTAGAACCCGTTGTACAGGTACAAAAAAACCCATAGTACATACCTTTTGGGAGGGTTGAACCTTTGACCTCATGCAAGCTTTGAACCTAAGCCTTGTTTGTGTTTGTTGCATTCACGCATCATGAAGCATCATTTTTACCATTTATTCAAGGAACTCAGAAACTTTATCTTTGCAAATATCATAGGTATCATCATGGACTTTGGAAGAAGAAAGACTGTCAAGTACACATTCAAAATTCCCAAACTCGAAGACCTAAGGAAATTAAGAGATTTGGTCCTGGACCAAGAAGCCTTCATGGAGAAGCATAGGAGACTTTTAGCTTTGCTTAAGACTGATTGGGATGGAAGGTTGCTCTCTGTGATGCTCCAGTTTTATGATCCTCTCTACCACTGTTTTACGTTCCCTGATTACCAATTGGCACCTACTTTGGAAGAGTATTCAGTTCTGGTTGGATCACGTGTTAAGGATGAGTTTCCATTCCCTGTTCTAGAGAAGGACCCTGAAGAAGCGGAGATTGCAAAGGCGACATATTTGAGTGTTCCTGAGGTCAAGGCAAATATGACCTATAAAGGAAAGGTTTTTGGATTCCCTACAAAGTTTCTGATAGAAAAGGCCAAGAATTTTGTTGATGTGAAGGATATGAAAGCTTTTGAGGCGACTTTTATTCTATTGATATATGGAGTGCTGCTTTTCCCAAGCTTTGAAGACTTTGTCGACCTGAACGCCATCAAGATCTTTCTGAAGAAGAACCCGGTCCCTACTTTGCTCGGAGACACCTACCATTCCATCCATCTGAGGAATCACCATAAGGGAGGGATGATTACTTGTTGTGCATCATTGCTATATGAGTGGTTTATTTCGCACTTGCCTAAGTCAGCTTCATTTTGGAACCTTAAGGATGGTTTGTGGTGGTCACAAAGGATCATGTCTCTTACCCACTCTGACATTAGCTGGTACAATCGTGTTTATGATGGAGCATTGATTATTGATAGCTGAGGTGATTTTGCTAATGTGCCTCTTCTGGGCACTAAGGGAGGAATCAGCTATAATCCAGTTTTGGCTCGCCGTCAACTCGGGTATCCGTTGAAGGACAAGCCTAAGAGTGTTGAAGTGGAAGGAATTTTCTTTAAGGATGACGAAGAACCAGAGCTCAAGAAACAGATTATGCAAGCTTGGAAGTGTATCCATAGGAAGGGGAGGAGTAGCTTGGGAAAGCCGAATTGTGTTTCTATGGAACCATATCTCCAATGGGTACGAGATAGGGCAATCAGCCTGAAGATGCCTTACCCTCGCCAGGATCCTATGACCTTCAAGAAACCCATTCTGATCTTTATGGATGATGCAGAGAAGCTGAAGATTGATTTGGGGAAAGAGATTCGAGAGAAGAACGCATGGAAGAATCGACATCAGATCATCAGCAGTGAGAATGAAGAACTTAGAAGACAACTGAAGATGAAGGAAGAAGAAGAGCTCTCCAGCAAGAAAAGGAAAGCACCAGAGGATTTATTTTCCTCCAGCACTCAAGAAGACACTTCTTGGAAGTCGATCGTGGATCAACTTATGCTTGAAAGGGCTCAGATGAAGGCACAAATCGAGAAGCTCAACCTGAGGCTTTTAGGAGAATCTCCTTAGGACTTTGTCTTTGTCTTTATTAAGCTTTGTTTGGGATTTTTGAAAGTGTACTCAAAACTTTGTATCACTTTTTGAATTTAATGAAATCATATCCCTTTGATTATTATGTGTTCCTTGGTATTTGCAAATTGTTTCTTAAGTTCCTTGAATAATTTCATTTTCGCATTGCACTCATACGTTTGGCATTGCATTTGCATTTTTTTCATGAAACTCATTCCCGTCATCTGCTCTCAATTCAGCTTTCACACTGAGGCTCTCACGCAAATACTACACTCGAGCTCAAGCCAGAAAGAGGATGGCTGAAAGAGACGTAGAGATGGACAGAGTTAACGAAGAGCTTTCTGATATTCGTGGAAATATGGGTCAGATGATGGAAATGTTACAAGTCATTCGAGCGAAGATGGATACCCAACAGACTGTGGTGTCAGAAATTGTTACTGCAACGACTGAATTTGTCACTGCAACGACCCAGCCTACATCATCAGTCATTACCCCTGTGACCTGGCCTCCTTTTGGACTTCCTCATGGATTCGTCCCTCCTCCTCATGGTTTTGCTTCTCAAAGTTTTATTCCTTCTTCTTCAGGGTTTGCTACTCAAGGTTTTATTCCTCCTTCCCAAGGACTTACTGCTCAGGGTTTTATACCTCCTTCACAAGGTTTTGCTACTCAGAGTTTTATACCCCCTTCCCAGGGATTTGCTGCTCAGGGTTTCTTCCCTCCGTCCCAAGGTTTAGCTTCTCAAAGTTTCGCACCTCCCTCTCAGGGTATGGCATTTCCTTTCCAAGGTTTTGTGCCTCCTCCACAAGGATTTGCTGCTCAACAAACGGTTCCTGTGACTAATGAAGAAAATCATGCAGTTGCCAATTTTACACAAGACATTGTGCACACCCGTGCTCAACCGTATTTCAATGACCATCAGGGGTATGAAGCACCAGATATGTCTGAAAACGGAGATGAGAAACATGTAAAGATGCAAGAGAATTTTGATACCCTTGAGAAAAGGTTAAGAGCGATTGAAGGTGACCAGATCTTTGGTGCTGCTGCCAGAGAAATGTGCCTGGTGTCTGGATTGGTAATACCTCCGAAGTTCAAGATACCCACCTTTGATATGTATGAGGGTGAAACTTGTCCTAAGAACCATCTCCTGATGTACTATCGAAGAATGGCTGCTCAGGTAGACAATGATAAGTTAATGATCCACTGCTTTCAGGACAGTCTGAAGGGAATCTCCTCTAAATGGTATTTGACGCTTGACCAGTCAAAGATTCGTAGTTTCCAAGACTTGGCCGATGCTTTCATCCAACAATATAAATACAATATGGACCTCGCTCCCGATAGGAGGCAATTGCTAAGCATGTCCCAGAAAGAGTCTGAATCCTTTAAAGAGTATGCTCAAAGGTGGAGAGGGACCGCTTCTCAAGTAGAGCCCCCATTGACTGAAAAAGAATTAGCTGACTGGTTTGTCGACACTGTGCGACCAGAATTCTATGAGAGAATGGTGGGGAGTATAACTGCTAGTTTCTCTGATTTAGTGGCTGTGGGAATCAAGGTAGAACTCGGTTTGAAAAGTGGAAAGATGAGTAGTACCTCTGGCAGTTCTAGCACTGGCAGTGGAAATATTGGTAAGAAATTTACCGGCAACTTTCACAAGAAGAAGGAAGGTGAGACAAACGCCATAATGACAGGTCAAAGAAGAAATCCGCTGTGGCAGAGACCTTCACCTATGGCTCAACAGCAATATGCTCGCCAACAGCAGTATGCTCATCAACAACAGTATGCCCAACATCCTTATGTAGCGGCGGTTCAACCAGCATTTAATCCACAAGTCCCCATGTATCGGCCAGCTCAAGCAGCACCGATGTACCAACAAGCGGCTCCAATGATTCAACCTTATCAACCAATGCTCAACAATCCAGGCTATCAACAAGCACCCAATGCTTCAGCCTACCAGCAGAGGACTCCAGCTCCTCATTCAAATCCCAATTTTCAGAATAGAAGACCAGGTGGAAGGCCTCCAAATCCTCGAATCCCTATAACTTATACTGAGTTATATCCTTCACTGCTGAAGAAGGGTTTGGTTACTCCAAGGCCTTTGGGTCCTCCACCAAATCCGCTCCCACCAAATTACAACCCAAATGCCCACTGTTTATTCCATGAAGGTGCCCCAGGGCACGATTTGGAGGGTTGTTATGCTTTGAAGTACATCGTGAAAGATTTGATGGAGAAGAACATTCTGTCATTTGGGAATACTGGTCCGAATGTCAAAGATAATCCTTTACCCAAGCATGGGTCTATAAATGCTATTGTTGATGAGTCCGAAGAAGGTTTGATTTTCAATGCCACCGAGATCAAGACCCCGCTTAGAGACTTCCATGCGAAGTTAGTAGAGGCGGGTATACTAAAGAGCTGTCATCAGAATTGTGAAGGTTGTGTTGATAGTCCAAAGGGATGTGAGTTGGTCCTGAAAGATGTTCAAGATTTGATTGATGAAGGTGTCTTACAAGTGAGCGGTCATATGAAGAAGAATGAAGTGGCAGTAATTGAACCCATCTTCAACTTGCCGGAATCTAATTCTACCTGGGTGCCAGTGTTCAACCTGCCTGAATCTTCAGGAGTTCAACCTGTCTTCAATACTCCAGAATCTGTGGTGCCAATTTTCAACATACCTGAGCCAAGATTTGAACAAAGGAGTAACCCTTTCCTTTATCAGGACACTAAAGCAGTTCCTTGGAGGTATGATACAGGGAAATTTCATCAGAAGATTGATAAAGCTAGCCAGAAGGAATGTTCGAAAGTTGCAAGTGCTGACATAGCGGGTGCAGGTCGTTTGACTCGCAGTGGTCGTGTTTATCAGCAAGCCAATACGGCTCTGCCTAAAGAAGTCATACCAGCTGTGGTCAACAAAGATAAAGAGGTAGTCTTGGGAGAAGAGGATGCAGAGTTCCTCAGAATCATAAAGAAGAGTGATTACAAGGTTATTGATCAGCTACATCAAACGCCTTCCAAAATATCTATCCTATCACTTCTTATGCATTCTCCGGCTCATCGAAGTGCGCTTCAGAAGTTGTTAGCTCAAGCTCATGTTACACACGATATAACAGTGAATCAGTTTGATGGAGTCATTGCCAATATCACTGCGTGTAACAATCTCAGTTTCAGTATGGAGGATCTTCCAAAGGAAGGCTTGGACCACAACCGTGCTCTCCACATATCAGTGAAATGCCAAGAGGATACTTTAGCAAGAGTTCTAGTGGATACAGGATCTTCATTGAATGTTTTGCCGAAAAGAACACTGGCTAAGTTATCTTATCAAGGGGCAGAGATGAGGCCCAGTGCATTGATTGTAAAAGCATTTGATGGGTCAAGGAGAACCGTTATTGGAGAGGTAGACCTACCAATCCTGATCGGGCCACAGGTCTTCAAAATCACTTTCCAGGTTATGGACATCAATCCTAACTATAGTTGCTTGCTGGGAAGACCTTGGATCCATGCGGCTGGGGCGGTCACTTCTACCCTACATCAAAAGATGAAGTTTGTAGTCAATAACAAGCTGGTAACCGTATCTGGGGAAGAAGATCTCATGGTTAGCAACCTTTCATCCTTCAGTTATATTGAGGCTGACGAAGATGCTTTGGAAACTTCTTTCCAAGCTCTTGAGATAGCCAATGCTGTCCTTCTGGAAGTAGAGGAACCGAAAGGGAAGGGTATCCCATCTTTTGCATCGCTGAAGAGTACCATTTCCACCATTGAAGGAAGAAGCCATGAAGGTTGGGGTGATGTCATCGAGGTCAAACAGAAGCTAGATCGCTGCGGGTTGGGTTACAAACCAACTCATGTGAAGGAAGGAGCATCAACCTCCGCTAAAGGACGTCTGAAGACCATCCAAGAAGTGTTTTCCAGTGCTGGTTATCAGGTCAACGCAATTGATGGAGTTTCTGAAGATGAAGATGTGAATCACTTGGTGTATCAGTGTGAAGAAGCCTTGGACAATTGGGAAGCAGTCGAGATCCCAGAGTTTTTTCCATTGTCAAAAATAAACGAAAACCCTGTTGAATCCAATGACTCTACATTCCCTCCTAACTTTGATTCGCCCATCTACCAAGCGGAAGATGAAAGTGAGGAAGATTGTGACATTCCCGAAGAACTGGCAAGATTGGTAGAGAATGAGCACACGGATCTTCAGCCACATAAGGAGCAGGTAGAGACCATAAATCTTGGCACTGATGAAGACATGAAGGAAGTCAAGATTGGTACAACACTTGGGGCAGACATCAGGGAAAGATTGGTCAAGCTTCTAAGAGAATATGTAGATGTGTTTGCATGGTCATATCAGGATATGCCCGGCTTAGACACAGACATAGTGGTCCACAAGTTACCTCTTCGACCAGATTGTTCTCCTGTAAAGCAAAAGCTTCGAAGAACAAGACCAGACATGGCTCTGAAGATTCGAGAAGAGGTCAAAAGACAGTTTGATGCTGGATTCCTCGCAGTTGCAAAGTACCCTGAGTGGGTAGCTAATATCGTGCCAGTCCCCAAAAAGGATGGCAAAGTCAGAATGTGTGTGGACTATAGGGATTTGAACAAAGCCAGTCCGAAAGACGATTTCCCTCTCCCGCATATTGATACTTTGGTCGACAACACTGCTAAATTTGCTGTTTTCTCCTTCATGGATGGGTTTTCAGGATACAACCAGATCAAGATGGATCCTGACGATATGGAAAAGACTACATTCATCACACCATGGGGCACTTATTGTTACAAGGTTATGCCATTTGGTCTCAGGAATGCAGGAGCCACTTATCAGAGGGCAATGGTCACCCTTTTCCATGATATGATGCATAAAGAGATAGAAGTCTATGTGGATGATATGATTGCCAAATCACAGAGTGAGGAGGATCATTTGAATCATCTCTTGAAGTTATTTGAGCGTCTCAGAAAGTTCCAACTGCGACTGAATCCAGCTAAGTGTACCTTTGGTGTCCAATCAGGAAAGTTACTTGGTTTTATTGTCAGTCAGCAAGGGATTGAAGTAGATCCAGATAAGGTCAGAGCAATTCAAGAGATGCCAGCTCCCAAGACGGAAAAGCAAGTCAGGGGTTTCCTTGGAAGATTGAACTACATCTCCAGATTCATCTCCAACATGACTGCTACATGTGAGCCTTTATTCAAGTTACTCCGGAAGAATCAAGCGATTGAGTGGAGTCCTGATTGTCAACTGGCTTTTGAGAAGATTAAGATTTATCTGAAAGAACCTCCTATCTTAATCCCACCTACTCCTGGGAAGCCTCTTTTCATGTATCTGACTGTGCTCGAGGGATCTATGGGTTGCGTATTAGGCCAACAGGACGAAACTGGTCGTAAGGAGCACGCCATTTATTACCTAAGCAAGAAGTTCACAGACTGTGAGAGCAGATACTCACTTTTAGAGAAGACTTGCTGTGCTTTGGCATGGGCGGCCAGACGCCTCAGGCAATACATGATTTGTCACACTACTTTGTTGATTTCGAAAATGGATCCAATAAAGTACATCTTTGAGAAGCCTGCTTTGACTGGAAGACTCGCCCGTTGGCACATGTTGTTATCCGAATACGACATCCAATATGTAACCCAGAAGTCTATCAAGGGCAGTGTTTTGTCTGAATACCTTGCTGATCATCCTGTTGAAGATTATGAACCTTTGAAATTCGATTTCCCGGACGAGGACATTATGTTGATAAAGGACTGCAGAGTTCCAGATCCAGATGAAGGTCCCGAGCCAGGGTCTCGTTGGAAGATGATGTTTGATGGTTCCTCTAACTACATGGGGCATGGTGTAGGAGTTGTTCTGATGAATCCCGATGGTGGTTACACTCCTTTCACGGCTAGATTGTGTTTCGAATGTACAAACAACATCGCAGAGTATGAAGCATGTATTTTGGGTATCGAAGCTGCAATTGATACCAGAATCAAGATCCTTGATGTATATGGAGACTCAGCTTTGGTAATCTACCAAGTTAAAGGTGAATGGGAGACCCGTGACGAGAAGTTGATCCCATACCGTGCTCACATTGTGGAATTGATAAAATACTTTGATGAAGTCACTTTCCATCATGTTCCAAGGGCAGAAAATCAAATTGCAGACGCCTTGGCTATGTTGGCCTCTATGTTTCAAGTCAGATTTCTTAATGAAGCTCCACTCATTACAATCGAGCGAAGAACTGCACCAGCCTACTGTCTACTGGTCGAAGAAGAAACTGATGAGAAACCGTGGTTCTACGACATCAAGAACTATTTGCAAAATCAAGAGTACCCAGTTGATGCAACAAATCTGGATAAGAAGACTCTGAGAAGATTGGCGTCCAAGTTTTTCCTCAGCAACAATGTGCTCTACAAGAGAAATCATGATATGGTTCTGCTCAGATGTGTGGACAAGCGTGAAGCAGACCTATTGATCAGGGAAATCCATGAAGGATCATTTGGAACCCATGCCAATGGACATGCCATGTCCAGGAAGATTTTGAGAGCTGGATACTTCTGGTTGACCATGGAATCAGATTGTTTCAAATATGCCAGGAAGTGTCATAAATGCCAGATTTATGCCGACAAGGTGCACGTGCCTCCGACACTTTTGAATGTTCTGTCATCGCCTTGGCCTTTCTCAATGTGGGGCATTGACATGATAGGGGCAATTGAGCCTAAAGCTTCCAATGGTCACCGGTTTATCTTGGTCGCAATTGATTACTTCACCAAGTGGGTAGAAGCAGCTTCCTACGCCAATGTGACAAAGCAAGTGGTTGCCCGTTTCATCAAGAACCAAATTATCTGCCGTTATGGAATCCCAAGCCGGATCATCACAGATAATGGGACCAATTTGAACAACAAAACGATGAAAGAGCTGTGTGAGACATTCAAGATTGAACATCATAACTCTTCTCCGTATCGTCCGAAGATGAATGGAGCTGTTGAAGCTGCAAACAAGAACATCAAAAAGATTTTGCAGAAAATGGTAAAAACTTACAAAGATTGGCACGAGATGTTACCGTATGCTTTACACGGATACAGGACATCAGTCCGCACTTCAACAGGGGCAACCCCTTTCTCTCTGGTGTATGGGATGGATGCAGTTCTCCCTATTGAAGTAGAGATACCATCTTTGAGAATCTTGATGGAAACCAAACTGGAGGAAGCTGAGTGGGTCCAGAGCAAGTTTGACCAACTAAACCTCATTGACGAGAAGAGAATGACTGCCATGTGCCATGGCCAGTTGTACCAAAAGCGCATCAAGAGAGCATTTGACAAGAAAGTCCGCATCCGAGAATTCAAAGAAGGAGATCTTGTACTTAAGAAAATCTTGCCAGTCCACAAAGACATGCGTGGAAAATGGAGTCCTAACTATGAAGGCCCATATGTTGTGAAGGTGGCATTCTCCGGAGGTTCCTTAATCCTTACAACTATGGATGGTGAACAGCTGAAGCACCCGGTGAATTCTGATGCAGTCAAAAAATATTATGCCTAAATAAAACCCGATAGGTCGAAAACCAGAAATGGCGTCCTAGGCAAAAATGGGTATCCCGGTGGATCAAAACCTATGAAAGAGATCCAGGCAAAAGTTAGGGATAAAAATAAAAAATAAGAGCTCGCTAAGTTGAAAACCCGAAAGGGCGGCTTAGGCAAAAAAGAGCGTCCCGGTGGATTGAAAACCCGAAAGGGCGGTCCAGGCAAAAGTTAGGGACAAAGGCATTTGACTGTATCAGATGGTGCTTACCATCACTGAAGAATCATACTGGAAGATCGATCCAATTGCTCTCGTCGGAAGCAAGGTGTCGGGCAGTCTTAGTTATTAGGGATTGTAGTGGTCGTTGGATTCAATGTAGACCTTTCCCCATTGCCATTTTCAAACTGTAATTTTCCCATGGAGTTTTTGCCATTGGCAAGCTACCATTCTTGAATAAAATACAAACTTTGCCTATGAATTTTGTTGTTCAGCTTCTTATTTTCTTTTGTTATGCAAAATGCCATCACTTGATTGCAATTTAACTTTGAAAATGACAAGTTTTTTTTAAGGAAATGTTTTTTGGAAACATACTGAAAAACTTTTAAGTTTCTTTGACTTTGGAAAATTGGAAAAGAAAAGAAGCTTCTGTTTCCCCAAGAAGCCTTGGTTTGCAACAACACCATTATGCTATTATTACAGAAATCCCCATCGAAGTTCAAAACTGATAACACTCTTGGATGGATCTTTGAGCCAGCATGATTTCCAAGTTTGAAGACATCCCCCCAGTGTTTTTTCATATGGCTCGCCTGAGTATTGGTGTTGAGAGCCTACTCCCTGTTTGAGTCTTGTCAAAACTCTTTGTCTCTTTTGAGTCAACATTTGCATATCATGATCATTCGCATCATGCTCAATCATGCGCATTTAACATTAGCATTTATCTTTCCCCAGTCGTCGTCTGTCTAACTCCAGGTCCAGATATCATTAGTGTTCAATTTGAGACTCCATTGTTGTTGGTACCCGAAGAGTGGTTTACCATTGTTTTGTCCCCAGTAATTGCTGATGTTCCCTGTGAAATTCTAATTGTGGTTGGTATTTGTCTTTATGACCACCAATATCTCCTTGAAGTCCAATTGTCATTGGCACAAATCTTTTAAGCAGGCCCAGAAACCTTTTGCTTAAATCCAGGTCAATTTGATTTTGGTACATACTTGTACCTTTCTCCTGATGGTTCCTGAAGGAATTTCCAGAGTTTGGATGTCTTATTTTATTTGAATACTCCAACATATTTTGCTGTTATTTCTTTGCGTTAGCCGGTCGCTTAGAGCCGTTGATCTATCTTTGGGTGATCTGCATTCTATCCCCAATGCTAGCTGGTCGCATGGAGCCGCTACTAAATCACTGTGTTTTCCTTCCTTATCCTCGGTGTTGGCAGTTACATTTGAACCTGCTAATTTACCATTTTGAATACTTTGACTACTTTGTCTTTACCATTCTTAGTGTCAACCGGTTTTTTAACTTGTTGCGCATTCACTTTGAGTGTATCTTGGCATTCTTTTTTAGTGTCAATAGGTTTCGAACCTATTGTGCTTCCATTTTGAATTTTTTTGTTGTTATTCATGGTGTCAGTTGGTCGCATCGAGCCGCTGCGCATTCACCTTGAATAAGCTTGTTGTCATTCTCAGTGACAATTGGTCGCATCGAGCCGCTGTGCATTCACTCTGAATGTTTATTTTGTGGTATTCCTAGTGTCAGTTGGTCGCATCGGGCCGCTGCGCATTCACTTCGAATATTTTTGTTGCTATTCATGGTGTCAGTTGGTCGCATCGAGCCGCTGCGCATTCACTTTGAATATTATGTTTATCATTTCCGATGACAGTTGGTCGCATTGAGCCACTGCACATTCTTTTTGGATGTTTAGTTTGTTGTATTCTTAGTGTCAGTGGGTCGCATCGAGCCGCTGCGCATTCACTTTGAATATTATGTTTATCATTTTCAGTGACAGTTGGTCGCATCGAGCCGCTGTGCATTCACTTTGAATGTTTATTTTGTTGATTATTCTTAGTGTCAGTTGGTCGCATCGAGCCGCTGCGCATTCACTTTGAATATTATGTTTATCATCTTCAGTGTCAGCTGGTCGCATCGAGCCACTGTGTATTCATTTTGAATATTTTTGTTGATTATTCTTAGTGTCAGTTGGTCGCATCGAGCCGCTGCACATTCACTTTGAATATTGTGTCGTTTCTATTTTTCCAATGATAGTTGGTCGCATTGAGCCACTGCACATTTCTTTTTGAGTATTTATTTTGTTATTCTTGGTGTCAGTTGGTCGCATCGAGCCGCTGCGCATTCACCTTGAATAAGCTGTTAGTCTTTCCCCATGCTAGCTGGTCGCATTGAGCCACTGCGTATTCATTTTGAATATTTTTGTTGATTATTCTTAGTGTCAGTTGATCGCATCGAGCCGCTGCGCATTCACTTCGAATATTATGATTATCATTTTCAGTGACAGTTGGTCGCATGGAGCCGCTGCACTTTCCCCTTGGAATGTTTATTTTGTTGTATTCTTAGTGTCAGTTGGTCGCGTCGAGCCGCTGCGCATTCACTTTGAATATGTTGCCTTTTTACTTCTCAAAGTCAATTTGGTCGCATAGAGCCATTGGTCAACCACTTCGATTTATTTCCTTGTCTTGTTTGTATTCTTGGTGTCAGTTGGTCGCATCGAGCCACTGTGCAGTCACTTTGAATTTTATTTTGTTTTGTCTGTGTTTGTTGATCCAACGATTTGGATTTCCTTTTGTTCCCGTCTTTTGTTATTCTTAGTGTCGACAGTTACACTTGAACCTGTTGATTTATCACTTCGGATATTTCCCGTTTTCGTTTCTTTATCCCCAGTGTTTGTCATCCCCAGTGAGTCTTGGCTTGTGGTCGTCGACATTCTCATTCTAATCATTTCATACCATAATCATCATTTCATTGCATAAGAGTTGCAGAGCTAGATAGTTTGTAGTCCAGCATAACATTGCATTTAGGGGCAAAATTTCCGGTTATTTCTGTATTTAAATACCTTTCACCATGATCTCATGAGTGCATATCGTCATTCACGCCATCTGGTAAAGCTATTTAAATAGGGGCAACTGTCACACCCCAAATTTTACCCCTAACTGCTCGCATCATAAATTCATCGCATTTAGCAGGGTTTTTTCCCGATTTATTTTTTCTGTTGCTTTTTCTCATTTTCTAGCTTCCATTTTAATTTAATTTTATTTTCTTATTTATAACTTTTAATTCATTTTTGTGTTTCAATTTTAATTTCTATTGTCGTTTCTATTATCAAGTTTTTATTTTAATTTCTATTTCTAACCTTTAGCTCAATTTTCAATTTTTCCTAAATTTATTTGTTATTTCTTTTCATTTTCGAGTTCGCATTTTTGAATTAACTGTTATTCCATTTTTCAAGTTTTATTTTGAATTTATTCTTCAATTTTTAATTTTATTCCATTTTCAAGTTGTTATTTTTAAACCTAATGTCAATTTCAATTCATGTTTATTTTCTAAATTCCAAATTTATTTCTCAAATTTTAAATTAATTTTAATTCCAAGTTTAATTTATTTAAGTTTCTAAGTTATTTTAATTTTTAAGTTTAATTTCTTTTTTAATTCACTTTTAATTTAAGTTTACATTTAGATTCTAATTTAAAGTTTTCATTTCAAATATTAAGTGTCAAAGTATAAATCATAGCCATAGTATAAATAATCAATTTTTTCATTTTTATTCCAAGCATATTATTTTGTTACAATTACATATAAAAAAAAAAAAGAAAGAAAAATGTTACAAAAAATCAGCACTACAATACAAAAATGCAGCAACATTTCAGCCTGCTCCAACAGCTCCACAGCAGCACAAGACAAGCATGCAGCCACCAACAGCTGCATTTTCCTGCTCCACTCCACTGCTACAAGTTCAGATCTTGTCCCTCTTGAAATCCTTCACAAACTCAGCATAAAACACACTGTTACATTCAAGAACTCACACACAAAAAAATCAATCCTTCAGCCATACAAAAAACAGCCTCAAACACTTACAAACAGCCTCATAAACTACCTAAAAATCAACCAAAAATCTGCCATATAAACTACACAAAACCAGTTCCTAAACACACTATAGAACAGCACAACTACACACAAAATCCAGCAACAAAACAGCCACTGTTACATTCACAAAACATACTACAAAAACAGTCTCAAAAAACATACTACAAAAACAGTCTCAAAAAACATACTACAAAAACAGTCCACTACATAGAAATCCATCCAACTTAAACAAAAAAGAAGCTGCACAGAAGGAGGAAGTGCAAGGGGAGTTTACCACTTGTGGATCTTCACCCCGATAACATTCGGGCGGTAATCTTTCTCTTTTCCTTTCCTTCACCCTCTTTTTTTTTTTTTAGCATGTGTCCATGATTAATTTCCTTCTTAGCTTTATTTTCAACCTGCATTCACAAAACAATTTTATAATCAAAACTTCAAAAAAAATCAAAATCAAAAAAACCACATCAAAACAGAACCTGAAAAAAAGCTTCGAAAAGAATACCATACCTGTTTGGAACCATCCACCATTCGTAACCCTTCACAGAATCAAACCACCATTCACCATAAACTTCAAACTTCACTCTCCTGTGAAACTCTTTCTCACTGCAAATGACCAAAACACACTATTACCGTTACTCGTTTTGTTCTGCCTCTTCCCTCTAATCAGTGTTACGACCAAAGAGCAAACAACTCACTCTCTTTACAATCAGTTTTTCTTACCAAAACATGTCAAATGAGCAACCAAACCATCCCCCTGTCAACCATTTCCAGCAACAGAACCATGTTAATTTTTTTTTCCCAAATCCCAGAAAACATCACTCATTACCAAAATCCCTAAAACAACAAAAAAAAACACAGACCTGTGAAAACACCCAAACCGAGCCTGAACTGACAAAATCACAAACCGTCGTATGAAAGCTGAGCGCGAGAAAAACAGTGAGAGAGAGCACCACCGCGTCGGGAAACCAAAACCAACCCTGAAAAAACCGCAAGCCATCCTCCATAAACCACTGCCGGCTCATCACTTCAAACAGCCACTACCCCCACTGTAACAACAAGAACCAGAACCAACAATCAGAATTCTCCACCGAAAAAAAGCCGAATCCCCTGCACCTTCGACCCTCACCTGTCATGTCAACAACGCCACACAAATTTTGGATCAAATCATCCGTCGCCGTCACCACCGTTAACCCACACGAATCCAAACACAAACCTTTAACCAAGAACCCCGTCACCTCCCTCCGAAATCAATCCAGCCACCACCATTTTAATCTCCAACCTGCATAACCAAAAGAAAGAGGGAACCAGAATCAAAGAAAAAAACTTCAAAAAAAGAACATAAAAAACAGCCAAAGAAAAGTCGAAGACAGAGGAAATACACCTTCCTCTTCACTCAAATCCAAAACACAACCATCTCCCTAGAACCAACTACAACCGCCCTGTTCTTCCACAGCCCTTCCCCTTCAACGATTTCGACCCTTTGATCCCTTTCACAAATCCTCAATCATCTCAACACCAATAAACCTTCCATTACCTTCACTGTCTTTAAAGAACCAACATTTTGATCATCCTCCCTGACCCTTCCCAGCCAAACAAACAAAAGCCATAAACTGGGAACTGCAAAAATTTGGAAACGCAGCAACCCAACCGAAACTTATCCTGTCTCCGGCACAAAACCACAAACCGAGTTCACCCTACAAACTGAGCCTGCAATTCAGAACAAAACATCAGCCACAAACCATTTATCACTCAAACCACTGCCACCACTCACCAAAACCCTTCCCTCTCTTTCAAATCCGAAAATAAACAAAAAAACAGAAGTAGAAATTGAGATGAGTGAAAACCTTCAAACCCTTACCTTCTAACCTCAAACTGTCAAAACCGCGAACCTCAAAAACCCAGCCGCCGTGAGCCAAGCGCCGTGAATCCGCGACCTAAATCCAAACCTGAAACACATTCGCCATCACCTCAGAACATTGAAACCACCAACAACACCAAGCCAAACCAAAAAACCTTACCGCCGGCCAACCATCTGAAGCGGCTATTTCAACAGCCTTCAAACTCGCCGCCATCCACTGCCAAACACCCACAAACTGAACCGGACATTACCTCATGTCACCATCCACCACGAACACGGAAACGCAAATCACAGACCACACCTCAAACCAAACAGCAGCAAACCCTTAGCCGCGAATGTCCATCACCGAGCCGCCGCGACCTCAAATCACCCATTTACCACCGTGAAACCCTCAATCCATTCATCACCTGTCTATCACCAAACCAAAATCCAGCAAACATATTGAAATGAAAGTTTGAAACTCAAATCCCAAATCAAGCCGAAAACCCCTTTCACCTCTGTTCTTCACTCTCAACAAAAACCAACATGCAACCAATAACAAAACCTCCGTCCGCTGGCCACCCGCTCCCAACCCAAAATCCGAAAATCCCAAACCCCAAATCGTGACCGAGAGAGACCCCGAGCAAGGCCGATGCTGAGAGTGAGACGAAGAGAGCGATTGAGAGAGAGGCCTTGAGAGACAGAGCTGGCCGTGAGAGACAGATGCGAGAGAAAGAGATGGCTGGTTCGAAAATGAGAAGATTTTGTGATTCTTTGTTTAGGCTGACTTTTCCCTTATTTGGTTTTGGAACCGTGAAGTTAATTTAGGGATGAAGAGCTTGTATTTCTTTTTTTTCTTTATTTTTGTTAAAAAAACATGATGCCATTTCTTCTGCCTTTTTTATTTATTTATTTACAAGTTTTTTTTTTATTTTGAAAAAAGAAGAAGAAGAGAAACAACTATAATCTCTACTGGGTTTAGCCCACGTGATCTTTGCTCACTGCACAATGCACCCCTGTTTCTTTAAAATTTTCTTCTTTTTTTTTTAAATATTATTATGACTTATTTTTTTATTATTTTTTTTATTTTGTTTTGTTTAGTAATTTAGAAAAATGTCTTGAAACTTTTAATAGATCATTTGATTTTTAATTTTAATCTTAGGGCCTATGATAAGAATAGACGGTTTTATTAATATTTGACTTTGTCAATTTTATCTAAACCAATTTGAGGCCATTTTTTATTTTTCTATTTATTCTATTCTATTCAATTTATTCTATTTTCAATTTATTTTAAAAAAAAAGAGGGTTATAAAAAAGAAATATATATTAGAGAACTATTTAATAAATCTATCCATTTATTTTTCTCTTTTTGGGGCCGATGATATGACGAAGGTCACGATAAATCGTTTCCGATTAATCGTGACCCCTATGAGGCCATTGCATTTTATTTCTATTTCATATATTTATTTATTTTCTTTCCATTTAATTCATTATTTTTTTATTTTAATTTATTTAATCCGTTTCATTCTATTTTCATAATTTAATTCACTTTATTTATTAATTATTTATTTCTCGCAAGTTTACACCATATTAATTTCAAGAATAATAATTCATTGGTCCAACGCCAAGTTCACTTCACATACACTCACACACGTAAGTCGGTCGTTTACGATCGCCATCTGCACAGTTCCTTACACTGCCCAGCTTTCTGACTTAAACAAAATTGTCGCACTGCGCTTGTTTTCCACCCCCGCATTCTCGATCCATATATCGAGCCATAGCCAGTTACTGAGCCTTTGTCTTTGCATTTTCCATTTACTTTATTCAATTTATTTTTGCAAGTAGCAACCTTTGCCTAGTCTTAGGAGCTTGCACCCTCTTTTATTTATTCTTGTTTATGCTTTTCAATCCAAAAGGGAAAGACTCTTGCAGTTGACTCAATGTCATAGGAAGTTTAGCCATCCCTAGTTCCTTAGCCACTAGGACTTTTTATTTTATAACTTTTTGTGACTTTTCTAAAGTCACGTGAGTGTTTGCCATAACACTTACCTTCCCCCACGAACCTTGAGCGTAACCAAGTGTTCGTTAATCCTTAGGAGAACTACGAGTGCTCTGATTCTATACCCGATACGTAGGCATCGATGCGATGTTGTGCGAGCACCATTAGAAATAAAACCTTAGGTTCCCATAATTTTAACAAAGCAATAAACAACAATAATACAAATGTTAACAAGAGGTTCCCGTAGGATACTGCGGATACTTAGGATGCTAACACCTTCCCTAGGTATAATCAACCCCCGAACCTAGTTTCTCCTCATTTAGGGTTTTACGATCTTTTTCCCTTTTCCTTTTGGATTAAATTAAAGTCGGTGGTGAACACAAATGTTTTGCGATTCAAGCTCACTTAATAGCTTGGTATCCGATTCTCACCGCGACACCGTCTAATACGGAGCATTACGGCAAAAATCAAACATTTGCATGATCACAAGTCAGGTTTGAACCAGTCACCTGTAAATACCGACAGTATCTCATCAACAATGTATATAAAGACTCACACCCCTTGCAAACAAAAGGCAAAGCGTCCCCTTTGCACTCACTAACAAAAATGCCTGTTTATATATACTCTCTCGACACTCGTCCGTGTCATACTATTCCCCTGCAGATATAAGCCAAATATCCTCTCAAATACCTATACATACTCTCTTGACATCCGTCCGTGTCACCACTCCCCCAGCGCAGTTTCCAATACACTTTTCAAAAACCAAGTACTTGTTTATATATACTCCTATTGACACTCGTCCGTGTCATCCTCTCCCTACAGGTTGCCAGAATACCTTTTTACACTCATAAGTTCATAACTTATACACTTTCTCTTCTGACACTCGTCCGTGTCACACCTTTTCCCAGCAAGTTGAACACTCGTCCGTGTCTTGCTCCTACTTCACAATACTTATTCATACTTATACAGATACTCGTCTGTATCTCATATATACACACTTATTCCCCACAGATTCGACACTCGTCCGTGTTCTTTGTTAACCAGTTGGTACTCGTCCGTATCATCATCTTTGAACATGCGTCAGCGTTTGTTTCTACCGATACTCGTCCGTATCACTGTCCTAAGGATGCTCGTCCGCATCTTTAATCTATACACGGCGTCAAAACACTTATGCCTCTTACCTCTTAAGCGTAAGCACTCGTCCGTGTTTACCATTCCCCAGTAAGTCGCCAGCAAAGCAACCTTTTTCTTCTATCCGACATTGGTCCTATGTCGTGATACTTTCGGAAGCCGTACCCTGCCAAGTGATCGTCCTTCACCTCCGGATGACCGTCCCTCATCCTTCCCCCAGCGGAATCTCCATTATTGGAACCCTTTTCTATCCGACATTCGTCCTATGTCGTGATATTTAGCAGCCGTCCCCTGCTAGGTGATCGTCCTTCACCTTTTGATGATCGTCCTTCATCATTTTATTCGATGGTCGTCCCCATCGTTGATCTTGTTATCTGACATTTGTCCTATGTCATGATAAACCCCAAGAGCAGTCGTACCCTGCTAGGTGATCGTCCTTCACCTCTTAATGATCGTCCTTCATCATTTTATCCGATGGCCGTCCCTATCGTCGACTTTTGCTATCTGGAATTCGTCCTATGTCGTGATATTGAGCAGCCGTCCCCTGCTAGGTGATCGTCCTTCACCTTTGATGACCGTCCCTCATCATTATTTCATTCATTCTTTAAACTGATGGCCGTCCCCGTCGTTGTTTACATTACTTTATGAACTCGATGGGCGTCCCCATCATTGCTTTTACCTTTAAAATCCCCAGAGAGTCTTACCTTATGGTCGTCCCCATCATGGTATCTTTATTTCCCCAGCATGTCGGCCATTCCCGTCATTGCTTTATCCCCAGCAGTCGTCCTCTGCTCGATGGTCGTCCTCCATCGCCTGCATTTTAACAATCATACTATACTGACTTTTACAATTTATATCCCTTTTCTTCTTCTCCCCAGTGAGTGCAAATTTTGGACTGTCTTTGGTATTCAACCACAAGTTATCTTGTTTGTCTGTTAAGCCAGGCGCTTACACCCTGCACAGCTAACTCATGCTTGAATAGGGGCAGCTGTAAACACCCAAAATTTTCCCTCACTAATTTCACATCATGGCTTGTGATCTTTCATATTTGCATTAGTTTAATCATACCATCTCATATTGCATTTTTGTTTCACTGCTTTAGTTCAAGTTCATCTGCATCTAGGGTTTGTGATCTGAGCAATCCAAGGATCCATCTGAGCCACTCCAAGGGTTTCTAATCATTAAAAGAGGATCCATGTGTGTTCTATCATCATATTATATCCCTCAAAGATCAAGGAAGTCAAAAAATCACAAGAACTTGGAAAGCATGGAAGTAGAGCTAGGGTTTCACTGCACAAATGACCTGAAATTAGGGTTTTAGTTTCAGAGGCCATAACTCCAAATTTTTTGGTCATTCTTGTTTATAATAGTATCAATATGTTATAAGGATCATGTGTACCAAGTTTGATGAAGAAATTCATTGTGGAAGTCATCTGTTCACTGAGTAACTTCTTGAGCAAGTCAGAGCAAAATCAGGGCATCTGAGGCCCCCACCAATGGAACCAAAGTGGATTTTTCATCAAATTGAAGTCATATGATCTTTATTTGATCATTGAAGTGCTTGGAAGTTCACAAAATTGAAGGAAATTGAGCTAAACCAAGAGTTGCCAAAAATGAAAATGACTTGTAATGGAAACTTTCCATTTTGGGAAAGTATTTCAACCTCCTCTTTCTCAACCAAAAATGCTTCAAATGAAAATTTGTTGGTCATGAAAGTTGTAGATTGGATCATCCCCTTTTCAAAAAGTACAAGAACTTGATCTAATTCTTCCTAGAACTCAAGATATGGCTTGGCAAAGTTGGCAAAAATCACATAATTTTAGGTTTCATGCCAAAGAGGGAATTTTGCAAATTCACATACCAAGCCATTTTGTGACCTCTAATACACTTCTAGGCATCATACAAACATAGTGTTTTGCCTAAGAATCATAATTGGCCCAAGAATCACAAGTTTCTATGCCTTGCACATCAAGAAATCACAAAGGGGCCAAAATGCACAAAACTTGCAAAAACTCATACAACCATGCTTCCACTTGTGCCAGCTGCAAAGTATGACTTCCATGGCTCTCCTTGATCAATGCTGAGGCCAGACATTGTCGCTCCCCGGATTTCCATCCTGGTACAAACGCGAAAGTGGCGCGGAAAAAAGAATAGAGTCGCCAGCCAGGCATTTTTATCCCGAAGAAAGGGAATGGTAATGCTGCATAAACCAGAAGAAAGAAAGAGGAAGGACACAGGTCCTACGAACCAAAGAGACTGAGTTAGGGAGTCGGTTACGACTTGGGAAGGTATTAGCACCCAGATCGTCCGCCGTACCCGACGGGATCCACGCTTACAAAAGAAACTATTTCAAAGGGTGAGGGTATGAAAACTGCAGCAAAAGAAATGAAAATGAAAAGAAACTGGAACTGGAAAAGAACTGAAATAAGAAACAAAGAGAAAAATGTAGGGAAAATAAAGATTGTGCTCGAACGGGCCCTACCCCGCTCCCTACGTACCTCATCAGGATAATGAAGATCAGAGACGCCATAGTTCCCCTAACTAGGGGTACTAAAAGGAAATTGCTTGTGAATTAAAGGCTTGAACTGCCTATGCCATTGCTCAGGTGTTGCAGACTCGGACGACGAGTGCGTAACCGTCTTGCAAAGTGACAAGTAGGAGCAAGTTCGCGTACGGAGCGAAGGAGATGAGAAAAGAATTCCCGAAGGAAAGACGCTTATTGTTTGTTTGTGTTTTTTAGAAGCTTTTATGAGTATGTCACAAGGAAGTGAACTCAAGCTCTCATCAATGGAATGTGCACTTGTCACTCCATTCCAAGATGGAATAATAGAACAAGCACACTCAAGTAAGGAGAAGATCCCCAAAACTTGAACCCACAGATCAGGGCCTAGGCTCACTAACTCGCTTAACTATTAAGTGTTTTGATTATTTACAAATGAAGAAGTGTTTTTTATGCTTTTCTTTTATGAAGAAGATACCTCGATCAGACTTGTGCATCACAAGGTAAACATGTACTATCCCAAGATGGGAAGACTACAAGCATATCTCATGGAATAAGGCTATGGATCAAGGTATCACTTCAGATTTATTAAAGTGTTTTTTTAAGAGTTATGAGATGAGAAGAGAAGAAAAACAAAAGGATCTCAAAGGAAAAATTCTAAGGGGGACTAAAAATAATCCTAAGTGTTAACATGCATGGATGTCCTAAGGGTTAGTGAGGTTTCTATCCTAATGAAGAAGAGAAGAAGAAGATAGAAGAAGGGATGAGAAAGGCCTAAGCCCAACAACAAAGAGTTAGTTCACATAACATAAGAGGGAAAGATGAGAATTGGAGATGTGGAACTCAATTTCCACATCTCACCCTTACCATAGCCCCTGCAAGGTTAGTATGCACAAGTGAAACAAAATGAGCAAATTAACATGATAACATCAAAAAATCAGAAGTGAAATGAAATGAATAAATGCATAATGCAAATTCAACTCAAAGAAATGAAGATAAGAGACTTATGACTTAAAAGGAGGCAACATGAATACATATGAAAACAAACACACATTTATGAAAGATGTAATGCAAAACACACAAAATAAAAGCACAAAGCTCAAGACCAGAACCAAAATGATATGGAGAATGGCAAGGAAGCCAGCAAGATGAAGAGAGAGGTCACACAAGACCAAACAACATCAAAATGGAAGCAACGAAATCAAAATATGGAGTTAAAACACTTAAAGAAACAAATGACTTGAATAAGAAGCAAACTCAAAAATTCAGAATACACACAACCTATACTAGGACCAGGAAGGTACCCACACCCCAAAGGAACCCCAAATGAAAAGGAGAAGTCGGCACAAGTGCCCTTCTAGGCTTATAAGAGATCTAATGAACCAAAAGAAGCAAAATGGGACAAGGTGAGAACAAAAATCCACATTAAATCAACCAAGCATCCCAAAATTCCACAACTTAAAACAAATGATCTTCACACATATTATATCAAATTTCTAGAAGGATTTGCAAAAATTCAGAAAGGAACTATGTCAAATGGAGGCAAGAACCCAAGTTAGGACAGAAAACTTACACCACAAGATACCAGACCAAAACTCAAGAAATAAGTTTCTAAAAATTCAGAGAAAACTCAAATGAAAAGTACAAGATCTCAGGAACACAATTCAAAAAGAATGGGATCAAAACTCCAAATATTGAAGGCTATGTTAAATAAACAAGGCAGACTGGTCAAGAAATGAAGCGAAAGAAGCTAGGTGCAATGGTGAATTATTTCTGGCACGCTAATCAATGAAAAAATAAAATAAAAATGTGATAAAAAACTAGAGACATAAAGGAATATCCATGATTTATTTGATGATTTTTGGATGACTAAAACTATTTTACACGAATTTAAATGAAGTTGAATTAAAAAGAAACAAAAGAAAAAGAAATGAAAAATGAAATAGGAAGGAGGTGTGAAGAGTGAGGTTATACAGTTGAAATAGAATGGGCCAGGGTAGAGGGGGTGCAATTAGTGGATCTGGGCAAGGCCCAACCGAAACTAACATGATGTCAAAAAAAAAAAATCAGTTTTATTTATTAATGAAATGTTATGCTTAATTATTATTATTAAAATGGAATGACACAAAAAACATGTGACTCAATCATCAATCGGTGCACCTACAACTTAAAGGACTGAAAAAATAAAATAAACCAACAAAAACGAAAAAACAACCACGGCCAATCACGCAAGGACACGTCACTTCTTCTTCCCCATGCTCATGAAAGAAAACGTGAAAACTAGCAACAAGAAAACGCAGAAGCTAATGGTGGAAACAACATTATTCCGCCGACTTCAACCTCACATATCTCTCTCAAAAATCAACGAAACTCAATGATATAAAAACGAAGAATGATCTACGGAATGAGAACAACACAACCGGCATGGAATAAAATCAAAACAAAAGCCTAAACACACAGATATATCATGCTAAAGTAACGCCATCACACACGTTCGATCGTCGCCTCGGAAAAAATTCCAGAAACTCGCAAACGCCTATCCACATGAAGCATATATCATAAGGATCAAGAATATACCATTAAAACTCAGCAAAACACACTATACAACTCAGGTTAAACAAAAAAAGAATGAACACCAAAATCGAAATTTCATTGTTAGCTTACTTATTAACACCAAATCAAATCAAACACAACTAAACGATTATTAACAGCTCAAAGCACGCTATAAAACACTAAACTCGAAGCAAAACAGAACGAGAAAGAAAACCTGTTTTGAAGCTCTTGCAATCTCAAGAAGATTCAAGCTCCCACACGTGTTGGCCAAATAAAGGCTTGAAGATGATGATGATGCTAAGAGAATGATGAATGGAGTGAGTGAAACAGTATTATCCAGATCTGAAGCTTGTTCTTGATATGAGGAGTTGAGAGCCAAAGCAATGAGAGAGCAAGACTAAATACGTGTGTGATTCTCCCCTCCAAAGTTTGTTACAATCTTCTCTATAATGCTAGTGATGACCAAATCCAGCAATGAATAAAAGAATGATCTAGATCTAAAACTTATTTTCGGTGAGAGAGATGCAGAGATGAGAGAGGCCGAATGAATCTTCAAAAAAAGTGATGGAAAAAAATGTGAGTATGTATTTGTAGTGCTGAGCCAACCTCTTCTTCAAAAGCCAGCGAGTATTTCACCTCATCCCTTTTTCTTCTTCTTTTTTTTCTTTCTGCCATGTGTCCGCTTATGATTAGTCAATTTTTCCTCCCATGACATGCACCCATTCACGTGACACCTTCTTAATCCTTAATGCCAAAGGTGTGATCATGCTTTTGTGAGAGAGTGATAAAGCGTGACCACTTTTTTTCCTAAAATAAAATAAGACAAATTGGCATGAAGTGAATATGTGAGAGGGAGTAGGTGGCGTCCGCAGGAGGTATGAGTGGAGAGGAAAAAAATGAGTGGCGTGCGTGAGAGGTGTGTATGTGTGAGGAGGGATGGCATGCGGGTGGTTTGTGTGTGAGGAGGGAGTGGCGTCCGTGGGAGGTATGAGGAAAAACAAATCAACAAAAATTTGATGCCTCACAGCCAATGGCGTGCGCCAGCCTTGTGTACTATTTTTAATATTTATTTTTCACACACAAATGAAACATAGAACCAATGAACAAAAAGTAATGGGTATCCCTCCTTTGGTCACGTGAACAAGTTGGTAGGTACATAAAAAATGTGCAAGAACAATGACTAAAATTGTCACACCAAATAAAACATGAGAACCAATGCTATCTTGACAAGTGTCCCAAAAACTAAAAAATGCACCTAAACCTCCAAAAAATCATATCTCAAGTTCTAAAAAAGCTACGAAAGCGTTCCACGACTTTTCGGAAAGGGAAAATCGTGCTCTACAACTTTCGTGTTTACCGCAAAATCATTCGGAACATTTTCGCACATGAAATAATAGCCTGAAGTTTAGGATCGAACAATTTCTAAAAATAGAAATTTCAAATTTAGTAACCTTTTGCATACTTCCGAATTTTGACATTTAAGCTCAAATGAAATACTCCCTGACATAATATGACCTCAAAAAGATAATCCTGACTAATAAGCTCTGAAATTGTCATGTTGACTTTTCTGACTGCGCAGTTGACTTTCTTGCTTCACCTTCAAGCAACTGAAGAATTTTCTGACCTCCACATGGAATTTTCTCACGAAAATCGACACCTAGGATCCTCTTGCCATATAGAAAACTTTTCCCAAATGAAATGGCCAAAGTTGTGAAGTTTTGGTGCTTGAATCTCAAACCCTAATTCGTGTGCTTTACATAGGAGCTTTGCCTTGTCCTGAGATCTCTGACAATCATGCAATCTTCTGAACTTTTGCCAAGGGACTTAACCTTGCACATGGAGTATAAAATTACCATAGAACTTGTACAAACTCATTGGGACCCTTGTCATGGCTTGAAGTGCTTCCGGGAACTCCACAGATGACCATATGCTTGATGTTAGGACATGAGGGATGTTATGCTTCATCTTTCTATGATATGATGTTGAGGAAATGATATGCTCATGATGTATATGATGTGATATGATGCTTAAAAGAATAGGGCAAATTTGGGGTGTTACAGCTGCCCCTATTCAATCATCAGTTAATCTGAAGAGGACGATAGTACGGGCTATCGACCATTCAAGATAAACTGTGGTTGAATACCAAGAAGACCAGAAATTTGCACTCTGACTAAGAATGCAACACTGGGAAATAAACCCAACCAGATGACGCTTTGGGGCCTGCAGGGGAAGAAAGAAGTAGACGAGCTTCTTCCAAGCTGAAATTGATATCTGGTGTAAGGAAAACGTTGACAGACGAGTCTTCAAACAATCCTGTGACGCCAGGCACTGGGCATACGAGTCCTCAAAACACTGCAATACAACAATCTGAGATAGGCGATTCTTCAAACAATCCTGTGACGCCAGGAGCTGGACAGACGAGTCCTCAACCTATGAGACAGACGAGTCTCCTTCGGATTTACCTGTTACGCCAGGACCGATGATGCACTTGAGTCTGTGGGATAGACATGCAATCGAGGTAGACGAACCTTCTTCATATATTATCCGCGGATATATGGTATAAGACAGACGAGTCTTCTGAGCAAACCTGTTATGCCAGGTGCAGCAACAATAATAATTGGTGCCTGAGACAGACGAGCCTCCTTCGGATTTACCTGTTACGCCAGGACCGGTAACCATTTCGACATTTAATTCCCACTGTCAGGATTTGAAAACTCTTCAATACAGACGAGTATTGGATGATCATCAAGATAACACAGACGAGTGTTATAGGTCAATGATACAGACGAGTATCAGACGATGATCCGAGAAACACAGACGAGTGCTTCAGGCAATGATACCGACGAGTATCATCCACTGGTACAGACGAATACCAGAAATTCAAACACAGACGAGCGTTTGAAGTAGCAATACAGAAATACCAGGGTAGACAATAAATCCCCACATACAGATGTAAGCTAGCACAGACGAGTGTTGGGGATGATACAGACGAGTATCCAAGCAAAGCAGACGAGCTTCAGAACACAGACGACTTCTGGGGGATAGAAGCAGACGAGCTTCAAACAAACACAGACGAGTGCTGGACAGTTGCAGACGAGCAACAACAAAGAATACATATCAAGGCACAGACGAGTGCAGCGAAGGATCCAATACCAAACACAGACGAGTGTTGGGAGGTTGCAGACGAGCAACAACAAATATCATATCAGAACACAGACGAGCGTTGAGGAGTTGCGGACGAGCAACAACAACTATCATAACCAAACACAGACGAGTGTTAGAAAATTGCAGACGAGCAATGTCAAGGTAATCATAAGCCAATGCTGGGGAAAGCAGACGAGCAATACCACAGAGCCGACACGGACAGGTGTTGAAAGATGCAGTCGAGCAACAATAAAGCATTAATACCAATGCTGGGGAGAACTCCGTTTAGGGATAACACAGACGAGTGTTGACAAACGCAGACGAGCGGTAGACAAATGCCTGATTGGCAGCAAGAGATACAACTCTGCAGGGGAAGGCAAATCAAGAGGTCTGGACACTCAACTCTGACTGAGGTGATGAATACCTGACTGTATCATCAAATACCCAGAAGTATGGCAATTTTGCTGAGAAATATTTCACGGACGGAGGTGAAAATCAAATATGAACTCTGTGGGGACAGGATTATCTTCAGACCTGGCTGGGGAAGCTGCCTGAACAATACTCTGGCTGGAGAGAGCATCTGCTGATTCAAGACTCTGAGGGAACATCAGGCTTTCAGTCACACCTGTTGGGGAGGACTCTTGCTGAGGATAAAATATTGCTAATTCCAACTCTGATGATGTCAGGCTTTCAGATACCTGCTGGGCATACTCCACTGGGGAAGCATGGACAGCTACTTCACTGGGGAAGAAGAAATTGCTTAGGCTGCTGCAAAGGCTTAGCTGGATAAAATCTCTGCTTGGGGAGACCAGGCTTCAGGTATCTGCTGGAGGAAGAAATTTCTGTTTGGGGAGATACTCTATTGGGGAAGAGTAAATTGCTTGAGAATGTGACGCCATCCTGCAACCTGCAACAACAGAAAACACACGTGTGCTCCGGGGATTTGCGTGGAATGATCTGTTCATCCATCGTCACCCGACACTCAAAGGGGGTTACAGTTTCCTTGCATGTCAGTTTTCTTTTCAAAATTATCACCATGTTTAGATGCAATGCTATTTTTGCCAAAATTCAGGACATTTTGCAAACAAAAATAAACACACACAGCTTTTTGACTGAATATTATTTTTATTGAATGGCCTATGAATAGGCAAAGATTTTACAACAGGAAGCAACCACCTGGAAAGAGGTAGCCACTATAAAAATTGAGAAAAATAAACTATCCTAATGGCAATGTGTCATACCCTAAATTTGTCCTACCCTTATAATTTTACTTTCATTATTACATTACCAACCATTACGCAAAATTCCAAAAAATTTGTGTTTGTTGTTCTGTCTGGTTATTTAATGGGGTTCAAGTGTTTCAAAGTGATTTTTGGTCATACTCAAGTCACATGTCATACAATTGAAAATTATTTGCAAGCCACGGGTAAAAAAAGGGGGGTTGTCTCAAACTTTGTTTAGATTTGACTCAAATTTGTTTTCAACCATAACCAAAATTAAGTTTGAATTATACCATGATGAAACAATTGGTAATGTTGATGAAACAATTGGTAATGTTAAGTTTGAATTCATTTTGTTTAGTACATGAAAGTGGCAAAGTTCGTTGATACTACAAGAGGTCGCGTTAAAAAAAAGACTACTACGCAATCAAAGGAAAATGAGGGTACTGCAATGTACAAGAGACAAGTTGCACTTAAAGGCTTATGGAAATAATTGACAGCATGAGCTTCACGAAAATGATAAAAAAGGATTTACAGGAAATAAGAAATTTGAGCTTCATATTTAAATGATCCAATACAGGGACAAGGATTTCCATTCATTTTGTTGTGAGCTATTGGATACTCTTCCCATTTGCATTGGCTTTTTACATAGAATTTCCTCCGTATGCCAAGTCCTGATCCATCCGTTTGCGCCACCATATCCCATCAAATCAAATTTGTGCAATGGATACATGAAAACCAAGATAACTCAGTGGTTCCCGCTGAAGAAACACGCATTGGCTAGTACCGACAGCACGGTCACATCAGATTGATTCCCATTTATCAACATACTCCTGCTAAAGCACATCCTGCTGCCCAAAAGATGGGATGAAAAGACAATATACATGGCTGGAACTTCAAATTTCGCATAGTTCCGTCATCAAAGTTTTCCAGTCTAAGCTGCCAATTTATCTCTACCAAAGGACGACAACCATGCCTTATTCTCCTTCAAACTTTCAAAAATCCGTGCCATACTCCGAGAGTTACATGAAAAGGGAGAAGAGTAAGCATTAGAAAGACACAAGCTCAAGACTCAAAGTTCAAAGTTCACACTGGTGTACTTAATGATTAACATGTCATCATGATAGAGTAGGCAATGCACAAAAAATATTTTCAAGGCAATTTTGAAATGTTGCAACAAGCAATACAAGTGTGTCACAGGTCACAATACGATCAGAGCCAAAATAATACAAACGGTATCCATCAGACTTACAGTTAAAGCAACACCATCAAGCTTCCATAGCTTGATTCACCTTTGCCCAATCCAGTCATTCGAATGAGCTCCGTGGAGAGCACATCTGTTGAAACTCAACTGCAACAGAGCCTTTTCCTGCACATAATTCCAGAAAAATGCAGCATTATCATCCATTATCCCTTGAACCATAATCCTTGTGGCAACCCCAACCTACCTTAGCAACCCATTTAAATCCCACAAAAGCTTAAACAAAATCAAATATAATTTGCATAACAAACAGAAATCAAAATCCTCATCCAGTCATAAATCCAATGCCAAATTCAATACAGTACCATGTGATTAGAAATGTTAAAGGATGCAAAACGCATTACAAATTGGTTTATGCAAGAATTCACAGAAATATGTAGTACCATGAATTGGTTCTGAACCAAGCTATGAATTTTGTACTGTTACAATCTTTCCATCACGTGGTTCATGCCTAAGCTTCATTTACTCCGGGCCTGCCATCATTCATCAGGGGACCAATTCCATAATTTGAGCTAGCCATGTCATTAATGTTATATGATCAGCATCACTTCATGTTGTACGGGCGTCGTAAGGATGTCACAAGATCTCTACCTGAGGTACAATGAAGAGGTTGAGTCAAGATAAAGTAACAATTATGACAAACATCAATGAAATCCAAAAATCCAACGGCCAAGCTAACATAATGCATGGTAGAAAATTCAAAGCAAATGCTAGATTGGTGGTCATAGGCTATGACCTTATTTCTACCATTATGACAATTCCCTGCAGCAAAAGGAACAAAACCAATCCTTTGATCTGCTCTCTTCATAGGGAGACTTGTTTTCGTCCAAAGTCGTCTGCAACAGATATACGAGGGAGGTATGATTCATTGATGCATCATACCTTGACCCTAGTCCTCCTTATCATCATGACAAGGTTCTCACATACAATTAGATCCCCTGCAAGAACCAAACAGAAAGACTTAGTGCAGAGTCAGCCACCACAAGTTTCATGCCAATTTCAAAAATACATCAAGAGCTAAGACCGCAAGATTGGTACTCAGAAGATTAAATCTAAGCAAGTGAGTTTACGTCAAGTTTAAATTTAGTAAGGATGATTACCAAAGCCAAGTCCCTATGGCGAGTTGTCTTCAGCTGTTTGAAATTCCAAGGCATGCCCAAGAGCTTGCATCGCTACACCAAAACCCTTCAGCTGCCTGAGATCTCTTCATGTACCACGTCTGCATAAACAGCTTGCCATAAACCAAATCAGACAAGAATTTCGCAAATATAAATGCTGCATCATGAACATAATACCGAGGCACCAAGCGAGTTCGTACTCTGATGAAAGAGCACAAGGATCATTTGAGAGTGTGTGAATATCCAGCTGCAGTAGGGCAAGACAATGGTTGATCTTTCTTCGAACCATAATCAAAGTGTGTACTTCCAAACCTTCAAACCTGCAAGGCATCAATGCAAACCATTAGTCCAACATTTGAAGTTCCTCAAAAGACATAATTTCATTAAAAAAAAACAAAAGATGCAAGTTTCATGTGTCAAGCTGTACTAGATTGAAAAGAATATGATGATGTGGTCTTTGAAAGCTTTCACGGTTGATGTCATTAGAACAAAAACCCCATTATCAATCATGGGCCTTTAGGATCATGCATTAAGCAAAGTTCACAAAGAAAATGCAGGGCAAGACATCAGGGCTAACAAAATTCAATTGTTACAAAAGAGGCCTATCCGAAAGCTAACGTAACCAAGAGATAAAATCCAAATGAGACCACCCTGTTTCACAAAGGGAAGGAATTGACAATTAAGTTGCAGCTGGAAGATTGAAAACATTATTTTAGAAGCACACCAATAACAGTAAAAGTTGAGTTTACCTCGGTAAAAGTTCAAAGCAAATTTGCAAGGGACCACAAAATCTCTGAAAGCCTTTCTTCACACTACGGACAAAACGAGGGAATACGTCGTTTTCCGTTGGCCCCACACAATTCCACCCAGGGGATTTGCCCTAACGGCTTGCGGATTCTCCAGCTAGCTCGTACGGATTTTTTTCCTCACTCACGGATTTTCCTATAAATACAAAGCAATCATTAGCGAAGAACACACACAGAACAACGATTGAAATTCTGCAAAAAAAATCATCACCAAAAAAACCCTAATTACTAAGAGCTCAAGTCTGATACATTTCAACTACGATTTTCACACTGAAAATCATAGTTTGAAGAGCTAAACCACGCACATCGGGATTCGCGAAAGGGAAGAGAAGAAGAAGATCATAGTCGAACGAAAACAAGACCATACCTTGAATCAGACCATCTTCAGTTGAGGTAGTTTACTTCAGCTCCGTATATCCGCTTCTGAGCTTTGCTTTGTGTGATGAAAATCAATTAGAAATTGGGGTTTAGGGATCCGATCGGGGTTAGGGTTCTTGCGTGTTTTATTGTTCATTCTGCATCGGATTGATAATCTATTGTTGTGTTTCGATTTGAGTTGTGAGTATCCATTGATGTACGATGAAGATTCATCCTTCTTCTTCCTTTAAAGGAGAGAAAGAATCGAGTACGGAGGAGCTTTCGCATTAGCCTTTGCGGTATGTGGCTGGTGATGATGCGATGAAGGTCGGTGTTCTTGAAGAACACCGCCTGAGTTGAACAATTGGTGGTTCGGTGAGAACAGAGAGAGAGAGGCGATGAGACTCTCATCTGTTTTTTTTATTTGTGTTGTCGTTGAGAACAGGGAGAGAGAGGCGATGAGACTCTCATCCGTTTCTTTTTTTTTATTTGTGTTGTCATTGTTCATTAAATTCCATCCTATTTCCAATTTGTTAACATGTGCCTCTATTACTGTGTTTGATTCACTGCCCGAGGACTTCTCTTTTTTCCAATGACTGTTATGTGTGGCTTGCTGAAAGCAACAACACATAGGGACCTGGAGAAGGTCTTTTGTCACCTGCGTGTGACCTATCTCACTCTTTCAATTATTGTTTTTTTTTCTTTCTTCTTTTTTCTTTCTTCCATAATTTCTGTTCTTAAAAAAAATTAAAAAATTTGAATTAATTAATGATTTAAATTATGTTATTCAATATGGTTAATTAGTTTATTAGTTAATGTTATTGAATAACTTAATTGATTAGTTAATTTTATTTCTTAAATAAGAAACACATTTTCTTAACTTTTTTTCTTTTCATATTTTGGTCAATTTCTTTTTAATATAAAAAAAACAACAAAAGCATTTTCATTGTTTAATTTAAAATTAAATAGTTTTAGTTAATTCAATTAATTAATTTGTTAATCTAATTGAATTTTTTTTTCTGTTTACTTTGATTAATTATTTTCACCTTTGCTCGATTTTGTGTGTGATATGAGTTTTTGCGTATGCTCGATTCTTATTTGCTTGTGACGTCATGATACAATGCTTATTTGTGTGATTACTTTTTGCATTTTTGACGATAAATTGCTAAGTAAAAAACGAACGCACATTAAGATTAGTCATTTCAAAGATAAACGAAATCTTTGGTCCAACGCCAAATAAACATCCATATGCACTTCACTTCATACACACACATAAGTCGATCGTTCCTCGATCGCCATCTGCACGAACTTTGCACCTTACACTTTTAGCAACATTTTCCAACTTAATGAATCAACGCATTGCGCTTGTTTTCCATAGCTAGTCTTTAGCTTAGTTCCTTAACTTTGCGAGTCGAGCACATTGTGCCTCGCTAACAAAACCAACAAATAAAACTTCCATTGGCATTTACCTTTAACTTCAAAAAACCTAAATGTTACTTCTTAAATCCAAACCCTTGATCCAACATCAAGCGGTCTTAGGAAACAAAACACTTCAATAAATACGAGGAAAATTGCACGCCACGAGCCTTAAGCGATAGAAAGGAGGATAACGAGCTCTCGTTACTCGCTCCGATTATTTCGGCGCAAGACATTCGTCTTGTTGGACGAAATAAACTATCCATAGTCTTTAGTGTAAATGGACTCCTAAATCCTTTCATCAAAGAAAGGTAATAAAATCAACAACCATCACCTGTATCAGGCCGAACTACGAAGCTCTGACTTTCCCATTGCACAAGGAAATACGTAGGCACGAGGATCTCAATCCTTGCCGAGCCCCTAGGATCAATAAACCTTTTAGTTCAACAAGTGATCATAAGTATAGACATCCTTTCGCGCGTGACAATCTAGATGGTTCCCATCGAGTACGATGGATGTAGGAGGTGCTAATACCTTCCTCCTACATAACCGACTTCCGAACCCTGACAATGGTTTGCGATGACCTTGTTTTATCCCTTCTTGGTGGTTTTATCTATATTTACCATTTCCCTCTTCGGAAATAAATAAAATTAGGTGGCGACTCTCAAGTCAGCCCAGCCGCGACCGCGTTCGCGAGGGATCGTATTTTTCGAGGTACGACACAATGTACACGGCATTCCAAGGAGTTCCCTTTCTGCTATGACCTGCATGTCTTCGAGACTCTCCATTCTGCTTCGGCTTTCTGAGAGGACGAGGGGACTGTTTCCTATCCTTCTGATATTGTCAAGTTGTACGAAACAATGATGTGGTTCAGATAACTCGGATCGCAGTTGTTCGCTTATTCCCTTGTTTTGCGTGGATCGCCCTTTCGGGTTTTCAATCCACCGAGATACCCTTTTTTGCCTGAGTTGTCCAATGTGGCTTTTCAACTCAGCGGGTGTACACATTTTTTTATTATTTATTTCCCTAATTTTTGCCCGAGCTTTTTATTCTGTTTTTAGCTCGCCGTGATGCCCTTTTCTTGCCTGGACTATAATTCTGTTTTTGTGTCCAGCGGGTCTCTTTACGCGAAGTATTTTTTAACTGTGTCCGAGTTAACAGGGGACTAGAAGTCATCTCCATCCATAGTGGTGAGCATCAGTGCTCCTCCTGAGAAGACTTTCTTCACTATGAATGGTCCTTCGTAGTTTGGGGTCCACTTACCCCTGTGATCTGAACTTGGAGGAACGATCCTCTTCAACACAAGCTCTCCCACTTGATATTCTCGAGTACGTACTCGTTGGTCGAATGCACGCTTCATTCTCCTTTGATAAAGCTGACCATGACAGATATCCGCTAATCTCTTTTCCTCAATTAGACATAGCTGATTATAACGAGCACGCACCCATTCAGCCTCATCCAGCTTAACATCCATCATCACGCGCAGTGAAGGAATCTCTACTTCAACAGGCAGGACTGCTTCCATGCCATACACTAGAGAGAAGGGAGTTGCCTCTGTCGACGTCCTGACCGACGTTCGGTACCCATGCAAGGCGAACGGTAACATCTCATGCCAATCTTTGTAGGTGACAACCATTTTCTGCACAATCTTCTTGATATTCTTGTTAGCTGCCTCCACCGCACCATTCATCTTTGGTCGGTAAGGAGAAGAATTGTGATGTTGTATTTTGAAGTCCCGACACAATTCTTCCATCATCTTGTTGTTAAGATTAGAACCATTATCAGTAATGATCCTTTCGGGCACTCCGTATCTGCATATGATATCCTTTTTCAGAAATCTTGCCACCACCTGACGAGTGACATTGGCATAAGATGCTGCTTCTACCCATTTGGTAAAGTAATCAATCGCGACCAGGATGAAGCGATGACCATTTGAAGCAGTTGGCTCGATCTTCCCGATCATGTCAATGCCCCACATAGAAAAGGGCCAAGGAGATGACATGACGTTGAGCGGGCTTGGAGGAACATGCACTTTGTCTGCATATATCTGGCACTTGTGGCACTTACGAGCAAATGAGCAACAGTCTGCATCCATTGTCATCCAGTAATACCCTGATCTCAACAATTTCTTTGCCATCGCATGCCCTCCTGCATGGGTACCAAAAGATCCTTCGTGGACTTCCTGCATCAACAGGCTTGCTTCGTGTCTATCCACGCATCTGAGCAAGACCATATCGAAGTTACTCTTGTACAAAACTCCATTTGTGTTCAAGAAGAAACTAGCAGCAAGTCGCCTCAAGGTCTTCTTGTCATTGGAAGATGCCCCAGTTGGGTATTCTTGCTTTTCCAGGAATAACTTGATATCAAAATACCATGGTTTCTCATCAGACACGGCGTCTACAGAGAAGGCATAAGCTGGAGCGTCAAGCCTGGATATATCAATTCTGGGCACATAATTCCAACACAATACTTTAATTGACGAAGAGAGAGTGGCCAATGCATCGGCAAACTAATTTTCATCACGTGGTACGAATTGAAGTTTAACTGTTGCGAAGAACGTCAACAGTTTTCTAGCATAATCCCTATATGGAATTAGATGCTCTTGATGCGTATACCACTTGCCGGTAACTTGGTTAATGACGAGGGCTGAAACTCCGAATATATCGAGGTTCTTAATCCGAAGATCAATAGCCTCCTCTATTCCCATTATACACGCCTCGTATTCTGCTTCATTGTTGGTGCAGCCAAAAGTAATTCTGGCGGCGAAGGGTAAATGAACACCTTCGGGAGTAATGAGTACGACACCAACTCCACGACCATTGATATTGACTTCCCCATCAAACATCAACTTCCATTTGGATTCAGGGTCTGGCCCTTCCTCCGGAAGTGGTTCCTCATAATCGTTTGTTTTGAGGTACATGATGTCCTCATCAGGGAAATCAAACTTCATCGGCTGATAATCATCCTCAAGAGGTTGCTGTGCAAGGTAATCCGACAATACACTTCCCTTGATGGCTTTCTGAGAAGTATATTGGATGTCGTATTCAGTTAAAATCATCTGCCACCTAGCAACCCTTCCGGTCAACGCTGGTTTCTTAAAGATGTACTTGACAGGATCCATCTTGGAAATGAGCAATGTGGTATGAGTCAACATGTACTGCCTCAGTCGGCGAGCAGCCCATACCAAAGCGCAGCAAGTTTTCTCGAGCAGTGAATATCGGGATTCACAGTCGGTAAACTTTTTGCTAAGGTAATAAATAGTGTACTCTTTTCGACCAGACTCGTCATGTTGGCCGAGCACACACCCCATTGATCCTTCTAGCACGGTCAAGTACATGATTAATGGTCTTCCTTCCACTGGAGGCATTAGAATTGGAGGTTCCTGCAAATATTCCTTTATTTTGTCGAAAGCTCTTTGGCAGTCGTCGTTCCACCTGACCGTTTGCTCTTTTCTTAGCAATTTGAATATTGGTTCGCACGTGGCCGTTAGATGAGATATGAACCGAGAAATATAGTTCAACCTCCCTAAAAACCCGCACACTTCTTTTTTTGTCCTCGGTGCAGGCATATCTTGAATAGCTTTTACTTTAGCAGGATCTACCTCAATTCCTCTTTGACTAACAATGAAACCCAGCAATTTCCCGGAACGCACTCCGAAAGTGCACTTGTTCGGATTCAACCTCAGCTTGTACTTGATCAGTCTATCAAAAAGCTTCTTCAGGTTGACCAGATGCTCCTCTTCGTCTCGGGACTTTGCAATCATATCATCCACATAACATTCAATCTCCTTGTGGATCATGTCATGGAACAATGTGACCATCGCCCGTTGATAAGTTGCCCCAGCATTCTTCAAACCAAAGGGCATGACCTTATAGCAGAATGTACCCCACGGGGTAATGAACGTTGTCTTCTCCATGTCTTCCGGCGCCATTTTTATCTGATTATAACCGGAGAAGCCATCCATGAAGGAGAACACCGAGAATTGAGCAGTATTGTTCACCAACACATCAATGTGTGGCAACGGAAAATCATCTTTTGGGCTTGCTCTGTTCAAATCTCGGTAGTCAACGCACATCCGGACCTTGCCGTCCTTCTTAGGTACTGGTACGATGTTAGCTACCCAAGGTGGGTAACTAGTCACAGCAAGGAACCCGGCATCCCACTGCTTCTGAACCTCCTCTTTAATCTTTATCGCCATGTTAGGGCGAGTTCTTCTCAATTTTTGCTTTACAGGAGGACAGTCCTCTCTCAAAGGTAGCTTATGCATCATGATGTCGGTATCTAAACCTGGCATATCTTGATATGACCAAGCAAATATATCCACATACTCTCTCAGCATACTGATCAGCTATTTCTTAACATCGGCCTACAGACTGGCCCCAATCTTGATTTCCTTCTTTGCTTCTTCACTGCCAATGTTGATGGTCTCAATCTCCTCTTGATGAGGCTGAATAACTCGTTCCTCTTGTTTCAACAATCTGACCAATTCTTCAGGGAGGTCACAGTCTTCCTCAACCCCTTCATCAGCTTGGTAGACTAGATTATCAAAGTCATGCATAGTCATAGCATGAACATTATCCATGGAATCCGGATGATCAACACTGCACATATGACATGCTTATTCAGAATCTACTTATTTTGAAAAAGAGACGCTAACACAAAGCAAAAAGGAAAAAACACATTGCCATTTTTATATTTTTTTGTGAAAAAGTTTAAAAACAAAGACAGGGAACACAGTTTGTCTGAAAATGTCCTTTTATTTCATAGCAAAATAACGATGCAATACAAAACATGGTGGCCCAATACAATGGATCCAAACATCTTGGGCAGAATGCTGGATTTGACAATGCAGTATGCTAATAAAAGGAAACAAAACAATTACTCTGAGAGCCAGGTGACTTGAACAATGTCTTCAGCAGACCAATTTCCTAGCTCCTCGCCGGGCACACACGGGTGGATCCAATTGTCCCAGTCTCTGTCACTATCCCCATCTTGGCTTGCCGTACAGATCTGATCGCGGTTGAGCAACCCAGCACTTGTGAACGTGATAGCCTTACCACTTGAGGTAGAACCACCAGGCTGATACCCTATGCCGAACTTATCATCTTTCTTTTCCAGCTCCAACAACTTGCCCCAGCCCTGGGCACTTCCTGATTGAACAACCTCCTTTGCTTCTCTGTAGGAATGGATGGATGTGCCCTCTTTCTCATTGCTCTTCTCCACCGGAGTCAGGATGCTGACGTCTGCTTCAAAAGCTTGGCATAAAGTCTCATGGATTTCTCCATCCATTTCTATGTATTTGAATGTCGACAAATGGCTGACGAATATATCTTCTTCCCCACAAACTGTGATGACCTGGCCGTCCACCATGTATTTAAGCTTCTGATGCAGGGTTGAAGTAACAGCTCCAGCAGCATGTATCCACGGCCTTCCCAAAAAACAACTATATGCAGGCTGGATGTCCATAACATAGAAAACACTTTTGAAAACTGGAGAGCCTATCTTGACGGGCAGCTCAACCTCTCCAAAAACTGATCTCCTCGATCCATCGAAAGCCTTAACCACCAGATCACTCGGCGTCAGGACAATCCCATCAATGTTAAGCTTCATCAGTGCCTTCTTCGGAAGCACATTCAAGGAAGAGCCTGTGTCTACAAGAACATGAGACAGCACAACGCCCTTGCACTCCATCGTGATGTGTAGTGCTTTGTTGTGGTTTCTGCCCTCCGAAGTGAGGTCTCGGTCAGTAAGCCTAAGCCATGGCTAGCATTGACACTTCCAACAACAGCCTCGAGTTGGTTGACAGTAATCTCCTGAGGAACATAGGCCATTTGTAGGACTTTCAATAAGGCTTCTCGGTGTGCGGGAGAGCACATCAGCAGTGACAAGATAGAAATCTTTGAAGGCGTTTGGTTTAGTTGATCAACCACCTTGTAGTCACTCCTTTTGATAATCCTCATGAATTCCTCTACCTTCTTTTTGAACGTCCCCTGCCCAGCCACAGGAGTAGTTGACTCATCGTTCGCAGCCTGTTTTCCTTTGGCTTTGGACGAAGCCTCGGCCTCAGGATCCCCTCTCAGCGCAGGGGGAGCGAACAAACGACCACTTCGGGTGAAACCCCTAACACCTCCGACATTCTCTACAGTCGGGTCAGCAACAGATCTGCTCTCCATCTTCTGTCCAGCTACATAAACATCGGAGCCATAATGCCAGGGAATGGCTCTATCATCTGTGTACGACACTGGCCCAGGTACAGTAATAGTTACGGGACTAATCTGAGGAGCATAGATTGTAACCGGCTCTCGTCTGACGGGAATATCAGCTTCATCGTAGAAAATAGTAATGGTTGACACATCATCAGCCTCTTCATTACTAACTTTACTGAACTGCAAGGATCCAGCATCAATCAAACCCTGCAAACCCATCTTTAATTTCTCACAGCCATTCACAACACTCATACAGTCTTCACAATCAAGACAACAACCAGGAAATACTTGACCCTTCAACAGTCTCTCTTTCACCACCCTCAAAGGTGTCTTAACTTCATCGATACTCAACACCAGACTCAACTTATCATCACCCTCAACAGCATTGACTCTTGCCCCTCCATGATTAGGCATAGGGTTCGAGTTAACATTCGGCGGCGGTGCAAAGTTGATTGCCTTAGAATCTACAAGATCCTGAACCTTGTGATGCAAAGCCCTGCACTTCTCAGTCGAGTGCCCAGGTGCTCCAGAGTGGAAAGCGCATCGTGCGTTGACATCATAACCAACTGGAAGCTCTCCAGGAGGTGGTGGTGCCAAAGTTCTTAATTGAATCAGGTTCAAATCTAACAGTCTTGGCAATAAGGCAGCATAAGTCATCGGGATAGCCTCAATCACCCTATTAGCCGGGCGAGTCTGCCTCGGCTGATATGGTCTCTGCTGATAGTTGGTACGAGGTTGTTGTTGTTGCTGATGTTGTTGTGGAGGAGGTAACATCTGTTGTACTGGAGCTGCAGGAATGGTGACAGCAGCCACATGTTCATAGGGTCTTCTATAGCCATGGCCCCGGCCTCGTCTGAATACAGCATTCGTCTCACCCTCCCGTCTTCTAGGAGGTCCACTAAAAGTTTTCCTCGCTCCATTTGAGCTACTAGCACTAGGATCTTGTATCTTCCCCATTTTCAACAATGTTTCAACTCTTTCACCCGCAATAACAATATCGTTGAACTTAGTAGCAGAACTCGACGCCAGTCTTTCAAGAAATACACCTTGGAGAGTGCCCATAAACATGTCGGCCATTTCGTTCTCTAACAACGGTGGTTGCACCCTGGCAGCTAGCTGGCGCCACCTCTGGGCATATTCTTTGAAGCCTTCTTTTGTTGTCTGAGCCATGTGCTGCAACTGCGTGCGGTTCGGAGCCATGTCCAAGTTATATTGATACTGCCTCACAAAGGCTTCAGCTAGATCTTTCCAACTCTTGATATTGACCCTACTGAGCTTCATGTACCATTCAAGAGAAGCTCCCACCAAGCTGTCTTGAAAATAATACATCCAAAGTTTCTCGTCATCTGTGTGAGTGGCAATTCTCCCAACAAATGATTGCAAATGGGTCTTCGGGGAAGCAGTGCCATTATACTTCTCGAAGGTTGGAACTTTGAACTTATACGGAATCCTGACCCCAGGAACCAAGCCCAAGTCGGTTATGTCGAATCCCAAAGAGCTTTGGGACTGAATAACTTTGATTTGCTCAACCATCTCTTCGAACCTCTTGTTCATCTCTGCTCCTTGACCTTCAGCTTCATCAAGTAGAGTAAACTGGTCGTCATGATTATCCATCTGAATGTTGTGCAACCCATCGTTGGTGATAGTCACTCCTGGTTGAGCAGTAGGAATTTCAACCTGACGTGCGCCCGCACCGGTACGATTGTCAGCAGTAGCAGCAGCAGCAGTGTTCCTGTTCTGATTCTCAATCATCTCCCGCAGACGCTCCTAGTTCTGCCCCATGCCGGCCATTAACGTCATAAAGTTATCCATTCTCAGTCTCAGATCTGCCAAGTCCGCTTGCATCTGGTCCATGGCTCGTTCTCTATTAATCTTGGTTGGATATCTGTGCATTGCTGGTTATTCCCGAACTTTACAAGGAGCTATAGTGCCTGTAACACAAAACACGTTAGTAACTGAGACAACACCTGCAAAACAAACAAACAAGTTATATGCAATGCAATGTAACTGTTCATGTTCCCAGGTTTTAAGTATTTGGCGTGCCCCAGTTCTGGCATCTAATCTCAGACAATCACTTTCAGTATTTACTTTCAAACTTCCTCTTTGATAAGTGTTCAGACATTAGCAGTATCCAGACAAACGAGTCTTGCACATTCAAAATGATAACTTGCACATTAATACTGTATATGAACAGACCACTGCAGGCCAAAAAGCGGAATACAACCAAAAATATTCCTCGAAGGGTTACATGCCAGTACATAAAGACAAAAGAAATAAAAGCAAGACTCCTACAACAAGCCTGTAGGTAGCCTGAACAATAAACAACTAAACCAAGGACCCAGGATCTGCCACCTCTGCCCTGCTCTTCTTGACACCCACTCTCAGCTTGAGCTCTTCGATCTCTTTCCTTGCTTCCTCGAGGGCTAATTGACTTTGGGCTAGCTGTTGGGTCTTCTCCCTCCGGATGGCGTGGGCTTGCTCCACTTCCTCCTTCTTGAAAGCCATCTGAACTTCAAAGAACTCCTCCTTCTCTTTGAATTTCTTCTGCTCTTCATCCCTTTGGCCTTGCAGCCAAGCAATGGATTGACGAGCATCTTTGAGAGTCTTTAGAGCCTTCTTGCGCTTAGCTTCTCTTTGAGCTTCCATCATACCCACTCTGTGGAAATGGGCTTCTCTACCAGCAAAATCCTTCTCTTTGGCTTCTAGAGAGGCTTGGAGCTTCTGCAGCTTGTCTTCAGCTTCCTTCTTGGCCCTGTTGGCTTGGTGGTACAGGCTTACCATCTCAATATTCTCTACTCTGACCTCATGCAGCTGAGCTTCTAGCTTCTTGTACTCCTCCAAGGAAACAGTACTGCTCTGACTAGGCACCTCTCGGGGATAAAGCGGAGCCTCGACTGAAAATGGCATGAGAACTGACTCGATATGTCTTTGCAACCATTCAACATATGGTGGATATGTCTTGGGATCAACTCGGCCGAAGTCTTTCTTCCCCTTTTTTATCCTGTGAGCCCAGACTTGGACTACTTGTTGAACTAACTCTCTGTTTCCGTCAGCAGGAAAGTACAAAGATTCAGAAAACATTTCCATTTGAGGAGAATCTTTCAAAGGGTAGCCAAACTGCTTTCTGGCTAATGTTGGATAGTAACTGATGACACCTTTCCTTCCCAGCAAAGGTACTCCAGCAAACCTTCCGCAACTAACCATCAACTCCTTACCTAGCAAATCCCTGTCATAACCTCAAGCAATGTCTTCTACAGTCAATCCCATCAGTCTTCTGGACCATCTCCATTCGTCTCGCATCTCCTTGAAGGCACCTGACTTAGGCAACTGTCTAGCAAACCACTCAGCGAACAAAGGAGCACAACAGACCACTGGACCACCTCTACCCTTCTCGTTTCTGTAATGGACACTGAAGTAAAAGTCACCCAATAAAGCAGGCACTGGATTGCCTTTTGCAAAGATTGAGATCACCTCCAAGCTGACAAACTCTTTCTCTCCAGGAAACAGACTGGACCCATATACCATCAATGCAAGCAAAGCTCCAAAGTCGTTCCACTTAGCTTCTGTAGCATACTTCTCAGCCTCTGGGATAAGCACACTCCAGGGTAGACCTCTGCCTTCACTCTCTTGCAGAGCCTTCCTGACTGAAGCAGCTGGCAACCTACAAACCTTGGCTATGTCTTCATCTCTGAGCACAACCTCTGATCCGTAGAACGACAATGTCTCTCTGATCGGAACATTCAGCATGCTGGAGATCTCTTCCAATGTCGGAGCTAATATGTAACCTGAAAAAACAAAGCAACGCATCAGAGGATCATAAAATTGCAGCAGGGTATGCAAGTTGTCCTTCTGGTCTGCAGTGGGCTTGTCCACAAACTTCAGTATCTGGCCATATCTTTTCTTGAAATTGCCCAAGACTTGATTGTTCATTAGACTCGCTAACCTCTGAACACTTTTAACTTCTGGCTGAAGAAAGGTATAATGCACATTCTTTTTCCTTGGAACTCTTCTAATTTCTTCCATGGAGATAAGATCACCAGAACTGGGAGCAGATGAAGAACAATGACCTGAAAAATGGGAAACATAAACAGTTAATGCAAAGAGTGATGCAAATGCAATGCAATGCAAGCATATGATCAACTGGGACCGTCTGAACTTGGATCACTGACAAGGGTCCCTCTGAATAACTGGCAAACCCAAAAGTCCATTAAGTCACACTCTCTGATAATCACAACTCAATGAAGAAGACCTCAGGACCACAATATCAAGAAATCCAGAACCAAGAAAACCAGTATCAAGAAAAACCAGAACTCCGGAACCATAGAATCATAGGACCAAAGATCATAATTACAGAACCACAAATCATAACAAGGACCACTGGATATATGAGTGTATGTTGAGGCCAAGGGTTCCTGCACACCTGTAAACAACCCCCCAAACTCACAGGTAAAAGGCTCCGGGTCAGACATCACAGACTCTCAAAGCCAAATAGCAATAATACTGTCACCATTTCCGAGAAATGGCTCATGACCAAATCAGGGAATCGGTTTGGCATTATATACTACTCAGGGAGGCCTCAGCTGAGTCCAGGACACAAGGTCATCCTATGCGATCCCCAAGTGGGTCCTCGGATGCGAATGGGTTTGCCACAAAATGTGGGCTGCCACTGTCATCACTAAAGAAGGATGTTTCCACAAGGTTCTCAATGATCGATCCCCAGCTGCACATAACTGTCAAGGTTATGAAATGAGAGACGAAGATCCCCAAATCAAGACATTTCCAAGACAATCGCAACCTGGGTGTGGAACTCACTACTACCCCCATGACAAGATCTCATGAGGCCAAAGTAGAACCACTCTAAGTCCTATGGTGCACTCGAGTCGGGTACATGGCTCATATCTCTCAAGAACAGGTAACACCCATCCCACCAAAGAAAACCAGTCCAGACAGTCCAGTATATATACATGATGTAGTAAATAAAGACTGAAAACTGTAAATAAAGCTATAAATAAAGCATACAACAAGCCACAACAAACAAACATCACCCAATGAAACAACAACACACAAGCGCTAGGAGAGACTCACAGGGGAACCAGAGATTCTGGGTTCGTTCCCCAGCAGAGTCGCCAGCTGTCGCTCCCCGGATTTCCATCCTGGTACAAACGCGAAAGTGGCGCAGAAAAAAGAATAAAGTCGCCAGCCAGGCATTTTTATCCCGAAGAAAGGGAATGGTAATGCTGCACAAACCAGAAGAAAGAAAGAAGAAGGACACAGGTCCTACGAACCAAAGAGACTGAGTTCGGGAGTCGGTTACGACCTGGGAAGGTATTAGCACCCAGATCGTCCGCCGTACCCGACGGGATCCACGCTTGCAAAAGAAACTATTTCAAAGGGTGAGGGTATGAAAACTGCAGCAAAAGAAATGAAAATGAAAAGAAACTGGAACTGGAAAAGAACTGAAATAAGAAACAAAGAGAAAAATGTAGGGAAAATAAAGATTATGCTCGAACGGGCCCTACCCCGCTGCCTACGTACCTCATCAGGATAATGAGGATCAGACACGCCGTAGTTCCCCTAACTAGGGGTACTAAAAGTAAATTGCTTGTGAATTAAAGGCTTGAACTGCCTATGCCATTGCTCAGGTGTTGCAGACTCGGACGACGAGTGTGTAACCGTCTTGCAAAGTGACAAGTAGGAGCAAGTTCGCATACGGAGCGAAGGAGATGAGAAAAGAATTCCCGAAGGAAAGACGCTTATTGTTTGTTTGTGTTTTTTAGAAGCTTTTATGAGTGTGTCACAAGGAAGTGAACTCAAGCTCTCATCAATGGAATGTGCACTTGTCACTCCATTCCAAGATGGAATAATAGAACAAGCACACTCAAGTAAGGAGAAGATCCCCAAAACTTGAACCCACAGATCAGGGCCTAGGCTCACTAACTCGCTTAACTATTAAGTGTTTTAATTATTTACAAATGAAGAAGTGTTTTTTATGCTTTTCTTTTATGAAGAAGATACCTCGATCAGACTTGTGCATCACAAGGTAAACATGTACTATCCCAAGATGGGAAGACTACAAGCATATCTCATGGAATAAGGCTATGGATCAATGTATCACTTCAGATTTATTAAAGTGTTTTTTTAAGAGTTATGAGATGAGAAGAGAAGAAAAACAAAAGGATCTCAAAGGAAAAATTCTAAGGGGGACTAAAAATAATCCTAAGTGTTAACATGCATGGATGTCCTAAGGGTTAGTGAGGTTTCTATCCTAATGAAAAAGAGAAGAAGAAGATAGAAGAAGGGATGAGAAATGCCTAAGCCCAACAACAAAGAGTTAGTTCACATAACATAAGAGGGAAAGATGAGAATTGGAGATGTGGAACTCAATTTCCACATCTCACACTTACCATAGCCCCTGCAAGGTTAGTATGCACAAGTGAAACAAAATGAGAAAATTAACATGATAACATCAAACAATCAGAAGTGAAATGAAATGAATAAATTCATAATGCAAATTCAACTCAAAGAAATGAAGATAAGAGACTTATGACTTAAAAGGAGGCAACATGAATACATATGAAAACAAACACACATTTATGAAAGATATAATGCAAAACACACAAAATAAAAGCACAAAGCTCAAGACCAGAACCAAAATGATATGGAGAATGGCTTAGGAAGCCAGCAAGATGAAGAGAGGGGTCACACAAGACCAAACAACATCAAAATGGAAGCAACGGAATCAAAAGATGGAGTTAAAACACTTAAAGAAACAAATGACTTGAATAAGAAGCAAACTCAAAAATTCAGAAGACACACAACATATCCTAGGACCAGGAAGGTACCCACACCCCAAAGGAACCCCAAATGAAAAGGAGAAGTCGGCACAAGTGCCCTTCTAGGCTTATAAGAGATCTAATGAACCAAAAGAAGCAAAATGGGACAAGGTGAGAACAAAAATCCACATTAAATCAACCAAGCATCCCAAAATTCCACAACTTAAACCAAATGATCTTCACACATATTATATCAACTTTCCAGAAGGATTTGCAAAAATTCAGAAAGGAACTAAGTCAAATGGAGGCAAGAACCCAAGTTAGGACAGAAAACTTACACCACAAGATACCAGACCAAAACTCAAGAAATAAGTTTCTAAAAATTCAGAGAAAAATCAAATGCAAAGTACAAGAACTCAGGAACACAATGCAAAAATAATGGGATCAAAAATCCAAATATTGAAGGCTATGTAAAATAAACAAGGCAGACTGGTCAAGAAATGAAGCGAAAGAAGCTAGGTGCAATGGTGAATTATTTCTGGCACGCTAATCAATGAAAAAAAATAAAATAAAAATGTGATAAAAAAACTAGAGACATAAAGGAATGTCCATGATTTATTTGATGATTTTTGGATGATTAAAACTATTTTACACGAATTTAAATGAAGTTGAATTAAAAAGAAACAAAAGAAAAAGAAATGAAAAATGAAATAGGAAGGAGGTGTGAAGAGTGAGGTTATACAGTTGAAATAGAATGGGCCAGGGTAGAGGGGGTGCAATTAGTGGATCTGGGCAAGGCCCAACCGAAACTAACATGATGTCAAAAAAAAAATCAGTTTTATTTATTAATGAAATGTTATGCTTAATTATTATTATTAAAATGGAATGACACAAAAAACATGTGACTCAATCATCAATCGGTGCACCTACAACTTAAAGGACTGAAAAAATAAAATAGACCAACAAAAACGAAAAAACAACCACGGCTAATCACGCAAGGACACGTCACTTCTTCTTCCCCATGCTCATGAAAGAAAACGTGAAAACTAGCAACAAGAAAACGCAAAAGCTAATGGTGGAAACAACATTATTCCGCCGACTTCAACCTCACATATCTCTCTCAAAAATCAACGAAACTCAATGATATAAAAACGAAAAATGATCTACGGAATGAGGACAACACAACCGGCATGGAATAAAATCAAAACAAAAGACTAAACACACAGATATATCATGCTAAAGTAACGCCATCACACACGTTCGATCGTCGCCGCGGAAAAAATTCCAGAAACTCGCAAACGCCTATCCACATGAAGCATATATCATAAGGATCAAGAATATACCATTAAAACTCAGCAAAACACATTATACAACTCAGGTTAAACAAAAAAAGAATGAACACCAAAATCGAAATTTCATTGTTAGCTTACTTATTAACACCAAATCAAATCAAACACAACTAAACGGTTATTAACAGCTCAAAGCATGCTATAAAACACTAAACTCGAAGCAAAACAGAACGAGAAAGAAAACCTGTTTTGAAGCTCTTGCAATTTCAAGAAGATTCAAGCTCCCACACGTGTTGGCCAAATAAAGGCTTGAAGATGATGATGATGCTAAGAGAATGATGAATGGAGTGAGTGAAACAGTATTATCCAGATCTGAAGCTTGTTCTTGATATGAGGAGTTGAGAGCCAAAGCAATGAGAGAGCAAGACTGAATATGTGTGTGATTCTCCCCTCCAAAGTTTGTTACAATCTTCTCTATAATGCTAGTGATGACCAAATCCAGCAATGAATAAAAGAATGATCTAGATCTAAAACTTATTTTCGGTGAGAGAGATGCAGAGATGAGAGAGGCCGAATGAATCTTCAAAAAAAGTGATGGAAAAAAATGTGAGTATGTATTTGTAGTGCTGAGCCAACCTCTTCTTCAAAAGCCAGCGAGTATTTCACCTCATCCATTTTTCTTCTTCTTTTTTTTCTTTCTGCCATGTGTCCGCTTATGATTAGTCACTTTTTCCTCCCATGACATGCACCCATTCACGTGACACCTTCTTAATCCTTAATGCAAAAGGTGTGATCATGCTTATGTGAGAGAGTGATAAAGCGTGACCACTTTTTTTCCTAAAATAAAATAAGACAAATTGGCATGAAGTGAATATGTGAGAGGGAGTAGGTGGCGTCCGCAGGAGGTATGAGTGGAGAGGAAATAAAATGAGTGGCGTGCGTGAGAGGTGTGTGTGTGTGAGGAGGGAGTGGCGTCCGCGGGAGGTATGAGGAAAAACAAATCAACAAAAATTTAATGCCTCACAGCCAATGGCGTGCGCCAGCCTTGTGTACTATTTTTAATATTTATTTTTCACACACAAATGAAACAAAGAACCAATGAACAAAAAGTAATGGGTATCCCTCCTTTGGTCACGTGAACAAGTTGGTAGGTACATAAAAAATGTGCAAGAACAATGACTAAAATTGTGACACCAAATAAAACATGAGAACCAATGCTATCTTGACAAGTGTCCCAAAAACTAAAAAATGCACCTAAACCTCCAAAAAATCATATCTCAAGTTCTAAAAAAGCTACGAAAGCGTTCCATGACTTTTCAGAAAGGGAAAATCGTGCTCTACAACTTTCGTGTTTACTGGAAAATCATTCGGAACATTTTCGCACATGAAATAATAGCCTGAAGTTTAGGATCGAACAATTTCTAAAAATAGAAATTTCAAATTTAGTAACCTTTTGCATACTTCCGACTTTTGACATTTAAGCTCAAATGAAATACTCCCTGACATAATATGACCTCAAAAAGATAATCCTGACCAAAAAGCTCTGAAATTGTCATGTTGACTTTTCTGACTGCGCAGTTGACTTTCTTGCTTCACCTTCAAGCAACTGAAGAATTTTCTTACCTCCACATGGAATTTTCTCACGAAAATCGACACCTAGGATCCTCTTGCCATATAGAAAACTTTGCCCAAATGAAATGGCCAAAGTTGTAAAGTTTTGGTGCTTGAATCTCAAACCCTAATTCGGGTGCTTTACATAGGAGCTTTGCCTTGTCCTGAGATCTCTGACAATCATGCAATCTTCTGAACTTTTGCCAAGGGACTTGACCTTGCACATGGAGTATAAAATTACCATAGAACTTGTACAAACTCATTGGGACCCTTGTCATGGCTTGAAGTGCTTCCGGGAACTCCATAGATGACCATATGCTTGATGTTAGGACATGAGGGATGTTATGCTTCATCTTTCTATGATATGATGTTGAGGAAATGATATGCTCATGATGTATATGATGTGATATGATGCTTAAAAGAATAGGGCAAATTTGGGGTGTTACAGACACGCCCTTGTACAACCACTGAACCAGCCCATGCCTCAAGTACACATACTTTTGACTTTTTGCAAAACAAGCCATACCAATCAACATAGCCCACAACAACTCTTCTGACATATCAAAGCTTGTTATGTGGACCAAAAGCAAGCCATAATATAGACATTCACGCCTGAAAGCAGACACAACTCACATTCACAATTTTTGCCTCATACTTTCATCTCTTCGAAACTCATAGCGCACACACTCAAACTTCAAACTTTTTTCATCAATCAACTCAGCACCACCAAAGGATCATTTCCCACCCTTCATTACAGCCTAAAAGCACCCAAAACTGAAATACGATTTTTGACCAACTGAAGAACAACCACTCAAACCAGCCATTATAAACTCCTTCCAAGCATCAAAGCATCACCAGGAGGATCATTGGAGTCATTTTGCACCAAAGAGGAGGCCAGATAGCTGAGATTGCAAAGCTCCAGCTCAGGTAGCCACCTTCAAACTTTTTTCCAGAAATGCAATTTTAAGTTCCTAGATTGTTCTTTATGCTTTGTTGATCATCATGATATATTTAGTTTTGAAAATGAGTGGAAAATAAGCATGTACTGAGCTTCTGAAACTTTTCCAGTTTTTGAGTTTTGATTCGCATCTTGTTCATGAGCCATGGGAAATTTGTTTTGAGGGTAGATTTAGGTTTAGGAAGGTGTGGGGAGTTGATCTGGAGCTTTAGAGCTCCTAAAAAGGCATAGGGAAGATTTTGTTCTTGAGGGCTCGCCGGAGAAGACGACTAGAACCACTGTTCCGGTCGTCTGAAGGTTGTTTGCCCTAATTAGGGTTAGCTGAGTGATTAGCGTGAGTTTGAATCTCCACCCTTAAATTAGGTTTCGCGCGCATGAACCATTGGACCAGAGCACTTCATTAACCCTTAATTTCCATTTAATTTAATTAATTAGGTTTAGTTAATTAATTAAGACTGGTTTGAATTTCAGCCTTTGGATATGACGCCAGTCAATTCCCGCCCCTCAACTTTGAATCTAAGCCCTTAGATCAGCATACTTTTCCTTTTATCTGTTTTTATTTCATTTTATTGTATTTCTTTTGTGCATTTTATTTAAAATACCTAGAAAAATCACAAAAATCTCATTTTTTGCATTTTGGTTCCAAATATTTTTCTCAACCCAAAAACATTTTTATTTTTATTTTTTACATATAAAAATCATTTTAAAAATATTTAAATGTTTATTTTAATTAATTAATGGAAATTAATTAATTAAAATACCATTTAGGTTTCTAAAAATTCCAAAACAAATCACATTGCATCTTAGGACATTTAGAAACATTGTCTAACCATTCATACAAATTTCTTTTAGGTTTTGATCCAATCTTGACATTTTTCTTGAATTTAGGGTTCATAAAATTGCCTCTTTTGAACCCTAACTTTGAAATTTCTTTTCTGCCTAACCATGAAGGGTTTGACAATGGTTCTTTTTGCATTGTTTCCTATATATCATTTAGTTTCTAGGGTAATTTTGTATTGAATATATCTTGAATTTTCCATTTGATTTGCATTTTCCCTCTTAAGGTACCCAAAAAAACCTAGTTTATTTAGAAAAATCACAACTTTCTTTAGGTTAAGAGTTAGACCTTCTCCTTTAGGGTGTGATATCATATGGGGTTAGGGTTCCTTTGAGTTCATTTACAATATTTTATCTTGTGATTTGCTTCTGTTTTTGACTTTTGCATCTCATCCCTTCATGTAACCCTAATCTTGCATCCATACTTGCATCTTACATTGCATTGCATGAACATGTGAACTTGCCATGACATTCTAAGCATTTGTATGCCATATTAGACATCTTAAGACATTGCTTGAACATTGCTTGATCATTTCTTCATACATTTTCTATGCTTTGCATCCATTTTATTTCATAAGCATACATGTGTTTTCATACTTCTAAGCATGCTTCATTTGCATTCAATCCCTTGTATGAACATTCATAGCTCTTGGTATGCCTTTTCATCATCTCATAGCATCATTTGCATCATGTGTTTGCTTCTGGTTTTGTTTTTATCCTTGCATATGTTTCATTTTCATTCCATTTCTTTCCTTATGCTAACATTTTCAGGTGGTAAGTAATTTGAGAAGTGAATTTGCCTTCACTTCTCATTTCTCTTCTCATTCTTCTTATGCATCCTTGCTGCATTTTCATTTACCTTGGAGTGAGCTTGCACATTCATGTTCATCATTCACTTTATTTCTCCAGGTTACTTATCTTCTTTAGTGAAGTAAGTAACTTGTTTCTTCTGTTTCTCCTCCCCTCATCTGCTTCTTCCATTGGTGGCTTCTCAGAAGGTCTCTCTTAAGCCTTACAAACCATAGGAACACCCAAGCATGAAAATAATCAGGGTTGTGATTAGTCCCCCTTTAGCTTTTACCTTTGTGTCTTCTTTGTGTCTCTTTTCTCACTTCATAATCAGAGACTAAACCTTTAAGGTTTTAAGACTTTGTGATTAGGGTTATGCCTGCATCATTCTTTTAGGATGGAGTGTATAACTTTAATCCTAAGTTTTAAACCCTTAATCTGTTTAAACCTCTCAATCAATCCACCTAATAATCACCAAGACTTCATCTTGTAACTTGGGCCTTACATTAGGGTTCTAATTCTTCCTTTATGGTTAAGAAAGACTAACCCTAGTGTTTAATGGACAAGTCCCCCTCAAGTTGTCTTACAAACCATAAAACTCATTTCTTAATTTCACCCTTAATTAAAATCCATGCAATAAAGGTTTATTTTGTCATGAGGTTAATCCATAATCATGGATTAAGTTGAGGTATCTTCCTCAGCTTAAGTGTGCTCATCTATTATCCTTCTATTAGGATGGTGTAATGAGTTCACTAATCCTTGATTATGGCTTAAACTCATTGCTTAACACTAAACAAAAAAACCAAAAACATCTAAATAATCACAAGTAGGTTAATGATCTTAATCCTACATCATCATGGTAATTAGGTTGAGATGTTTATCTCATACTTAAATTATTCTCATTATCCCTAATCAGGGAGGATATAATGAGTCTACAAACCTTTGATTTAGGCTTAAGCTCATTAAGTTATGACAAACTCCAAAAACAATAAAAGATTGAAAACACAAAAAACAAACAATAATTGTCTCCTTCGGGATTCTTTTCTCATCATCTTCAATCACAAACGAGAACTTGCTTCTTCCGTCTAATGCAAGACAATTAGCACTCGAGCCAGACGAGTCATACACTTGAGCATAGGCAAGCAAGCAGTTCATCAGTCAATTTATCTTTCAGTCTCTTTGAGTCGAACTACGGTGTTCTGACTTCCTCATTGCACGAGAGAATACGTAGGCATAACTTAACTGTTATCGAACAAAAGTCTCTTTGTTATCCCCCTCTTTCAGCATTCTCTTTTAAGCCTCAGTTCCTGAGCATTTACCTTTTGCACTGACACTTGTATATTCTATTCCAGCTTTTTCACACAGATAGCACAAACACTACCCCTTTAAGCACAAACTTTCAAGTGTGGATCCCGTCGAGTACGACGGACAATCTGGGTGCTAATACCTTCCCAGGTTGTAACTAACCCCCTTTCTCAGTTTCTCTGGTTCGCAACCGTCTTATCCATATCTTTCTAGGTTTATGCAACATTACCTTTCCTTCGGGATAAAAATGCCTAGCTGGCGACTCTATTCATCTTCACCTTCATTCTCTCCTTTCGCCGACCGTTCGCGTCTGTACCCTATCTGACCAGGTGTCTTTTAGTGGGAGTGACAATAGGCTACTCCATAAATACTAGAATAAAAAGCGAAATTGGTGAACATGAGTTCTACCTCTTTCTTTAGCTTCCAAACTCTTCCAACTATCCTTGATTTTCACCCAACTCTGAAAATCATTCGACTTTAATCCGACTATACTCAAGGCACACCAGTCTATCCATTGGTCCAACAAATCGATAATTATTTTGGTATAGATTCTTATTCCCAATCACCTTCTTAACCCACCTACAATGATTCGAGCACATCTCATAAAATTGTCATCATATACATCCACTCATATAAGCTTCATCCTTTACGAGTTATCTTACTTGCTTAGAAGATAAAATACCATTCCTCAACCGACTCCAATTCCATCTTATACTAAAAAGGCAAGTCACAATCATCTTCAAGAGCTCAATAGTTATACTATACTTGCATATCACTATTCGTCACATTGCCTTCCTTTCTCTGAGAAGCAAACATCAACCATATTGACTTGTCCTCCTTCAAAGGCATCTCAACTTGACTGACGGATAAAATCAAGAGTTCATACTCACGTCGTTTCGCAACAACATAGTTCCGACGACGCTTGCACTTTTGTAATCCACACAACCTTAAACTAACTTCACATACCATGATCATCTATGAGAAACAAACTTCTCCCCTACTTATTTCAAGCCAACTCCTGGATACAAACAATTAGAAAACCTACAAGTAATTAACGACAATGTTCCACACACATGTCGCGTACTAAGGATTAAACAACATTAGACAACTTGGTCGAACGAACCAATCTGCTCTGATACCACTAATATAATATCACATTTCTACCATGTAATTAATCATAAAGTCAGAGTAGAGAAATCTCAACACAAATGGAATTCTACATTTTCAACTTAAATAACAACATGAACTTAACAATTTAGTTCTTAAAAGAAAATGCTTCATTACTACGCAGCGGATTCATACATATTTAACTTAAAATATCACAACTTGTTTTCAACATTGAAACAACTTAAAAAATAAGGTCTTTAATGAAGGCAACTAAGATTAAGCAACATATTAAAATCCAACATCAAAATAAAACATGTGTTATCCCCCGAGTGCTACGTGTCAGAGTGACAACACCGGATCGAATCTACTAAGGTACTCCACTCTACTCTGGGTTACCTGTACGTTACCAACAGAGGGCAACATTCAAATATAAGGGGTGAGATATCGAAAGATATAAACAGAAGTATGATAATCAATACATTAGACTAGAATCATACAATTCATCACTATCCAACAACAATAACAACAAAACAACAATCAACAAAATACGTATAATATGTAACTCAAATGCGACTCAACTATGCGTATGCATGTGGTACCATTGGAGTAGAACTCCCAACTTAGAAAGTGTCTGTTTATCGAGGCAACAAGACATAAGCCTTCAAATTCAACTTAAACTTCTTTGCCAATCCAGGACAACATGGTTGAGCATTAGCTCCAACTTAGAAAAATACAATGTATGCGATGCGACTCAACTCCAATATCATAACAATAATATTAATAATTATATCGCAACACAACAACGATGTACTATCCCAACCTAGCAACAATAACATACTACTACAACTTAACAACAAATACCTACTATTGCAACTTATCGACAATAAAAAATTAACATTGGCCTTAGGCCTACAACTCGACAACAACAATGATTCAACATTGACCATAGGCCTACAACTTAACAATAATAATTATGCATCAACTACAACAACTTAAATCAACGTTGTCATCATACTTACAACTCAAATATGCCCATAAACCGGGACATATCAACTTATTAAACAATACATACAAATCTATGTATTTGACTAGATTCCAACAAAGTAAACCAACCAAAATTACCTACGAGTTTATACTAACTACCTCGACAAATTTCCACTAATTCCGGACAGCTAATTTCTTACGCTTAATTTTACTTATTCGACTAAATCGGTACTGTTTTACACCCTACTACTACAAATAATAAATTTCACTGGTTCTGTTAAATTTTAACTTACTGATACATTCATTTTTCTGCTACTAATTTTACTGTCATCAAAACTCAATTCTGATATAATATACCATTATCTGCCAATTTCCTCATTTTCTGATAAAACCTGCTTAAAGTTTACCACTGCCATTTCTAAATTCTACCATATTATATTTATTCATATATAATATAATACCTACTAATTAATCCAACAAAGTATTTAAATTAATTATTCATACTAACCATTAAGTATAAACAACTAAGTATGTACACACAGGAAACAAAAGTGACCCCCACCTTTATCATGTGGCTTGCGCCACTTTTAGGTGTGGCTCTCACCACCAAAATGATGGCTTACGCCACCCCATAAGTCCCCATTTGACTTCCGCCACCTCATCAGGTGGCTCGCGCCACCTCTCACAAATGGATGGTCCCCACCCATAATTTTCTAATTTTCTTCATTTTTACGGTTTCCAGTATTCCTTTCCGTTTTTATTTTTGGTATTGCTCTCGACTACATGTTACACCTAATTTCAACCTATTTCCTCCATGTTCATTACTAGTTCCTGATTCACAAAACTCGATCACCATAGAAACGATCATCAACATAAAATCAACATTGCCCAGTTTTCCACATAAACAATAACAATTAATCAACACAAATCAACATCACACAATATAAAATTATATAATTCCCAATCCTATATACCAATTATCGTATTCCCGATTATTAAATTCGAACCCCACCCTTACCTTGGATTGAAGGTAGCTCGAATTTCGGATCGAATCCGAGGCTTTTTGACGGCAATTTCTTGTATTCTCTCTTCTCCAACCTTGTGCCTCCAAACCTAGTTTCCACTACTTCTAAAACTACATGACCTAATTGCCTTGTTTTGTTTGCTGCATAACTCCACTATCTCATTCTAATCACTTAATAAAATAATGGATCTATTAATTCTCTTAATGAGTCTACTACGCAATACCCCCAACTTTGCTATTTCTCACACACAACTTAACCCAACCAAATTAATTAATATTATACTAAAATCAATATTATTTCTAATATTAATTTCTACTGACTAAATCAACTATTTACCCGATTATCAACTTATCAACTCAACCAACTTATTCAACATATTAAGAAAATATTCAAAAAATACTAAATAATATTTAATTAAAATATTTAATTAAATACGGGCGTTACAAATATTGTGATTAGAAAATAATCCTTGTGGTGGTGGGATCTTCTTTCTATTGCTTTCAACATCAGTGATGGTTGTTCCTCAAAGTGTGGATTTTAGAGTGGGTGATGGCAACCAGATTCCATTATGGACAATAGCTTGGTGCTTGGCTGAACCGCTGTCAGTGCATTTCTCGGACCTTTTCTCCGCTGCCTTTATTAAACCTGCGTCCATTAAAAATTATTCCTCCTGTGTAGAATCTGTCTGACATTGGCAGATTCTGATTTCTGATTTTGAATTATATCATAATCTTCACGGTGATTTGGCTACTTTGCTAAAAAGGTTCACCCCTGGATGTTTCGCAACAACATTTTCTATGGTTTCATTTGGCTTCTTGAAGATGATAAATTGTTCACAGTTAAATCTTGCTACAATAGTCTTACTGCTAATGAGGATTTACCGCTAATTTTCGGAGGATCTAAGGCTCGCGTTAGATTGTTCTTAGGCATCCAAAGCCCCTTTGAAGGTTAGATTTTTCGCGTGGATATTTACCCTTGTACCAATCAAATAGTTTAAACAACTTCTTTTTTATCACATCAATCAGATTAGTAAAAGGCACAGACTCACCAACATACATATCAATAAAACACCACTCCACATATCCTATCTTGTATCGAGGGTCAAGAATCACACCAAAGTAAATAAACTTGTTGATATTTTCAATTTCTCCCCAATATTTGTCATACTCCTTCTTCATTTCATATCCCATTGAGGCTAAAATTATGTTCAAGTTCATGGATGATTTTTTCAGTTCATAGTGGACTGAAGCTAGTTGGTGGAATGCTTAGGAAGGGACACTTGTTTTGACGAAGAAAATTCCATAATAGCTTCATAGAAATTTTTGAAGAAACTTACAAGGCACCTAATATTCTCCTAATCATTAAGAGTTGGTGGACCAACTAACCCAAAAAATTCCAAATAGCTAAAATCTTCACCTTCCATTTTCTCAAATGTTGCTTGATACTTTTCAACAGCATCAAGCATCATATAACATGGGTTCCACCTTGTTGGAACATCAAGACATATAATTTTCTTACAATTAATTCTAGCAAACTCAATACATTCTTTGAACTTTGCTGCTCTTTGGGGTGATGACCTCACAAACCTAACAACATTTCTAATGGCACAAATAGATAAATCATTTTGTTTTAAACCATCATGAACCACCAGATTTAGAATGTGTGCACAACAACGAAGATGAAAAAAAAGACCCATCAATTATTAAACCACCCATATTATTAATCCTCTTCTTCAAATAAACAACAACTACATCATTAGATGATGCATTGTCCACAATGATTATGGACACATTCCTTATTCCTACTCCTTTAAAATCTCTTCAACTTGCCTACCAATTGTCTCACCCTTATGATTTGAAACTAAACAAAAACTTAGAATTCTATTTTCATACTTCTAATCATTGTTAGTGAAGTGTGCAGTTAGGGTCATGTAGCTAAGATTTTGAATGAATGTCCAACAATCAGTGGTTAAGGCTACCCTATTGCAATCAGATTTGAAATAACCTTTCAATCTTACTTTTTCATCAACAAAAAGTTGAAAATAGTCCCTCGCCACAGTCATCCTTGATGGAATAGTTAATTGGGGTTGTAGTTGTTTGCATAACACCTTAAACCCTTCCTCTTCAACTACCCTACAAGAATGTTCATCTAGGATCACAAAGAGAGCAATAACCTTCATACAAGCTTCAGGATTAAATCTTTGGCTAACAGCAACCAAGCCACCACCCTCTCCACTAGCAAAGGAGAGGGCAGTTTGAGTAGGATCATTTTGTGGTATCTTGGTGCATACTTTTATGTGAGAAAGCATGTTAGATGTCCCATGGGATTTTGGATCACACAAATATTTTTTATGACAGTGTTTGCAAGCAGCTACTGGTTCGGTTTCATTAGGAAATTTAACAAAGTGGTCCCAGGCAGGAGAGGATTTCCTAGGAATATTAACATTTTTTTCTCTTCTTTCCAAGTGGAGGAAGCCCAATAACATGAATTTTAGTGGCAGCAACATCAGTTGCAGCAACACCAAATGTTAATGTAGAAGGCTGGTGTTGAGTAACATTCTCCATTACTGAAAAATAATGAAGATTATAATCACCACACAACCAACATCATCAACTCATTAAGTGGTTAAATGCTCAGTTTCAACATTTGTTAATTTTATGACTTAATTTTTAATTCTCTCTCATCTCACTAAAATTACCATTAATATAATTCAGGATGTGTTTGGTTATGCCAAGATTCAATTGATTTTAAATTTTGGATGAATTTTAAAAAACTAATATTTATTCAAACTGAGTTATTCTTTATTTTCAGAATTCATTTTAGAGATAGAAACAAGAATACATACCAAGACATGTAAACAAAAACAAAATTTTTAAGAGACCATGAATATGTGCAGTGAGAAATTTCAACCTATAAAATTCTGATTAATACCTTTGCAGTTTGCAAACTTCCAAATAAAATTCAACTTAAGTGGTTGTAACTCCCAATTGACAATCTTGAAAAAGAAATAGAAAAAAAGTTAATAGCCATAAAGAATAAAAAAGAATTAAGAATAAGTTTACATGGAGAGCAAATTAAATCATACTATTACCTTAGCAAATGAGGAAGGTTGAAACCAAACAATAGTTGTTTTAATTCCAATATTTGTTCATCAAAATCAAAGTCATTATTAGAACATAGAACGTGAAACCAAACAAAAACACAAATACAAATATTAGTCAAAACACTAATACAGGTGAAAAAAATATAAAATACTAATGAGTAAAATGAAAAACTAACAATTTCATCATCAGACCAAAACCATCCATTAGAATATGAAAAGAAGCAAAAACAAAGATTAGTAAAAGTCCTGATACATAAAAACAAAACCCTAAATCACACGAAAAATGCAAATAAGTAAGAGAACTTTACCTTTTACCGAAACAAAATCCATAACAAATGGTATTCTGTAAAAATAAACATTGTATTCAAATAAAATTAGGAAAATAGATAACATATTTGACTTAGATGATAAATGAACTATGAAATAATGAACTAAACAAAAGAGAATCAAAATACTTACAAAAGATTGATGATTTAAACGTCTTTTAGAAGTGAAGAAAGGAGTTGATCAAAAGAGAAGGTGGGAGTGAGACGACACAGAAACCAGGGTTTACTCATTCTCTCAACTTCAAGCGTGTTATGAATGCTAATTATTTTTTTAGAATGAAATAAATATAGTTGCCTTGTCTAGTGTTAATTCACTGAATTTGATTGGGCGAATACCAAACTGAAACCTAATAAGTGATACTCATTTTTACCGCATATATAAAAGACATGTTTAAAAAAATATTATATCCGATTTCACCCATCTGAATCCATATAAACTCATATGGTTAACTCGTATAACCTACAACCTGATCCATTTTCACTCATTGAATTTTCTTAACATTTGAGATTGTCGGGTTTCGGTCTGGTCGGATCCATCTGTCCAGCCCTAACATTTTTATATTTCCATGAGGTGTTCACCGCAAACTTTTTCAACCATGACAATTCCGTTTAGAGCTTTATTAGCCTCCATCATGCACCAATATAGCTCAAAGTAGATGAATTTAGAAAAAAGAGCCGTGTGTATTTCTTTTGTCAGAGCATACATTGTTTTTTTTCTTTTCAAATTTGTTTTCTAACTATTTGAATTATTTAATTAGAGGATTCTCCTTACATCTTAATTTTACAAGACATTTCCAAATGTAAATTGTGGTTTTAAACTCTTACATGTGAATTTATCTTTATTTTAAAATATACAGTTTTATTTGTAAATTTATCTGTGAATTTTTTCTACAAAAGAAAGTTTTCTAATAACTTTATTTTGTAGTATATCTTTGACTTTACCAATGAATTTTTTATTTTTACGTGCGATTTTTTCCACAAATAGAAATACGAAAATACACGTAAAATCATAAAACAAATCCAAAGAGTTCATAAAAAGAGAGAAAATTTAATTTTTTTTACTCCCTAAAATACACCGGATATATTATTGAGAACATTTCTAATAATTAACTATTGTTGAATGTTAATTGGGTCAAATAGGAAGCAGAAACGTGGGCTTGAAAATGAACCCAAAATTTCCATCGTTTGACTTAAGAAATTTCTTATCATATCACTTGGATCTCTTAGGCACCTAATATATTTTTGTAAATATTTTAGTTTTTGGAAATATATTTTTGGACGCATTTTTTTTGTCAACATTGAATTTTTCGAAAAATATATCTGCGGAAGTCCATAAAACACATATTTTATTCGTTTTTGAATAAGACACCCCACATTTACAAATAAATTATTTCTTGAGATATATCATCGGAAATAACTTATTTGTAAATTTGGGGGTCTGACTCAAAAACGAATAAAATATGTGTTGTATGGGCTTCCGGAGATATATCTCCGGAAAAATATTCAGAGAATAAAAAAGATACGTCTAAAAATATATCTCTGAAAATAAGATGCATAATAAAAAATACGCTAGGTGCCTAAGATTATTAAGGGGTGCATTAAAACACCCTCTTCGCATATTAGGTTACTCGTTACACCTTAAGTGTTACTTACGCACTGACAAAATTTTAAAAATAATATTCAATTTGTAATTGTATAATTTGAACGTACTTAAAACACAACAAACCATTTTCAGCTATAGAACACGTCAAAATTAGATATTTAAAAACTCGGCATATTGGAACCTATATGTGTATAATAGATCATATCATAATTAGAATAAGGACAATACAATTTCAAAATAATTCAGATCTTTTTATTTTTTATTTTTTTACAGAAGTTGAAATTAAGATGCTTCTGTTTAAATAAATTTGTGTCTTTTCATTTCCCTTCACATTTTTTTATGCAAAGTAGCAAAAATAGAGAATATGAAGAACTAATCCTTATATCTGCGTTCACAAAGCTTGATCTCTTTATTTTCAAGCCTTCTCATAGTTTATATCAATTTCATTGAAGTTAATCACATCTCTACTCTAATGCATTGCACTTATTTGAAGCTCATCTCCATTGCGTTGGTAAGTTGCCCATTCTCTTTTCTTTTTATGAGTTCACATGCATACATTATCTAAATAGATTTTATGTATGTGATGGTTTAGACTTAAATGCAATAGAAATGTTATTGTGTTTGTTCTGAACTGCCTTGCATTGAGTTTTTAAGCACTAAGGCTTTACAATTCGAATGCTCTATCCTCTTTTTCTAATTTCGATGTTATACGAATTATACAATTCAAACCCTTAGACCGTAAATTTGAATTTAGATTATCATGCTCTCTGATTTTTGGTATGACATGTTGTTTCTTTTTTCATGTTATGACATCTCTTTACAGTGTTTGTTTGATGTCAACATATGTGAATTACTACTCTAAGGCCTTGCCACATACATTCTTGATCATCCCGCTCAGAGGGAATTTGGAGACCGAGTCGTTTTGAGTTGCTCTTGATTGCATCATGCTAGATGATATTAGTTAGATGACGTGTGGCGACCATTATGAGACATAACCTTTTGAGGTGACAACATTATACTCTGGATGACTGGCATATGGGTCTTGACTTATATACCTCCATCTTCCTAAGTGATTCATGCGCTAGTTTGGGTATATTCAGGGTAATTAAGGGGTGAAAAAATGGACTCATCCCACCGTGCATGACTGTTTTGCCTGCATTTTTTGCGGAACGAGACAAAATTTTACGCACACTGTAACACCCGTTTATTTAATTAATTATTTAATTAAATATAATTGTGATATGTTGTGGTAATTTACGTTGATTTGAGTATATTTTTCGATTTGAGTTGCTTTGTGCGGAATTGTGTTGATTCGTGTTGATGGCCGAATTTATCGGAATATTATGTTGATGGTTATAATTTGATTTAAGTCGAATTTAATTATTTAAGTCGATATAAGTTGTAGAAGACAATATGAAGTATTTTTTCGTTTATTGTTGAATATGTGGATTAGACTGTTGGACCATTTGGTTGATTATCGGGAGTTAATCTATTAATTCGGAAATGAGTAGTTAGTCGCAAATTATTATTCGGTTGATTTTATGTTAATTCAGAATATTAAGTCAGAAAGTCGAGGAAATAATATTATAAGTGATAATATTGATTATTGGAGCATGTTGGTTAATGGGCTTGGATTTTGTCAGAATTAGCAAGTAGATGGGTGTAATGTTTAGGCCCATTAGTTGATTATTATATTGGATTATTATTAGTTTAATAAAAAGAAGAAAATAAAAGAATTGCTCAAGGGAAATATAGTAAGAGGAGGAGGTGGAACATGGAAATTACAGAGGAAAAAGTCTTAGAGAAGAATAAGGGTTTTAGAGGAGAGAAAATAGCTTGGGAGCAAAGAAGGAGAAAGAAGAACTCATGATCATATCTCCATTTTCGCACTTACGGTACAACCTCCACTAAACAGGTGATAACTTTTTACTCGTAATTCCAATTAAAGCGATTCTTGAATTTCTGGAAAGATTATGAAATTCCCTTCAATTTGATATATGATTTCGTGTCAATAAGTTCGGTATTGAAGGAGGAAAACACATTTGAAATTTGGAAGTTCATGCTAGAAATTGGGCAAATAGTAGTTACTGGATTGATGGTGATGGATGCTGAATTTTGGTCAAGATAGTAACTCAATGACAACATGTTCGTATTTCTAATCTCCATGGCTGAAAGAGGAGAGGAAAAGAGTCATAGAGACAAAAAGTTGGAAAGTCGATCGAAGATTCGAGCGACCACCGATTAAGGTAAGGGCGGGGTTCGATCTTTATAACCGGGTTGATAAATAATACTACGTTTGGGTGGTTGTATGTGTTGTGTTTTGTTTGAGGTTGATGTCGAATTATGTTAATTTTTTATATAGTATTATTGTTAATTTTGTTGATCGATCCTATGAAATTGCAGATTAATTGTGAATAATTTGTTAATCAGTTCTGTGAAATTGTGGATTAATTGTTAAAAATAAGTCATGAATACACTATTTTATGTAGAGTGTTGATTTTATGGAGGTTGCAGTAATATTGTTGTTTCTAGAAATATATATTTTTTGGGGCGAAAGTGAATCAGGATCAGAAAACGTTGTGATGATGGTCACGGGGGATGTCGCACGCCATCACCCATCTCACACAAAATATGACGCACACCATATTGGTAGGTGAGCCAGCCACGTTCATGTGGCTATCAATGTTACAAAGTGGCGATGGCCACTTGGATTTGGTGGGGCAAAGTGACGGTGGCCACTTGGTGGGAAGAATACCTTTTTATCATCTTAACTAAAATATATAAGTTAATTATATTACTTCCTTAAATAAATATAAATAATGTAATACTAATTAAAATGTTGATTTTAATTAATTAAAAGATTTATAATATAATGGGTATGAAAGATGGTGTAGAATATATAATTTACTTATCTGATTTTGCTACGAACAAAAATGAGTTTTGGATAGAGAAACAAAATGTAGTCCTGATTATTATGACAGATAAAACTAGCAGAACAAGTCTTTTGACAAAATTTTGTTAAAACTATGTTTTCTATGACAGAATAATTTATCAAAAATAATAGTTTTGACAACATTTTCAGAAGAAGTCGAAATAATTGTAGAATAATAAAATCAGTGTCGGTTTAGCCGAATTAGGCAAAAAACTTAGTTGCCCGGAATTTAACGAAAATTATTGGGGTAAGTCGGGTAGTTTAATAGTTGATTTTTGTTGCGTTGTTTTGTTGAAAATATATTGTGAAGTCGAGTTGCAGGTACTGGTTGAGTTGGTAAGTCGTTCTGGTTTACGGAACGTTCTAAGTCGATTATGTGGGAGGCCTTACAAGCCAATGTTGAATTTATGTTGTTCCCATCGTACAAGTTGTTTGGGTTTCTTGTTGATGCCATTAAGTTGCTCAAGTTGTTTAAGGTGTTCTGTGTTGTCGAAGTTGTTATGTTGTTCAAGTTGGAGGCTTAATAGCCAACGTTGATTTAAGTTGTTCAAGTTGTATAAGTTGATTGTGTTGTTTGATGTTGTTATGTTGTTTGTGTTGTTAAGTCGTGTATGCCATATAAGATATTTGCATATTATGTCGGAGTCTTTGCTCACACCATGTTGGCCTGGATTGACACTAAGTTGAAAGTTGAAGGCTTATGCCTTGATGCCTCAGTAAATTGGCAAAATTATTAAGTTGAAGGCTTATGCCTTGCAGATACCTCGATAACCTGGTATATTTTAAGTTGAGAGTTTTACTCCAATGGTACCACATGCATTTGCATAGTTGAGTCGCATTTGTGTTGCATTATTTATGTTAGTTATGTTGTTTATGTTATTCAAGTTGATAAGTTGTTTATGCCATTCAAGTTGGTAAGTTGTTATGTTGTTTTCAAGTTGATTAAGTGAATTGTGTTGATTAGGCAGATTAAGTAGTTCTTGTTGAATATATAACTATGTGATTTATGTAGAAAATGTTGATGAATATAATAGTAGTAAAATAAGTTGATAAAAGGTGGATGATTGTTAATTCGTTGTTTTGTTGTTGATGTTGTGAAGTGGGGAATTATTTATGATCCTTATCTAAGTATTGTTTATCATAATGTCATTTATAATTATCGATATCCCACCCCTTCTGTTTGAATGTTACCCCTATGTTGGTAACGTGCAGGTAGCTTGAAGGAAGATGATTACATTCATTAGTTTGAGTCGGTGTCGGTGCTCTGATACGTAACACTCGGGGATTGGACGCTTAGTTGTCTTGTTGTTATTTTTTGTTGGAAAAAACCAGAAATGGAGGGGTGAAAAACAGTGTGTTTGGGAAAGATGAAGATGATTATGTGAATAGAGAGAGATAGAGAAATAGAGAGAGATTGAGAGAATTGAATCATATGGCATTAACTTTCAACTATGACATACAATGTCTATTTATAGGGTACAAATTGGAACCACAAACAGGCCCAAGAATTGTGAGAAACTAAATTCTGCAGTTAAACTATTTTGGACACTTTTTCTACTATACTTCCACTGGTGGAAGTTATATGCAAAAACTGCCTTTTTCGTATTTGGACACTTTTTCTACTATACTTCCACTGGTGGAAGTTATATGCAAAAACTGCCTTTTTCATATTTCTCTGCTTTTCACTTGCTCTATCAAGCATTTGAATTATTAAGGACTTCCAATACACCACCTTAATTCAAATGCTCCACACTCATCATGCTCAACTTCTTCACAAGTCTCTTGAACACATCACTTGTCACGCCTTTCGTTAACAAGTCTGCGACTTGTTCTTCGCTTCTGCAGTACCCTAAATGCAACTGTCCGGAGCTCACCAATTCTCTCAAATAGTGGAATCGCATTTCAATATGCTTGCTCCTCCCATGAGCTATGGGATTCTTAGCAAGGTTTATCGCTGAAATGTTGTCCACAAGTAGCAAAACAGCCCCATTTCTACTGCTGTCCAGCTCCTTACATAGATTCACCAGCCACACAGCTTGGCATGCACACATCGACGCTGCTATATACTCAGCCTCGCAAGAAGAGAGGGCTACAACCGGTTCCTTTTTCGAACACCAAGAGATTGGTGCCTTACCGAACATAAAGAGATACCCCGCCGTAGACTTTCGATCATCCTTATCTCCGCACCAATTGGAATCGGTGTATCCGAGTAACTCACAACTTCTGCCCATGTCGCTTGCCGGAAACAAAATTCCACAGCCAAGAGTACCTTTCACATATCTAAGGATCCTCTTAACTGCTGCCAAGTGTGATACCTTCGGCCTCTCCATGAATCTACTCGCAATACCGACACTAAACGCCAAATCTGGCCGCGTATTGCACAAGTAACGCAATGATCCTATCAATCTTCGGTATTGAGTAGGATCCACATCTTGTTCTTCTTCACTCTTGGACAACTGTAATCGTGTCTCGGCTGGTGTTGTGGCAGCATTGCAATGCTCCATATCACACCTCTTCAGAATTTCCATGGCATACCTTCTTTGGTGCATGAGCAGTCCCAATTTTGTCCTTTGGAACTCTATGCCTAAGAAATATTTCATGATACCAAGATCACTCATTTCAAATTCCTTCATAAGCTCACCTTTGAACTTTGAAATGTTCTTTTCACAGTTGCCGGTAATCAACAAATCGTCCACATAAAGACAAAGAATTATTACTCCCTCACTTGCATCCGGTTTCACATAAACTCCATGTTCGGATACGCATTTCTTGAAACCAACATCGCTAAGAAATCCATCTATGCGTTTGTTCCAAGCTCTTGGAGCTTGTTTCAAACCATAGAGTGCCTTCCTCAACTTATAGACCTTTGCCTCTTGATTTTTGATCACAAAACCAGGTGGCTGTCTCACATATACCTCCTCATCAAGTGGACCATTCAAAAACGCAGATTTGACGTCCATTTGATACAACGGCCAGTTGTTGTTATTTGCCATCGCAACAACTAACCGAATGGTTTCATGCCTTGCAACTGGAGCAAACACTTCATCGAAGTCTATCCCTTCCTTTTGCAAAAACCCCTTTGCTACTAATCGAGCTTTATGCTTGATTATCTCGCCTTTCGGATTCGCTTTCACTTTGTAGACCCACTTCACACCTATCGCCTTTTTACCTTTCGGTAAATCTACCAACATCCAAGTACTATTCTTCTCAATCGAATTCAGTTCTTCTTTCATCGCACACATCCACTTTGGATCGCTTAATGCCTCCTCCGTATTCACCGGTTCGGATTCGGCCATTAGAGCGAAGTGAATAAGATCACCCTCATTGTTGATCTCGCTATCTCGGAATAATTCACAATCCCAGAGTCTCTAAGGCAATCCTCTTTGCCTTGTTGGTCGTCTACTTGATTCACCTGTTTCGGTTACAAAAGGTTGTTGTACAGCACCTTCAGCAGGCTGAGAATTCAAATTTTCCTGCATGAAATCGATTTCAGCTTCACCAGAACCAATTCCAGCAGCTCCAGAATGCTGATCTTCCTGCAGGAAATCGATTTCATCTTGCGGCAAATCGATTTCCTGAACTGATATGGCAGATTTTCTGCTGTCAAACTGCCGAAACTCGTCCACGATCACATCTCGACTTATCACAATCTTCTTGTTACTCATATCAAACAGCTTGTAGCCTCCGGTAGGATGATAACCAACCAGCAACATCATTTCACCCTTGTCATCTAATTTCTTTCGAATCTGACCCGGAATATGTCGAAACGCTACTGAACCGAAAACACGCAAGTGACTCAAACTTGGCTTGTGTCCACACCATACCTCTTCTGGAGTAACCTTGTCCAGCTTCTTCGTAGGACACCTGTTTATCAAATAGGCAGCTGTAGAAACAGCTTCTCCCCACAACTCTTTCGGAAGATTTTTCGCTTTCAACATGCTACGTACCATGTTCATAATCGTCCGATTTTTTCTCTCGGCAACACCATTTTGCTGAGGCGTATAGGGTGGTACAACCTCACGCACAATACCCTCATCGTCACAATAACTCCCAAATTCCCTCGAAGTAAATTCTCCTCCTCCATCGGTTTTGAGAATTTTGAGTTTGTGACTACTTTGTCGCTCAACCATGGATTTAAATCGTTTGAACATATCAAACACCTCATCCTTCCTCTTGATTAGATAAATCCACAGCTTCCTACTGAAGTCATCAATAAACGTGACAAAGTATCGGTTACCTCCATACGAATTGACTTGCATCGGCCCACACACGTCCGAATACACCACCTCAAGAAGATGCTTGGTCCTATGACCTGTATCCTTGCTGAAAACGCTCTTGTGTTGCTTCCCTTGAACACATTCAACACACAACTCAGCTGGAACCACGATTCTTGGCAGCCCGGTCACCATACCATGTCTATGCAACGCGTCGAGGTCTCGAAAATTGAGATGACCAAGACGGTAATGCCATAACCACTCCTCACGACTTGCCGCTGTAGCTAAACATCGATGCTCCATTACTTTCAATGCTATCTTGAAAGTTCGATTTGCAGCCATCGGTGCTTTAAGTACCAAAACTCCCTTTCGGTCCAAAACGCGCAATACCTTGTTTTCCATGCGAATAATGTAATCTTTCTCGAGTAGTTGGCCAATGCTCAAGAGATTACATTTGATTCCTGGAATGTACAGCACATCCTTGATTAATGAACGACCACCATCTTTCTTCACGATCAAGACATCTCCAACGCCATCGGCGGATAACGTCGTATCATCGGCAAATCTCACTTTATTCTTCGTGGCTTGATTGATCTTGACAAACCAATCCTTTCTTCCCGTCATATGAGTCGAACAACCAGAATCCAAGTACCATTCATCGCTACTTTGAATTCCATCTCGAACCGTTACCATTGCGTTTTTCTCCGAACGCGTTTCTGCAGAATTGTCTGCACTGCTGCCACTGCTGTCCAGCCCTTCTCTCATGCCATAATTCTCTTCCGTGATCATCACAAGAAGCGTATTATCATCATTCGCTTCTTCCCTAGCAACCTTCGCCTCATCCGCGCGATTTTCTCTTCGTTTTGCGTGGCAATACTTTGCGAAATGCCCAAGCTTTTGACAATTGTAACACTTCACGTTACTTTTGTCGAATGGCTTGTGGGTTCCTTGATCACCCTCCTTGGAGCTTCCCTCACCTTTTTGCCCCTTTGAATTTTGTGAGTCTCTACCACCAAAATTCTGGAAATTGAACTTCCCTCTCGGATGCCCTTTCCTCTCCGATCGTTTACTTTTCTCATGAAGTCGCGCTTGCAACGCTATTTCCGACTTCGCTTTATCGCTTCCCCTCTCATCCATTCGTTGTTCATGAGCTTCTAGTGAGCTTTGAAGCTCCTCCTTCGACAACAACGATAAATCCTTCGATTCTTCAAGCGCAACGACAATGTTGTCGAATCTTGGCGTTAAAGAACGCAAGATCTTCGACACAACATTCTGTTCTACCGTAGTTTCCCCGCACGACTTGATTTGATTCACCACACGCGTAATACGCGTCACATAATCGTTTATCGACTCCTTGTCCTCCATTTGCATTAACTCGAACTGTCGCTTGTGAGTTTGTAACCTCACCACTTTGGCTTTGGCAGCCCCTGCATAAGCCTTCTCAAGAATCTCCCACGCTTGCTTTGCGGAATCGCAATCACCTACTTTTTCAAAATTGTCACCATCGACACAAGAATGGATCAAGAACAGCGCTTTGTAATCCTTCTTCTTCTCTTCTTTGAACGTAGCCTTTTGAGCATCCGTAGCTCCTTCGACGAGAGACGTAACACCATCTTCGATCACCGCAAGAACGTCTTGATAGCCGAACAAAACCTTCATTTGCTTCGCCCATTTGTCGTAGTTTTTCGAATCAAGAATTGGGAGATTGGTGGGAATTCGATCATTAGAAACAGTAGCCATTATTGCAGCAGATTAGGATCAATAACCGAAGCTCTTGATGCCAAAATGTTGAAAAAACCAGAAATGGAGGGGTGAAAAACAGTGTGTTTGGGAAAGATGAAGATGATTATGTGAATAGAGAGAGATAGAGAAATAGAGAGAGATTGAGAGAATTGAATCATATGGCATTAACTTTCAACTATGACATACAATGTCTATTTATAGGGTACAAATTGGAACCACAAACAGGCCCAAGAATTGTGAGAAACTAAATTCTGCAGTTAAACTATTTTGGACACTTTTTCTACTATACTTCCACTGGTGGAAGTTATATGCAAAAACTGCCTTTTTCGTATTTGGACACTTTTTCTACTATACTTCCACTGGTGGAAGTTATATGCAAAAACTGCCTTTTTCATATTTCTCTGCTTTTCACTTGCTCTATCAAGCATTTGAATTATTAAGGACTTCCAATATTTTTAAGTTGTTTCAGTATGATTATGTGTTTACTAAGTTGTTTTTAAGTTGAATAACATATTATACCATGTTTAGTTGAATAATTTGAAAATCCGCTACGTAGTTGTAAAAGTTGAATTTGGTTTCATAAATGAAATAAAGTTGATGTTTTTAGTTTCTTACGAACCGAAAGTGTTATGTATGTATTTTCATGAAATTAACTGAAGTTTTTATAAGTTGAAAATGTAACATCATGTTTGTGTACTATTTGGTTGAATTTTAATACTCTGATTTTCTATATAATCGTCGGGTTGAAATGGAGTGTTAGACACACTCTTAATATGTTCACTCTGTCTTCCTTTTTTTTTAAAGGATTTTGTGGGTGCGAGCATTAACATAATTTTTTGGTTTAATTAGACATTTTATCCTTTTACTTAATTTATGATTTCAATATAATTCCTTAGTTGGACATGGAAAGTTTATTGAATCTAACATGAACCACCAACATCTAATGTTTTTGTTTATATTTCTTCATTTTCTTCCATATTCTTGTTTTTCATCTTCATCCTCACCTTGAACATGTTATATATAAATCCAAAAAATTGTAAAATAAACCCAAAAGACAAACTTTAGGGTATTTTATTTTACTTGATCTTTTTGGAAATTTTTTATTTGGAGTTTTTTATACCCCACATGGGTTTTCTTTGACCATGTTGTTTGAGTTGAAAAATATAGTTCAAATTCCTTTATGAAATTCCAATTTTCCACTAAGGGAAAAATAATAAAGGATTGGTTTATGGAACTTGATTCTTTCTAAATTCGTCTTAGGTATGGTGTTTGACTTTGAGGGATAAAGACTTTTTTAGGTTGTTGTTATTGTGGGGATGAAGGGAAGATTTTAGAGATTAATATTGAATAAGCAGGTTGTTATAAGGTGTTGAGATTTTGATTTATTGAAATTTGAATGCCATTACTCATTGATTTTATTCCTGCTAGTCTCCTGTGTTTTACCCTACCTAGATCTATGATACAAAGATTGAAATCCTAACCAATTTTGTGAATAAATCATGAATTAATTTTGTTGAAGAATGAACACGTCTTAAATTTAAAATTCGGAGTATGATATTTTGAGATTTCTGTAAGTGTTATATATATATATATATATATATATATATATATATATATATATATATATATATATATATATATATATATATATATATATATATATATATATATATATATATATATATATATATATATATATATATATATATATATATATATATATATATTTCCTCATGTAAAGAGTCATTCAGAAATGCATTATTAATGTTTTATTGGTAAATTAATGTTTTATTGGTAAAACAAAGAATATATATATATATATATATATATATATATATATATATATATATATATATATATATATATATATATATATATATATATATATATATATATATATATATATATATATATATATATATACACTTCCTCATGTAAAGAGTCATTCAGAAATGCATTATTAATGTTTTATTGGTAAAACAAAGAATATATATATATACTTCCTCATGTAAAGAGTCATTCAGAAATGCATTATTAATGTTTTATTGGTAAGACAAAGAATATATATATATATATATATATATATATATATATATATATATATATATATATATATATATATATATATATATATATATATATATATATATATATATATATATATATATATTTCCTCATGTAAAGAGTCATTCAGAAATGCATTATTAATGTTTTATTGGTAAAACAAAGAATATATATATATATATATATATATATATATATATATATATATATATATATATATATATATATATATATATATATATATATATATATATACTTACTCATGTAAAGAGTCATTCAGAAATGCATTATTAATGTTTTATTGGTAAAACAAAGAATATATATATATACTTCCTCATGTAAAGAGTCATTCAGAAATGCATTATTAATGTTTTATTGGTAAAACAAAGAATATATATATATACTTCCTCATGTAAAGAGTCATTCAGAAATGCATTATTAATGTTTTATTGGTAAGACAAAGAATATATATATATATATATATATATATATATATATATATATATATATATATATATATATATATATATATATATATATATATATATATATATATAAATATATATATATATATATATATATATATATATTCTTTGTTTTACCAATAAAACATTAATAATGTATAACACTAAGAGTATCCACTCATTATCCCACTTTGGTTCTTTAAATGGGGTCCATACAATTTTTTTATATTATATTACACTTCAACAATTTCTAAGCAATCCAACTACATTTTTCAAATATCCATACAACTCATTAAAAACTCTTAAATGGATCCCACCAAACCTCACAATATATCCAACATTTAAATTATATAAATAAATAAAACAATTTAATTCAAATATATCAAAATACATTAAAAACAATATTTAAAATAAAACAAAATACATCACACAAATAATTAATTAAAAAATACATTAACATTAAAATAAGTTACTAGCACAAAATACTATAAAAATGTATATTTAAAACATTTTTCAATTGTTGTTATTCTCATGTCCATAATGCTGCCATATATGTTTTATCAAGTCTTGTTGAAGGTGTCGATGAATTTATTTATCACAAACATCAAATCTTCTACGTAGGAACTCTTGAAAATCAATATTCGAATCATTCGGCAATATTGTTGCATCATTACTCAAATGATCATAAGAAAAATCAAAATTTCCACCATATGTTGCACATTCATCTTTAACAATCATGTTGTGTAATATGATGCATGTATTCATTATGCGCTGGAGTGTGTCTAAGTGACAAGATTGTGTTGGGTTACATATGATCGCAAATCGGGATTGAAGAACTCCAAATGTCCGTTCAATATCCTTTCTTGCCCCTTCTTGATGTTGGGCAAACAATTTTATCTTATCCCCCAGTGGCATCGAGATACTTTTTTTACATACGTGACTCGTTCAGGATAAATACCATCTGATAGATAATAGCCCTTGTTGTATTCAGTACGATTGATTGTATAATGAACCTCGGGAGCTCGTCCTTGCAGAACATCATTGAAGACATTTGATTGGTTCAACATATCGTTGTTTGAACCCGCTACCCTAAAGAATGCATGACAAATCCATAAGTCTTGTGAAGCCACTATTTCAAGCATAACAGTTGGTTTCCCATGATCGCCTCAAACATATTGTCCTTTCAATGCAATTGGACAATTTTTCCATTCCTAATGCATGGAGTCAATGCTCCATAACATACCTAGAAACCATCATGCCTCCCCCATTTGCATTAAGCGTTCAATGTCTTTGGCGTTTGGCCTTCGCAAATAGTGTGCACCGAAGATGTTGATCACTCCTCTTGTTAACTTATCAACACATTTTAGTGTCGTGGTTTCACCAATTCTCAAATAGTCACCCACATTGTCAACAGATGTTCCATATGCCAACATACGGATAACAGCAATGCATTTCTGTAATGGTGAAAGACTTGCCCTACCTGTTGCATCAACCATCATTCGAAAATACTCATCATGTTGACCTAGAGCTTCAACAATACGAAGGAACACATGTTTATGAATTCGATACCTTCTACGAAACTGATCATTTGTGTATACCGGAGTTTCTGAAAAATAATCTTTGAACAATCGTTCATGACCCTCTTCACGATTCCTCTCTATATTCCTTCTTTGACGTCTAGGCCTTCTAGAGCTCGAGGCTTCTTCTTCCACAAGTTCTTCATCCATGTCATCATTCATATAATCCATTAATATTTTTGCAATGTGGTAAGGATTGGAAGGATCCAAGTGAAAAGAAGTTCGATATTCAGTAGAAGATGATAACAAATTGTGAAAAATGCAAGATGTTAATACTATTGATAAGACTACTTTGAATAACAACTAGTTTGAATAACGGCTAGTTGGACTTTGAATAACGGCTAGTTTGATTTTGAATACGTAATCATACTAATTAAGTCCATATTAATTAATTCCAAAATACATAATCATACTAATTAAGTCCAAAATACATAATCTTACTAATTAAGCCCAAAATACATAATCATATTAATTAATTCCACATTTTTCTCTAATCATGTTGCACAATATTTCATGAGCTTGTAGTTGTATTGTATCCATATTTGGTGTATCTTTTGAGAGTATTTGCAAATCATTCATCTTCTATCTTTCATCAGCACTCTCAGCCTTCTTAATATTTGCATCAACCTTTTTTCTCTCTATCTCAACCTTTTCACCCTCAATGCATGCATAGTCCCGTGCAAACATTGACATCAGATCAATTTTTTTTAAAGTCATCTTTCAAAGAATCATATTTGACATTAGGAGTAGAATACATTTCCATAAGTTTTTCTTTCTCCTTCCTTTTGGCTGCCTTTTGACAAATTGGACGGCGAGACAAAGTAGGTGATGATGGATCATGTTCACTGCTTATTTGTGGATTAGAAGATGAAGAATATGCTCCTAAAATTGAATTCTTCGTTCTTTTCGTAGAAGCTTCTAATGAACATGCGAACCATTTAGGTTCATATTTCAATAATCTCCATGCAGCTTCAAAAGTAAACTTTTCACCTTCATCTTGGAAATAGATTTTATATGCAAATTGCATGATATTGCTCTCGGAACTCCTACTTTGTTGTGTAGAAACAACTTGTTTGTAGCATCCAACAAACTTTTGAACAAATGGATTGATTTTATGCCATCAACATTTTAGTTGCGTCGGGTTCCTCTCTTTGTAGTTGATGTCACGATGCTCGTTGTAAGCTTCACCGATCCGCTTCCAAAGTTGTGAGCTTCACAATGCTCGTTGATCACCATTTTGATCAACCCCAAACAATTGAATCCTTTGAAATATTGAGCCATTATTGAATGAGAATTTCATCCTCTTTTTGTTGGAACCTTTGTTTATGCGTATTTACAACAGGTACAGATGCAACTTCTTCACCAAGGTTAATTGTTTCTAAGCTACCTTGAGTGCAAAATTATGGTGTTTCATCTTCTTGATCATTTGATTGTGCACCACTACTACCTATTTGAGTCTCATGAGGCATAGTGGGGTTGGTTGATTGAGATGTAATTGTTGATATTGATATGGATAAGGTGGTGGATGATATGAGTAATTTCCAAAGTGTAGATTATTTTGTGGATTTAGGATAAAAAGAGAGTTTTGAAAATTTGGATTATGGTGTGGATTTGAGATAAATGGTGCATTTCTAAAGTATGAATTCCTTTGTTGATTTGAAATAGAAGGATGGTTACCACCATTTTGCATAAAATTAGACCAACGGTTATGTTGATTGGGATCCATTGAAAAATAAATGTGTAGAAGAAAAAAATTTAAGATGAGATAAAATCAATAGTTCAAAGTTAGACTAGTTGTGAATGAAAGCTATAATAAAATTAGCAATCTATTTATAAGACAAAAAAATATTACTGTTAATTTATTTATATTTATATTTAACAATATTATCGTTATATTTATTATGACAATGTGTACTATTTAATTTTGTAGGTAATATTACCATTGCATTTTTATGGCAATGTGTAATTGCAGTATTAAAATGTTGAATTTATTTTGTTGCCAATTAATACATAAACGTGGCAATGTAAATCTATGTGGCAGAAATAAAAACGTTCGCTAGCTGGGTAACAATAACAAATGTGAAGATGCAACTTTTTCTCAATTATCCAATATATTGTGACACAATAGCTTTGATTAGTGTGTAGCTACTCACATTTTCACCAATATTCATGCTCTAATAGATAACTCACTAAAAAAATCCTTACATTGGCCGAAAGAATTAAATCTATGATTTTTATATTAGTCAACCTTCATTGACACAAAATTTATTTTTTATTTATGCACATTTGAAAATACTTTATAAACTACATTTTTACAACAAAATTATTTTTATGATATGTACATATTTATGGTGTATTTTTAGTTTTTCTTTCAAATAATATAGTGAATGAAACTTTAATTTTTAAAGAAGAACAAGTGTAATGTAACATGTTCGAATATGCGTCCTTGTATTTGATGTCTTTGTAGAAGTACCAACTGAATTAGTTTAGTAGAACTTAACAGATGTATTTTTAGTTTTCAAATACTCTAATTCAAATTGATTTTTTTATTAAACTAGTTGGCAGTAATAATGTAATAAAATGATATATCTTTAGTAACACCTTCATTGACTGGTTCAGACCCATCATGAACTTCATTGTTCATAGGGATAAAACTCCCATCAACAATGAAAGAATCATTAACAACACCATCAATGTTGTGAGTTATATTACGTTGTACCCCAAAATTTGCCCTCTGATTTTTTTATAACCTTAACTGACTTTTTATTTCATATTCATATGCATCTTCACTAGGTCATACACTTTGCATTCATTCATTGACATAAATTCCAAAGACATGAGATCAATATTTTCTGAAGAATTAGGGTTTCACACCCTATTTATGGTTATCAAGAGAATTCAAGGTTTGGGCTATGCAACCACCAATGACATCAATTTCTTATGTTCTTGTCACTCGATCAGGGTTTATTTCCCTGGTTCAGTGGTCTTCATGGATTTCACTTACAAGGAATATTCAATGATTCTTCTAGTACTCCAAGTCGTGAAATGTTAATTAGGGGTTTCTTCTTCATCAAGTTACAAGGATGTTCTTCTCTTCTCAGTATCTCAGGGTTTTCTTCTTTCTCAACACCTCAAAAGCTTTGGTTTCAATTCTAGTGTGTTTATTCATTTATGATCCAATTCATATGGATGTTCGACCTAATGTTGATCAAACTATCAGGAGGTTTCTTCAAGTGCAAGTTATTTGTGTTAGTGGGTTATTTCTCAGTCAGTGTACATTCAAAGTTAAGTTATGTGGTATGTTGAATTCATCAGATTATCTAGTTGTGATTCATGAGAAGTTTTAGGCCAAATATTTGTTCAACAGTTCATTAGTGGTTCATCTGTAGATTTATTTTCCCAAGGATCGATTCAGATATATTCGAAGTGATCCATGAGTTATTTTGTCAGAGGAGGATTAATTCAGAGAGTTATTCATTTCAGTTGCAAGTTGTCTGGTGATGGTTGTGTTGATTGAATCAATGACTTTTATGGAAAAGTTTGAGTTTGGTTTTGGATTCATCTGTTCCTTAAATCGAGTTTTCATCATCCTTTTGTTCACTAATCATAATATCCATTTTTTATTTCTAACGAACATTCGTTTCTCATATCCATATTCACTTGTAAATACGTTTCAACCAATTAACCACTTCTATTCAACTTTAAATCAAATGTCCATATCCATATCCAATTATCCATGTTCATAATCCATTTTTCTAACCATTTGTCCATTTTCACAATTTACATCCATTCAAAACAATTTTACTTTAATTTTCTATTCTATTTAAATCCATGCCAATTTCTAAACTATTTTTTTAATCCACATTTTTAACCATTTACACAATAAAGCCCCCATCTTTGTTAATCCATTTTCAAATATCTTGACCATATTAATTAATTTAACACTTCTCTTAGAATCATATGTAAAAAAAACATAAAAAATAAAAAATATAAGCAAGGCCTGTGATCCAAGCCCATGTTACATAAAGAAAAAGGAAACCTTGACCGAGCTATAAAGGAGGCCGCAGATTCCTCGAAAAAGAGGAAGGTTGCACGAAATTCTTTTTATCTCTCTTCACAAACTTTTTTTCTCATTTCTTCTTGTTAACTTCACATAAATCGCATACTAGACCATCTTTACACCATAACTGCCACACTGCTCCTTCTCCATTACTCACAATAACTGGATTCACTTTGTTATTCATCTACACAAAACTAAAAACCAACATTCCTGTTTTTTTTCTCCCACTATTAATACCCTCAAATATCCGATAATGACACAATCTCTTTCCTCACCGAATCTGCACCATGTTTACATCTGGTCTTGAACCTTCATGATAGTAAAGTATGAGGTCGCTTAAGGCTCATACCGAAACTTGAAAAGAGATACAAACAATTTAATTAAGAAAAAAGTTTGATTATTCTGATTAAAAAATATTATATTAGTTTGATAGCGATGCACGATGCAAACAATTTATAAGGAAAAGTTCTAATGAAAATTAATCGATTAATTTATGAACGAGATAAAAATTGATAAATATGAGAATAAAAGATAATAAATAAAAGTCGAATTTCTAAGAAGTAAATAAAGTGGTCTCATTATTGATTTAAATAACGTCGATTTGTTCGAAATCGAATATTTTAAATATTTATTCATCGACCAAAATAATAAATTGGGAAAATTGGAAATAATGAGGAAAATAAAAGAGTGACCTCAAATTAGGGGATAACGTCGATTTATTAGAAATCGAATATCACCATTTATCATAGGCCGATTAAATAATAAAGTCGATAAAATAATGGATCTAAACTAATTAGAAACCATACAAAATAATAGAAAACGGTCTCATATCGATTCGGACAACGTCGATAAAATCGAATTTCACAAATCGAATAATAATATCATAGACCGTAATATGTGAATAAAATCGAGAAATCAATAAATAATGGAAAAAATAGAAAAGTTGACCTCATATAAGTTTAGATAACGTCGATTAAAAAATCGAATATCAATAAACCTTATATTATATCATTGGCCCCAAAATACAAAGAAATGAAAGTTGAATTCAAACGAGTCACTAAGAGTTTTTTAGACATTTTCTTAAAGAGAGCATCAACAAGAAAAAATAAATCATAAAAAAGAAATATAGATTATCTATAAAAAAAAGTAAATTATGAATAATAAAAACAAGATAGTAATAATAATTTTTAAAAAAAGAAAAAGAAAGAACCATAGATGGGGGTGGCTGCGCTGGTTCAGCAGGTGGCATTAGCAGTAAAATCAACATAGGATCAAAAGCCCAATTCATCAACAACAACAATCATAAAGAAAAGGAGAGGGTGCAATATGTGAATTAGTGTGTGATTAGTGAAACAGATTGGGCTAGGAATGTAATGGGTTCTCAAAATCCGATCATCACCAACAACAAACATAAGGGTTTTCTTTTAAAAAAAACTCAATCCCTATTTTAAAAACAAGAAACCATCTATTTATAAAAAAAGTACAAAAAAAGAAAACACAAATTTCAAAAGAGGAACGTACTTCTCTTCTCCACGAATCAGAAAAAACAAAAAAAGTTCAACACCCATCTTTTCTCAAGAAAATCGCCGCCGGAAGACAACAACTCCGCCATCTCAAATTTCACGATCGATTTTTGCGTCTCACGATCTTTCTTCTCGATTCGATCTATCTACTCGGATCGCTCGGTTTTCTTTGATTTCAAAGGTTTCACTCGTGGTTTTGAAAGGGAGTGGTCGGATGTGATTTTCACGGTGGGTTGGTCGATTTCTGAGTTTCGTGTGGTTTGTTTAGTGAAGTTTGTTGAAGAGGTTTTCAGTGGTTTCATGTTTAGTTTTACGGTGGTGGAGTGGCGGTCGTGATTTGGTTCAGTGGTTCACGGCAGTTCTCACCCTCTCTTTCTCACTCGCGATTCGCTCGTGGCGATTTGTGTTGGTGGTGTTATTCGGATTCACACTGCTTGATCTCTCAGTCGGTTATTTCATCCAGTTCTCGCTGGATTCGTTCACGACGGTTCGGTGGTGGTGCGATTTAGCTTTTCGGATCTACGGTTTGATACATTTCAACACAGGTTTTGGTTTTGGTTCATTTTTGGTGGTTCTGTTTGGGTTCGAATCACTCACTCTCCATCGTGTTTCGGATTTTCTGCGTCTCAGAGTCTCTCGGATCTGCTTTGGTTTTCACTCTCTTCCTCTCATCTTAATTTCTGGTTCTTTTGGTTTGTGTTTGTGGATTTTAAGGTGATGAACGTTGTTTTGGAGGTAGGAGGTTTGAAGAAGGTCATGAAGTGATGATTTATGAAGGTTTTGCGGTGATAACAATGGTGGTTTGAAGGTTGCGGTGGGTTGATTTGAGAGGGATTGTGAGGGAGTGTGTTGTGTGATTTTGAAGAAAAGGTTGGAAAGGGTTGTTGTGAAGGATTAAAGATGTTGTGTTGTTATATGAAGGTCCATAGGTGTGAGTTTTGTTGGCTAATTAAAGAAAGATGAAAAGTTAGAATTTGTTGAATTATACATGTTGTTGTAGTAGCATAAAAAATTGCTTGTTAGTGGCTGCCGAAGGAATCCATTGGAGGTGTTGTTTGTGCGTAGTGGAATCAAGAGGGACAGGCTGTATTATTTGAGGTGGGGTCTACAGCAAATTGGTGTAAATATTATGGAATTGATGAGTGTATTGGCTGAGGTTTAAAAACTGATAACCATAATAATAATACTAATAATAATAGTAAAAATAATAATAGTTACAATACTAATAATAAAATAGATGATAATAATAAAAGAAAAGATGAAAAATAATAGAAACGGAAATAGAAATAAAATTGTTGGAAATAAATATTTTAATTTAAAAATGAAATAATGGAAAATAAACGAAAATAAATGTTTTTATGAAATAGGAAATGAAATAATAATAGATTTTTGTAAACATTTTGATAATGACCAAACCATAAAAAAAATGAAATAAATAAAATACTAATGATAAAAAAAGATTTGGATTTTTAATTTTAAAGAGGAATAAATGCATTGTTTTTTTTGGGTTTTTCGAATATCAGACAGAGAAATAAAGTAGTACATATTTTTGGATTTTTTTTTTAAATGATGGTTAGACAGCAAAATAAAATGGTATTGGTAGGACAAATTTGGGGTATGACAGTTGCCCCTATCGAACTGGCTTAGACCGAGTAAGATGAATGACTCGCGTTCAAACTTTCAAGGTATAAGACAGTTAGATACTAACAGACTCCGAATTTGTCCGACAAAAGAAAATATGTAATGACGAAAGCTGGTGAATTAAAATAGGAAAAAACAGGTGACACAGCGAAAAAACAAGTTGACTGAAAATAAATAAATCGCTATCACCAAAAGGATTATAAAACGACCCCAGCACTCGAACTAGTTCGATGCTGAGTAACAGAAAATTAAATAATCGCTTACCACCGCAAGGATGATAAAGCGACCCCAACACTCGATGCTAGGTCGATGCTGAATAACAGAAAAAATAATCGCTTACTATTGCAAGGATGATAAAGTGACCCCAACACTCGATGCTAGGTCGATGCTGAGTAACAAAAAAAAATCGCTTACCACCGCAATGATGATAATGCGACCCTAACACTCGATGCAAGGTCGATGCTGAGTAACAGAAAAAATTAATAATCGCTTACCACTACAAGGATGATAATGCGACCCCAACACTCGATGCTAGGTCGATGTTGAGTAACAGAAAAAATTAAATAACCGCTTACCACCGCAAGGATGATAATGCGACCCCAACACTCGATGCTAGGTCGATGCTGAGTAACAAAAAATTAAATAATCGCTTACCATCGCAAGGATGATAAAGCGACCCCAACACTCGATGCTAGGTCGATGCTGAGTAACAGAAAAAATAATCGCTTACCACCGCAAGGATGATAAAGCGACCCCAACACTTGATGCTAGGTCGATGATGAGTAACAAAAAAAATTAAATAATCGCTTACCACCGTAAGGATGATAATGCGACCCCAACACTCGATGCTAGGTCGATGCTGAGTAACAGAAAAAATTAAATAATCGCTTACCACCGGAAGGATGATAATGCGACCCCAACACTCGATGCTATGTCGATGCTGAGTAACAAAAAAAATTAAATAATCGCTTACCACTGCAAGGATGATAATGCGACCCCAGCACTCGATGCTAGGTCGATGCTGAGTAACATAAAATTAAATAATCGCTTACCACCGCAAGGATGATAATGCGACCCCAACACTTGATGCTAGGTTGATTCGAGTAACAGAAAACATAATCGCTTACCACCGCAAGGATGATAAAGCGACCCCAACACTCGATGTTAGGTCGATGCTGAGTAACAGAAAAAATTAAATAATCACTTACCACCGCAAGGATGATAATGCGACCCCAGCACTCGATGCTAGGTCGATGCTGAGTAACAGAAAAAATTAAATAATCGCTTACCACCGCAAGGATGATAATGCAACCCCAACACTCGATGCTAGGTCGATGCTGAGTAACATAAAAAATTAAATAATCGCTTACCACCGCAAGGGTGATAATGCGACCCCAACACTCGATGCTAGGTCGATGCTGAGTGCCGAAATACAGAAAATTAAATAATCACTACCACCAAAGGATGATAATGCGACCCCAACACTCGATGCTAGGTCGATGCTGAGTAACAGAAAAAAATTAAATAATCGCTTACCACCGCAGGATGATAGGCGAACTCGACACTCGAACTAGGTCGATATGGATGCCGAAAGACAAAAAATAAAATAATCTCCGCCGTCAAAGGTTAAATCGAGCGACTGAAAGATAAACAAAGATCTGGTTGAGAAATATAGGTAAAATGAGTAAAATTGCATGGGGAGCAAAGGGTTGAAGAAAAAAAATCCAATGGGGTACGGCCACTGGAATTTTGCCAAGGAGATGCCTGGAATCTTCGATTGATCCTGGATCCTGACTTAAGCACGTATGCTCGATTGTTTTTCATATGGTATTCCATAATGATGGAAATACAATGCAGATTTTTATGCACTATAATGAAAGTTGAAATGTTGAGGATATGAAAAGCTGATTTATTTAGGTATGCAAATGATGCGTATGAGGTAAATGATGCATAATGATGCTTATGACTGATTGGAATGAAAGGTGCCAGCTTGGTGGACTTTTGGTTTGGTAGTTGCCAATAATGATTGGACTTTGGGTGGGTAGAGGGTTTGATTCCCTGACACACGATCTTCGACAGCGTACGGTTAGAAGATGAATCTGAATACTCCAAGTTCGGCCACTTGCTGATGAGCAAAGCGACTTAATTGACACATGAAGATTACTTTACTTTAGATGTTTGCCAACATCTGGCAAGATCTGCTTGTTTAGCTAGGGAGTAGAGATAGGAAGATTTGCTCCTTGTTTGCTTGCCCCTGCCCGTAGAGTATCTGAAAGAATTCTGGTGGGGAAACTTTGAGAGTGACCATGACATGATCTGCCCCAGTGTCTGGATTTGGTAGGTGTCTGCCCCTGATTGAGCCTTTGAAGGTGATCTTGCCCCTGATTGAGCTATTAAGAATGATTTGCCCCTGATTGGGCTGATTCTGAAGAAATCTTGATTCAAGTTTCTCTTTCGATTGCCCCTTGTTGGGATTGCTTCGAGGTCAAGCACTGATTTGCAATTAAATTGTTCATATATAAATGGTAGTGTTAATGCAACGTTCATGTAAGTTTTGAAAAATTCGTTTATTTGAATGATTGTGATGGTGTGACGAATGGACTGTTAGTCCAAACGAGGTGCTGATTTAAAAGGTGCGTGAAAGATGCAGCAAGAATAATGTGCAAACAAGATTGAAGATTAGAAAATATATGAGAGTCAGTTTACGCAACCTTGTTGGTAGCATGATTTCAGAATAAACCGCGCCTCAATTAGGACTTTTGAGGGTTGCAACGTGGTCTGGTTAATGGTTAGAGAAACAAAGGATATAAGGCTCAAAGTTTGATTTGTACCCACGCCTTCTTCGTAATGTTCTCCAGTCCTACGTTCAGTTAAATCTACATATGTATTTGTTTTCGACTTTGTAAGAGCGAAGATGAATCTTTAAAGTTCACTTGAAAATGACAGTCATCTTATTTTGCTGGTGACCATTTGATTCTTGATTTGGTGGTCCCCTGATCTTTGTTTTGTTTTTTTGTTGAGGATTTGGACTCCTCTTTTTATTTGTTTTTTTTCTTGTCGACTAAGTTTCCCTTTGGGTGCTCAACTTAGTGATGATTTCAATTTTTTTTTGCATTTTGTTGAATATTGTGACTGCCAAATCATTTGTTGATGGTTCTCCGACGGGATGTCTCATCTTGCGATTTGGAGGTGTAGTCAGGTTAACTGAACACTACCCTGCCCCGGGTTAAATGTAAGGGTTTGTATCCGAAAGAAACTCCTACTTCTAGGCTCTAAGTGGTTGAATAGGGATTAACACCTTATCTCTCCAGTGTTTGGGGATTTGAAAGAATGCTTGTATATCATTGATGAGGTTTTATCCGTAAGTATACCGCAACAGTTATGGGTATTTAGTTTTCATCATCCTCCCTCAAATATTTGCTAAAGTGAAGTGAAGAAATATTTTTGTGATTTTCACGATAAATGATAAACGATGAGAGAATGCGAATAGATTGATTCAAAACATGCATAAACATAATATTAACACAACCAAGTACAAATAACAATGTTCAATGGCAAATAGTACTTAAACGAATAATACAAAATAACAAGAATGCAGAAAGATAAATGGCGACAACTGCCTTGATTTGAGGAATGAACTTATCTTGATTGAATGCTTCAAAGTTGGAGACTATTCAGCTCGATCTTCAACAACCCCTTCAAAAGCTTTCACTTGTTGGCACCGTGCGGCGGCATTGGATTGTTCTGGACATTTGGATTTCTCTGAGTGAAGGTGAGATCCTTAGAGTCAATCATGTCTTGAACTTTGTGCTTGAACACTCTACAGTTCTCGATTGCGTGACCTGGAGCACCCTTGTGATACTCACAACGAGCATTGGCATCATAATCTCGGGCGATACCAGTTTGTGGTGGCATATCCCTCAAAATAAGAGATCCTTTTGCCATTAGCCCATTAAAGATTTCTCCATATGACATAGGTAGTGGATCAAAATTTCTTTCAGGCCTTCTTTGCTGATATGGTGGGCGCTGTTGAGGAGCGTGTTGGTGTTGTTGACCAGGCTGTTGTGGATAAGCCGGTTGCTGGTATGGTCCAGGTGCATATTGCGCAGCTGCGACTAGAGGATAAGGACGTGGTTGATAAGCCATCTGAGGCGGAAATGGAGCTTGAATGGCTGGCTGATAAGGCATTGGAGGAATTGGCTGATAAGGCATAGGAGCATATTGTGCAGCAGCAACATACGGGTGCTGATAGTAGGGGACTGAAGTAGGCGCAATCTGTTGAGGTTTACCACTTGCAGTAAAAATGGCATTTGTTTCGCTCTTTTTGTACCCGTTGAAAGGTTTCTTGACATTGGTTTGGTTGCTAGAACCTCCTTGGATCTTTCCACTTTTCAAACCTTCTTCAATTCTTTCTCCGACGATTACCATGTCTGAAAATCCAGAAGATACGTTGCTGATCAGCTTTTCGTAGTATTGCCCCTGCAAGGTACCCATGAAGATATCAATTGGTTCACGGTCAATTAAAGGTGGATGAACTCTGGCAGCTAGCTCCCTCCAGCGTTGGGCGTACTCCTTAAAGGATTCGTTCTCCTTTTGAGTCATACTCTGAAGTTGAGTACGGTTAGGAGCAAGGTCAGTGTTGTACTTATACTGCTTTTTGAATGCATCAGATAGATCAAGCCAAGTACGAACATTGTTGCATTCGAGCTGCATGTACCATTCTAGAGATGCTCCAGACAGACTGTCTTGGAAGCAATGGATCATGAGCTTGTTGTCTTTGGCATGAGCGACCATTTTTCTGCAGTACATTCTCAAATGGAGCTCAGGACAACTGAAGCCTTTGTATTTTTCAAATTCTGGCAGTTTGAACTTAGTAGGGATCACAACATCCGGAACTAGGCACATGTCTGAGGCACTCAGAGAAGTTGAGTTGTGTCCTTCCATGATTCGGAGTTTTTCAGCTAACTCGCGACACATCTTCATAGCTTCAGATTCTTGAACAATATGAGGGTTGGTGATTGGAACAACAGTATGCATCTCGTACTCAACTTGTTGATCCTCTTCAGCATGAGGAAACTGGATTTGAGTTGGAATAGGTTGAGCTTGAGGAATAGCACTAACAGTGACACCAGAGATTGGTATTGGTTGAGAAGTGACTTCTTCAATAGCAGGAGTGAAGCCTGGAGGCAAACCATAGACCAAAGGATTTGGAACTAGAACTGAAGGAGTTGTATGTGAGGCAGATCCTTGCACGAGAACATTGTTTCTTGCGGCAGCAGCTTCACGACGTTCTTCCATTCTGGCCAAAGTTTGTAAAGTCTCAAAAATCTGGTCGATCTTGCTCTTGACCGAGTCAATTTCTTCCCTCATAGAAGCTTGTTCTTCTTGAATCACGTCCATCAGTCTTCTAGTGTTGGCTCTAGTTAGATACGGGCGTCTAGCAGTCGGGAAACCAACTTGATTTACTGAAGATGAAAGAACATGAAATGAGTTTACGGCTTTGGAATGAAATGCAAGATGAACAAATTAATGCAAATAAAATTAATATGCGCCTGGATGCAATGCAAGATCCATGATCACGAGTATAATCTTCTCTGAGGTTAACCATAGTAACAAGTAAATAACCGGTATCTCTGATCAAAGTAACCTTAACAGGTAGGCTCTTATATGATTGTTCTAGGTTTTTTAGCCGTAAACCACTCACATGATAGTTTCTACGGTTATGGATAAAATACTCAAGGTCACGGACGCTAATCGTACTAACGTCCTGCCACAGGCTAGCTGTATTATGACGATAATAACGATAGGGTCTACCTTGAGTGGAGTTCTCATGTTAGCCGTATGAGGAGTGGGTCCTCAGAGACTAACACTACGCAACTGCCAACATTGAAACCGGTTCTAAAAGTGGGTCCTTGAGTCACAACCCTTTCATGAATCAAGTCATACGACATGCTAGCTGCATTATGACGAGATCTATGAATAGGTCTACTCTCTAGGGGGAGCTTTCATGCTAGGCTTGCAAGGAGCGAGTCCTTGGAGACTAACACTAATAACTTCCAATTCTAAACTAGGTGTTCCTCTTCTTTTTCAGAGCTCAGATGCCAACCCAGGATCCAACAAGCAGGTATGATAATAATCATAATAAAGAGAGAGAGAAAATAAACAAGCATAAATAAAAAGCATGAATAAAACAGATAAGCAAAGTAAACATTGATCGCAAAGTAAACTAAGTTAGGCTTGACTCTAAGATCTCCCCAACAGAGTCGCCATCTGTCGCACCTCGAAAAATACGACCTCGCGATAAAAAATACCGCGGATGAAAATTAAAACAACAGAGTCGCCACCGAACTTATTTTAATCCAATTAAGGAAAAGGAAAATATCGAGAAACCCTTTTGAAAAAGACGGATAGAACAAGGTCTTTGAAACCAGATTCTAGGTTCGGGAGTCGATTCCGTAAGGGGAAGGTATTAGCATCCCTTACGCCCGTTGTACTCAACGGGAACCTCTTAATTTAACTTGAGATTTAATGTTGACTTATGCTTTCTGTTTTCTTCGAGTAAATGCGGACAATTCTAATCTAAGGTTAATAGGGGAAATGGATTATTTTGTTCCTAGGGTGCTCGGCAAGGAGTAAGATCCGTGTGCCTACGTATTCCCTTATGCAATGGGAAAGTCAGAGCCTCGTAGTTCGTGGTACTAAGGTTCGTTAATTGGTTTGTTTTAATGAACAGTTGTTTGAATCGCATTCTAACTGCTAAGCGTGGGCTTATCTGCTCGCGGTAGGAGGCGGAAGCGCTAGCTTGTTTGCGAGATAGAAAGAGTTTAAAAAAAGTTCGTTTTAAAGAAGAATATTTGATAAATTAAGTGTTTTAGGAATGAAAGAGCGAATGAACCACGTCCCGCGGGGCGAGCCTCAGGAGCGTTCACTCAAGAATTCGAGGAATGCTAAACTCCAGAATTCAGTTCTTCCGTTATTTAATTAAGAAAAAAGTTTGACTATTCGGATTAAAAATTATTATATTAGTTTGATAGCGATGCACGGTGCAAACAATTTATAAGGAAAAGTTCTAATGGAAATTAATCGATTAATTTATGAACGAGATAAAAATTGATAAATATGGGAATAAAAGATAATAAATAAAAGTCGAATTTCTAAGAAGTAAATAAAGTGGTTTCATTATTGATTTAAATAACGTCGATTTGTTCGAAATCGAATATTTTAAATATTTATTCATCGACCAAAATAATAAATTGGGAAAATTGGAAATAATGAGGAAAATAAAAGAGTGGCCTCAAATTAGGGGTTAACGTCGATTTATTAGAAATCGAATATCACCATTTATCATAGGCCGATTAAATAATAAAGTCGATAAATAATGGATCTAAACTAATTAGAAACCATAAAAAATAATAGAAAACGGTCTCATATCGATTCGGACAACGTCGATAAAATCGAATTTCACAAATCGAATAATAATATCATAGACCGTAAATATGTGAATAAAATCGATAAATCGATAAATAATGGAAAAAATAGAAAAGTTGGCCTCATATAGGTTTAGATAACGTCAATTAAAAAATCGAATATCAATAAACCTTATATTATATCATTGGCCCCAAAATACAAAGAAATGAAAGTTGAAATCAAACGAGTCACTGAGAGTTTTTTAGACATTTTCTTAAAGAGAGCATCAACAAGAAAAATTAAATCATAAAAAAGAAATATAGATTATCTATAAAAAAAGTAAATTATGAATAATAAAAACAAGATAGTAATAATAATTTAAAAAAAGAAGAAAGAAAGAACCATAGATGGGGGTGGCTGCGCTGGTTCTGCAGGTGGCATTAGCAGTAAAATCAGCATGGGATCAAAAGCCCAATTCATCAACAACAACAATCATAAAGAAAAGGAGAGGGTGCAATATGTGAATTAGTGTGTGATTAGTGAAACAGATTGGGCTAGGAATGTAATGGGTTCTCAAAATCCGATCATCACCAACAGCAAACATAAGGGTTTTCTTTTAAAAAAAACTCAATCCCTATTTTAAAAACAAGAAACCATCTATTTATAAAAAAAGTACAAAAAAAGAAAACACAAATTTCAAAAGAGGAACGTACTTCTCTTCTCCACGAATCAGAAAAAACAAAAAAAGTTCAACACCCATCTTTTCTCAAGAAAATCACCGCCGGAAGACAACAACTCCGCCATCTCAAATCTCATGATCGATTTTTGCGTCTCACGATCTTTCTTCTCGATTCGGTCTATCTACTCGGATCGCTCGGTTTTCTCTAATTTCAAAGGTTTCACTCGTGGTTTTGAAAGGGAGTGGTCAGATGTGATTTTCACGGTGGGTTGGTCGATTTCCGAGTTTCGTTTGGTTTGTATAGTGAAGTTTGTTGAAGAGGTTTTCAGTGGTTTCATGTTTGGTTTTACGGTGGTGGAGTGGCGGTCGTGATTTGGTTCAGTGGTTCACGGCAGTTCTCACCCTCTCTTTCTCACTCGCGATTCGCTCGCGGCGATTTGTGTTGGTGGTGTTGTTCGGATTCGCACTGCTTGATCTCTCAGTCGGTTATTTCGTCCAGTTCTCGCCGGATTCGTTCACGACGGTTCGGTGGTGGTGCGATTTAGCTTTTCGGATCTACGGTTTGATGCATTTCAACACAGGTTTTGGTTTTGGTTCATTTTTGGTGGTTCTGTTTCGGTTCGAATCACTCACTCTCCATCGTGTTTCGGATTTTCTGCGTCTCAAAGTCTCTCGGATCTGCTTCGGTTTTCACTCTCTTCCTCTCATCTCAATTTCTGGTTCTTTTGGTTTGTGTTTGTGGATTTTAAGGTGATGAACGTTGTTTTGGAGGTAGGAGGATTGAAGAAGGTCATGAAGTGATGATTTATGAAGGTTTTGCGATGATAACAATGGTGGTTTGAAGGTTGCGGTGGGTTGATTTGAGAGGGAGTGTGAGGGAGTGTGTTGTGTGATTTTGAAGAGAAGGTTGGAAAGGGTTGTTGTGAAGGATTAGAGATGTTGTGTTGTTATATGAAGGTCCATAGGTGTGAGTTTTGTTGGCTAATTAAAGAAAGATGAAAAGTTAGAATTTGTTGAATTATACATGTTGTTGTAGTAGCATAAAAAATTGCTTGTTAGTGGCTGCCGAAGGAATCCATTGGAGGTGTTGTTTGTGAGTAGTGGAATCAAGAGGGACAGACTGTATTATTTGAGGTGGGGTCTACAACAAATTGGTGTAAATATTGTGGAATTGATGAGTGTATTGGCTGAGGTTTAAAAACTGATAACCATAATAATAATACTAATAATAATAGTAAAAATAATAATAGTAACAATACTAATAATAAAATAGATGATAATAATAAAAGAAAAGATGAAAAATAATAGAAAACGAAAATAGAAATAAAATTGTTGGAAATAAATATTTTAATTTAAAAATGAAATAATGGAAAATAAACGAAAATAAATGTTTTTATGAAATAGGAAATAATGAAATAATAATAGATTTTTGTAAACATTTTGATAATGACCAAACCATAAAAAAAATGAAATAAATAAAATACTAATGATAAAAAAAGATTTGGATTTTTAATTTTAAAGAGGAATAGATGCATTGTTTTTCTTTTGGGTTTTTCGAATATCAGACAGAGAAATAAAGTAGTACATATTTTTGGATTTATTTTTGAAATGATGGTTAGACAACAAAATAAAATAGTATTGGTAGGACAAATTTGGGGTATGACAGGTACATCTGAAGTCCTACCTCGACGTAGGCTTTGTTTGCGTATAGTTTGATTGCCTGATATTGCATCTTTCTCGCTTGACCTGCTTCTTCATCTCATTTCTTTTGAAAACCCTTGGTCCAACGCCAAGTGGAACCCAAGCACACTAGATCCATATATATCAAGTTTCAACCCTTGTAAGTCGGTCGCATCGTGCTCTGCCATTTACCTTAACATAAGTCCCTTTAAAACCCTAAAAACAAACATGATTTTTATCAAATCTATTATAGTCAAATAACAGAAGAATTGAGTTCTTGGAGTCTCGTGTTTCTTGAATTCTCGAATGAATGCTCTTGAGGCTCGCTCTTTGAGTTGTGGTTCATTCACTCTTTCTTTCTTAAAATATTTATTTGTTTCATAATTAAACAACGAAAGAATTGAGTTCTTGGAGTCTCGCATTCCTTGAATTCTCGAATGAACGCACTTGATGCTCGCTCTTTGAGTTGTGGTTCATTCACTCTTTTGTTCTTAAAATATTTAATTTTTTCCTAAACAAACTACGAAAGAACTGAGTTTTTGGAGTCTAGTATATTCCCTGAATTCTTGAATGAATGCTCACGAGGCTCGCTCTTTGGGTTGTGATTCATTCTCCCTTTCATTCCTAATACACTAAACAAGATCAAACATCTTTCTCTAAACGAATATTGTTTAAACCCCTTCTATCACGCAAACAAGCTAGAGTTTCAGCCTCCGGTCATGAGTAGACAAGTCAACGCTTAGCCGTTAGAGAGCAGTTTAAACATTCAAGCATTGTTTAAACCCCTTCTATCGCGCAAACAAGCTAGAGCTCCAGCCTCCGATCGCGAGTAGACAAGCCAACACTTAGCAGTTAAAGAGCGGTTTAAACACTCAAGCATTGTTTAAATCCCTTCTATCTTGCAAACAAGCTAGTGCTTCAGCCTCCTATCACAAGAAAACAAGCTAACGCTTAGCAGTTAGAGAGCAGTTTACACAATCGTTCATTAAAAACACCAACCTACCCGTAGTTAGTCGAACTACAATGTTCTGATTCCTCAACGAGGATACGTAGGCACGAGGATCCTATTACTTGGCGAGCCCACTAACAACTAACTCCCATTTTTCTCTCGCCCCTGTTGCGATCGAGACCATTCAAATCGTAGTACCACGAACTACGAAGCTCTAACTTTCCCATTGCACAAGGGAATACATATGCATAAGAATCGTAATTCTTGCCGAGCACCCTAGGAACAAAATCACTCATTCTTCATACTCGCTTACCCCTAAGAAGAATACATTAACATAAGTTCGCATTCTATTGCAATTTAGACCAAGAGGTTTTCGTTGAGTACAATGGACGTACGGGGTGCTAATACCTTCCTCTTGCGTAACCGACTCCCAAATATAGAATTTGGTTCCAACGACCAAGTTTTTTCCGTAAAGGTTTTATCTATATTTCCCTTTCCTTTCTTTGGATTAAATTATAATTAGGTGGCGACTCTGTTGTTTATTTTTCTGCGTCCATCACGAGGATCATATTTTTTGAGGTACGACACATTATTCACCACATGATCCTTTACTCGAGTAGCCTTGTCGTTAAATTCTCCATGATTCTCTTCATTATGTTGGCAAAAGGAAAGTCTTCATCTTCCACATAATCACCCTTCTTAATGACATTATCCTTCTCAGTGACATAATTATTAACATCTTGATTTACTTTCACATTTAAGTACCTATTGAGAGAGACATATCTGATAGAGTTTGAACTTCAAAATATATGACAATTTTTGTAACAATCTGATGGCTCTAAGATGGGAAATAAGATCAAAAGTTTCAGCATCACAAAATCTTCCATCTTCTTCAGTAGGTAGCATAGTGTTACTTGATTTGTCAGTAACAAATTGCTCCACATTAATATCAACAAGATTGACATCTTCATATTTTTGTTCATCAGGAGTCACATCATCTATAAATTGTGTGTCCTTAGTAAGAAATCTATTTCTCTTGCTATTAATAACACAAACCAAAAGTATGCTCCCATCCTTACTTACCATATCTTCACACAATGTCTCCACATCTTTGAATTCATTATCATGGTTATTAACAATACCACCATTGGTTATAACAATATCAATCTCAACATCTTCATGGACATGATCACTATCCTCCTTATGCATTTGAGACTCTGTCAACATGTTAGACAAGATGATTATTTTTTTTATGCCCATACAAGATTGGGAAATCAATCACATTTCCACCAGCAGCTAGATCACACTCATCAACATAAGGAATGTTGTGGAGAGCAATATATGATACATATTTATTGACATACATCATGTACTTGAACTTCAATACATTAATAGTAACACTAATTTTAGCTTCACCAAACACAATATAATGTTTTTAGTTAATCAAAAGTCCAGAGATGTGAGAAGGAATTCTAATAGGAAGAAATATACCATAATAAATACTCTTCTTTAGCTTCTTTTTCTGAACCATTATTGGTTATTCAATGTTAGGATGACCTCCAGCCTGACCATAAACATTCCCTTCAATGGCAACTCCTTGTTTGAGTCTCATAAATTAAATATGTTGTAATTCTTAAGTATGAGTAAGATGTTGAACCAACTTGTATGCCATATTGATTTTCTTCTCAAGTTTGCAAACTTCATAACTACTTCATTATTCAACATCGATATCAGTACATATATATCAAAGCTTTCTCTACAAAAACCCTTAAGATATTTGAACAATAGTTTAGTTTAATTTTCTAGCATGTCTTCCATGATGTCTGAAACATGGTCTTCAACATTTTTCTATGCAGTGGTAGGCACTATCTTCATCTTTACAAATTTCTTTCTCTTATAGCTATCATAAGGTGTAGCAAAGTTACTTTCTCCTACCAACTGACTAATGTAACTAATTTCAAGATACTAATGTTCGCAAGAGAACACCTTATGTGAAGAACAAGCAATATAAACAAGAATATTAGGATGATCATGCCAAACGTGTTGATAATGCCTTTGAAACTTCTCATCCATTGAGGATACAATTGTTGATGGTGTGATTGTCAACCATACAACTTATAATAGTACAATGATATATAGGAGACACAATTAATGTAATGGTAATCTTGTTTGACTTGATATTGATACTTGTTACTGAAGGTGCGAAAAACAAAAGAAGGGGTTAAATTGGGTTTTAAAAACAATTTCTTTTTACCCACTCAAAAACTCAACAATAAAAATATTGAAAAAAGAGAAAGACATAAGGATTTTATCCTGGTTCGCTTGAAACTCAAAGCTAATCCAGTCTACCCTCCAAGGTGATTTCTCCTTATACAAAAGGACTTAATCCACTATAATCAACTAATTACAAAGGAACTAGCAACAACTGATGACTAACAAACCACACTGACAAATTGTCAAAGTCTTCTCAAGGATTCTGATCTAACTGGTCCCTTAAGGAAATACAAACAACAAGTTTGAATAAAGATTGTTTGTTACAAGTTTCTTCTACACAAGCATATTTTACACAAATAAAATACAAATACTTAAAGAAAATTATGCACAAAGTTGAGAGCTTTTCGCGTAGAAACAGTCTTGTAAAATTGGCAACTTTCTTCAAGTCTCTAAGTCCTCTTTATATAACATGAAAAAGGAACTGTTGGAGGGCAAATCAGAAATACGCAAAATGTAACTTTCCACTAACGGATTAGTGACAGGTGTGAAGAATAGTACAGTCCTTCGCCCATAATTTTAGGTTAGTGGAAGGAATATTTTTTGTTTTGTACCATGTACTATTTGATCATGTATATCCTTATATTCAAATTCATTGACTTCTGATGAATAGTTGAGGAAGCAAGAAAAGAAGAAACACACAACTGAAATCAGAATCTTTAGAATCATCAATTAGAACCTTGACACCATCACACTACTACGAAATATATATTTCGTAACACCAATTTTACAATGGACATAAGGATAATCATAGTAACACCTATTTCTGGGTGCATTTTGTTTCTCCGAAGCACCTAATTTACAACGGTCAAATATTCCAACCGTAGTGAAAAGGTACACAGTGTGAAATGGTTCAAATCCCAACGCCAACAATTAGCCATTTATCATGATAAAAATGTTATTGCACTTGTATATAACCACTATTTTTATAACCACCCGTGATGAAAGGTAATACTTTATTTATATATAAGAGAAATTATCTTTCGTTTCAGTACATAACAATTATTTCTAAAAACCCTAATAACTCTTTCACTCGTCTCTCTCAAAACAAAACCCTAACAACTATGTCAGTCGTAGTTCTTATCGCATATGGAAATCCCAATACGAAACCATAACAACAAATCTTAGCCAAGGGTTTTTACAAGTTTGTTTTCTCAGTAGTTTTTTTCTTCAAAATATGTTTAATAGCTTATTTCATTATCTTTAAACTTACTTCTTTATTTAACTTGTAGGTATATGGATGTTTGTAGGAATATGAATGCTTCTTGCAAACTTGATAAGAGGAAAAAGCTTTAGTTAGAGCGATAAACTTGTAGGCATGGATCTTAAATTTTTTGCTCTCACTTTAGCTTCGTGCTTATTTGATTGTGTACATGCCATTATGAGATATGTATGGTATGTTTCTTAAGCATTCTTTGACTTGATATGTTTTTTTGTATTTGTTGTTTATGGATTGTTGTTGATGAATGTTTTTGTTAAAGTTTGTTTAAAAGATGAATTTATTATATATTATGTGGTTTGAGTGTTTCTCCGATACCTTACCGAATACATAACTTCTCAAAATGCATTAGAAAATTATGATATGATAGATAAAATTGTATTAGAAAATAAGTACACAGTCAATTCTTGAGAAGTACTCTTCATGCACTCTTAACTGCATGTTCTTCTTTCACCATTAGAACATTAAACCAAGTTCTAAAGGTCAAAGAACAAAATAGAGATAAGGAATTGAAGATAACTAACAATTGGAAATATACATATTTTCTTATATAACTTAATTTGTCATATTATAATGTTCTAGTGCAGATTGAAAGTTTATATGTTTAGTGAGCATTGACGAAATAAGCATTCCACATAATTTATAAAAAAAACTCATGGATATATACGACAACGATTGTATAACACAACCATTGTGGTAGGTAGCGCGTTACATGGCTACAATCACGGTCGCACGTATGTTGTGGAAAATATCATACATATAATCTCACCTTACGTCACAATGGTTGGACGGATGCGATGGTATCCCTTTTCCAACCGTTGTTAAATGTTTTTTTCGTAATAGTGTCAGCGTCTGACTTGAGATCTTCAAAAATTCAAAATCTTTAGCGAAGAACAAAAACATCGGAATCTTGTCATTCTTCAGAAGATTGATGATCAGAGTCACATCCAGAAGCAGAAACAGAGAGAACATTGCAACATTAACACAACGTCTTCCCAGAAGCTTCTTAGTAGTGAATCATCACAGAAGCAAATCCGGAACACAAAGTTCAGAAACTGATGACATTGCACGTCATATTCTCAGAATCAGAACTGGTTGTTAAAGTTACACAATAACAAACCGTTTGGGTACCAAAATTATTCTCACACAAATACTACATTGTTATCATTAAAACTCAAATGTATAGATGCAGAACCAAATTTTATTCTCACAATCTCCCCATTTTTTATGATGTTTGTAACACGGTGAGAGAACTGACTTGGGTGTTTTTTGTTTAACAAAAACCATGTGCGGTTTACAAGAGTCGCCACCAACTTTTATTTTATCCAATAAGGAAAAGGAATAAAAGAATAGGAAAGAGCTTTAAAATGATTTGAGTTTGGGGGGTAAGTTATACATGGTTATCCATGGGCTCTTAATTGCTTAGCTCACTTTACTTTGTTTTAAAAATAGTGTAGTGTGTGATTAGAAAAATATTTCAAAAGTCTTTAACTTTGTAATGATCCTCATATGGATATATACAAAGTGTTTAGTTTGAAAGTATTTGAAAAAAAGTGGGGTGTAAAGAGCATTTTGAAAAGAGTGAGTAAACACTTAAGAACTACTTACCCTAAGTTTGTAAGGTCTTTCTTATTATTTATTTCCTTTAAGGGTAAGACTGTCCTTACTATTAATGAGTAAGTAGTCTTTACCTTAGATGTTATAAGGGACTGGTGCAGGGTCATCGTATGGTCATAGAAGGCAACCTGTAGGGGTATCTTAGTAATTCGAAGGGACTATCATCATTTTCGTAGGGTCATCGAGGGACTATATCATTTTTTCGTAGGCAACTCAAAGGGACTATGATATTTTAATCTTGAGGGGACTATGATGATTTTTAATCTGAAGGGACATTTACTAAGACACCCCCACGTTCGAGGGACTTGACCATGTTTTAAAGGCAACCAAGAGGGGAAACCCTATGAGATACAGATGACGATCGTAGAACAATCAACTTACGTATGTGAATATCAATTTCAATTATTTATCTTATAATTAGTGTGTTAAGTCCAATTTATTTATCATACATTCTTTGCACTCCCTAAATTACTAACCACACATTTATATTTGCATATTTTAAAAGCGGAAATTAAAGTCCTACACTATTACATTAGGGGAAGGGGTACATTGGTCTTTTAGGGGGATTGCAGGAAATAAAATACGGAAAGTTAAACCTAAGCTATTACATATGAGAAGCAGTTACATAATAAAAGTGAGAAATTTAAATTACATAGAAATGCGACCTATACAATTCTCTAAAAAAGAATATAAGAAAGTAAATAAAGAAATACTTTTTAAAAATTAGGTTAAGAAAAATAATTAATTGTTTTATGAAGAATTAGGGTTCTGAGAAAAATCAGGATTTAGAAAAAAACAAGGTTGATTAATTAGGGTTAGAAAGAAAATCATGGTTTGATTAGGGTTAGTAAAAAAATTAGGGTTTTGTTTGAATTAATTTTAAACCTAATTAATTTACAAATTTAATTAAAAACTTAATGAACTAAACTATTTATGAAAATAATTAATTATGCGAGAAAAATAATATTTATGAAATTATTTTTTTAAGAAGAAAGATTAGGGAAGGTTGATTAGTTTAATTAATTTTAGGTTAATTGTTAATCATGGTTAATTATTTAGTTATAATAATAAATTATTAATGAAAAAAAAAAGAAAAAAGAAAGAAAACTAGTGCTCAAAAAAGAAAGGGGAGAGCCTGAGATTCGAACCCAGGTCTCCAAGCTCATACACACGCACCTCAGTCACTGGGACACTTGCTCACCTGCGTCAAAATAACACAAATAATAGTATATAATATAAAACAAATATTCAAATTTTATAAACCACGCGCGACCTTCATCTTCAACCTCCAGCTTCAGATTTAGCTACGGTTTTGCTAGAAATTAGCTACGAAATTTTTCGTAGCTAAAAGACCTGTGAATTCAAATAATTCAAAGTGCAAAATTAGTCCAATAAAACTATACAACTTAATTGCCCAGAAGTCGTGGAGTTCAAATATGTCTTCAAATGTCCTTGAAAACGCCTAAATCGAGAAGCCATAAATTCAAGCTCTAAACCCTAACAATGGTGGTTTGCGTATCCGACCACGAAACTTCAAGATAACTGTCCAGAAAGCATCCACACCTCAAAACAAACACAAATCCATGGTCAAATAAAATTTATATTAGGTATATATAAGAAATCAAAAATCATAAAAAACAAGAAAAAGTTGAATCGGTTTATGCATTAGGGCAAGAATTTGATGATGATGATGAATGAAGCACGTTCAGAATGCCTCAAGGGATTGAATTGAACCTTCAAAACACTCAGAAAAGAGCTAAAACAAGGAAACCAAATTTGAAAATTTGTGTGAAATTTTGAAGCTTTGAAGTGGTCTTTCTCCTCTGAATTTCGTCCCTTACATTGTGTTCTTGTCATGTACTTATAAATGATGTAATTAGGTCAAAATTTGGGCTTTTTTATGATGAATTTTGAATTGCTTGGATGTGAAGAAACCATGTTTCCAAATTTGTCAAAAAATCATATAAAATCATGCTATTTTAGTCTTGCACGAATTTGGTCATGATCAATCAACTTTAACATCAAATATTTGATCCCAAAATAACTTTGGAATCAAATATTTGATTTTTTTATGATTTATTTCAATTAAAATTGAATTTAAATGAATAAAATTCAATATAATATAAAAGATATAATAAAAATCAGAAAATATGATCAATGGGTCGTGAATGGTCTCATGTTTGAATTTGGGTTGAAATATTATGGGCCCATTTGGAGAAATCTTGAGTTTTGGTCTTTTTTGCTTCATACACCTCCTCAAATTACCCAACTTCAACAATGCATAACTCCCTCAATTTTTATCCCATGAAAGTTTTCTAGGACTTTTTAGAAAGCTTAGAGTGTCCTCTAACTTCTCCTTTTGGTCCCATGTCCATTTTATCTTCCACTGTTAAGTTATGAGCCTTGGAAGAAGTTGACTTTTAGTTGACTTTTAAAAGGACAATGTCTTGGCTCATAACTCTCAAATGAAGCATTTTTGGCCTTGGCTTATGAGACACAAAGTTGTAGAGAATTTAATTTCCTTCTAAATGAGATTTGGATGAGAAATTTTTGATGAAGTATGTGAAATTTATGGCTGGTCAAAGTACAGTTAACTTTTCTTGCACAAAACCATAATTTAGTAACTCCTGATTCTTGATGATTCTGAGGTTTCCTTGATGAATCATGATCAACCCTTAATCAAATGATGAATTTCACCTCATAATATTGAGGTTGACCAAAAATCTTGAAGTTTGACTTTATGTTGACCACAATTGACTTGTTGACCAAGTTAACTGATTTTTTAAGTATCTGAGCATCTGACTGACCAAACTTGTAGGGAAAGCCTTGAAACTTGACATGTGAATTCTTTTAAGTGGGTGGGATGTCATGAATTCCACTTGAGGCTTTGGAAGTCCACTTTACTTGGAGAAATTCAAAACCCTAGTTTTAAGGTACATTGCTTAGGAGGAGGCTTTGTCTAATGAAACCTGAAATCCTTGTGGGCAATTGTGAATCTTGTGACTATTAGGAGACCTCTTGAGAAACATTATCTTGAATATGGGAGGGAAATATTTTCGGTACAACAGCGCCAAAACAATGTATGTTGATGAACAATTTGTATAGGGTAATCATAGAAGGACACATTAGAAAGAAGCACAAAGGTCCCCTTGAGATGTACATTCCCAAAAAGATAAAATCGGAATGAAAAAACACTTTCCTGATTAACCTTTTTGAAGAATCAGAATGATCTTCTATCAGAATCTAGTTTTTCTTCAATAGTTGCTTGAACTTATCCAAAACACTGATTGTCAAAGTCAACACTTCTGATAAGCTTCACTTCAGAAGCCTGGTATGAAATATTATCCTAATTTGAAATATTTTTGAAAGAGCTTCAAATCCTGGTTGGAACTTTAAAACTTAACAACTAGTTATGTTTGATTGGAAGTATTTCTCAAACTTTGAAGTAAATTCTTCAAACTCAGATTGTAAACCTTTTATGCAGAAATTGGTAATCTTAAGTTATGATCAAAAAGCTTCAAGAGCTTATGATTTTCATGAGTCTCCATGAAATATAAGTAACAAAATATTCTTGAAGTAGATGTTAGAAGAAACATTTAAAAAATGTTTAGGTTCAGATTCATGAACATAAATATATCAAAATCAATAAGTTTCCCCCCCTTTGTCATCAATAATAAAAGACATAGACAAGAAAATAAAGAAAAGAAACATAATTTCATTGATAAAATGCCAGAAGACGCAATAGTACAAAACAAACAAAAACAAAAACACTTATAAAAGATAACACAAAAGTGCATAATTTTTTTGAAAACTAAGGGTTATGGTTGTGTGGCAGACAATGAGGAAACAGAAGTCTAGAGAGGATCAACTCAAACATATAATCCTGCTTATCCAAGCATTTTCTGACCAGGAATCTATCTTCCTTCAGCTCAACAAGAGTCTTTAGAATCTCAGGAATCACCCCAGAGGAAGACGTTTCAACAATATGTTAATTTTCAAAATAACAATTTATTATTTTGACACATTGTCTTCAACTTACTGTTGGTCTTCAAAGACGACTTGCTTGCCTCAGTCCAACTAAGAAGGAATATCCTCCATGATGACATCTAGATCTTCAGAAGCTTCCTCAATTTCGTTTGCTTGTTCCTCAATCTAAGGAACATGAACACACAATGGAGAATGTCGTAACTTTAAGATTTCCATATCAGGTACAAGACATGAATTTAAATTCTTCTCAGAAACTTTGTACCAAATTTTCTTCAGCTTAGAGATTTTGGAATTAATCCATACTCTGTAAGCTTCCCAAACCGCATCACTTTATGATGGATTAGTTGATAGAAAATTCATCAGCATAGCAACATAAAGACAACTCTTTGAATCTGATTCAAATTTACTCATAATCTTACCAACATTAGGTTCTTTTGGTTTATGTGGGATGGGATATTTAATAGTCAAATCACATATATTAGGGTTAGGATAAGAGTCATGAATATTGGGAATGAACATGTAGGGTAGTTTTGCATAAGTTTCATCATTAGAATCAAAAGGGTTATGTTCTGGTTAAAAGTCAAACAAGCCTTTGGAAGTACATTCAGACTCTTGGTCACCAGAATCTCTCGAAGGGGATTTTATTGGTATTTCATTTGGATTTTTTGGTTGGGGAGCATTAACTGGGGGTGGTACGGTGGACGATGGTAGAGATGATAGATGGCGGTCTAAAGCAGTTATGTAACCAAATTGAATTTGTTGTTCAGATAATTGAAATTTAGAAATTGTAGGAGTTTCTCTAACATATTCTAAAATAGTTGTTTTTGGTGAGAGTGGTTGTGTAGTTAGATTTGGAATAATGAGAGATAGAGATGGGGATGATGGTGTTGGTAAGACACTTGCAGAAACAATAAAATTAGAATTAGAAGAAGCTTCGACCCTAGAAGACTTACATGGAATAAGTGTGTTGGGGTCCTGGGATGATTGCTGGGTAGAACCAGAAGCATTAGTCATAAGCATAACTTTATGAAGCTCACTAGTAGGGATCTCATCTTCATCCAGAAATAGAGGCACCTTCTTCTTCTTCTTCTTCTTCTTCTTCTATGGCCTATAAGTTCATTCTCCATCAACATCTTTCTTATTACTTGCTTTCTTCCTCTTGCCATGAAGACCCGGAAGAGTATATGGAAGGTGTGGTAGATCAGCCTATACACCAAGTCCTTCATCCAAGAAACTAGCAATATAGATAACCAACACTTCTGGAGGATCAATTTTGGAGAATATTGAGAAATCACCAACATGTATTCTAATTCTACAGATATCATCCTTGGTAGGAAGATTCACTGGTCTAACAAGCTTTAAAATGAGACCCATGCTCTTTAGATTCTTTCCCTAGAAGACTTTCCCCATAATCTTAATCATCTGTGAAGTAAACCCATAAACTAGAAGGTCTTCAACCAAACCATTCTCCACAATAATGTTTGAAATCAATCTTCCATTAGGGATAAACTTTCCCGTTTTGAAAGAGCATGCAGTTCTAGAGTCTTTAATCAAATCCCTTAAATATCTGAAGGAGATAATAGCGAGCGCAACCTTAACATCTTTCGCCAAAATAAAGAACATGAACTTTTGGGAAGTGTTAATGTAATCATCCGAGTTGGTGCTAGGTCAGTGATAAATGTTACCCATGATAATCTTGAACCATACCCTCAAGGTATCCTTCAAATCCTTTGCATTATGACTTTTTCCTTCATCAATCACAATTCCCTCTCTTATTTGATTCCACAAGTTGAATGTCTTGACTCAACTACCAAGATATGGTATCTTGATAGTGGTTGTTCAAGACACATGACAAGTGACATATCCCTCTTCATTGACTTTGTGCCAAAGAAAAATAGGTTCGTCCCTTATGGAGATAATAATAAGGGAGTTATACTTGGAAAAGGCAGTGTAGGTAATCTCTCATCTACTACTATATGTTATGCTAGTTGATGGTCTTAAACGTAACCTTCTTAGCATCAGTAAAATTTGTGACAAGGGTATTACGTTACTTTTACAATTAATGTTTGCTAATTTATACATAATGAAAAGAAGGAATGTAGTTTAAAGGCTTAAGGGTTAATAATACTTATATGCTTAACTTATATAAGGTATCCTTGGTTGGAACTAAGTGTCTAGCAACCATGAGTGAAAAATCTTGGCTATGGCATAGACGCCTAACTTATATCAACTTTGACTTACTAAACAAAGCAACCTCAAAAGATTTAGTAATTGGCCTACCAACAATGAAGTTCACTAAAGACCACCTATGTGAAGCGTGTCAAATAAGGAAGAAAATGAGAATCTCTTTTAAATAAAAAATATTGTTTCTACCTCAAGACCTCTTGAGCTTCTTCATATGGATTGTTAGACGATAGCACGGATCTAGAAGGGGGTTGAATAGATCCTTTTTAAAAAATTACTTTTCAAAATTTAATTGAAAATGTATTGCGGAAGTTTCCCGGAAAATCGTCTAGTTTAAATTTGAAGTCATCGGAGATCGGATATACGCTAAACCCAATTGGAATTGAAATGATGACTAGAAGAATTAATATTTCACAAATGATTCACTTGATAAATCAACACTTGATAAATCAACACTTGATAAAACTATTCTTAACAATGATATAGAGAAGAAATTAGGCACAATCAAATTGATTTTGTGTGGTTAGGCTTTTTATCAAACACTTGGAGTGCAAACACCAAGGATAATTTTGTTGTATCAAATAGTGCATAATTTTACCCACTCTAGCTATCCCTTTTGAGTGTAACAATTTATCAAACACTTTGAGTGCACTAATTTGACACACCAGAATTTTAAAGCACACAAGATCAAGATGAGCAAAAGTAAAATACGGGAAACGTAAAGAACACAAGGAATTTGTTGAAGCAGTTCCTTTATTGTCCTCGCTCGAAGTACTCTGCCCCCAATTCACAATCGAATTGGGCAATTTTATTAAATTGCAATTGTTTTACAAGAAGAAAAATAAATGAACCAACAAACCAAACCGCATTGAATATGCTGTCAAATCTTCTTCTTGTCCATTGATCCAAAGTAGAATCAAGTCTTCCACGCGTGTCGAGAAAGCCTCTGATTAATTGCTCTCTTCTTGCAAGGATTCACGATCCTCCAAACTTTGAGCACGACTGAGTTTCTCCAACACTTGTGAACCCACAAAGACCTCCGCAATCCTCCGTCTACCGTGATATGAAAGAACGATCCACTTGATCTTCAATCTACCTCACTCGGCTGAATCTACGAACGATCGTTGTGTGCAAAACCCCCAAACCTTCAACGATCTTGGAGGAGAAAACCCTTCAGATTTTCCAAGAAAAACCCACACACTCTAGACCCAATCTGAAACACTAATTCACGATTGAACGTTATCTTCAAAACAAGCACCATAATCAAACAAAGATTGTTGTGTGTGATTATTGATTGATGCAAGAAGGAAGAAGATGAAGAGAGATGTGTGTATATCTTTCACTTTTCTTGTTAACCTCTCAAAAGAAATGAAACCTTCTATTTATATTGGTTAGTGATTGTAACATAATAGAAAGGAAAATTAACTGAAAAATTGAGTCAACACAGTAATGAGCCGACTCAAATCATTAAATGAGCCGGCTCAAATTTCTAGGTGAGCCGGCCTAAAATAACAGAGAGACAACCTGTTGAGACCCGCAGGAATTGAGAAGAAAAATATTTTTGATGAATCGACTCATGAAGGAGTTTGAGTCGGCTCATCCATACTCATGAGTCGAACAAAATAATGCCTCAGTCAGCCTGTTGGGACCCGTGTGTTTTAGGCACCAAACACACTGAATGAGTCGGCTCATTGTGGAATTTGAGTCAGCTCATTCAGTTCATTTTTCCAGAAATGCCATTTCTTGCTTTTTCATAGAGAACCACTTATGCTTTCAATCATGCCAAGTTTTTGACACATTAAAATTCATGCCATGTCTCACAAACTCCCCATTTTTGATGATGGCAAAAACTCGATGAATCAATCGCCATATGTTGTTGTTAAGCTCCCTCTGACTATATGACCCGATCTTATATGCTATAAATATCATCTCCCCCTTTGACAACATAAAAAAGAAGACGATACATATGAGTTAACCACCAATGGAAATAGCATGTGAAACATAATTTCAATATGAGAAACCAATTGCAATAAGAACACGCATTCACAACCACACAATTTGGAAAAGTGAGCAGGAATATTGACAATAAACAAAATCAATTCAACCAAAGGAAATATGAGTTCATACAAAAGCAAACCATAAACAATCATTATACATAAGTGCACTCATAAACAAAACACACAAAAACCATGCAATGATTCTCTCAAGCTTGAGGATTACGATCCCGAGTGGATGGATAATGGCGATGATAAGTGATAGATTGTGAGTCATCCATATCGGTTTTAGTAAATTGAAGAAAGTTGCTATTGAGAGAGTTGAAGGCAGTGTCCTGAGCAGCCAAATGATCCTACAGTGCGGTATACTGAGTGTCTTGAACAGACACATAATCGACAAAAGTGGTGTCTTGCTCATTTAAACGTCGTTCTAACTCCGAGTATCTTTCAGTCTGAGTTGTGTAGTAAGCTTGATGTTGAAGTTGCATATTCTGAAGCATAGCCATAATTCTTGACGAATCATTTTGATGCGGTTGAGACGGAGGAGGAGATGGAGGAGCAAAGCGAGTGGCGGTGTTTGTCCAACCGGTATGTTGCCATTCACCCCATCCTTGATTTTCATAGGAATCAGTAGATGGATTGCCATTCCATTCTTTGTTGTGAGGGGGAAATTCTTCATTTGGAACCACATTTGGTGCATTTGGAACCACATTTGCCAATTTTGAAAGAAAATTTTCACCAAAAACCACTTAAACCACCTCAAATCATGAAAATATCATCATTTATGCTAATCATTTGACAGACAACCAATCATAATCCAAAAGAAGAGAAGAAATAGATAAAGATACGAACATAAGCAATGCAACACAATTTTACTATACATATCATGAATTAATAGAGATAACTAAGTTTAGAAAGATATTACCTCGAGTATATGTGAAATAGATGTACGATACCACTATACAACAAGAAGTTAGAGACAAGAGGAATTGAACCAAAGAATAATATAAAACAAAGCAATGATTATCAAGATCTATCCGAGATGTAAAGAATACCAAGTTCCCTATGGATATAGAAGAAATGATCGGTAACAAGTGGTTTTGTAAAAATGTCGGCTAGTTGATTTGAACTATCAACGTACTCAAACACCACATCACCTTTCTCTACATGATCCCTAAGGAAATGATGCCTTATTTCAATATGCTTAGTGCGTGAATGAAGAATAGGATTTTTGGTAAGATTAATTGCACTAGTGTTGTCACACAAAATTGGAATTTTCTTAAGAGAGATATTGAAGTCAAGCAATTGTTATTTTAGCCATAATATTTGGGCACAACAATTTTCGGCTGCAATATACTCCGCCTCCGCAGTTGATAAAGCAACGGAAACTTGCTTTTTGCTATGCCAACTAACAAGAGAGTTTGAAATGAAATGACAAGTTTCACTAGTGCTTTTCTTATCCACTTTGCAACCGGCAATGTCGGAGTCGGAAAAACCTTCCAAAGAGCAATCACTACCCTTAGGATACCATAAGCCAAACTTAGACGTACCACAAAGATACATAAGTATACGTTTAACTATTTTAAATGTGATTCCTTAGGGAAAGATTGAAACCTAGCACACATACATACACTAAACATAATATCTAGACGCGATGCGGTAAGATAAAGAAGGGATCCGATCATACCTCGATACCTTTTTATATCCACATCCTTACCCTTTTCATCACGATCAAGACTTGCCGCAGTAGGCATTGGTGTATCAATAGGCTTGGAGTTTGTCATATCAAACCTTTTGAGCAACTCATTGAAATATTTAGTTTGACTTATGAAGGTTCCATCTTCAAGTTGTCTAATTTGAAGTCCGAGGAAGAAATTAAGCTCCCCCATCATACTCATCTCAAATTCACCTTGCATAGAACTTGAAAATTCTTTGACTAACTTCATGTTAGTAGATCCAAAAATAATGTCATCTACATATACTTTAACTAATATAGAATGATTTCCTTCTCGTTTAATAAAGAGAGTAGTGTCAACCTTTCCTCTTGATAAACCTTGATTGATTAAAATTTTGCTTAGGCGCTCATACCAAGCTCTAGGAGCTTGTTTGAGACCATATAAAACACGTTTTAGTTTGTATACATGATTTGGTTTTTCATAATTTTCAAATCCAGGAGGTTGACACACATAAACCTCTTCATTTATATATTCGTTAAGGAAAGCACTATTAATATCCGTTTGATATAATTTGAAGTTTCGTGAACAAGCAAATGCAGGTAAAAGGCGTATAGCCTCAAGGCGGGCAACAGGAGCATAAGTTTCCTCATAGTCTATGCCTTCCTCTTGGTTATACCCTTGAGCAACAAGACGAGCCTTGTTACGAACAATAATGTTGTTTTCATCCAATTTGTTCCTGAAAACCCATTTGGTGCCAATTACTCGATGATCTCGCGGAGGTGGAACAAGGTCCCAAACCTCATTTCTTTTAAATTGATTTAGTTCCTCTTGCATGACTAGAAACCAATTTTCATCAAGTAAGGCCTCTTTGGCATTTTTAGGCTCAATTTGAGATATGAAGGCATGATACAAACAAAAGTTACTTATCCTTGATATAGTAAAGACACCCTTTGAGATATCTCCAATGATGTTATCGATAGGATGATCTTTCGATGTCTTCCATTCCAATGGTAGATCATTTTGAGGAGATAATTGAACTTCATCTTTGAGACTAGACACATCAACCGGCTCCTTATATACAACATCCGGAATGGGTTCCACACGAGAAATATCAATGTCTTTAACAATCTCACTAGAAGGGGCACCTGCACCAATAACAACACTACCTTTTCCAACAACATTCGGATAAGACTCATCAAAAGATACATGTACATATTCTTCAACTATAAGTAACCTTTTATTGTATATTCTATATGCTTTGCTTGAATTAGAGTATCCAAGGAAGATACCCTCATCCGCCTTTGAATCAAATTTACCAAGGTTTTCTTTTCCATTATTTAGCACAAAACATTTGCAACCAAAAACATGAAGATGCGACACATTTGGCTTTCTTCCTTTTAAAAGTTCATAGGGCGTTTTGTTTAGAATAGGTCTAATAGTGATCCTATTTAAAACATAGCATGCGGTGCTAATAGCATCGGCCCAAAAATATTTAGGAAGACCGCTATCATTAATCATAGTTCTTCCCAATTCCTCCAACACACGGTTTTACGTTCCACAACACCATTTTGTTGTGGAGTTCTAGGAGCGGAAAAATTATGATCAATGCCATGGTTTTCACAAAAAATTTCAAAGAGATGATTTTCAAACTCACATCCATGGTCACTTCTAATAGTTACAATGTTTGTGCCAAGTTTATATTGAGATAATTTGGCAAAAGTTTCAAAAGCCGAAAAGGTATCACTTTTACTAGCTAAGAAAATTATCAAACAAAATCGAGAGTAGTCGTCAACAATAACAAAACCATAATAGTTCCCTCCTATACTTTTGATTCTAGAAGGACCAAAAAGATCCATGTGTAGAAGTTTAAGAGGTCTAGAAGTAGAGACTATTTTTTTTTTATTTAAAAGATATCTTTGTTTGCTTTCCCATTTGGCAAACATCAAGAAGATGGTCTCTAGTGAACTTTATGTTAGGCAAACCGACTACTAAGTTTTTGGAGACAACCTTATTTAGCAAGTCAAAGTTGATATGAGCTAAACGTCTATGCCAAAGCCAAGACTCTTCACTTTTGGAAATAAGACATTTAGGATCACTCAAGGTCAACGAATTCAAATCAAGCATATATACATTGTTAACCCTCAGGCTTTTAAACAAATCCTCTTTGTTTTCATTATGTTCAATTATGCAACCTTCTTTAGAGAATGAGATATTATATCCCTTGTCACATAATTGACTAATGCTAACAAAATTATGCTTAAGACCCTCAACTAAAAGGACATTCGAGATAGATGTAGAAGAGGGATTACCTACACTACCTTTGCCGAGTATAGCTCCCTTGTTGTTATCACCATAGGTAACAAAACCCTTTCTCTTAGCCACAAAGTCATAGAATAGGGAAATATCACCTGTCATATGTCTTGAGCAACCACTATCAAGAAACGAACGTTTCTCCGTAGTCTCAAGACACTCCACCTACATGATTAAACAAGAGATAAAGGTACCCAATTTTCATTGGGTCCTAGAGTGTGAGTGAAAATTTTGTTGCTTTTGGGCAACCATTGCAAATGCCTTTAGGGACCAAGTATCTCCTAACCCGACATTTGGAAATCGTATGACCTTCCTTGCAACAATAATGACATTTCAAGAATGGTTTAGACTTGCATTTACTATTTTGATCTTTCACAACATAGGTATATTTTGGATATGGGTTGTTCATTGATTCTCTAAAGTTTGAACGATGAATAGTAAACGTCATCTTCGGTTGTGACAATTTTTCTAGTTTGGCTTGAAGAGTTTTAACCTCTTTTTGCCAAATCCAACATGTTTCACAACTATGAAAGTTATGTCATTCTCGCTTGTCTTCTACAATAGATTCTACCATCGAAGTCTTAAGAGTTTTCATTGCATTTTCATTATCCGAAACCTTTTTCTCTAAATATGCAAAAATTCTTTAGTCGGATGCAATGCGCTTGAAAGCTTCTTTAGCCTCTTGATGGAGAACATTAAAAGTACTAAGCAAATCATTATAAGACAATTTTTCAGCATAATCATATTTAGCATGTCTTACATATTTCTTGCCTTTCTTATGGGCCATGAGGCATAAATTTACTTTTTCTTCCTCATCGCTTGAGCTTTATTTGCTAGATGAATCACTATCACTTTCCCAAGCGATATATGCTCTTCTAGCATTGTTACCTTTTCTTTGATACTTGTCTTTTGCCTTATCTTTCTTTAGCATAGGACAATCCGGTTTGTAATGACCCGGTTTTCCACAGTTGTAACAAGATCCATTGCCTTTAGTACTTTTAACAAACTCTTGCCTGGAAGGATTAGATTTTATTCGATAGTTGATGAGACGCTTGTCCGAATAGGATATCTCATTCTTTTTGAGATACCAATTGTATCTTACAAACAAACCCATATCTTCGTTTGATTCGTCTTCATCATCACTTGAATCACTCTTACTATCTTTATTTGAAAAGGACCGTCTTGAATAACTTTCCAAATTTTTCCAGTGACTATAGTTTTCTCCGGTAAAAACTAGAGCTCTATTGTACGCCCCCGTTGGATCGTTGTCAATTTTCCAATAAGTTGTATGTGAAGCACTAGATGAACCGGTGCTCTTGATACCACTTGTTAGACGATAGCGCGGATCTAGAAGGGGGGTTGAATAGATCCCTTTTAAAAAAATTACTTTTCAAAATTTAATTGAAAATGTATTATGGAAGTTTTCCCGGAAAATCGTCTAGTTTAATTTGAAGTCACCGGAGATCAGATATACGCTAAACCCAATTGGAATTGAAATGATGACTAGAAGAATTAATATTTCACAAATGATTCACTTGATAAATCAACACTTGATAAAACTATTCTTAACAATGATATAGAGAAGAAACTAGGCACAATCAAATTGATTTTGCGTGGTTAGGCTTTTTATCAAACACTTGGAGTGCAAACACCAAGGATAATTTTGTTGTATCAAATAGTGCAGAATTTTACCCACTCTAGTTATCACTTTTGAGTGTAACAATTTATCAAACACTTTGAGTACACTAATTTGACACACCAGAATTTTAAAGCACACAAGATCAAGATGAGCAAAAGTAAAATACGAGAAACGTAAAGAACACAAGGAATTTGTTGAGGCAGTTCCTTCGTCATTCTCGCTCGAAGTACTCTGCCCCCAATTCACAATCGAATTGGGCAATTTTATTAAACTGCAATTGTTTTACAAGAAGAAAAATAAATGAACCAACAAACCAAACCGCGTTGAATATGCTGTCAAATCTTCTTCTTGTCCCTTGATCCAAAGTAGAATCAAGTCTTCCACGCGTGTCGAGAAAGCCTCTGATTAATTGCTCCCTTCTTGCAAGGATTCACGGTCCTCTAAACTTTGAGTACAGCTGAGTTTCTCCAACACTTGTGAACCCACAAAGACCTTCGCAATCCTCCGTCTACCGTGATATGAAAGAACGATCCACTTGATCTTCAATCTACCTCACTCGGCTGAATCTACGAACGATCGTTGTGTGCAAAACCCCCAAACCTTCAACGATCTTGGAGGAGAAAACAATTTGAAACACACACACTCTAGACCCAATCTGAAACACTAATTCACGATTGAACGTTATCTTCGAAACAAGCACCATAATCAAACAAAGATTGTTGTGTGTGATTATTGATTGATGCAAGAAGGAAGAAGATGAAGAGAGATGTGTGTGTATCTTTCACTTTTCTTGTTAACCTCTCAAAAGAAATAAAACCTGCTATTTATATTGGTTAGTGATTGTAGCATAATAGAAAGGAAAATTAACTGAAAAATTGAGTCAACACAGTAATGAGCCGACTCAAATCATTAAATGAGCCGACTCAAATTGCCAGGTGAGCCGGCCTAAAATAACAGAGAGACAACCTGTTGAGATCCACAGGAATTGAGAAGAAAAATATGTTTGATTAGTCGACTCATGAAGGAGTTTGAGTCGGCTCATCCATACCCATGAGTCGACCAAAATGATGCCTCAATCAGCCTGTTGGGACCCGTGTGTTTTAGGCACCAAACACACTGAATGAGTCGGCTCATTGTGGAATTTGAGTCGGCTCATTCAGTTCATTATTCCAAAAATGTCATTTCTTACTTTTTCTTAGAGAACCACTTATGCTTTCAGTCATGCCAAGTTTTTGACACATTAAAATTCATGCCATGTCTCATATGGATCTCTTTATTCCCTCAAGGACCAAAATCATAGGTGGAAATATTACGGCTTTGTGATCGTAGATGATTACTCAAGATTTTGTTGGGTTATATTTTTGTCTAGTAAAGATGAGACCTATTCGACTTTTAAACAATTTTCTAGATTGTTCCAAAATAAAATGAATCTTAAAATCGTTTCCATCCGAAGTGATCATAGAGGAGAATTTAAAAATCACCTCTTTGAGAAGTATTATGTTAAACATGGCATTTATCATAACTTTTCCGCTCCTAGAACTTCATAACAAAATGATGTTGTGGAATATAAAAATAAGGTTTTACAGGAGTTAGGAAGGACTATGCTTAATGAAGGTAATTTGCTGAAGTATTTTTGGTCTGATTCCATTTACACGACTTGTTATGTCTTGAATAGGATTTTAATACGTCCTATTTTAGACAAAACCCCCTATGAACTATTTAGAGGTAGAAAACCTAATGTTTTTCATCTACATGTTTTCATATGTAAATTTTACATTTTGAACAATTAAATGGACAATCTTGGTAAATTCGATGCAAAAGTTGATGAGGATATCTTTCTCGGATACTCACAATCTAGTAAAGCGTATAAGGTTTATAAAAAAATTACTTATTGTTTAGGAGTCAATACATGTTATGTTTGATGAGTAAATGTTGGAAAATGTGTTTCTTTTCATGATGTAGGTGTATCTTCACAAGAAATTCTCAATGGAACCGAACAAGAAATTGATTAACCTAAAATGGTGGAACATGAGAAGGAAAAAGATGACGATCATGAAGAGGAAAAGGTTAAAAGTCCAGTTGCAGCCTGATGGGTTTTTAGAATAAGCTTGATGAAAACATAGTGATAACTTGTAATAAATTCGACTAGTGGCTCAAGGTTATAACCAAGAGGAAGGCATCGAATATGAGATGACTTATATTTCAAGTTATTTCTAATTGACATGACTTATATTTCAAGTTATTTCTAATTGACGTGAAGCTCAACTGGTAGTGAGAATGGAATGAACATGTACTTTTCTCTACCCCCTCTCTAGTAGAATTTTTGTCTTTCGTGAGAATCGAACCATGTACCCTGAGGTTCAAGTACATTTTCAATCCATTCCCACTATCACTTGAGCTACTTGTAACACAATACTTTCAATAATATTTCTAATAGTGATAGGTCGACAGACACAATACTTTCTTTCAAAAATTCACATTTTCCTCCATTCATTTGCATTTCCTTTGCTTCATATCTCTAATTTAAAAAATAATAGTTAATAAAACTTTTACAAACTAATTATAAAACAATATAACTCTTTTTGAAATTATTTTTATTATCAAACAAATCTCTTTCATTTACATGAACTTATAAACTATTAATATAAACCAGTAAAAAGTTATAATAAAGCATATAATTAAGCTTCACGTAAATCCAGTAAAAAAACTCATGAACAGACATTATTCAATTTGAACACGAGCTAAATAAATTGGTACATGATAGAGAAAACAAGTAAATGTGATTCAAAAGAAAGAAGAAAGAAAGTGTCAGCTTTATTAAAAAATAGTTGAATAATTGAGAAAATGAGGACCTAAAAGGTACCATTGCCTGCACAACTTCACTCATAACATTTCTTATATCACTATCAAAGCCCTAATAATGGTGGGACACAGGATCAATTTTAAGGTCTTTAAAAGACTACAAATCCAAGGAAAGTGTTTGAGACAATGATTTCTTTGCTCTTATAACAAGCATGCCTTAAAAAGATAGAGAAAGGTACATAGAGGCATTGAAGGACCTAATTGCATGTGAATAAAGGGATGAGAAGAATAACTAAGTTACAAAAGTTTTATGGCTTTTTCTTCTCTCTCAACATCTGGTACGTGACACTGTAATTTTTCTGAATCCAACACAGTAGAGATTTTGTGAAATGAATAAATTCATGTTGATTCCAAACATGTTTTTGAATTAACTCTCATTTAATTAATCACATGCAGTTTAAAGAAAAGATATACAATCCACAATTAAATCTATCAAAATGGATTACTCGATCCTAATCGGACCGGCCTTTGACTTACATTGAACTTTTTAGAAAGTTATGTTATAATATGGATTCAAATATTACTATATGAATTCGGCCATGTAGGGACTTTGGACTAGTCCTAAACGAGTTTTTTTTAATTTTTTTTTATACAAAAATTAAAATAAAAATCTCATACTATTTATTATAAATACAATAAAATAATTATAATATTTTAAGTGTAATATATTTTTAAATACTATATTAATTTTTATAAATAATTTAATATATTTTTTATTACAATATGTATTAGAATTGTAAAAAATAATATTTAAATATTTTATATGAGAAAATTGTGAAATAAAATACAAAACAATCAAACATTAATTTGATTATATTAATCTATAATATTTAAAAGATATAAACTTTAGTGAGGTAAAAAAATTAATGTGTTATTTTGGAGTGAGATAATATAAATATAAATATAAAATTATAAAATTTATAATTATGTGGACTATCCATATGGTCAACCAAGAAATACACTTGCTGCAGATGGTGCGGTCACAAGAGACACAATCAACCATAGTTTGATCACACCAAATATGGGTAGGGAACATGTAATAGAAGAAGAATATATGACTCATGAACTTGATAGTGGGGATGAATATGAAAGTTGCGATGATAGGCCAAATGTGGTTAGGTTCAATGAAGGAGATAAATTTACATATAGGATTTAAATTTCATTAATTTCAATGTTGGAATGAAATTTTAATCATTGAAGCAGTTCAAGAATGCTATATTGGAGTATAATGTTCTGAATCCTATGGATGTGACATTTAAAAAAATGATACAGTGAGGTGTAGGGTTGTTTGTAAGGCTAAAATACATTGTGTTGTGTAGTAAAGTTTTAACTTCTACAACATTCAGAATTAAGAAATGTTTCAGAAACACAAATGTGAAAGACAATTCTTTAATAAAAGTGCAAAGGTAGAATGGGTTGTAAAATTCATCATTGATAGGATGAAGAACAATAACAATTGAAGTTGAATGATGTAGTTGTAGATGTTAGGGTAATGTATGTGAATGTGTGAGAAAAACACAAAAAATGGGGGATTGAATTGACGCTTTCACTCTTAGCTACTTTTTACACTTATGAGTTCCGTCAAGTTATGCTATGAATGCGTTGTGGAAGCATAAAAGAATGTAAAGAAAAAAAGAGTAAAGAACACACGATATATCATGGTTCACTTGAGAACATCTCAAGCTAATCCAATCCACCCGCCAAGGGGCTTTCGCCTTAAACAAGTACTTAATCCACTATAACCAAATCATTATGACTACAATCGTGCGGCCAACTATCGTGACTAACTTCATAGAACCTTTGTGACTTACCTGCATGGCCTACAACCATGACTAACTGCACAACAACCTGTTGTGACTTCCTATGCTGCAACCTGTCGTGACTAACTGCACAACACCCCGTGTCTTGACTTCAGGCTCCAGAACCAACTATTCTGAGCTGCACTAGACCTTAGCCCCAGAACATATCATCAGAACACATAGCTCTATGAATGCACTAGCAACTAATTTTTGTGCCTTCTTAAAGTTCTGACCTTCACTCGGTCCTTTAGGGAAAGGGTTATTGACATATGGTTTGCTTCTTACATAAGCAGATTCTAAACTCTTTTAGTACATCAGAAGAACCTAAATATACACTAAGAGTATTACATTTTATTCTTGCTTCGTTGTGTGGTCTTCTGCTTCTTCAAGTTGCTTCTTTATTTAAGCACTTGAAGGTTGAAGTCTTCTTCTTCAAAAGCTTTGCAAGCTTGTTGGTATTCGCTTGAGCACAAGATTGACTTCTTCGTCTTGATTCACTTTAATAACACTTCTGGACAACAACCCATGTTCTTCTTCAATCCAATGATCATGTTGGTTACACAACAGTCTTGTTATGGATTTGTAGCTGGAGCTTCCATGACCATCTTCATTGTCTTTTGTGACTTTTCAATTCTTCTGCAACATATGAATTTAAGCACATTGTGAATTCAAGATCTCTCTGCTTTCAACAGATTGTTGTCAAAGAGTAATCAACTAGAAGAGTTTCATATTCAATCAAACTCTTTGTGTCTTGTTACAATGTTATCTTTGTTTATCATCAACCTTATGTGATTGTATAACAACATCAACAATATGGTCCAAATATCATTTGACAACTTGTTAGTGTGTTGTAAATCAACCGTGAAGGTTGTTTTCATTTCAACAACATAACACTAACAATACTTGGTTGGATATCAGATTTTCAACATAAGTGATAATCCACAACCAGGTTGTATTCCTATTCAAAAATCAAAAACACCCAAGAGTGTGGTTGTTCGTTTGAACTAATGAAGATTCAATAGAAATCAACAACATCAGTGCATGTGGTTGTGCTTCCATTAGGAACCAACAACATCACAAAGCATGTGATGTTTTTCTTTTTATAGCCAAACATAAAGAGTCGTTATAACCCAATTCGGCTACTGAGGAATCCGTTACCTAAGGAATTAAATAGTACAACCACATATTATCCTTTTCCACAATTCAAAGATAATGGAGAGGTAGTGGGATAAAGAATTATCGTACTGTGTACTATCCTTGCCAACAGTAAAATTGTCATTTGAACTTTAGAGGCTTTTTATTATAAATCGATGAGTGAAGCATGAGCTAGAGACGATGATACTTGGGTTTTTAGAGAACCTAAGTCTTTAGTCTTCAGAACTTGTTCACATAGAAATATGTTCTTCAGGACTTCAGCACTTAGCTTGAAACCCATGATCTTCAAAACTTCAAGTCTTAGAGTCTTCAGAACTTTATTCACATAGAACATTGTCTTAGAGTCTTTAGCACTTGGTTCTTCAGAATCTTAACCTTCAGAACTCGTAAGTCTTCAGGATCTTTCAGACACTTGGTCTTCAGAAGTTAAGTCTTCAGAACTTCAAGTCATCAGAGTCTTCAGAACATAGTTCTTCAGAAGATTAATTTCAGAAGCTTCGCTTTGCTATCTGATCAGAACCACGTTTACAACAACATCCACAAGAGCATTGCCAACGCAACATTCGCATCCTTGGATCTTTCTGATTGTGTTCAGATTTAGAAGCACACTTTCTTCTTCAGCACGCTTGTGACTAATGTTACACATAGTAACTTCGCATATTAGCATTTGCGTACTCATTCATAATGCTTGTTTGATCTTAATATATATATATATATATATATATATATATATATATATATATATATATATATATATATATATATATATAATATTTATGATCTGAAATTTAACAAACATCAGAACATAAAATGGTTATTTCATAAATACTTCATTGTTATCATCAAAACATATAGATGGAATGCATAGCCAACTCTTGTTCTTAAATTCTCCCCCTTTTTGATGATGACAAAACCATGTATTTTGATAGAACATTTTATACAGGAAATCACCAAACGTAATAGGATAATAACCGGGTAATCACCAGTGAGAACATATTCAGAGTTTCCGAGCAACAACTCCCCTTGAATGTGTTATCCCCAAAATTTTATTAATGCTTGCTCAAAGTCTCCCCTGATCCCAAGACTCACAAAATACAAATTTTGAGTTGTTCAGAACATATGATAGAGAAAGATTGGTTCCCTATACTCATCTGAGTCTGACTAGAACACATGCCTTCATATCATAACCTTGTTACCATCAGAACTCTATGATTGTTCTTAGCCTGATACCAAATTCAATATCACTGTTTGGTCTATCAGAACTTCATCATAGTTCTTTAAGTACAAAACACTATACTTCTAGAGCATTAGAGTTTGTCTTGATATAACTTCTCTATTGGATCTTCATATCCAAATATTCAGACAGTCTTGAGCTTCTAATGCTCGTTGTTCTGAAAAGCGTCATTGAATGTAGACTTTGTCTTGACCGCTTTCAGGAAGACTCCTGCTTCAGATTCTTATGTTTTGAATATCATATTCTCATACAATTTACATCTTCTGAGCATTATGATACCAAAATCACGATAACTTTGACTTTCAGAAAGTTTTAACTTCTGAACAGTCTTGGGTCTATCTGATTCTGAACACATGTTCACGAAGTGTACAACTTTGATTATATGAACAAACAATTCTTAAGAACTTAAATAGAGTTCTTACAAATAACTTGTTTCTAAAAATACCTACTGAACTTGTTAAGTTCCTTGGATAAACATCAAACATCAAACGTTAGTGATAAACAATTTATATCATTTGATTGGTTTGAGTTTGCATTCTTAAGGTTATATCAAAATCATATTTTCATTTCTCCCCCTTTTTTACATCATAAAAAAGTTAGAGTATCTTCGAGTTTTAAGCTTGTTAATATGATAATGATTCTCAGATTAATGCATGTGAAATATGAAAATTAAGATTATGCATAGCACACACACATAAAAAAAACATCATACCAAAATGTAAATTCATTAAAATTGAACATCAAAACATGATTGAAAAAATTTAATCTAAAACCAATTAAATAGAATAAATCCTAGGGTTTATCCTAGTAGTTCCTATTGGTTTGGAGGAGGTGGTGGAAATATCTCAAGGATCTGTTACACAGTGTCTCTAATGTTGTCAATGAGTCCATCTTGTCTCTCCATTCTTGATGACAGGTTTGATTGTTGATTTTGCACAGATTGCAAGATTTGACCTAGATTCGATGGTCCTCCATGTTCAACCTTCCTTAGCTCAACAACTTGTCTTTCTTCAGCCTTATGTATAGCTAGTTGCTTAAACTTAGTCACTTCTTTAGTTATCCATCCATTGAAGTCAGTCCAGATAGTTCCCAAGGCAATAAGATCCTTACTAATGTTTAACTCAACTAGTAGGTTCTGGAATCTGTTGACGACTTCATCTTTTAAGGCAGAGAGTGCTTCATTAAGTGTGGGAGGAGTGAGAGCAGGTGTTTCCAATACCTCAATAACCATTTTTCCTCTCTTTTTTGAAGTTCCTTCACTGTCACCACTTCTTTGCTTATTCCCTTTCCTCTTCTTACCAAATATCACTTGAAGTCTATCTGGAGTATTTTCCAGGTCAATCCATACATCCAGAGATTCATCCTTAAAATCCCTCAGATAGTTCGTCACTTCATCTTGATTATGTGCTCTGTTGAACTTGGGGGACCCATCAACAAGTGTTCTTACAGTCATGACTTCCTTTTTGAATAGAAAGGAAAAATCAATATTTTCCTCCTTTAACTTCAATCCTTCCCACATGAACACTATTCTTGCTTGTTTGAGTAATCAGATCAAATCTTCTTCATCCATCAGAATGTTTCAATTCAATCAGGATGTCAGAGATGATTCTTCCATAAGGAATTTCTATTGAATCCTTATCAAAACTTATCCTGGAATTTTTGACTGATTCCTTCAACAATTTTAATAGAATTGATGGAAGATGAACTCTTATACCTTTCAGAAGAAAATAGAGAATGCATTCCTGAATCTCTGAAAGTTGATCTGTCGGAAGATGATAAAAAACATTTCCTCGCAAGATTTTAAACCAGACTTTCAGAGGATCCTTGAGACCATAGCAGATTTGGTTCTCAGCATCAATCATCACTTCCACTTTAATAATAGATGCTATCACCTTGGCTCTTCTTTGTTCACTGAGTTGAGCTCCAGTGACCCTTACTACTGAACTATCATGCTTTAATAAATATAAGATGGTTTTCTCCGATATTATTATCCTCCTTCCAAATACAAAGGACATGATATTGTTGTTTCCTAGAGCAACACGAGTCCAAAGCTCTTTGACTAAATTTGGATAGATTGGTCCTTCCAATATTTTAAAGTAGTTGCTCCATCCTTGAGTTTCCATGGATGGTTTAAGATCACAACTGTTTCCTTTAAGAAAGTTGAGGTTCACCATTGTTTCATTCTTAACAATAAGCTTGCTTACATGAGTTTTAGTAGACACAAGACATTCATTTCTGTAAGAGAAAAGATATCCATTGACAAAGGCAGAGACACAAAGTACTTAAGAGAGTGGAAAGCGTTTTAAGGTTTTGGTATTTGTAAGAGATGAGTGAGGTCGTGAGGAAATGTAGTGTGAAATGATATATATATATATATATATATATATATATATATATATATATATATATATATATATATATATATATATATATATATATATATATATATATATATTTCAAATACACCACAAACAATTAATATGCAATGCACGATTAGAGAAATGTACAATTTTAACATTTACCAAAGCACTCAATTAAAACCTAAATGTGTCTTTTCCAATTACGCAGTCTAGTGAGTGGGACAGGTGTCACAATCATATTCACACGATCTCAAATGAAATGAACACATTTAATGTAGTGACTATTCATTACACAGTGTAAGTTCTTTTATTTGGCAACAATTTTGCTAAAAATGTGGCTACAAATTGATGTCATTATTGATGTCTTAACATGAGAGTCTTATAGTCTGAAGGACGTTTTCTCAGGTGTTGCAGGTTTTACTCATGATATCAAGGCTGATGTTATGACATGTTTATTTCTGAATACTCAGTTCAAAATATCGTGTTTTGTCTGTTGCGTGTTTTAAGAAATCTTTTGTGTGACTTTGATGAGTGATTTCTAGCGCATTTTTTGGTGAAGATTTTATTCATGATTAATCTATTTATTAAGGAATTTCAGTTGTTACTATTTTAGTGCCCTTGATTATGGAATAACATGATTAATTAGTTTTAATCTGATTGTGTTAGAAAGCCCAAGCCTATGCTTTATGGAATCTATTTAAAAGATGTAGGAACCCTATTTTGGACAAGAAGAGAAAATATTGAAGTCGTGTGCACTGTATTAGGGTTTGGTCTTGTGTTTCTTGTGAGCCAATCAATCATCACATTGATGATTGACTTGTACTAATTTTATTGAGTTGTAATCTGTCCACTCTAACCTTTTAAGAAAGAGTGTATTGTTCTTGATTGAAGCTTTTAAGCAAGATCAAGTTGTTTGTATTTGAAGAAAGTTCTTCTCTCGTTTGTAATTTGTGTTCTTATCACTGATATGATTGAGGGGGAGTGAGTAGAGTCTCTTATCTAAGTGTGTCTTTGATAGAAATGACACGGGTAGAGATTAGGTGAGAAGACTGTAAACTGAAGGTTGTTTGCTGAGAGTCTTTGAACTAATTTTGTTTAGTGGATTTCCTTCCTGGCTTGGTAGCCTACAGACGTAGGTGTATATTCACTGAACTGGGTTAATAATTGCTTGTGTCCTCTTTAATTGTTTACTGCTTAATTTACCTTGTTCATATGTTAATCATTGTTCAAATATTAGTGTCGTGACATCTCATTCGACATCTCATATCTAATACCAGAATTTCAATTGGTATCAGAGCAGGAACTTGCTCCGGTTCTGGGTGAGATCCAGGGACAATAGTTTCTGGTAGTATGGACAAAGAAGGAGGATTTGTTAACAGACCTTCTATTCTGGATGGTACTAATTATAATTATTGGAAACCTCGTATGGTGGCCTTCTTGAAATCTTTGTATAATAAGGCATGGAAAGTTATTATAAAAGGATAGAAACATTATGTCATAGTTGGGAAGGATGGAAAAGCTACTGCTGGTTTGAAACCTGAGGAAGAATGGACAAAGGAGGAGGATAAATTGGCTCTTGAAAATTCCAAAGATTTGAATGCTTTATTCAATGGAATTGATAAAAATATATTCAGGTTAGTGAATAATTGTGAGATAGCTAAAGATGTTTGGGATACTCTTAAAACTGCACATGAAGGTACTTCCAAAGTGAAGATGTCAAGACTTTAATTACTTACTACCAAGTTTGAAAACCTAAGGATGAAAGATGATAAAAGCATACATGATTTTCAGATGAATATTCTTGAGATAGCCAATTCCTCAAGTGCTCTGGGTGAAAAGATGTCTGAAGAAAAGGTTTTTAGAAACATTCTTAGGTTTCTTACCAATAGGTTTGATATGAAAGTTACTGCTATAGATGAAGCTCAAGATATCAGCAATATGAGAGTGAATGAACTTATTGGATCTCTTCAAACATTTGAATTGGGGATCAGTGACAGATCTGGAAAAAAAATCCAACAGCATAGACTTTGTATCCAATACTAAAGATGGAGAGGAGGAATATGATCTAGATACTGATGAATGGCTATCTAATGTTGTAGTGATGCTTGGAAGATAGTTTAACAAAGTTATGAAGAGGATAGACATGAGGTCAAGAACTAATGTCAAGAACAACTCATTTGACATCAACATGTCTAATGATACTGGTAGAAGAACTAGGTCTGAAGAAAAACCCACTCAAGGCAAAGGGGTTCAGTGCCATGAATGTGAAGGATTTGGTCACATTAAAGTTGAATGTCCTACTTACCTCAAGAAGCAAAATAAGGGTCTAACTGTTTCTTGCTCTGATGAAGACTCTGAAAGTGAACTTGAAGAAGAATCTTCTAAAGTGTTACTGCTATAACAGGGAGATATGTCTCTGATGAAGATTCTAGTGATGATGAATTGTCCTTTGAAGAACTGGAAGCTTCCTACATAAAGTTGTGTCTAAGAAGTTAAGAAGTTTGTCAACAAGGAGAGAAGCAGAAGAAACTCATAATCAAATTGGAATCTGAAAAGAAAGAACATCTAGAAACCGTTTTCAATCTAAAGAATGAAGTTGTTGTTAGTTTTGTTGTTGTGGATGTTGACATTAATTTTGGTAAAACTAACCTGACAACAACATTTTGGATAAGATGTTCTAACATGATGAAGAACAAGTTCTATAGAAGGTTTAGTAAGTTGTCAGATAAGAAGTCCTGACATGGTTGCTCAGACATCAGTATGTGGTTATAATACTTGGCAGATGCTAAGCCAAATGCTGAAACATCTTCAATTGTCATGAAAGTAATGTTGTTTTGTGATGTCAGAGCAGGTGTCTTAACATTTGTATGTCAGTTTAGGGAAACTTTGCAGAAATTTGTGATTTGATTATAGAGGATTTCTAGAATGTGTTTGCTTTTGTGATTAGTATGATTGGTGGAGAAAATTAAGGAGGAATTTTAAGATTAACAAAAGTTGTTCTGTTTCATATATTTGAAGATATTTTCAAATGTTTTCATATCTTTTAGGCTGTTATTTTTGGAAAGATCTGATGTTTCTATTCATGTACAATTTGTTCAAAAGAGATTTGGAGATCAATCATTTTTTAATGAAGATCAATTCTAAAGCTTTCAATGCTCATATTCATGAAGATCGTTCTCTGCTTAAAGTGGTGCAACCCTAATTGAAAGTTATAGAAATTAGAGATTGAAAAAGTTGCACATTCTAAGTTAGGGTTTTGTTTTGTTTTGTTGATTGTGAGCCATTCTAACATTACCTAGATGTTTTAATTGGATTGATTTTATTGAGTTGTAATTTTGTCCACTCTAAGGTTTTAAGAATGAGTGTTTGTTCTTGATTGAAGTTTTTAAGAAAGATCAAGTTGTTTATCTTGGAAGAGTGTTATTCTATTTTCTTTGTAAGGTTTTGATTGATTATCACAATGTGTGATTGAGGGAGAGTAAGTGGGGGTTCTCTTATCTAAGGGTTCTTAGATAGAAATTACATTGGGCAGTGATTAAGTGAAGAGTGTAAACTAGGATTTTTTGAATCTGAATTGATACTACTGATATTGGATTTCCTTACTAGCTTGGTAGCCCCCATAATAGGCGAGTTTCCATCGAACTGGGTTAACAATTCCTTGTGTTCTTACTGTTGTACTTTATTCTATTTTTACCTTGTTAATGTTCAGATAGTAATGTCGTGACATCGCCTTCGACATCACATATATGATACCAGAATTTCAATTGGTATCAGAGCAGGCATCCTGCTATGTTTCTGGGTGAGATCTAGGGACGATACTTTCTGGTACAATAGACATGGAACTAGGGTTTATCAATAGACCACCTATTTTGGATGGGACTAATTATGATACATGGAAAGTGCATATGGTGATTTTTATAAAAACTATTGATAGTAAAAGTTGGAAAACAATTATCAAAGGTTGGAAACACCCTATTGTGAAGGACAAATATGGAAAGGATACAACAGAATTAAATCCAAAAGAGGATTGGTCTAAGGAAGAATATGATCTTGCTCTTGGAAACTCTAGGGCCTTTAATGTCTTATTCAATGGAGTGAACAGGAACACCTTCATATTGATAAATAATTGTACTGTTATTAAAGATGCATAGGAGATTTTGAAGAATGCTCATGAAGGAACCTCTAGGGTGAAGATGTCAAGACTTCAATTTCTTACCACTAAGTTCGAGAACTTGAAGATGAAGGAGGATGAGAGCATTCATGATTTCACATGAATATTCTTCATATTTCCAATACATCTAGTGCCTTGGGTGAGAAGATGTCAGAGGAGAAGATGGTTGGAAAGATTCTCAGATCGTTGCCTAAGAAGTTTAACATTAAGGTCACAGCTATTGAAGAAGCTCAAGACATCAGAAACATGAAGGTGGAGGAACTTGTTGGGTCACTTCAAACTTTTAAATTGGTTATCAATGAAATATATGAAAACAAGAACAAGATCTTAGCTTTTATCTCCAATATTAATAATGAAGAAGTTCAAGGTGACACGAAGACTGATGGAAGAATTTATAATGAAACTGTGCTTCTTGGGAGGCAAGTAAATAAGGTGCTAAAGTGTATGGATAAGAAGTTAAGAATAGAGGAGAAAGACAATAATGAAAAAGCTATCACTTGCAGATATGATCATGATGAAGGATTTGATTATGGAGAACTAGCTGCTTCCTACAGAGAACTGTGCCTCAGAAGTGCAGAAGATTGTCAACAAGGGGAGAAATAAAAGAAACTTATAATCCAACTGAAGGAAGAAAAGGAAGAGCACATGGAAACTATCTCTAAACTGTAAAATGAAGTGATTTTTGTGAACTCTAAACTTGACAAAATGTTCAAGTTTGTCTGAATGCTGAAGAGTGGCTCTGACACATTAGATGAAATTCTTTAGGTTGGAAAAGTGGCAGGAGATATGAGTGGAATAGGATTTAATAAAGGAAAGGAATCTCTTTCAGACTTCATTCATCCCAAACCTAAACCAAAAATGTTGAATCAAATGTATCAACATCATGACAGAAGTAAATTCAATCAAGTTGGAGATGTTACAGTTCTTGGTTATGATAATAAAGTTGTGATGAATAAAGGAAAAATGTCTGCAATGAATTTTGTTCAACCTAAAAGGAAACAGGAACAAAAGATGTCAGGTCAAAAGTCCCAACATCAGAAAAGACATTATTGTGGAAGCAAGACCCAACAGTGGAAATGTCACTATTGTGGAAGGTTTGATCACATAAAACCCTACTGTTACAAACTATATGGTTATCAAAACAATCAAAACAACCTAGGAATAATCATGGTATGATTAAAACTAGAAAGGTGTCGAGACCTAAGGTTGTTGAAAGTGAGAAAGATTTTTCTGAAGACAAAGAGAAAAGTTATAATGAAAAGAACCATCAATCTACAGAGATGGTCAATATTGATTATCTGAATACTGATGATGTGGTTTCTGTTACTAAGAAAAGTAAGGAAGCATTATCAAGTGAGTCAGAGTGTGATGTTGAACATAATGTCCAGGATTTCATGCCTCTAGTAAGGAAGCAAGATGCAGCTGGGAAACAATGTTTTTCTTCTTTTAGTGCCTTGTCTGCTCTTGGTGATTGGGTGTGTTCTGCTGCAGATTTACTTACTTTTGGTTGATTACCATTAATGCATAGTTGCTTGGTTTGTTATATTATGGCTAAAAGGGGGAGAAGTAAGTAGTAGTAGTTTTCTTTGGTCATTTCCTTGAGGGGGAGGGATTATGCTATTAAGGGGAGATATTTATTTTTAACTATTTGATGTAAAAGAAGATCTTTGTGAAAAGGTTGTCGCGTTTTCTGTTGTTGACCTGATGTTAGCCTCTAATATGGAAGAAGGATTATTTGGTTAGTTTTAGCCAAAATATGCCAAAGGGGGAGATTGTTAGTTCTGTTGTTGTGGGTTTGAACATTAATTTTCGTAAAACTAACCTAACAGCAACATGTTGGACAAGATGTTCTAACATGTTGAAGAACAAGTTCTATAGCAGGTTTAACAAGTTGTCATATAAGAAGTCCTGACATGGCTGCTTAGACATAAGTACATATGTGGTTATAATACATAGCAGATGCTGAGCCAAATGTTGAAACATCTTCAATTGTCATAACAATATTGTTGTTTTGTGATGTCAGAGCAGATATCTTAACATCCGTCTGTCAGTTATGGGAAACTTTGTAGAAAATTTTGATTTGATTATGGAGGATTTTTAGCAAGTGTTTGTTTCTGTGATTAGTCTGATTGGTGGAGAAAATCAAGGAGGAATTTTAAGATTAACAGAAGTTGTTCTGTTTCATATATTTGAAGATATTTTCAAATGTTTTCATATCTTGTTGGTTGTTATTTTTGGAAATATCGGATGTTTCTATTCCTGTACAATTTGGTAAAAAGAGATTTGAAGATCAATCAGTTTTTAATGAAGATCAATTCTGATTGCTTTCATTGCTCATATTCATGAAGACCATTCTCTACTTAAAGTGGTGCAACCATAATTGAAAGTTATAATAAATAGAGATTGAAAAAGTTGTGCATTATGAGTTAGGGTTTTATTTTATGTTGTTGATTGTGAGCCATTCTAACATCCCCTAGATCTAATTTTATTGAGTTATAATTTTGTCCACTCTAAGCTTTTAAGCACGAATGTTTGTTCTTAATTGAAGTGTTTAAGCAAGAACAAGTTGTTTATCTTGGAAGAGTGTTCTTCTATTTTCTTTGTAAGGTTTTGTTTGATTATCATAGTGTGTGATTGAGGGGGAGTGAGAGGGGGTTCTCTTATCTAAGGGTTCTTAGATAGAAATTACATTGGGTAGTGATTAAGTGAAAAATGTAAAATGGGATTGTTTAACTTTGAATTAATACTACTGATAGTGGATTTCCTTCCTGGATTTGTAGCCCCCAGAGTTGGTGAGTTTGTACTAAACTGGGTTAACAATTCCTTGTGTTCGTACTGCTGTACTTTATTTTGTTTTTACCTTGTTAATGTTCAGATAGTAATGTCGTAACATCACCTTCGACATCACATATCTGACACTTTATAAGAGATCCTTTTGATGGGAAAGATACCAGGAGATATGGTTGGCCTAGGATTTAATTGTGAAAGGAAATCTTCTTCATACAACAGTCACTCTGAACCTGAACCAAAGATGTCGAAGTTTGTGTCTCAACATCATTCTAGAGGTCAACTTAACCACACAAGAGGGAAATTAAAAAGATGGAGGTGCCATTATTGTGGGAGGTTTGGACATATAAAACCTTTTTGTTTCAAGTTGTATGGATACCCTGAGTCTGCTCCTAATCCTAGACCTAATTAGACTATTTTCATCAAAAGACAACAATGGATGCCTAAAGTTGCTGCTACCAGTTTGATAGCTCATGCTTCTCTCAGAATATCTGCTAAAGAAGATTGGTACTTTGATATTGGATGCTCCAGACACATGACAGGTATTAAAAATCTATTTGTTGACATAAAACCTTACTGTACTAGTTATGTGACTTTTGGCGATGGATCCAAGGGTGAAATCAAAGGGGTTGGAATGCTGGAGTGCTCAGGAGTCCCATATCTTTATGATGTTTTGCTTGTCAAAGGACTAACTACCAACCTAATTAGCATCAGTCAACTATGTGATCAAGGATTCAATGTCAACTTCACCAAATCTGAATGCTTAGTCACAAATGAAAACAATAAAGTTGTTATGAGGGGAGTCAGGTCAACAAATAATTGTTACTTATGGGTATCTCAAGATTCTAGTTATTCCTCCTTATGTGCTCCAGCCTAAGAAGATGAGGTTAAGCCGTGGCACCAAAAACTAGGACATTTGCAAGAAATAAAAAGAATCATATCCATGGAAGATGTCAGAGTTATTTCAAAACTAAATATTGAAGAAGAAATATTTTTGGGCTATTCGAAAAATACCAGAGCTTATAAAGTCTTCAACTCCAGAACAAAAGCTATGATGGAATCCATACATGTTGTTGGTAAAAAGGATTATGTCCTAGAAGATGTTGGAACATTCCTGAATGATATCACAGATGAATCCTCATATAGAAATACTGAACTTGAATCCACTAATGCAGAAACTAAAGTTGATCAAGTTAACAAAGGGTCCCCTATCAAAATTCAGAAGAATCACCCTAAAGATCTTATCATAGAAGACCTAAACAAGGGAGTCACTACTAGAGCAAGGGAATTCATATTAAGCTATTGATTTGTGTCAAGGATAGAACCTAATAATGTTAAGGAAACCTCAACTGATGCGTTCTGGATCAATGTTATGCAAGAAGAGATAGAAAAATTCAAGTGGAATGAAGTATGGGTTCTAGTTCCAAGTCTTGAAGGAACAAATGTCATTGAAACAAAATGGGTGTACAAGAATAAGTCTGATGAAAAAGCTTGTCTAGAATCCATCAAATTTTTGTTGGGAGTGGCTTACATCTTGGAGTTTCAGATGGATGGAAAAAGTGCCTTCTTGAATGGTTACTTGAATAAGACGATGTATGTGGGACAAACTAAAGGGTTCATTAATCCAAACCTTCGTAATCAAGTGCACAAGTTGAAGAAAACACCTTATGGCTTGAAGCAAGCTCCTAGAACTTGGTGTGAAAGATTAACAGAGTTCCTTGTTGATCATGGATACATGAAAGGAGGTATAAATAAGACTCCTTTTGTCAAAGATGAAGGAGGAAAGATCATGATTGCCCAGATTTATGTGGATGATATTATGTTTGGTGGGATGTCAGATAGGATGGTTCAACGTGTTGTTAACCAAATGCAGTCAGAATGTGAGATGAGCCTTGTTGAAGAGTTAGCTTACTACCTTGAACTATAAGTCAACCAAATGGAAGATTCTATGGTTCTTTCACAGAGTAAATATGACAATAACGTTGTTAAGAAGTGTGGAATGAAGAATACAAGGCACGAGAAGAAACTTTCTCTTACTCCTCTGAAGTTGTCTAAAGATGAAAAGGGTGTCAATATGAATCTAAACCTCTATGAAAGTATGATAGGAAGCTTGATTTATCTCACAGCAAGCAGACATGACATTACATTTGCTGTAGGTATTTGAGCTAGATACCAAGTTGAACCTAAGGTGAGTCATATCAATCAAATGAAGAGGACTCTGAAGTATGCTAGTGGAACTTGTGACTTTGGGATATTGTATACTCATGGATCTGACTCTGTATTATTTGAATATTGTGGTTGGGCTGGAAGTAATGATGATAGGAAGAGCACATCAAGAGAGTGCTTATTTATGGAGAACAATCTCAGATCATGGTTTAGCAAGAAGCAAAGTTTTGTATCTCTGTCTACTGATGAAGTAAGAAACAATTACTCTCAAATGGTGTGGAGGAAACAAATGTTGACTGAATACAATGTCACACAAGATGTCATGACATTATATTATAACAACCTGAGGGCTATTTAACACAACAAAGCCAAGAACATTGGTATTCATCAATATTTCATAAGAGAGCTTGTTAAAGATAAAATTGTTGACCTAGAACACATAGCCACTGAGATGCAGCTGACTGACTTTTTTACTAAGGCACTAGATGCTAATCAGTTTGGAATTTGAGGGGTAAATTGGGAAGTTGCATCCATAAATTCTTATAGCAATTAACTGCGTGTGGGAACATCTTTAAGGACTCCTTATGTTTTCAAGATTTAAAATGTCAATTAATGCTTAGTAATAATATCCTCCTATTTTCCATAATTTTTCAAAAAATTGAGTTCCCATATCAAGTGTAATCATTTCAGAATATCCTTAGTTTCATTCTCACATACTACCCTAGAAATCTCTTTTCTTCCAACAACTTTTTCATCTTCCATTCTCTCTAAAAGAACCTCCTTGTTCATACACCCTCAAATATCAACTTGTTCAAAATGTATCAACATCATGATAGGTCTTCCTCAAAGAAATCTTCTCCAAAGGAAGCTGACTCTGCTTCCCACCCTAGGGCTCAACCGATGAATATTTCATTTGATGATGTTATTGATGTTGCTCCCTTGAATATGGTTCCAATCATTGTTGCTAAGCTCCAAAGGCTCGGAACTTCGCATGCACGAAGACCTATGGAGGTTTCTGCAGGTAACTCTCCTGAAACCCCTCTTGCTATCTCTAATAGGGCAGAGGAAGATACGCATTATGTTGATCAGACAATTAGAAGACTTGCTTCTAGGTTTTTGATTGAGGGTCATGAGGTTCCTGGGTTTACTATCCCACTGTCTCAAATTTATGCCCCAAAGGTTGATAATAAGAATAAATATGATGTTGTTACAGTTGGTGTTGCTCCCTCTGAGACAAATGAAGGAAACCTGCACAAACTTGCTAGTTCTGTGTTAAAAGATGCTAAAACAAATGTTGTAACTAATGTTGAAACATCATTTCCCAAGCAAGGACCTCCTACCAAGAATATGGCTCTCGATTCAACTAAAAGGAAGGAGATCAATGTTGAAGATGTTGTAGATGCAGAGGATTTGTCTGATAATGAGTTGATCATGAATGTGAATCCCATAATAGATAAAAGACTTATGACTAGAAAAGAAAAGGTTGTACTTGAGACAAACCCTCAAGAAGTTTGTCAAAGAAGACTGTTGTTGGTCCACTCAAGTCCCGGAGTAAGGTGGTGACCAAGAAGAGAAAGATCAGAACTGAGTCAGTTTCTGATGATGATGTTGAAGATGATGTCCAGATCATCTCTCCTAAGACGAAATCTATGGTAAAGAAGATTCATGATCAAGTGCCAGAGGCTTATCTGGATAGCATTACTTTTCATTTTGTTGAGAGTGTAAAAAGATGGAAATATGTCTCTCAAAGAAGGGTTGCCCATGAGAGATGTCGCTCCCGATAAATGAGACTGGCTCAAATAAGGGTACAGACGCGAACGGTCGGCGAAAGGGGGATGAGAACACACAGGAGTGAACTCAAGAGAAAGAAAGAGTCGCCAGCTAGGCATTTTCATCCCGAAGGAAAGGTAATGCTGCATAAACCTAGGAAAGATATGGATAAGACGGTTGCGAACCAGAGAGACTGAGAAAGGGGGTTGGTTACAACCTGGGAAGGTATTAGCACCCAGATTGTCCGTCGTACTCGACGGGATCCACGCTTAAAAGATTTGTGTTTCAAAGGGGTAGTGTCAGTGCAATTTGTGTATAAAAGAGCTGGAAAGGGATGTACAGGTGTCAGTGTAAAAGAGAGTGAAATGTATAAGTGAAGTGTCAGTGTAAGAAATGAATGGAATGCTCAGGAATATGAGGCTAAAAGAATGATACTGAAAGAGGGGGAATATACAGAGACTTTTGTTCGATAACTGTTAAGTTATGCCTACGTATCCTCTAGTGCAATGAGGAAGTCAGAACACCGTAGTTCGACCCAAAGAGACTGAAAGATAAATTGACTTGTGAACTGCTTACTTGTCTATGCTCAAGTGTATGACCTGTCTGGCTCAGGTGCAAACTGTCTTGCATTAGACGGAAGAAGCGAGTTCTCGATTATGAGTGAATGAGATGAGAAGAGAATCCCGGAGGAGACGATTATTGTTTGTTTTTGAGTTTTCAATCTTTTATTGCTTTTGAAAGTTTGTCATAGATTAATGAGCTTAAGCCTAATCCAATGGGTTAGCAAACTCATCACATCTTCCCTCTGATTAGGGGTAATGAGAATGCCTTAAGTGTGAAGTCAGCTTCTCACACTTAATTACCATGGTGTAGGATTAAGATCATTAACCTACTTGTAATTATTTAGATGTTTTTGGTGCTTTTTGTTTGGTGTTGAGTAATGAGATTAAGCCATAATCAGGGATTAAACAGACTCATTACACCATCCTAATAGAAGGATAATAGATGAGAATGTTTAAGCTGAGGAAAGCTCCTCAACTTAATCCATGATTAGGGATTAACCTCATGACAAAACAAAGCCTTTATTAGATGGATTTTATTTAATGATACGATGAAGAGGTGAGTTTTATGGTTTGTAAGACAACTTGAGGGGGACTTGTCCATTAACACTAGGGTTAGTCCTTCTTAACCAATTAAGGAAGAATTAGAACCCTAATGCAAGGCCCAAGTTACAAGCTTGATGTCTTGATGATTATTAAGTGGATTGATTAAAAGATTTAAACACATTAAGGGTTTAACACTTAGGATTAAAGTTATACACTCCATCCTAATAGAAGGATGCAGGCATAATCTTAATCACAAAGCCTTAAAGCCTTTAGGGTTTAGTCCCTGATTATTAGATGAGAAGAGAAGACTCAATGAGACACAAAGGTAAAAGCTAAATGGAGGACTAATCAAACCCTAATTATTATCATGCTTAGTTGTTCCTAAGGTTTGTGAGGTTAACAAGAGAAATCTTCAGAGAAACCACCAGGAAGCAGATGAAAGGAGCAAAGAGAAGCAAAGTAACTTGCTTCATTTAAGAAGACAAGTCACTTGAAGAAAGAAAGTAAGATGAAGAAGAATGAGCAAGCTCAAACTCAAACACAAGACAAAATGCAACAATGGTGCATAAGAGAGATGAAAAGAGATTGTGAGAAGTGAAGGCAAATTCACTTCCCAAAGTTACTTACCACCTGAAAAGTTAGTGAATGGAATGCAATGCAATGCAAAATGAGATGAAATGGAATGATGCAAACCAAAACCAGAAGCATGTATGTGATGTTAATGATGCTAAGAGAGGATGCAAACATGAGGCAAGGCATGAAGATGATCAAACAAGCATATGGATGCAAGAGAGGCATGCTTAGAACCATGAACATACATGAAAAGTTATGAAATGCAAATGACATACAACATGGCAAATGAAAGATGCAATGATCAAACATGATTCTAATATGTCTTAAGATGTCTAATGAATCAAATGGATGCACAAAATGTCATGGCAAGTCATGGTATGCAAGCAAATGCAAGGTGAATGCAAAAGGAAGCCCAAATTAGGGTTTTATGATCAATGCACAAAACAAAAACCAAAACCATAAGCAAACATCAAGATAAAAAATTGAAAATTCACTCAAAGGAACCCTAAACCTATACAAACTCACTGCCCAAAGGAGGGGATCCAATTCTTAACCTAGTGAAAGTTATGAATTTTCTAAGATTGCTAGGGTTTTATGGTACCTTGTCAAGGAAAATGTCAAACAAAAAGGAAATGCAAGATCAAATCATGCCAATTTAATCCTATAAACTACATGATATGCAAGATGCAATGCAAAAAGAATCAAAGTCCAACTCTTAAAGGCTAGGCAGAAATGAATTTTTGAAGATTGGATCAAAATAATGCTTTGAAATGAAATTAATTCCATGGAAAATTGTCAAAAGACATCAAGATCAAAAAAGAAATTTGGTTTGAAGGTTGGACAATGTTTCTAAATGATTTTAAAGGTTTCTTGAATTTTTTGGTGATTTTTAAATACCTAAAAGTATTTTTAATTAATTAATTCTCATTAATTAATTAAAAATAAACTTTTAAATGATTTAAAAATATTTTTTAATGCAAAAAATAAAAATAAAAATGTTTTTGGTTTCTGAAAATTAATTGAAACTTTGACAAAAAATTTCAGAATTTTTAAAGATGTTCTACTATTTTTTATAAAATGAACAAAACAAATGAAATTTAATGAAAATAAAATGAAATTTAAACTGAAAATGAGAAAGTCAGCGCATCCAAGGGCCAGGATTCAAACGAAAAGGGAGGGAATTGACTAGCGCGCGCATCTGGACGGCCCACATTCAAACTTACGTAATTAAGACTAAACCCTAATTAATTAACCCTAATGACTTTCAGACGACCGGAACCCTGTTCCGGTCGTCTTCTCCGGCCAGCCAAATCTCTAACTCTCTCTACACGCAATAAAAAAGAAATCTAACTGCCCAGAATTCATCTCCATTCAAAACCGAATCAAACCCCCCAAACAAACATCATTTTTCATTCATTAATCAAGCAAATCGAAGCAAAACTCATTTAGGGCAAAAAGTTTCAGACAGTTCATACATGCTCAATATTCCACCATTTTCATTTTTAAACACATCATGATGATCAGGATAACATATAGAATCAATTTATAACAAGTAAAAAGAGTTCTGGAAAATTTGTTCTTGATGGATACCTGAACTGAAGTCCTTCGAACAGGAGCTTTCTGACCCTTTCTTTTGTGCAAACTCACTCCTTTGGCCCTCCTGAGCTCAATGGGATGCTTCACAACTCTTGTTGATGGCTGGTTTGAGAGATGGCAGAAGTTCTGTTCAAGGTGGGGTGGAAATCGTATTTCTGATTCAGGGAGTTTTAGGCTATGGTGATGGGTGGTTTTTGATCAGTGAAGCATGCTGAGTTGATTTGTGAAGTTGGTTTGTGTGTTTGCAGCTTGTGTGATGAGTTTCGAAGGCTTTTGCAAAGTGGGGGTGAAAATGAGAGAGCTGTGTTCTTGGAGATTTCAGGCTTGCTTCTTGTGTGCTTTGTCTTGCTTTTGGTTTGTATAAACAAATGGGATTGGTCAGATGAGTTGATGTGTGCTTTTGTGATTGGTATGGCTCAAGTTGCCAAAATGTCAAGTTTGTGTAAGAGAGGCATGGGCTACTAGCTAGCCAAGGACAGATGGGATGTCCTGCGCAGCAAGATGTGTGGAGAGCCATAGGATTGTTTGTGAAGTCAGCAAGCAAGTGGATTCATACTTGAGTGAGTTTTTGCAACTTGCTTCACTTTTGTTTCCTTTGAGAAATCTTGCTCCATAAGTCATGAAAATGAGTGATCCTTTGGCCCATTCTGAATTTTAGATGTCATATGATCATGTTGTGAAGAAATGGTACACATTTGAGGCTTTTAGAACACTTGATCAAACCATTTTGCAAAATGCCTCTTTGGTAGAAAACTTCAAATTTTGTGATTTTAGCCAACTTTGACAAGCCATAACTTTTGATCCGAAATGAATTAGGTCATGTTCTTGTACTTTTTGAAAAGGGAATGATCCATTCTACAACTTTCATGACCAAGTTTTTTTCATTTGAAGCATTTTTTAATCAAAAAGCAAGGGTTGAAAAAGTTTCCCAAAATGGCAATTTCATTAAAAGTCAAACTTTCCCAAAAAGTCAACTTTGCAAATGACTTGAAATTCTTCAATTTTGTGAACTTCCAACATATTCTATGATCAAATAAAGATCATGCACAATCAAAATGATGAAGAACACCCTTTGGTTGGGTCATTGGGGGCCTCAGATGCCCTGATTTTGCACTGACTTGCTTGAAAAAGTCAACTCTTGATCAGATGACTTCCCCATGGCATTTCTTCATGAAAATTGATATGCATACTCCCTATACCATATAGAGACCAATAGAAACAAGAATGACCAAAAAATTTGGAGTTATGGCCTTTGAAACCAAAACCCTAATTCTAGGTCATCTGTGCAGTCAGACCTGGCTCTGCCTCCATGCCATTCTCAATTCTTGTGATTCTTTGACATTATTGACTTTGAGGAGATATAGTATGATGCTTGAGCATACATGGACCCCTTTGTAGTGATTGATGACCTTTGGAGTGGCTCAAGAAGCTCTTGGATTGCTCAGATCACAAACCCTAGATGCAGATGACTTTGAATCTATGCAGTGAATCAAAAATGTGATATGAGATGCTATGATTGAGTCTATGCATATGAAATGATCACAAGCCATGGTGTGAATGGGTGAGTGCAAATTTGGGGTGTTTACAAGAGAGAATTAGGCAATGATGCATTGGACTGTTATGAAGTAATGTAGATGATTTTTTATGTTAGAGGGATATGTATTGAGTTCTCTCCAGCTATCATTAACAAATTCTTAGGAAGAAGTGAAGAGGAAGAAGCTAAACTTGAGGTGACTGATAATCAAGTGTGTAGGGAGATCACTGCTAGGAAGTTGAAGGAGTGGCCCTCCAAAGGAAAGTTATTTGTTGGATTGTTGAGTGTGAAGTAAGCTATTCTTCACAGAATAGGTGAGGCTAATCGGGTTCCCACAAATCTTACTTCAAATATTGCTACTAGTCTTGGAAAATTCATCTATGTTGTTGGTACCAAAACCAAGTTTGATTATGGTACTTAGATTTTTGACCAAACTGTGAAGCAAGCTGGTACCCTTGTTGTCAATCTTCCCATTGCATTTCCTTCTCTTATTTGTGGCATTATCCTTAATCAACGTCCTGGAATTTTGTTGGGTACTAATATTGTGAGCAAGAGGGAAACTTCCTTATCTCTTTATTACAAGTTATTTGCAGGGAAACATGTCCCATACATCGTTTCAACATCATCTACTGCTGAAGGTTCAATCACCACCAAAGAGGGTGTTATTTTTGAACTGATTGAGGCTTGCAAAGAACTGGATGAAGTCATTTGTGTCAGAATTGCAAGGAAGTTGAAATATGAGACTTTAATCACATCTCCAAGGCTGGCTGCAGAACAACAAGGTGGTGATGGTGAGGGAACTGTTCATGAAAAGAAAATTAATGAGGAAACTGATTCTGATGAGCCTGTTGGTGATGAAGAAGGGGATTCTAAATCTGATACCAGTGATGAAGATGGAACTTCTGCTTCAGATGAAGACATGTGATAGTGATGATGTTGTTTTTGGTCCTGATGTTGTTTTTTTTGTTTCTTTTTGAGTTTTTGGTTTTGACTATTGTTGGCACTTCAAGTGCTTAATTTATAATCTTGTTTTTTGTTCTGTAATCTCTCCATGTGACTCTGATGGTTGTGTTTTCTTCTTCTGTAAAATATTATGGTTCTGGGTGACCTTGTTCCTATCTGGTTTATTTTTTATTGGTAGTTTGCCTAATTATGGCTAAAGGGGGGGGGGAGTTGTTAATGTTACATATAGGCAGAACATGATGTGTGAAGCATTGCCACTACAGAAGTTTGTTTCTTGAAGTTTGGCTACATATAGGCAGAACATGGTGTGTGAATAATTGTCACTAATTGTCGACATGGTGTGTGAAGAATTGTCACTAATTGTCACTGTAAGAGTGTTCTTTAAATTTTGCAGGTTTCCTTGAGGAGGAGTTGGAATAATTTGTTTTTGTTTGGATGCTTTTTTTTGCATATGGTGTGTTGTTGATTAGTGTGTCTCACTGCTGATGTTTCTCTGATTTGTTTTTGTTAGCTCTATGCTCAATTTGTGTTTTAGCCAAAATTTTCCAAAGGGGGGGTTTGTAGGTTCTTTTAATTGGCAACAATTTTGATAAAATATGTGGCTACAAATTTATGTCATTATTGATGTCTTAACATGAGATTCTTATAGTCTGCAGGAGGTTTTCTCAGGTGTTGTAGGTTTTACTCATGATGTTAAGGATGATGCTATAACATGTTTATTTCTGAATACTCAATTCAGAATATTTTGTTTTATCTGTTTCGTGTTTTAAGCAATCTTTTGTGTGACTTTGGGGAGTGATTGTTGGCGCATTTATTGGTGAAGATTAATCTATTTATTAAGGAAGTTCAATTGTTACTATTTTAGTGCCCTTTATTATGGAATATCAGAATTAATTAGGTTTAATCTGATTGTGTTAGAAGGCCCAAGCCCATGCTTTATTAAATCTATTTAAAAGCTACAGGAACCCTATTCTAGACAAGAAGAGAAGTTATTTAAGCCGTGTGCATTGTATTAGGGTTTGGTCTTGTGTTTCTTGTGATCCAATCAATCATCACATTGATGATTGACTTGGACTGATTTTATTGAGTTGTAATTTGTCCACTCTAAGCTTTTAAGCAAGAGTGTATTGTTCTTGATTGAAGCATTTAAGCAAGATAAAGTTGTTTATATTTGAAGAATGTTCTTCTCTCTTTTGTAATTTGTGTTCTTATCACTGCTGTGATTGATGGGGAGTGAGTAGAGTCTTTTATCTAAGTGTGTCTTAGATAGAAATTACATGGGTAGAGATTAGGTGAGAAGACTATAAACTCGTGGTTGTTTGCTGAAAGTATTTGAACTAATTATGTTTAGTGGATTTCCTTCCTGGCTTGGTAGCCTCTAGACGTAGGTATGTTTGCACTGAACTGGGTTAATAATTAATTGTATCCTCTTCAATTGTTTACTGCTTAATTCACCTTGTTCATATGTTAATCATTGTTCAGATATTAGTGTCGTGACATCTCCTTCGACATCTAATATCTGATACCAGAATTTCACACAGAAAATAAATCAAAATATTTTACTTAAGAGATTTACTTAGTGAATAGGAACCGTTTTAATCATGACATTTTCACTCAATCAGAAAGTTATGTCTTAAATGTCTCACAACATTAAGACAACTATTGTTCTGACTAAAAAAACTTCTAACTGGTAGAAATATTTTTATCAAAATATCCTAAAGAATGTGTCAAAGATAAAAGGAGAACATACCGTAGCATTTCAGAATTTCTTCCTAGTTGATTTTCATCCGCTCTTGTTCTGCTTCTCACTCGATCTTGTGTTCTGATCATTCTTCCTCTTTTCTTCAGACTTTACACATTGAAGGTTATGATGAGATATGTTATGGGTTTTCATACTTCTTTAGAACATCTTTTGTTCCTTCTGTTGGGCGTCTGAGCATCTATAATAGTTCTGTCAGAGAATAACAACTTAGACATTTTGTCCTTCTGATGATGATTTATGACATGAAGTTCTTATGAATCGAAATCATACTTTAACATGAAGTTCTTATGAATCAAAATCATACTTTAACAATCATCCTTTTCACTTCAGAAACACTTCTAATGAGCTTAATATGAGAAAGTCAATGGTGGACTAATTTGTTTCTTGAAAACATCTCATACTCATTTAGACATAATCTTCAGCAAACAAGATTTTTTGTTTTCTGATGATTTGATTCTTGAGAAAAATATGTTGATCACCCAATCATATTTAAGATAAAAATTAAACAGATATATAACCTTATCTAGAGAATCTATCTTGTCAGCTGATTCCTCCAAATCAATGACTTGCTCAAATGTAATCCATTTGGCAATAATTCAGTATCCTCTCAATATCATCAACTGATATGCGACTGAAATTGTAAGTGGATTAACTTTCACCTCAGGTCTTTTCAACATACAACAATGGATCTATATCTGACACTGCTAAGTGTTTGATGTCCATCAATAACAGAACTGAAACTCTGATACCAATTGAAGGTGTGAGAAAAACACAAGAAAGGGGGATTGAATTGAGGTTTTCAATCTTTACTACTTTTCGCACTTTGATGAGTTGTATCAAGTTATGATATGAATGCGTTGTGGAAGCATAAAAGAATGTAAAACATAAAGCAAGAGTAAAGAACACACGATATATCATGGTTCACTTGAGAACTTCTCAAGCTAATCCAGTCCACCCTCCAAGGTGCTTTCACCTTAAACAAGGACTTAATCCACTATAGCCAAATAACTGCATAGAACCTCTGTGACTTCCTGCATGACAATCTGCCGTGACTAACTGCACAACACCACGTGTCGTGACTTCTTGTGCGGCCTACAATTGTGACTAACTTCACAACTACCTGTTGTGACTTCCTACATGGCAACATGTCGTGACTAACTGCACAACACCTTGTGTCGTGACTACAGGCCCCAGAACCAATTGTTCTGAGCTACACAAGAACCTTAGCCCCATAACATATCATCAGAAAACATAGTTCTATGAATGCACTAGAAACTAATTTTTGTGCCTTCCTAAAGTTCTGGCCTTCACTCGGTCCTTTAGGGAAAGGGATGTTTACATATGTTTTTCTTCTTACATAAGCCGATTGTAAACTCTTTTAGTACATCTGAAGAACCTAAATAAATTCTAAGAATATTACATTTTATTCTTGATCCATTTGTTCCTTCTGCTTATTCAATTTGCTTCTTCATTTAAGCACTTGAAGGTTGAAGTCTTCTTCTTCTTCAAAATATTTGCATGTTTGTTGATCTTTGCTTGAGCACAAGAATGACTTATTCGTCTTGATTCACTTTAAGAACATTTCTGGATAGCATCCCATGTTCTTCTTCAATCCAATGATCACATTGGTTACACAAATATCTTGTTGTAGATATGTATCTGGAGCTTCCGTTATCATCTTCATTGTCTTCTGCGACTTTGTAAGTCTTCTGCAACATATGAATTTAATCACATTGTGAATTAAAGATCTCTTTGCTTTCAGCAGATTGTTGTGAAAAAGTAATCAGCTAGAAGAGTTGCATATTTAACCAAACTCTTTGTGGCTTGTTCCAATGTTATCTTTTTTATAATAAACCTTATGTGATTGTATGACAACCTCAACAACATGGTTCAAAGACCATTTGACAACTTATTAGTGTGTTGTAAATCAATCGTGAATGTTGTTTTCATTTCAACAACATAACAATAACAATTCTTGATTAGATATCATATTTTCAACGTAAGTATTAATCCACAACCAGGTTTTATTCCTATTAAAAAATCAACAACACCCAAGAGTGTGGTTGTTCATTTTAACCAATGAGGATTCAATAGAAATCAACAACATCAATGCATATGGTATTGCTTCCATTTAGAACCAACAAAATCACAAAGCATGTGATGTTTTCCTTTTATAGCCAAACATAAAAGAGCCATTACAACCCAATCCAACTACTGAGGAATCCTCTACATAAGGAATTAAATATTACATCCACATATTGTCCTTTTCCACAATTCAAAGATAGTGGAGAGGTAGTGGGATAAAGCATTATCATATTGTGTACTATCCTTGCCAACGGTAACATTGTCATCTGAACTTTAGAGGCTTCTGATTATAAATCGATGAATGAAGCATGAGCTAGAGATGTCTATAACACCCCAAAATTTTCCCTCTTGATTTTGACCTAGCTTATGTTCATTTCATTACATTTGCATACCATTTCATACCATACATTTCATGCATAGTGCATAGGGCATGTGGTCAATGGTTTGATAAGATGTGGTTCTTTAAAGCCAAAGACAAGAGACAAGTGTTCTCCAACAAGTCACGAGAGTTCCTTATATCTCATATAAGTCCAAATAATGCCTTGAGTCCCTAGAAGATGGAAGGTTATCAGGAACTTCATCGGGGTTCATTCTCCTCCACAATGCACCCAAACTAGGGTTTTGGGCCAAAGCAAGAAATCTTCAAAGCATTGATCCATTCTTGTTGTCAATGGTCTTCATATGTTATGCAAATTCTAAGAATGGAATTTGGCTCATTGGTTGAACGTGGAAGTCATTCAGTGGTTCAGTTACTTGTACAACAAGAAAAAGTCAACAACTCAAAAGGAAAGTCAACCATTGGATTTCAAAGATTCAAATCATGTTTCTCAAGTCCATGGACCTTTATTTGGTGAATGTATGGCATGTATATAATCATTCATCAATAATCAAGAGCTTGTGAAAAGTTACTAAAAATGGCAAGGACCTATAATTTGGAACTTTCTATTATTGGCAATTTTTACATCACCTTCAATTCAACTTTCAATCACCAAAGAAGCTTCAAATGGATTTTTGATAAACATTAATCTTGTAGATCTTGTTTTTCCCTTTTCAGAAAGTACAAGACCATCTTCATAGCATTTATGGATCAAAAGATACGGCCAATGGAAGTTAGGGTTGATTTTATGGAATTTCATGCATACCAAATTTCCACCTTTTGCAAATTGGTTAAAATTGACCTATAATTGATTGCAAGTGATCAAGTAAGGTTACCACAACAACATACACACCATGAAGACCAATTTTGGTCCTTGAATCAAGCAAATTCATGCGATGATAAGCACATGAACATCATTCTTCCAAAATGCAAAACATCTCCAAATTCAAAATCTAATGGCTTTCACTCCAAGTAATCATTCCACACACGTTTAGTGGTGGATTTGTGAATGAAGCATGCTCATACCATGACCTTAGAACGTGGTAACAAGGGTGTACACAACATTTTGCAATTTTGCAAAACACCTTCAAACTCCTTAACCAAGGGTTTAGATAAACCATAACCCTGACCAGAGACTTAACCAAGGATATATAAAGTGATTGCCACATTCAATTTACTATCATATACTCTTATTCTGCAAATTTTGAAATTTTTTTCTCTTAAGCTTTTCTCTTCGATTCTCTCAATTCTTGAGGTTTCTTCCTCATTTATTTGCTTTTCTGAGATCCTTGAAGCATAAGGAAGCTTTTGCAACCACCATTGGAGGCTAAGAGCTCTGCTTACTCCAAAAATGAATTTGGAAGTAAAATCTTCAAAGCTTCAGATCTAGGTCATTTCAAGCTTCTATTTGCATTTATTTTGCAAATAGAACTCAAAAGGAGAAGATATGCACGTGTACACTGGATTTCTAAAGGTTTTTAAGCTCAAACACATTTTTAGGTGAGTTTCAAATTGCATCTTGTATCTTGAATTTTTAGCTTGCATGATGATCTATGATGTTCACTGATGATGCTGATGTATTTTGTTTTGAATTTGGACGTATGCATTGCATGAATTTTGAGATTGAAAGTTTTCAGATCCAAATGTTATTGCTCGATTATCTCAATATATGCTTGATCTATGATTTTTGTTTATGGATTTGAGATCCTGAAGTCTCCCTAATTTGATTGATATGAGATTTGTGGATTTCTGGAAAATATTTTGGAGCTTCATGTTGCAGGTGACCGGAGCTAGGGCTCCACCACCTGAACTTCTCCATGTGATTTTCAGGTTGAACGAAGAAGATGATCTCTGAGCCATTATTATTTTTGATCCAAGCGTTAACAGCGTGCCAACACATTTAATGAAGCATACACAACATACACGCCTTTCCTATTAATTCAGTTAAAATGCATCTGTCTGATTGCTTTACCTTTGATTGACTCTGATTCGTTTGATATGACTACTTTGTGATTGTTGACTGCGCGTGGTTCATTTGATTGATTTGGTGGCTCCTTATGAGTCAATTATGTACTTGCTTCGCTTGCTTAATGCACCCTTGGCTTGTGTCATTGCATTTTATTTTCACATATTTGCATTGTTTCCGTTTGCATTTTAAAAAAAAATAGCTAGATACATTAAAAAAAAATAAAAAAATTCATGAGTCACTCTTAGGAATTTATAAAATTGTTACAGATTTTATTTTTCATTTATTTTATATTTTTGATATCTGAATTAATTTTGTTTTGAATTTATTTTTCAAAATATTTCATTGTGAACACTTTTCATTATTGATTTTATTTCTTGACATTGGTTCCCATTTTGAATTCCATTCTTTTTACATCATCTTAGGGATATATTAGGACATTTTAAAATATTTTTGTCTTGATTTTTAAGTCATTTTTTCATACTTTTTGAAGCTCTCCTTTGTACATGATCATGTGAAATCCTAATCGCAATTGAATGCTTGTTTGAGTGAGTGTCTTGATGAATATTTGCAAGCTCTTTTGACACTTTATTTGCCCCTAGTTGAGGTCTCTTGAGACCTAACTTGATGATTTTTTAATATTGTTTGCTAATTGTTTGATGACTTTTGTTTGAGGTCTCTTTTTGTGAATTTATTTGCCATGCTTTGATTGCTTGCTTGAGAAGGCACTTATGTCATTGTATGAGATCATGTTTATGGCTTCTTGAGGCATTTTTATACAATTATAGGTCTTACTTGATGCAATTATAGGTCATTGGTTTGAAGTTTATGCTTGCTTTGTGTACATGTTCAATACTTGTTTCACATGTCTCATTTTGACCTAATTCTTTATCCCTTCTCATCTAAGTTTTAACATGACTTGTATTGGTTTGTTTATTCCATGCCATATCATCCATTTGCATATCATATGATGTATGCCTCTGAATTTAAATCATCTCATTCATTTCATATGCCATTCATGTCCTACTTTGCATACTTGAACATGTTTCATCTAAATGGACACCTCTTCTTCTCTTAACTTCAAAGTGACTTGTAATGGTTCAAAGTTGATTTACTTGTGCATCTTATATTCATCTTAACATGAAATTTTGATAATGACATTGAGGTAGGTTCATACATTTTGCATCTTTCATGTTGGCTTATGTTCCAAGTTTACTTTCTTATGTGATCCATGTTCACTTCTTCTCATTTCTTCATCATCTCACTTCTAATGCTTGAGTGGTTACTTACATACTTGGTATGCTCATTCATTTGCATAATGATACATTCATAATTAACATATGATTCTGAATTTTAGCTTTCATGAAGCATTCATACATGTTCATCTTCCACATTCATCCTTTCTTACTCTAGTCTTTCTTTAGTGCACTTCTTTGAAGTTTGTGAGCTAGTTTCCATTTGTTTGGTTTGTGTTTTCTTGGGTAACATTATAGGTCATGTTTGGGGTTTACATTCTGACTTTGTTTTTTTGGTTTGGTTCATAACCTTTCTTCTTTGAACTTTTTCTTGTTTGAGGTTTGTTTGCCTTAGTTTTCCTTATGTTTGCTTTTGCTAACCATGTAGGGGCTAATGGTAAGTCAAAGGGATGTGGATATGCTTCCACATTTTAACCTCTCCTCTATCTTTTACATTTCAAATATGTGTTTGTTAATCATTAAATATGCTTTGTTTTGTACAATTGCATTCCTTCCCCTTTAGATGCAACTTATCTTCCATCTTGGAAGTAAGTTGTTTTCTAATACTCTTCTCTCTTTCTTCTTCTTTAGGAGAAAGTTATTTCAAACCTCACTAACCTAGATTTATCCAAGCATAAAAAATTACTTAGGATTTTTTAGTTCCCATTAAACCATTACCTTTGGTTCTCTTTTGGTGCTTCTCTTTTCTCATCTCAAAACAACTCAAAACATCTTAATAAAGGTCAAACTTTCTTATGTTCCAAGGGACTTTACCATGGGATACTTGCATACATTCCATATGGAGATGATGTGTAGGGTATCTATCATAATGAATAAGTATTAGCATAAGGACGCTTCACAAACATAAACTAAAAAAATACTTCTTAATAAAACAATAACAAAAACACTTAATAAGTACAATAGGCTAGTGTGTTTGAGCCTCAATCTTTGGGACTAGGTTTGGAGATATCCTTCATAGTTAGGTATGCTTCTTATCCATTTTATTTCGGGATGATGTAAGAAGTACACATCCCATTGAATAATAATTGGATACACTCTTCTATGCAAACTCCCAAATAAAAGACTTCTAAAAAGCATTCAAACCAACAATAAACGTCTTTCCTTCAGGAATTCTTTTCTCACCTCCTTCACTTGTAATGAAAGAACTTGATCCTACTTGTCTCTTTGAAAGACGGTAAACATACTCATGCCAGACGAGCCTGTAACACTTGAGCATAGACATAAGCAGTTCAAGCCTTAAAAACACAAACAATAGTTTTCCTCCCTAGTTAGGGGAACTACATCGACTCTGATTCTCATTTTCCAATGAGATACGTAGGCAATGGGGTAGAGCCCATTCGAGCATTCTCATTATTTTCCCTACATTTTTCCATACCTTTTCTTTCTTTTATCCAGTTCTAGTAACAGTTTCAATTCAGCAACAGTTTACCCTCACCTTTTGAAACAGTTCTAGCAAGCGTGGATCCCGTCGGGTATGACAGACGATTTGGGGTGTTAATACCTTCCTAGATTGTAACCGGCTCCCGAACCCAGTCTCTTTGGTTCGTAAGACCTTTCTTTTTCCTTACTTTTCCGGTTTGTGCAGCATTACCATTCCTTTAGGATAAAAATGTTTGGCTGACAACTCTTCCTTCTCCGTGCCACTTTCGCGTTTGTACCAGGATGGAAATCCAGGGAGCGACAACGATGATACTTGAGTTTTCATAGAACCTAAGTCTTTAGTATTCAGAACTTGTTCACATAGAATTACGTTCTCCAGGACTTCAACACTTTGCTTGAAACCCATGATCTTCAGAACTTCAAGTCTTAGAGTCTTCAAAACTTTGTTCACATAGAACATTGTCTTCAGAGTCTTCAGCACTTGGTTCTTCAGAACCTTAATCTCATTAACTCGTAAGTTTTCATAATCTTTCAGGCACTTGGTCTTCAGACGTTAAGTCTTCAGAACTTCAAGTCATCAATCTTCAGAACTTAGTTCTTCAGAAGATTAATTTTAGAAGCTTCACTTTGCTATCTGATCAGAACCACGTTCAGAACAACATCCTTGGATCTTTCTGGTTGTGTTCAGATTCAGAAGCACACTTTTTCCTTCAACATGCTTGCGACTAATGTTACACATAGTAAGTTTTCATATTAGCATTTGTGTACTCATTCATAATGTTTGTTTGATCTTAATATATATATATATATATATATATATATATATATATATACATACATATATATATATATATATATATATATATATATATATAATATTCATGATCTGGACTTTAACAAACATCAGAACATAAAATGGGTCTTTCATAAATACTTCATTGTTATCATCAAAACATAGAGATAGAATGTAGAGACAACTCTTGTTCTTACATATGCAAATGAAATCCATAGTTGAGGGGAACTCTAGCAAGTAATACAGTTTTCTATGATCATATAATGCTGAATTGAAGAGGGCTTCGCCAGGAAATACCTACTTATTGAACATTCAGTCTTCAGGTCCAGGATTACAACTAAGGTTTAAAAGGTGTTACATATGTTTTGATGGAACAAAGAAAGATCTGAGATTCTAATGATCAACAATGGATTAGATGGATGTCATTTAAAGCACAAGTATGATGGAATATTATTGATTGTTGTTGGAAGATATCTTAATGATCAATATTTACCTATTGCATTATGTGTATTAAGAACTGAAACCAATGATTCTTGAAGCTTGTTTATTAAGCTTCTTCTTGAAGGCATTGGTGAAAGGAACTATTTTTTGTAATATAGAGATGTACCTAAGAGGGGGGTGAATTAGGTGTTTAAACATTCTTCAAGTTCTTTTTCTGATTTCCCATTTTTCTTGACATATGTAGTTTTAGTGCTTGAAAGTAAAAAGCGGAAAGTAAAAGATGACACTGATGTTTATCCTGGTTTCCCTCACAATCCGAGAGTACATCCAGTCCCCTTACAACATGTAAGAGATTTCACTATAGTTTAGAATGATTGTACAAGCCTAATCACACAAAAGGTGAAGCCTACTATCTAAGCTACAAGTAACTAAAGTGTAGGAAGAATAATCCTTTTTAAACTCTCACTTGTTTCCAACAATCCTGGACAATAAGGTAATCAAACTAATTTATCCCTAACAATCCTAAGGATAAATAGTCACAATGATACAAAGAAATAAGTTTGTTCTTGAATAGATGAAAATGGTGAAATCTTGAACTTTTTATCAATACAAGTATTGATCTTCTCCTTTGATGAATTTTTCTCACTCACAATAATATATATAAGTGTTCACTATTTTATGAAATGAAACTTTAAAAATGATATGAAAATATTTAATGTAAAGTTTCACTTTTTGAAGATTTTGAATAAGTATACTCAAAATTGTATGAAAATGTAGAATAAGTGAGTAAGAAAATATTTATGAAATTTTTTGGAGGTGTAGGAAAAAGTTCTGATTATAAAATGTATTTATAAGTGCATAACACCTTTTTGAAACATTGTAAAGTTATGCAAAAATATCATGAACAATTGTCAAGTTAAAAGAAATTGTTTCATGAAAAGATGCATGAAAAGGTGTTTAAAAAAATTATTGTTTTTTTCAAATTCGTACAGGACTTGTTAAGTCAGTTTTAACGGATACCTGACTTAGCAAATGCAGAACAATATTTGAATTTCAAAATTAAAATACTGCTTCAGACGAGTGCAAATTACAACGACTTTTATTCCTATTACGACAGTTCAAACTGCCATAATTTACCAAAAACCCAATAAATAAAGATCAATGCAAGTCTTCATAATGTTGAAATCTTAATCCATAGCCATATTTCTTCATGAAGCTTTTTCTCATCATTTGATAAATGCACATAGTAGTTGTCTTCATCAAAACATGATATTGAAGAAGCTTGACTTCACATTCTCCCCCTTTTTGTGATGACAACCCAATTTTGAAACTTTTCTATAATTCTAACACAAAAGGCTCCCCCTTGATCCATGCTCCCCCTAAATTCATGATTTTAGAGAGTCTTTGCTAGCTGCATTTTGTTAGAGAGAAAAAAACACAAAACATACATCTTAAACACATACACCTTCTCCCCCTTTGTCATTAGCAAAAAGAAGGGAAATAATAAAAATATTGATTTGAATTGATGTGCAATCGATTGCTTATGTGAAAATTTGCCAAAAACATAAAACAACATGCAACAAAACATATTTTAACCATACTTTAATGTATATCAAACATAATAAACAATTATAAATTTCAAGAACAATTAGAAGAATTAAAGATATTTGTGCACCTTTGATGTATAAAACGGATGAAGAATCTATATGACATTGTCATCCAAAATTCCAAGTTCACAATGAATCTTAAATAATGCCTCTTTTGCGAGAGGTTTTGTGAAAATATCTGCAAGTTGATTTTGTATATCGATGAAGGAAATCTCAATGTCACCTTTGAACACATGATCGCGAAGGAAGTGATGCCTTATATCGATGTGCTTGGTTCTTGAATGCATGATTGAATTCTTTGATATGTTGATTGCAATTTTATTATCACATTTGAGAGAGATGCTTCCTATATTTACACCATAGTCACGAAGTTGTTGCTTCAACCAAAGTATTTACGAACAACATCTATCGGTGGCAATATATTCTGCTTCTGCAGTACTAAGAGCCATACTTGCTTGCTTTTTGCATGACCAAGAGACTAAGGCATTTCCAAAAATGTGACACATACCACTTGTGCTTTTTCTGTCTGTATTACATCCAGTATAATCTACATCAGAGAAACCAACAAGACTACATACACTACCTTTGGGGTACCATAGACCGACATTGGATGATTCTTTAAGATACTTCATTATCCTCTTCACAACAATGAGATGTGATTCCTTCGGACATGCTTGAAGTCGTGCACATAAACATACACTAAACATAATATCAGGTTGATTAGCAGTTAGATATAATAAAGATCCGATCATACCTCGATATTTTGTAATATCAATTGGAACTTCTGATTTGTCATGATCAAGATAAGTACCGGATCCCATTGGAGTTGTTATCTCTTTGCATGAATCCATGTCAAATCTTTTGAGAATCTCTTTGTAATACTTAGATTGGTTGATGAATATCCCATCCTTTGTTTGTTTAATATGCAACCCAAGGAAGTAGTTCAACATACCCATCATGGACATTTCAAATTCTCCTTGCATGATTGATGAGAATTCTTCACATAAGGATTTATTTGTGGATCTGAATACGATGTCATCTACATAGATTAGCAGTTAGATATAATAAAGATCCGATCATAGTTCTTTTGATAAACAAAGTAGTATCTACTTTACCTTTTTCGAAACCATGTTCACATAGAAAATTACTTAACATACCATACCACGCCCTTGTTGCTTGCTTCAATCCATACAAGCCCTTTTTGAGTTTGTAAACATGATTAGGATGTTTGAAATCTTCAAATCCCAGAAGTTTACTTACATAAACTTCTTCAAGTATGTAACCATTTAGGAAGGTGCTTTTAACGTCCATCTGGTACAACTGAAAATTCAAAGAACAAGCATATGCTAACAATAATCTAATTGCTTCTAGTCTAGCAACGGGTGCAAATGTTTTCTCAAAGTCTATACCTTCCTCTTTATTATAGCCTTAGGCTACCAATCTTGCCTTGTTCCTTATAATGATACCATTTTCATCTAGTTTATTTTTAAAAATCCATTTAGTACCAGTAATATGCTTACCTTTTGGTCTTGGAACTAAGTCACATACCTGATTTATTTCAAATTTATTTAGTTCTTCTTACATGGCTAGAATCCATTGATCATCTTCTAAGGCATCTTGGACTTTAGAAGGTTCTATTTGAGAAACAAATGCCATGTTGAGACAAGCATATTTAAGATTTAACTGAGCTGAAACTCCTTGAGATATGTCTCCAATAATCTTGTCAACAGGATAATCTCTATGTGTCCTCCATTCCTTTGGTAGATTATTTACATTACAATCTTGTTGAATTTGTTCTTCTTGAAGATCTGCTTGAATTTCATTTGAGACTTTGGAGTTGTCTTCTTGAGAAGTTTCTATAAAATCATCATCATTATCACAAACAATAGTTTCCTCTTTCGAGGGGTTAGATTCACCAAACTTGACATGCATAGATTCTTCTATAGTTAAAGTTCTTTTTATTAAAAATTATAAAAGCCTTACTAGAGAGAGAGTATCCGAGAAAAATACTTTCATCGGATTTCTTGTCAAACTTACCAAGATTGTCTTTTTGGTTGTTTAGGACAAAACAATTGCACCCAAAAATATGAAAGAAGGAAATATTTGGTTTTCTCCCTTTGAAAAGTTCATAAGGGATTTTCTTTAAAATAGGCCTAATATTAACACGATTACTTACAAAACATGTCATGCTCACCGCATCCACCCAAAAGTATTTAGGAAGATTTGAATCACTTAGCATTGTCCTTGCAAGTTTCACCAAAGACCTATTCTTCCTTTCTACAACACCATTTTGTTGTGGAGTTCTTGGTGCGGAGAAATTGTGTGAGATTCCATGTTCTTCACAAAATTATTCAAATAAGGTGTTTTGAAATTCTCCACCGTGGTCGCTTCTCATAGAGGCAATTGTAAGAGACTTCTCATTTTGAATTTGCTTTGCATACTTCTTGAATGCCTTGAAAGCTTCACTTTTCTGCATTAAGAAGAAAGTCCAAGTGTATCTAGAAAAATCATCTACAATTACTAATGCATAAACATTACCTCCGAAGCTTTTTGTTCTTGATGGACCAAAGAGATCCATATGCAACAATTGTAGTAGCCTAGTTGTGGACACCACATTCTTTGATGTGAAAGTTGGCTTAGTTTTCTTTCCTTTTTTACAAGCGCCACACAACCTATCTTTGATGAATTTGATCTTCGGCAATCTAATGACTAAGTCATGTTTGATCAATTTATTCAAGTGCTCCATATGAATGTGAGCAAACCTCTTATGCCATAACCATGATTCATTGTTTCTTGCCAAGAGACACCTAACATTCAAAGACAAGTTATCTAAGAAAATTAAAAATATGTTATTAACTCTTTTACCTTTTAGCATAACTTCATGAGTAACTTCATTTTCAATAAAGCATTCATTTTTAGTGAAGTTGATTTTGAAACCTTGGTCACACAATTGGTTAATGCTAAGGAGACTATGCTTTAGACCTTCCACATATAGGATATCTTCTATAGTTGTTGAAGGAGGTAAACCAATGTTTCCTACACCAAGGATTCTTTCTTTGTTGTTATAACCATACGTAACAAATCCTTTGGCCTTAAATGTTAGATGTGAAAATTTGCTTAAGTCACCCGTCATGTGCCTCGAACATCCACTATCAAGATACAATTGATTTGAAGAGGTCTTCAAGCATACCTACAAAAAATGTTAAGTTTTATTAGGTACCCAAATTGCCTTAGGTCCTTCAAAGTTAGTTCCTTTCTTAACCCATACATAATGGCCTTGAGAAATACTAAAATTTCTAATATAACATGCATTTGGAGTATGATCTTTTATACCATAATAGAAACAAGTAGGCTCAAAGTTACTTTTATATCTAGGGGGATAAGGTTTCTTCTTATTATAAGACTTCCTTTTAGTATTTCTTTTTCTTTTTGGCATATTGATGAACTATTTCATGCTTGTCACTTTTTCTTTAGGAATTTGTTCTTTAGCTTTTACAAAGATGGTCTTGTTAGAAGTTTGTTTAGAAAATTTTGAGTAACCAAGACCACTTTTATCATTTGAGTATTTTTGATTACTAAGAACACATTCCAATCCAATTTGTCCTTTCTCATATCTTTCTAGGACTCTTTTTAATTGGACTATTTGAAAAGAAAGTGACTCACATTTAGTGCATGCAAAATTCTTAATTAGTTCTTCTTTTTCATCTTTAAAATTATTTTCCATTTTCTCAATATTTTCTTCTAAAATTGATATTAGTATATTTTGAGATGAAATACTTTTATATAATATTTTGCATTCACTTAAAAGTTCATCAATTTCTCCTTGAGCATCATTATAAAAAATTGAAAACTCACTACTAACCTCATTGTCTTCATCGTCAGAATGATGTGATGCCATCAATGCTAGATTCGTGCTTTGATCACCATCGGAGTCCGATGAAGAACTTATTTCGTTGTCATCCCAAGCAATGTAGGCCTTCTTTTTGTAATCCTTCCTTTGTTGTCACGATTCTTTGTGAGTTTAGGACATTCCGGTTTGATGCGGCCTTGCTTTCCATATTCATAGCATTTAATGTCTCCATTGGATGTTGATTATTATTTTTCTTTGTTCTTTGAAAACTTCTTTCTTCTCATAAAACTGGAGTTTCCAATATTATTTTTTGCACCAAAATATTTTCCTAGTCTTTTTACAAGAAGCATAAAATTTTCGTCATCTTCGGGATTGTCTTCTTTCTCCACTTATTTGGATTCAACTTTTTAGGTAATGCTCTTGGATTTCTTTTCTTGAATTTCATGTTTTTCCAATCGTCAAAGTTTCGTCTCATATTCTTGAATATTTTTGAATAAAGTAGAGGATGTCATTGTTGATAGACTTTTCTTCTTCGGAAATCGTCGTCACTTTGGGTTGCCATTCTCTTGATAAAGACTTAATCACTTTAATATTAAGTTCATCATTTGTTAGTGTCTTACCAAGTGCATTCAAGTGATTTGTCAAATGCACTAATCTTTTCTGCAAGTATAGATTCTCCTGGTTGCATTCTGAATAACTCATACTCTTGACTTAATGTGTTCAATCTAGATCTTTTGACTTCGGAGGTTCCTTCGTGAGTTTCTACAAGAGTGTCCCATATTTGATTGGTTGTTGTACATATTGAAACGCGGAAGAATTCATTCATTCCAAGTGCACTTTGTAAGATATTTATCGCCTTTTTGTCATAGAGAACCTTTTTCTTATCATCATCATCCCATGATCCTTGCGGCTTTGTTGAACTAACTCCATTGACAACTGTTGTAGGAATAAAAGGATCGTTTTGGATAGCCTCCCATATATCACTTCCTTGTGCTTCTAAATGTGCCTTCATGCGGATCTTCTAGAAGTCAAAATATTCGCCACAAAACAAAGGAGGCTTGTTGCTACTATCACCATCTACGAATACAAGATTATTATTTGTGGAAGCCATCTGAATCGAGTAGGAACATGTTACATACCACCTGCTCTGATGCCAATTGTAATTTAGAGATACACCTAAGATGGGAGGGGGTGAATTAGGTGTTTAAAAATTCCTCGAGTTATTTTTTCGATTTCTGATTTTTCTTGACGTATGTAGTTTTAGTGCTTGAAAGTAAAGAGGGGAAAGTAAAAGATGACACAGATATTTATCCTGGTTCCCCTCACAATCCGAGAGTATATCTAGTCCCCTTACAACATGTAAGAGATTTCACTATAGTTTAGAATGATTTTACAAGCCTAATCACACAAAAGGTGAAGCCTACTATCTAAGTTATAGGTAACTAAAGTGTAGGAAGAACAATCATCTTCAAACACTCACTTGTTTCCAACAATCCTGGACAATAAGGTAATCACACTAATTTATCCCTAACAATCCTAAGGATAAATAGTCACAATGATACAAAGAAATAATTTTGTTCTTGAATAGATGAAAATGGTGAAGTCTTGAACTTTTTATCAAGACAAGTATTTTTCTCACTCACAATAATATATATATAAGTGTTCATTATTTTATGAAATGAAAGTTTAAAAATGATATGAAAATATTTAATGTAAAGTTTCACTTTTTGAAGATTTTGAATAAGTGTACTCAAAATTGTATGAAAATTTAGAATAAGTGAGTAAGAAAATATTTATGAATTTTTTTGGAGGTGTAGGAAAAAATTATGATTATAAAATGTATTTATAAGTGCATAACACCTTTTTGAAACATTGTAATGTTATGCAAAAATATCACGAACAATTGTCAAGTTAATAGAAATTGCTTCATGAAAAGATGCATGAAAAGGTGTTAAAAAATTATTGGTTTTTCAAATTCGTACAAGACTTCTTAAGTCAGTTTTAACGGATATCTGACTTAGCAAATGCAGAACAATATTTGAATTTCAAAATTAAAATATTGCTTCAGACTGGTGCAAATTACGGTTGTTTTTATTCCTGTTACGACTGTTCAAACTGCCATAATTTACCAAAAACGCAATAATTAAATATCAATACAAGTCTTCATAATGTTGCAATCTTGATCTATAGCCATATTGCTTCATGATGCTTTTTCTCATTATTTGATAAAATGCACATAGTATTTGTCTTCATAAAAACATGATATTGAAGAAGCTTGACTACACATTTTTTTCATTTATGACAATCAATTGGTATGTCAGTACTTCAAAAAAATTTTAATTGTTTGATGTTTTTGAAACTTATTTGTTTTTTTGTTGTTGCAGGTTTGGTACATGTATTTTAGGAGTAGTACCCAACACTTGAGCACGTGTTTAGTGTAAGGAATTTATATTCCAACCTCAAAAAGAAGTTTAGAGGTGGAACTTTGAGTTTGGGATCTCATGATGGTTGTAGAAAAGACAACATACTTTGAGGCACATGAACAACATATACAAAAAATAAAAGTGGTTAGTATAAATGCCTATGAATGGTTGGTGGAAATTCCTAATACAAAGTGGTGTAAGCATGCATTTCTTTTATATTCTAAGTGTGATGCGTTGATGAATAATCTTACCGAATCTTTAAATGCAACCATTTTGCTACAAAGGGGCAACCCTATTATTACTATGTTTGAATGGATTAGAACTTATCTTATAGGTAGGTTTGCCACACTGAGGGAACAAGTTAATGATTATAAGGGAAAGATAATGTTAAAACCACTTAGGAGATTAGATAGAGAGACTGAAAATAGTGCAAGTTGGATTGCAACTTATGTAAGAAAGTTAACATTTCAGGTTACACATGTCATGTTTACTGGTAGTTTTGTTGTTGACATGGCTAATGACCCATGCTCGTGTAACTTTTCGGAGTTGGTTGGGATACCATGTAGACACACAGCCTCTATAATCCATAGAAAAGTAGATGATCCCATAAAAAATGTCAATAACTGATATCACAAGTCAACCTATGTAACTTGTTATGATGAAGGAATCACCCTTTTAAATGGCCAAAACAAATGGCCCAAGACAACTAATCTGATGAAGTTGCCTCCAATGTTCAAACGTGGACCAGGGAAGTCAAACATGCTTCATAGAAGGGAACCTAATGAATTAAACCAAACCAAATGGAAGAGATCAAATACTAGCTATAGTTGCAATACATATTTGGAGTACGGGCACAATACTAAGACATGCAAGATTTAGGCTCAAATTTAAAGGCACAAGCCATATGTTTTACTGGTCTTGGAGAGCTGGCTGATACAAATTAACCTATTTTGACGTATCTACTTGTATACTGAATATAAAATGCCTTTAAAACAACAACTTTGAAGAAAAAACTAGAATGCCTAAACATTACTCCTAACCAAAAAACCAATGATTCCTACTATTTTATCGCCTATTCTTGCATCATTGCATTCCCTTATGTCCCTCTTATTTTTCTCTTTTCTACATAAGAAAGAATTACTCAGTATTTTTCACCTTGTTCATAATTTGAAGGAATTCAAATTTTGGATTAAAAAAATTTATCATCAAGTTGCACCATTATGACAATAACTTTCTATGTACATTGTGATCGAGGTCAAACAAATCATAGTTCCATTTATTTATCCGCATAATACCTAAAATGGAATAATATTTAGAAATTCCAAGCAATGTCAAAACTTGTCCTGGACACAACCTTTGTTAACATGTTCACATTATTCTTGTTAGTTTGTACCTTAATTAGAGAAACATTACCTTCCTCTATGTCATCTTATATAAAATGATATTTGACATCAATGGTTTTGGTATGTCCATGATGAAACTAATACTTAGTCAAGTGAATCACACTTCGGCAATCACAACAAAAATCCACATGTTTTTACTTAATCCACAATTCATGTAGAAGACCCCACAACCACTATGATCATTCACCCCTCGGTTATGACCATGTACTTGGCCTTTATAATATAATATGTTATTGTAGCATGTAACATTGAGCGCCAACTAACTCGAATATCTTATATATTAAACACATAACAAGTAGCAAACTTTTGTCTATCTAGATTACAAACATACTCAAAATCAACAAAAAAAAATTAATTGACATGTATCTCCACCAAATTGCAACCTCTATCGATGGTACCCTTCAAGTACCTTAAAATCAATTTCAAAACTTCCTAATGTGCCTCTCTCAGATTCTTCATGAGTCTACTAACAACACTAGCCACTTACGAAATATATGGGCGTGATTACACCATGAAGTACATTAAAATGTCAATTGCACTAGTGTAAGGAACACATTCCATATATGCCATATCTTTTGTTCTAATCGTAGATGTTTTAATAGAAAGCTAAAAATATGGAGTCATATGAGTTACTAGTAACTTAACACCTTTTGTTAGACACGTAAATCCATACACAAGAGGGGGGATAAATTGTTTTAAGAAAATTCGTGCAAAACAAAATAATTTGTAAAATCAGAGCTTGAAATCATTTTGGGTGAATACACAACAGAAAAGACCAACGTAAAGAAAATATTGGGAAATACAAGTGTTAAGGGAAGAGAAATAACACCATAGAATTATACATCTTCAACCAATATTGTGGATATATGTTCTTGTAGGTATAGTCAAAACGTGATCCAAGATGGTGAGGCTTATGGATAGCAAAGATTCAAGTCAACTAGTAGCTTCTTAGTTTTGATGATGACAACACTTGAAGTCAAGAAAATGTTGAAGATGGCTCAAGAGGTCAAATATGAAAAAATGGTTGATTAATCTATCCTTATGAATCAAGCTATACATGTGTTCAAAGTCAACATTGCAGCCCAACGACTCTCAAATGAAGACTTAGGCTTACTGGTTGTTTAACCTTTTAAACTCTCAACTGATGGTAATCAACATGTATATATCTCAAGCCTCATCAAGAAGACTCGAGGTTCTTGTGAAATGCTAACATCAAAGATAATTATTCCAAACCTTAAAGCTTTAGAGTTTGAAAGAGAGGAGTTATGAAAGCTTATCTGGTCGTGTTTGTATGAGTGATAAATGTCTTGTAAAGAAACAAGGGAATGTATGGACGAAATATAGCTAAATAAAACACACACACACGCACATACACACACACACACACAAACACATAAACACATACGCACATACACATATACACACACAAATTCTTGAGAAACCTCTCATTCTTAAATAAAACCACCAAAAAATGGTTTTGAGGCCTAGCCAGTTGTTACATGCTACAATAACATTAATCGAATTTTCTAATTGGATAATAGATTATATCTTTTCCAGATAAATTAGATGTTAGTTAATTGAGTCTATAATTGTATGAGACATTCTCTCAATGTTTGGTAAAGCCTATATTTGAAAACCTTTTATTTTGGGTCTCAACAATTTGAGGCACCTAATATATTAGCCTAATCTATTATAACATTGAATATTGCCATGGATTATTCCCAAATTTATACCATGATTTGGCCTATAAATAGTAATCTTCTCTATCACTTTTTCACATCTAAAAAAATCTTAAAAACCTAACTTTATATTTCTCTCATCACCTCTCTAAATCTCTCATATTTTCACCATAGTGTTTTGAGGGTGTTCTTGAGTCTAATGATGAATATTATTTTGGTGAGGTAAAATTTGTAAATTTTTCTAGAGTGAATGTTCTATTGAGTAGATAATTTTTCCATAGGAAGTTGTTATTTTGGTTGCAATTTAAACCAATTAAAAACTCTTATTTGTATTCGGGGAATTTTCTTAGTCTTCGTTTGGTTCGTGAATTTCACCATTTAAGTAAAAGCTATATTTTTGTTCATGAAGATCAACTAGTGAAATTGTCTACATCTTGGTTAAAAGCTCTATCCGTTCAAGATCATCCCGGTTAAAATCTATCTTGGTTTATGAGTTTTTCCTTATGTAAAAAATTAGTAAGTTCGAGATCATCTCGATAAAAATCTTGGTTCGGTTTATGGCCAGTTTGTGTTAAACCTTGATTCAGGATAGGCAACTCAAAAATTTGTCTTGGTTCAAAACCAACATATTCAAAATATTTGTTTTGTTATAAGACTAACCACTCTAAGCTTTGTTCAATGTTTAGTTAGAATAAGCCTAAAACTTAATTTCCTTGTATAAGAGGGTTTGCGGGCATAACCTTCTAAAAGCATTCAAGCATACAAAATACTCTCAAGAATAATTCTTAGGGACAATATTAGGTCTTCTAGGCCAAACCTGTATATTTTCTAGTGTTATTTCTCTTCCATTATCTCTTTTATTTTCTAGTTATTCTTTACTTTGAATTACCATTGAGTATTTACTCAAAATGTTTTTAAACTCAGATTTATTAGATGATTATGCTTCAAACTAATGTTTTCAAACCTCCATAATTCAATCCCCCCCGATTATGGTGTCAAAGTCTCTTGGATCGTGAACATTTAGACCATTGACACTTTTGGCGCTCCCTGGACTCCCCAATAAGTGGCATCAGAACCTAACTTCTATTTAAAGACTATTCCTCTCAGGAGGAAGATGACTTCCAATACTTCGTTTTACAAGATGACTTTCCTAAACACACCTCAACTTTTTAATGGTGATAGGTTAGAATTGTGGAAAGCTAGAGTTAAAATATTTATTCAAAGTTTTGATATTGAATTGTGGGAAACAATAATCAATGGTTTGCTTATCCCCATTCATTATATTAATGGTGAAGTAGTAAATAAGTCATATTTCCTTTGGACCAAAGAGGATAAGAGAAAATTTGAAAATTATTTCAAAACTAAAATCTTTTTAGTTATGTATTTGAATGAAAATAAATTTCTTTATGTCCTTAGTTGTAATTTTGCTAAGCAAATGTGAGATGCTCATGAAATGACCTATGGAGTATCTAGAAGTATCAAACAAGAGGAAATGAACACACGAGGTGAAGAAGTTGAAATACTAGGTGAATGATATGGTTAATTTTACATATGGTGTTCAACCTTTAAAAAAATTGGAAGCCATGTTAGAATTTTCGTCTAAAGGAAAAATGTTAGAACTTTTGTCTCAAAAAAATATATAAGAATGAATAATTGGAATAAAAAAACTGATCAAATCCTTAAATTGAGAGATGTAAATGTTTACAATTTCAAGAAAAATATAAGGAATAAATAATCAAGAATTTGAATGAGTTGATACAATTGTTAAAAGATGAAGGGATGAGCTCAAATCTAGAAGAATCTCCACCATCTTCATAAGAGAACTCTATTGAAGTAGAAAAAGAAGAATGAAAATCAACTCTATTAGTCTCCTTCTAAAGAATAATCTCAATGATTGAACGATTCTCGCAAGATTCAAAATCAAATGAAGAAACTTCATCAAGAAGAGAATACTAAAAAGAAGAAGAGGATTCATACAATAAAGTCTTCAAAAGAAGAAATAAGAAACAAGTCTCCACGAGTAACATCTTTAGAGACTCAAAATCCAAGGGAAATCTTAACGAATCAACCTTTGGTATAATCTTCCAACAAAGAAGAAGAATAAGTTTGCTTGAAATAGTATCACAGAGAAGATGATTATGAGGTAACAACTCTTTAATATAAGTAACTTTTAAATTAAATTCTAAGTTAATAGACGAACATGATAAGATCGAAAAGTGTAACATGGATCTTAAATTTAGATTTGATTCTATAAAATTCTAGGCATTCCTTAAATTAAATTGGATTAGAATTTAATCTAGTACATCACATAATAAAGGTTTTAATAGGAAGTAACTGAATCACCCTATTTATAAATGCTCCTATTGTATTAAGCTTGGCCACCTAGTGGCCTTTTTTTTTTATAAACTAAGAAGGTTTAAAGGTAGTAACCCTAGATCTCTTAGAGCTACTAATGCACCAGGACCCAAAAGATTTGGGACCAAATGTGAAAACCTAGTTTGTTTTTGTAAGATGCTTTGCAGATTTAAATGAAGCATTAGTGTGTATTAAATGAGGTTTTGTAAATCAAGATGTATACCTTTAAGTATACATGTTGTGTTTGATGGAGCTTAATAATATTGATGCTTATGACCCAAGTATGTTTGTTGATTGTGTATTTCAACAGACGTGATAAAAAGTAGGATGCCAAAGCTAAAATATCAACCTAAGGCCCAAAAAGAACAAATAGGTTAAAACCAAGGAAAATGACCAATTATCCTAATAAATTAGATGCTTCTTATGTTTCAAATTTCAAATAAAATCATATTGTATATTTGCTTCAAAGGAAATCAAATCATATCATTAATGGAGAACACATAAAATCTTCAAAATCATCACCACATAATAGATTAAGCCTTGATAATAATCTATTAGAAGGTGTGTTTTGGAAAGTTTTAGTTCTGATATTTCTAGGTCAAATCCTCAAGGACTTTGTGGAGTTTTTTCACACCTAAATTGTTAGAAGGAACACTCTAAATAAGTATTCTTATTCCCATTATTTTGCGCCATTGTTTTCTCTCTCTTATTCTTGTGTTTTATGTGAATTTTACTCTGCGCCATAAGTATCATCATTTATGGATCCAACAAAAGCCTAACCATTGGAAGCTCTTCTTCAAGAATATATTTTGTGGAAGGTTCAACCTTAAGAAGTTAAGAAATGAATGGAATGTCCAACCATAGAGTACTACAAACTGATGTTATGGAGGAACATTTTCTCAATAACTTTAAGTCGTGTGTTCACATCTAATAAGGGTTGTTAAGGAAATTCTTCACAAAAATACTAGATAAAGTGTTCCCTAATATTTATAGATAGTTCTATTCCAAATTAAAATTTGAAGATCTATCACTGAATTCATCTGTAAAAGGAATATATATTGATATTCATAAAGATTAGTTTGGAAAAATATTTAATTTTTCTTTTGTGGGGTATCTCATGCCTATGATGGGACAATAAGTTCAAAAAATTCAAACTTTCCACTGACATCATCTCTTTTGTCATGAATCCCATGGAGGAAAGGAAGCTTTTTATCAAGGCAAGTTACCTAAAGACAAAGATTCGCATGGCCCTCTATTTGATCACATAGGATACTCATCGTGAGGCAAGATAATTTTCAGTTGGTTGTTAGAGAAGATGTAGTCCCTTTATGGTTACTAACCTAACAAATAAAAAAATAGTTTGGCGACATGCTTATCCATATGATCTACTATAAGACAAGTCGAACAACACAATCACCATATAGAGCTTTGATCACTAAGATATTAGTTTTTGTTGAGGCTAACACTATGAAAGAATTAGTGAATCCTATCCACTACAAGATCAAATACTCCTAGCTTAGTATAATGAGGGTTTGTATGTTTTGAGGAGAACTAAAGGAATTAAGAAATGGATGAAGACAAAGTTATATACCACCAGTCGTAACAAATGATACAATCTTTGATAAACTTCTGGAAATCTCTCAAAACAATGTTCTATACATTCAAAACTTGGCAAAGGACGTAGCTATCATCAAGTAAAAAATCTTAAGACATGTTGATATTAATGGCAACAAGTAGTCTAACTTATGTGATTTAGCTTTAGCAATTATGTATGCTAATTTTTTGTGCATTTTCATGCTTTCTAGAATCTTTATATCTTCTAGTATGTTTCCTTGTCAGTATTTGAATTCTAGTATTTCAATTAATACAACAATGTTTATACCTTCCTTAGCATAATATGTGTGACCTATGTGAACTATGAGCTTTCATATTTACAATTACTATCTACCTTCTTTACCCTCCTTTTTATTATGAAAATAGGGGAGAAGTATACTCTCATGGGGAGTAGAGTATACTCTCTAATCATGTGAAAGGGAGTTTAACCTCTTCAAATTTGATCTATTTATTTCTCTTTTATCACATCCTTGAGAAATGTATTGTCATCATAAAAAAAATGGGAGAATCTTTATATATGTGCTTGCATGTATAGTCAACCATTGATCCAAGATGGTGACACTTATGGATAGGAAAGATGTGACTCAACTAGTGACTACATAATTTCAAAATTTATACCACACCTTAACCTCTTAATGGAGGACTTCTCTATCACTTTTTCGCATCGAAAATTAGTGAAAACCCCTCACTTTTAATTCCTATCATCACCTCTCTAAATCTCTCATATTTTCTCACATATTTTAGCCATAGTGCTACAAGAGCGTTCTTGAGTCTAGATAACGACATAATTGTAGATTTACCAAGAGTGAATTTTATCTTAAGTAAATAATTTTTCCATATAAAATTGTTATTTTGGTTGCGAGTTAAACCAATTAAAAGCTCTTGTTTGTATTTGGGGAATTGTATTAGTCTTTATTTGGTTTGAGAGTTTCACCATTGAAGGAAAATCTCTCTTTTAGTTCGTGAAGACCATATAGTGAAAATCTCCACAATGGTTCTTTATCTCAGCAAGGTTAAAAGCTCTATCAATTTGACATTATTGTGGTTAAAATATCTCTTGGTTTATAAGTTCAGCCTAATGTACAAACTCAATAGGTTCGAGATCATCCCGATAAAAATCTCGTTTTGGTTCGTGGTCATTTTGTGTAAGACCCCGCTTTGGGTCAAAGGAAAGCCAACTCAAAACTCCATTTTGGTTCAATACCATCCTGTGCAAAATATCTGTTTAGTTTGGAGACTAATTAAGCCTTGTTCATTGTTTGGTTAGAATTTAGCCTTAAATTTCATTTCCTTATATTATCCATTTCGTGGGCATAACCTTATAAATGCTCTCAAGTATAGTGGATACTCTCAAGAATAATTATTGGTGAGAACATTATGTATTCTTAGCCAAACCTGTATAATTCTCCGGTGTTATTTATATTCCATTATCTCCTTTATTTTCAAGTTATTTTCTTTACATTGAACTACAACTACATACTTACTCAAAAAAAAAATTAAACTCTCATTTATTAAATGATGTTATTTCAAACCAAAGTTTTCAAACCTCCACAATTTACCCCTTATTTTGTATGAAGTCATATGTCCAACAAAGAAGACCTAATGTTATCCTCCCAAATTGTTCTTGAGTGTATCCATCTTAAAAAGAATGTAGGTCTTTATTATGTAGTAAATTGTAGCAACCGACTCTTCCCACCATTCTCTATCTTGCCCATAGTTAGAGCACATACACCTTTACTTCGTAAGTAGTGAACAATTAAGTCTTTCTGCAAATCCATTATGTTGAGGTTGTCTTTAATTGTCCAATATCTTACAATTCCTTCCTAATTGCACAACTCTTTGAAAGAACCCTCAATATATTTTGTATCATTATCAGATCTCACATTTTTTAGCTTCTTACCTCTTTTAAAATTCTCAACCATTTGTTTCCATTATTTGAAAATGTCAAATACCTTATTTTTATATGCTTAACGAAGTAAATCCAAACATATTTAGAATAATCATCTATAAATGTACCAAAGTATTTAGAACCATTCTTGGAAGTAACCCTAACTAAACCTAAACATCAATATACACATAGTATAATAATCATATATCGTTTGTGTTAGCTTGTAGATAACTTTACCATCACTACTAAAAATAAGACATTAGTTAAATGATTTTACATCAGGTTTCAAGATATATGATGAGAAAAATATTTGTTGAAGAATTATACATCAGATTTCGTAACAATTCAAATTGAAAAATATTTGATTTAGGGATTTTACATCAGACATTTATTTTCACTGATGAGAAAAATAATGCAGTGGCAGTTTCGTAAATAAAATGAAATTTTGTTTTAAAGGATTTTACATCGGGCCTGGCTTTGCACCGATGTTGTTAAGTCCTCTGATGGAAAAAAATAACAAGGTGTCATTTTAGTAAATAACATGAAATTTTGTTATAAAGGATTTCACATCGATCCTGGATTTGAACCCGATGTAAAACATGGACCTTTACATCGGGCCTCGTAGCAACCGTTGTGAAAGTAAATTTTCACTAAAACCCTAGTATGCCTTACAAACCCAAATATCATTTCTTTTTTTTTAAATCCAAGACAGAAACAGTGCAGCCGCGATTCCGCGAAGTAGCAGCCGCGATTTCTTTTTGTTTACCTTCACGAAACCCTATTCCTGTTCATCTTATATTTTCCATCTTCCTTTCATGTTCATCTTCTATATCCAAGACAGAAGCAGTGCAACCATGATTCTACGAAGCAGCGGCCGCAATTTCTTTTTGTTTACCTCCGTAGCACCATGTTCCTATTCATCTTTCGTCTTCTGTTCATGTTCATATTTCGTCTTCAACTAACAACTTTTGTGAGCTACTATCTTCAACTGCTATTTCCTCCTGTCTATTTCCCATAATGTTGGTAAGATTGAATTTCATTATCAACTTCACCTTCTTTGTGTTTTTCCGTGTTGGATTTGTTTTCTTTGTTTCCATTAATTTTAAATTTGAGTGTTAGTTTTGAATGACTATATTGTTTCATGCTAGTGTTAAATTGAATGCGAAAACTCCGATGACAGTGTTACTAGTGTTGAATTTGAGTTAGAAATTATCATTTCAATTTCTCTTTTGTGTGCCATTTTGGAAGGTGAAATTGGATGATATCATGTTTATTTTGTTGATAATAAACTTGTTGAATTGCAATTTGTGATAAATTTTGATGTTGAAACTATTTGGTTTGAATGAATTTTGGGTGAGTCTTGAAGATAAAAATGTCAAATAATTTTGATTTCAATTTGGTTATTTTTGGGTTTAAATTGAGTAATAGAATTTTTATGATAATACCATTTTGTTAGGAATAATTTTTATAGTTTAATTTAATGCCACGTGTTTGCACGTAAAGACTTTTATTCTCTCTAATGTGTCCAAAAGAGGGACTATTGTAGGCATCCCAATGATTTAACTATGTATGCTTTAATTTTGGAACATATGTATCGATCTTAGTTGGATGAGAGCTAATCAATTAAGTGTTGAGTACAAACATGGAGTGATGGAATTTCTACAATTTGCTTAAAGTAATGCTAAAAAAATCTTCCTCCTATTAAAAGTAATGCTAAAAATAGTCTTCATGTGCTTTTTCTCTGTCCATGTGTTCGTTGTGGAAATTAAGAACCAAAACTTTATAAGAAAGAAATCATGGAGCATCTAATTTGTGAATGGATTTGTCAAAGTTATACACAATGGATATGGCTCGGTGAAGTAGTAGCAAAGTCAAATGTGTCCCAAAGAGATAATTTTAGTATAGAAATGGATGATCGTCTGGAAGATATGATGCGTTATATTGGACAAGATTCATTTAAGAAGGTACATGCGTATGATACTTTATGGAGTGACAAGGATAAACCTTTCTCCCCGGGATGCAAAATTTTTACACGTTTTTCAGTCCTGTTAAAATTGTTTAATTTGAAGGCAAATAATTGATGGACTGAATAAAGTTTTACCGAATTGCTTGAGTTGTTGACACACATGCTTCCAGAAGGTAACGTAATTTCAAATCGTTATTATGAGGTGAATAAATTATTGTGTCCGATGGGTTTGGAGTATGAAAAGATACATGCATGCCCTAATGATTACATATCATACATAAAAGAGTATGTAAACTATAATCATTGTCCGAAGTGCAAGGCGTCATGCTATAAAAAGAAAGTTGATGATTCTAGTGATGATGAGGTGGTCAAAAAGGGTTCTCCTTCGAAAGTGGTATGGTACGTACCAATAATTTCAAGGTTCATGAGATTATTCGCTAATGCAAATGATGCAAAGAATGTTAGATGTCGTGCAGAAGAAAGAAAATGTGATGGAAAAATTCTCCATATAGTTGATTCTTTGAAATGGAATAAAATATATTATTTGTTTCCAAATTTTGGCAAAGAGTCCAGAAACCTTTAACTTGTACTTTCTACTGATGGAATGAATCTGTTTGGTAATCAAAGTACTAACCATAATTCTTGGCATGTTCTCCTGATGATTTACAACCTATCTCATAGGTTGTGCATGAACCGTAAATATAATTATGTTATCAAAGATGATTTCGGGACCAAATAACCAGGAAATGACATAGACATTTATCTAAGTACTGTGATTTATGATTTAAGAGTTTTATGGGAGGAAGGGTGGATGTTTTTTATGCGTATTCTGGTGAACAATTCAATATGTGTGTCATGTTGTTTTGCACCATCAACGATTTTCTGGCATATGGAAATTTTTCTGGGTATAAAGTTAAAGAGCATAAAGCATGTTCTATATATGAAAAAGACACATGTTACCATCAACTTGAAAGAGGACATAAGACTGTTTATCTCGGGCATTGAAAATTTCTAAATCATTATCATCCATAACGTAGATTGCAAAAAGCTTTCAATGGGGAACAAAAGCATGGTGTTTCTCTAAAGCTCTTAATTAGAGAGGAAGTTTATCAATGATAATAAGGCATTAATGTTGTCTTTGGAAAGTACCAAAAGCAATCTATTATGAAAAAATAGGTTTATTTTCTTTGATCTTCTATATTAGTCTAGTCTTGAAGTAAGACATTGTATTAATGTGATGCACATGGAGAAAAATGTATATGATAGTGTAATCTGAACACTTATCAACATTCAAGGCAATACAAAAGATGGTTTTAATGCTCGTCTGGATTTGGGTTTGATGGGTATACGAGAAGATTTAACTCCACAACATATAGGTAACAAGATATATTTGCCTCCTGCCTGCAAAGTATCAAAGTGTCGGATGGTTACTCATCAAATTTCAAGAGGCTTGTATCAATTAAAGATCTCAAATTAATTGGCCTAAAATCTCATGATTGTCATGTCTTAATGCAACAACTACAACCAACGACTATTCGTGGGATATTTCCTAACAATGTTAGGAAGACTATAACTAGGTTGTGCTTATTTTTCAATGCAATTTGTTGTAAATCCATTGATCCATTAAATTTAGATGATTTTGAAAATAAGGTTGCAGTTTTCTTGTGCCAATTAGAGATGTATTTGTTGGTGTAAGCCCTAGAAGTCAATACTTTTGGTTCTTGTATCGAATTATTTATTAATAATAAAAGGCATTTCTTTATTATGTTTGTTTTACCAAAATAATAAAGTCCCTAGAATAGATAGTTTGTTTAATGAAACATTAAGTATGTAATCATGAGATTCCATTAAACATAAGGACAATATTCTTAAAGTATCCATAGTCGAGCTTTGTTGTGAAGTGGGATAACCTTAAAGCATTAAGACTATTATGTAGATAGAATGATGATCACGTCTCATGGATCATAGATAAGGAGTTATCAAGTCTTAACATGGGTATGAATATTAGGAGTAATTTTTATACTGGATTGACCTGTTATGAGAGTACTACATAGTATGTTATGCAAAGTGTCATAAATTACTCTCATGGTAATAGTACACCACCCTTCGACTTGAAACCACTATGGACCCTAGATGTAGAGTCAAGTACTTTATTGCTGATCAAACATTGTCTGTAACAGGATGACCATAAAGACAATCGATGGGTATTTCACAAAGCTTGAGGGACATGAGTGACCTAGATGAAATTTTCCCATCCTGCATAACAAGATAAATGTCTAAGGACCCAATATTAAACTGGAAAAGGATGACACAATATTTGCATTGTCTTCAATATAGACATAAGGGGAAAATGGTAACTATACACACAAACATTATCACAGAAAAAGGTTTTGTCTGATCACATGACATTTTCGTGACTTGGGTATCAGTGAAATGTTGCTAGATACCACTCACTGTTTATTATGTTAAATGTATGATTTAATATAATTGTCAACGTCGCGATAACTTACAGGGTCACACACATAAGGACAAATTGATGAGAGAGATAGAACAAAAAAGGAACACCCTAAAGTATGGTGTGCTTAAGTGACATATGGAACATCACATGATATAATAATAGTTATTATTATTATTATTATTTTATAATTTATTATAATAATAGTTATTATAATAATATTATTATACGGTGCACTTGAGTTGGGCTTTTTAGCTTGCAGTCCACACAAGTGGTTTTATAAATAGAACCCTTGTACAGAAGCAAAAACACTTGATGCAAATTCGGTTGTGAAACCCTAGCCAAATTTTCTCTCACTCAAAGCCTTCAATCGTAGCTGCTAGCACTGAGACTGAAGGAATCTGTTCGTGTGGATTGAGTAGAGGCGTTGTTCATCATACATCGCTCGTGATCACTCCTTCGATTCAGAATCATAGGTTTTATCGCCATAAGAGGTAACCATTCTATCAATGATCATGATAATTCATAAGGATCACTAAAGGGAAATAATTCTTTCCGCTGCATTTTAGATCACAATTTCCCTTCAGTAGTTTCCTCCTTCAATTTTTGGCATTATGGTTCACTTGATTGTTCATCTAGTAAGGGAGATTAGATTATATGGTCCAAATTATTTACGGTGTATGTAGCCAATAGAGCGATACATGAAGATCCTAAAAGGGTATACAAAAAAACCCATACCTTCTGGAAGCATCGATTATTGAGTGGTACATTTTAGAAGAAGCAATTGAGCTTTGCTTAAACTATTTGTCAAAAATGGATGTTGTAGGGGTTCCTAAGTCTCGTCATGATGGAAGATGTGAGGGTGTGGGTACACAAGGTTTAAAGTTCAAGAGTTTAAGTATTGTGGTGGTTTTTCAAGCACATTTTTATATATAAAATAACACAGATGAAGTTCAACCTTACTTATCAGCTCACAAAAGCATCATAAACAAAAGTACTCCAAGATGAATGAAAAAGGGTTGTTAAAAGAGCATAATAAGAGTTTCTCTGAGTGGTTTAAAGAAAAAAAATTCTAATGATGATAGTGCTTCTAATACAATTAATTGGTTGTCCTATGATCCTAAATGTAACATAATAACTTGGAGTGTATATGATATTAATAAAACTTCCTTTTATACAAAGTCAAAGGATGAGCATAGTACCACACAAAATAGTGGGGTTAGGATTGTGGCTGAGTCCATACACTTCTCTAGTTCTAAAGATAAAAACCTGATTATGTCATCTACACCCTACTTTGGGGTGATTGAAGAGATTTGAGAAGTTGATTATGTTATGTTTAAAATTCCTGTATTTAAATGCAAATGGATTGATATCAACAGTGGTGTAAGAATCGGTGAATTTTGATTTACACTAGTTGGTCTTAACAAGTTAGCTTATGGGGAAGAACCTTTCATCATGACATCTCAAGAAAAACAAGTGTTTATGTCACAGATCCTTCTAATAAAAGGTAGCCAGTTGTTATACAAGGAAATGTGCACGGTAGTGATGAAAATCAAGATGCAAATATTGATATTTTTGAAACTCCTCCTTTCTCAACAAATGTGCCTACCTTCATTGAAGAAAATGAAGAGGATGATGTGCATGCTTTTAACATAGATCGTGAAGAAGGGATATGGGGGACCTAGTAAGGTTTTTTTATAGGTTAATTCGACATTACTTTGACTTCTATATTTTTATTTTGTGCTTAATTTGATGTCTAATTGTTTTTATTTTATGCTTAATTTGATTTCTAATTATTTTTATTTTGTGTAAACAAATACATGGCTGATTCAACCGACAACCCTTCTTCATCTAGTAACCCTAATAAAAGAAGAGTTAGAGGTTCCACTATGATGGAAAAAATTGAAAAAGTTCATCAAATGGGTGAAAAGATAAAGGTCGAGTTTGATCCAAGAACCTATGAATTGTGTTGGTAAAAATGCTTCAACTTTTAGGAGTTATGTGGAAGTTTGATACATGCCTAAGAGAGGGGGGTGAATTAGGCCTTTAAGATTTTTTTCTCGATTTAACACATGTTTTTTATTTTACTTTCCTTTAAGTTACTAAGTTATGAAAACGGTAAAATGCGGAAAGTAAAGAACACAAGAAATTTATAATGGTTACCCTCACAGTTCGAGAGTACTTCAGTCCCTTTCAACATGAAAGAGATTTCACTATTGTTAGATATTTGAACAAATATAATCCCAAGACTTATCCTACAATCTTTTAACAACAACCCACCAAGAACAACCTCTTGGATTTTACAAGCTTAAAGTCCTATTGAGAACAAATCTCACAACGAACCTCTTGTACCCACAATCCGGATAACAAGCATTAACCACCCAAGTAGAGAAGGAAAATAATCCTTTCTTTTCTACACTCTTGTTTCCAACAATCTTGGACAACAAGGAATAATAATTCAGATTTTTTGTATAAGATAATAAGATGAAACTTATAAACCTTTATCAATCTAAAGATTGGTCTTCTCCATATGTAACATTCACTATAATATGGTACAACAAGTGTTCAAGACAAAATGGAATGAAACTTATATGAATATGAAAGTTTTAATGCACTAGTTTCTTCCTTTAGAAAGTTTATGTGAAAACTTAGAGAAAATGAAGGTTTTATGAAATGAATGATTGTTTGAAATTTTTTGCAAAGGAGGTGTCTAGAAAATCTGACAATATGATGCTTTTATAGAGAGCTTAAACACCTTTACAAATAGGTATATATCATAAAGAGATGTCATGGTTCATTTGGAAGAAGTTTGTAAAACATGCATGAAAAGATGCAAATATTTTTGCCACTGGTTCAGTGTTAATAGGTTACCACCAAAATGGTAATCGATTAACGCACTTGCAACGTTCCTTGAATTTGAAAATTTATTCATGTTAACCGGTTAACACCTAAACGGTAACCAGTTAATGCACGTGCAGTTTGAAAAAATTCTTATGTTTATGCAATGCAACCTTCATGAATTTTACTCAAAACCTTTTTATACAATGTATGCAAAAAATTTAAGATTGTTTGAACACTTGTATGCACAAATATTGATAAGTGAAAGTTATACCTTTGAATGTTCATGTGAATTCTTCAATACTTGAAAATGATATTAAATCTTGTTCTTGCTTCAATGTATTGATTCATTTTCTTTTGTAAATGCATAACATCTTGAATGTGTAATGTTGTCTTCATCAAAACCATTGAGAAGTTTGCCTTTCCATTCTCCCCCCTTTTGATGATGACAACCTATTTTTGAAAGTTTGATTTAATCTTGTTTCTCTAACACAAAAGACTCCCCCTGAATTTATAATTTTAGAGAGTCTTTGCTAGCTGCACTTTGTTAGAGAAAAACAAACACACACAAATATAATTTCTCCCCCTTTGTCATTAGAAAAAATGATGGGAAAAGACTTGAAGTATATAAAAAAAACTTGAAAAATAAATATATATAAAAAAATAATTTTACCCCATGAGAGACTTCATCAAACATTTATCCTTGTCGAACCATGATTTTGAAGTCTTTGTCACAAAGTTGATTTATTCTTGAAAGATTGTGCTTTAGTTTGTCAACTTAAAGTACATCTTCAATAGATGCGAAAGTTAGTGCTTCAACTTTGGCAATTCCAAGAATTCTTCCTTTAAGGTATTTCTCAAATTTGAAATAACCCTTGGACTTTGGAACTAAAGTTGAAAGTTAGTTTATTTCTCTCCATCAAAAACTTAAAACAACCATTTTGAAATTCTTGTATCAGATACGTGATGTCGAAGGCGATGTCATGACATTAGTATTTGAGTATTAACAAGGTACAAACAGTATAAAGAAAAGCAGTAATAACATAATAGATTTTTAATCCATTTCAGTGCAAACTCACCTAGTCTGGGGGCTACCAAGCCAGGAAATCCACTAGAAGGGCTTTATATGACCAAAGCGCCCACAGTAATGACATTTCCATCTCTGAAATTTTCTTCTTCTGTAGTTTCCTTGTCTTCTGTCATGATGTTGAGGCATTTGATTCAACATCTTGGGTTTGATCTCAGAGTGAATAGGATTTGAGATAGGTTCTTCTCCTCTAATAAACCATATACCAGTCACATCTCCAGCTAACTTTCCAACCTGTAGAATCTCAACTAAAGTATCTGAATTGTTGTTCAACATTCTGATAGACTTGGTCATTTGATCAAGTTTAGAGTTTAGCAATGTTACCCCATTCTTCAGTTTTGAGATAATTTCAAGATGTTCTTCATTTTCAGTCTCCGGTTGGATTATGAGTTTATTTTGTTTCTCTCCTTGTTGACAAACTTCTTCACTTCTAAGACATGACTTTTTATAGGAGGCTTCCAGTTCTTCAAAGGTCAATTCATCATCACTAGAGTTTGAGTAATATCTCCCAATTAAAGCAGTAGCACCCTTAGTTGATTCTTCTTTAGTTTCACTCCCAAACTCCTCATCAGAACAAGCTACTGTAAGACTCTTCTTCTATTTCCTATAATATGTAGGGCATTCAAGTTTAATGTGCCCAAAACCATCACATTCATAACATTACATTTCTTTGGCTTGAACAAGGCTTTCTCCAGCTCTTGTTTCTCTACTGATGTCACATGAGATGTTCTTGAGATCTGGTATTGTCTTCTTATCCATACTTCTTATCACTTTATTAAATTGTTTTCCAAGAACCCCCAAGGCATTTTATAGGCCTTCATCAGTATCCAAATCATATTCTCCTATTCCATCTTCAGTGTTGGAGACAAAAGCAATGTTTTTGTTCTTCTTATCAGATTTGTCATCATGTTTATCTCAAAAGTTTGCAGAGATCCAATAAGTTCATCCACTATCATCTTGCTAATGTCATGAGCTTCTTCTATGGTAGTGACTTTCATTTCAAATCTTTTAGGCAGAGATCTGAGAGTTTTTCTTACCAATTTTTCTTCATACATTGTTTCTCCTAGAGCACTGGAGGCATTAGCTATTTCAAAAATGTTCATATGAAAATCATGAATGTTCTCATCAAATTTTATTCTCAAGTTTTCAAATTTAGTAGTGAGCAACTGGGGCCTAGACATTTGTTACCTTAGAAGTACATTCATGAGTAGTCTTTAGAATATCCCAAGCATCTTTAGCCATAACACATGTGTTAACCAATCTAAAAATATTTTTTTATAATTCCATTGAATATGGCATTAAATGCTTTGGAGTTCCCAAGAGCAAGATCATCTTCTTCTTTAGACCAGTCCTCTTCAGGCTTAAAAACTGTTGTGGCCTTCTCATATTTGTCTTTCACAACAGGATGATCCCATCCTTTGAGAACAACTTTCCATGCCTTGTTGTCCAAATACTTTAAAAGGAAATCATTCTTGGCTTCCAATAATCATAATTAGTTCCATCCATAAGGGGTGGTCTATTCACAAATCCCACCTTCTTGTCCATAATACCAGAAAGTAACTTCCCTATATCTCACCCAGATACAGAGCAAGACACCAGCTCTGATACCAATTGAAATTCTAGTATCAAATACGTGATGTAGAAGGCGATGTCACGACATCACTATCTAAGTATTAACAAGGTACAAACAGTATAAAGAAAAGCAGTAATAACACAATCGATTGTTAACCCAGTTCGGTGCAAACCCACCTACTCTGAGGGATACCAAGCCAGGAAGGAAATCCACTATTAGTAGTATCAATTCAAAGCCTAAAGAGTCCCAGTTTACAACTTCTCAGTTGAACCTACCCAGTGCAACTTCTACCTAGAAATCAACATCTAGATATGAGAAATCACCATTTCACTCCCCCTCAATCACACACTCTGATAATCAACCAATTCTTTCAAATAAAAAAAGAACATTATTCTAAAACACAACACCTTGATCTTGCTTAAAAGCTTTAATCAAGAACAAACACTCATGCTTAAAAGCTTAGAGCAGACATAATTACAACTCAAAAATCATTCCAATTCAAACATATAGGTGATGTATGAATGGATCACAAATAAAATAACAAGATAATGCAAAACACTAATTCTTAATGCGCATCACTTCAATCTCTAATTCTGTGTCACTTCCAATTAGGGTAACACCTCTTTAAGAAGAGAACAATCTTCAAGGACTAGGGCAATAAAAACAGACAAATTTGATCTTCATAAAAATAGATTGATCTTCAAATCTTCTTAATATAGAAAGCATAAGAATGGAACACATATGAACCTTCCAAAAGCGAAATAGTCAGCTCTAATATTATCCTCAATAAAATCATAGTCAATCACTAAAAACAACACACAAAAGATAACTTCCCAACAAACAATCATAACATTCTGAAAAGAATGTTCTATTATAAAATGTAATAACATCTATCTAGACATCAAGACCATATTCTTGCAACAACATAAACACACCTGTATTTCTCTTAGAACAGAATGTCAAGACATCCTTCATGACATCTTGAAGGCAACAACATGCTTTGCCAAAATTTCTTCCAATCACAGAACTAACACACTTTATCAATAAAGTATAGATTTTGAAGTGGTCTCCAAGTAAACCTACAAAATAATCAATTTTTATTTGGTACCCAATGTGATTTGGGTCCATCAAAGTTAGTTCCTTTCTTGACCCACACATAATGCCCTTGTGCTACACTAAAATTTCTCACATAACACACATTAAGTGTATGACCAATTATTCCACAATAAAAACATGTTGGTTCAAAGTTGCTTTTATACCTAGGAACATAAGACTTATTCTTAACAAATATTTTTCTTTTAGGATGAACTACTTTAAGCTTGTTCACTTTCTCTTTAATTTTTTGGTTACATGCCTTTACAAAGATTGTTTTATTGGAACTTGGTTTAGAAAATTTTGAGTAACCAAGTCCACTTTTGTCATTTGAGTATCTTTATTGGGTATGTACCATTTCCAATCTAACTTGTCCTTTCTCATATCTTTCAAGGACTCGTTTCAATTGGACAATTTGAAATGATAGTGACTCGCAATTTTTACATACAAACTTTTGTCTTTCTTCATTTACAATATTTTCTTTTTCATCCTTAGCATCTTTTTACATATTAACAATTTTATCTTCCAAGGATGTTATTTGTTTCTTTTGACTTGAACATTTTCTAGAAAGTTTCAAAAGTTCATCATGTAATTCATGAAAAGCACTTTGTAATTCATCATAAGATGAAATATCATTAGTTTTGGAATCACTAACCTCGTGTTCTTCATTACTTTAATTATGTGAGGCCATCAATGCCTTATTTGCATGATCTTCATCCGAAGATGAACTTATTTTATTGTCATCCCATGAAACATATGCTTTCTTTGGCCTTTTGTCCTTCTTTCTTTTGAAGTATTTATTCTTCTTTTTAGGTGTAGGACATTCACTTTTAACATGACGTTTTTCTCCATATTCAATGCTTCTTCTTTAATGTTTTCCTTTTTCCTTTCTTTTCTTAGGAAATTTTCAAATTTCTTGATAAGTTCATCATCTTCATCACTATCAGATTTATCCTCTTGATTGCTATCATAATTTTTGACTCTTGTCTTTAATGAAACATCTTTTAAATCATTTACTTGAATTTCATGTTTCTCCAATCTTTCAAGTTCTAATTCATGCTCTTGAAGTGGATGTCATTGTAGAAAGACTCTTCTTTTCTGAAATTGTCGTCACCTTTGGTTTATATTCCCTGTTTAAAGACCTAAGCACTTTAAGATTTAATTCATCATTAGTAAAAGTCTCACCAAGAGCGATCAAGTGATTGGTCAAATGAACAAATCTCTTTTGTATAGTAAGTGAACAAGTGAACATCTCGTATTCTTGATTAAATGTATTCAATCTTGATCTTTTTACTTCAGCGGTTCCTTCATGAGTCTCCACTAAAGTATCCCATATTTACTTTGTCGATTTACATTGAGAAATGCGGAAGAATTCATCCATACTTAATTCACTTTGAAGAATATTAATAGCTTCCTTTTCATTGAGAATTCTTTTCTTGTCATCTTCATCATACAAATTTTTAGCCTTAGAAGTGCTAACACCATTGACTAAACTGACCGGATTATGGGGGACAATTCTCAACAGCTTCCCATATACCATCTCCTTGTGCTTCTAAGTGTGCCTTCATTCGGATCTTCCAAAAATCAAAATACTCTCCAGAAAATAGAGGAGGCTTGTTACTACTGCCACCGTCTTTGAAAACCGGGATTGCATTGCTCTGATGCCAATTGTAAGTTTGATATATACCTAGCTAAGAGGGGGTGAATTATGCCTTTAAGATTTTTCTCGATTTATCACTGATTTTTTATTTTACTTTCCCTTTAAGTTACTAAGTTATGAAAACGGTAAAATGCGGAAAGTAAAGAACACATGAAATTTATATTAGTTCCCATCACAATCCAAGAGTACTCCAGTCCCCTTTCAACATGAAAGAGATTTCATTATTGTTAGATATTTATACAAGCCCAACCCCTAGATTTATCCTACAATCTTCTTACAACAATCTACCAAGAACAACCTCTTGGATTTTACAAGCTTAAAGTCCTATTGAGAACAAATATCACAACGGACCTCTTGTATCCCCAATCCGGATAACAAGGAATAACCACCCAAGTAGAGAAATAAAACAATCCTTTCCTTTCTACTCTCTTGTTTCTAACAATCTTGGACAACAAGGAATAATAATTCTGATTTTTTGTATAAGATAATAAGATGAAACTTATGAACCTTTATCAATCTGAAGATTTATCTTCTCCTTATTAACATTCCCTATAATATGGTACAACAAGTGTTCAAGACAAAATGGAATGAAACTTATATGAATATGAAATTTTTAATGTACAAGTTTCTTCCTTTAGAAAGTTTTTGTGAACACTTATAGAAAATAAAGATTTTATGAAATGAATGATTGTTTGAAATTTTCTCCCAAAGGAGATGTCTATAAAATCTGACAATATGATGCTTTTATAGAGCCTAAACACCTCTACAAATAGGTATATATCATGAAGAGATGACATGGTTAGTAATACCCCGTATTTTAATAAAAGGCTCTGGTTATTATTAATTGAATTTAATAGGTTTTGGTGTGCTCTGAGAGTTTTCAATTAAAATAATTAGAACAATCGACGAACTTAAATTAATTAATTAGTATTATCTGACTCAGAGGTTTTATTAAATATTTGACTCAGAGACATTTTTTGGATACTCTCAATTTGGACCCATTAAGGTACTAAATAATAGTTATATCAGTATAACTATTGTGTTGTTATAAAAGAAAGAAAAACAAGGGTTTGTGAGAAAACAATAAGAAAGTTGGTAAGAAAAGAAGAAGAGAAAGAAGAGATAAGAAGAGGAAGGAAAACCCTAGAAGAGGAAAGCTTGGTTCACCATCTTCATCAATCTTCATCTTCACCAAACTCCTCGTCGATTGCAAAGTGGGTTCTTAGTTAGAAACTTTTGTTTTAGATTTTGAATGAGTTATCGAGTTTATGAGTTTTAGGGTTTTGGTAGAAAATCTTAAAATCGGAAGTTTAAATGGTTAAAAGTCGATAAAAATGCATGAGTATATTGATATTAGGTGTAGGAAACTTGTTGTGGGTTGTTTTGGTGATTAATGATGTTTTGAATGAGTTTTGGATGATTTTGGTATGTTAAAACGTGCATTTTTAAGCTACTGATTTCGGTTAACCCAGGGCATTAACCGGTTAACGGACCTATTGTGCGCCACTGTATTTTGTGAACTGGTGTGGTTAACCGGTTAACCCCAGTCGTTAACCGGTTAACACTGTAAGCGTGGGGAAAAATATTTAGTTGTTCCATCTTTAAAAATTCATAATTGTTTCTTCGCTTATCCGATTTAATTGTTCTTTACATCGTTTTGAAGCTAAAAATATGTACTATCTTATGATGCCAAGAAATGTTATTTCTACCCGACTCTTACCCGACTTTTCTGATTAACCGGAAATATGTTCGTTTGGGAGTTATGGAATATATGATTAATCATGAGGATTGAATGAGAGTAGAGACAATGAGATCATTGTGGGATTAGTTTAATTATGATAATTAAATTAAAGTGTTAGATTATATGTTTAAAAACTATATAATTAAAGGCATCAAGAATGGAGAAAGAGTGAGGAAATCTTACGCACGCACGCACACACACACACACACACACATACACACACACACACACACACACACACACACACACACACACATATATATATATATATATATATATATATATATATATATATATATATATATACACACATACATATATACTCAAGCATGTTTTCACCAATACATACTTTCATCTCTATATAAACACACACACACACACACACATATATATATATATATATATATATATATATATATCCACACATACATATATACTCAAGCATGTTTTCATCAATACATACTTTCATCTCTATATAAACACACACACACACACACACACATACACACATATATATATATATATATATATATATATATATATATATATATATATATATATATATTCATGTTTATTTCACCAATTCACAATTCAGATGATAAATGCAAATCATAGAGACTGACTCACGACTCTATGCAAATGCAATGTGGTACCGACTCAATCATCATCAAGTTCACTCAGGAGCTAATTGGAACCATCGCTCGTTACCTAAAGTAACTCCCCGTCGGGCATACGATGTTCACCCATTTCTCACACCTCACATGGGCACACAATGTTTATAGATTGCTCACACCTCACACGGTCACACAATCCAATTGCTCACTCCCCACACGGGCACACAATCAATGTGAATAAATCACCCATTGCTCACACCCCACACAGGCACACAATGTTTATGGATTTCTCACACCCCACACGGGCACACAATCTGATCGCTCTCACCCCACATGGGCACACGATCGTGTTGTAGTCATCGCTCAAACTCCACATGAGCACACGATGCTACAACGGATTCACAAAGAATCCCGCAACACAAGAATGCATACATTATGCTTCACATGCAAAATGACACACAACATTCTTGAAAATGCATACATTATTCACAACATAATCATGCATTCATCTCATTTAATTAGCATACATTTGCATTCAATTCAAGCAATGTATTCATTTGCCAAATGGCCACAACATCACATCAAACCCACATTTCCATAATTAACTCATTTACGTTTTATCGGAAAAGTTGGGCAAAAGTCGGATAAAAATTACATATCTTAGCATCATTAGTTTCTACACGTTTTTAGCTTCAAATCGATATAAAGAACGCCTAAAACGGATAACCGAAACTAAAGTTATGAATTAAAACAAAAAAACTCCCAAAAACGCTCCAGGATCGCTGAGCGACCTCCTCGCTTAACGAGCGAGGAAATCCCTGGAAATATCGATGAGCGACATGTTGCTCACCGAGCGAACACTGTGATTTTGCAGAAACTCAGTTACGTGACAGTCATCCAAAACCCTCAAAATTCTAATCAAACTTCAATAAACATCCACAAACATGATTATTAACATGTATAAACTACCATTCTTTGATTATAACAACTTCTAACCGATTAATCCACCATTTCTCACATTTTCATCAAAAACTCTAACATTTCATTCTCTCTAAACTTCAACAAAACAAAAACCCAATCATTCTCATACATACATAATCACATATAAGATTAAGATAACAATGTTTATCACCCTTACCCGATTGTTTCGATTCCTAGGAGCAATCTTGATGATTTTCCAACTTTTCCTCTTTTTTCTTCTCTTCCTTTTCTTTCTCTTCTTTTTCTTTCTATCTCTCTTTCTTTCTATTCTCTCTTTTCTTTTCCTTCCACTCTTATATCTTTTTCTTTCTATCTTTCTATTTTTCTCTCTTACTAACTATTTCTACATTTAACTCATTTTCTTCCCTTTTTCCACCAAATATCATTTTCTCACAAAATAATAGTTCTACACAATTCTAATTTATTTACAAATTATCAAATGTCTAAAATACCCTTCAATCTAATTTTACCCGAAAATTCTCAAAACGGTAAAATCACATATCATACCAACATATCACACTAACACATCAACATATCATATTATCATGTCAATTTCACAAATAAGACAATCATCACTCAAATAAAATAAAAGACTCAACAAAATTGGGAAATATCGAATCGGGGCGTTACAGGATGCATCTATAAAGGCTTGATGTATCGTTAGCGAGGCGTGGTAGTGATTTGAGTTATGTATTACACTGGGACCTCCGTAAGTCTTGAATAAGCCTTGAGGTGGGTGATACTGAGTCCCATGGGAAACATCTGTAAAGACTTGAGGTGTGTATGTTACTAGATCCTACGTAAGGTCTTGAGTAAGTCTTGAGGTGGTTGCCTTTAGTCCCACGGGAAGCATCCGTAAAGGCTTGAGATGAGTACTACACTAGCTTACGCAGTAAGTCTTGAGGTTGGTTATTTTGAGTCCCACGTGAAGCATCCGTAAAGACTTGGGTGAGTGTTATATCGAGCCCTCCGTAAAGTCTTGAGTAAGTCTTGAGGTGGGTTACCTTTATTCCCACAAGAAGCATCCGTAAAGGCTTGAGGTAGATATTCCACTCGTTTAGTGACGGGAGTGTGTAGGGACTTTTGTTCCATTTTGTTTTGGTTCTTTATAGAGAAGTGACCAAAGACCGAGTAGTTGATAGATTTGAACCTTTAGAGTCGAGAGAAATCTAAGATAGGGAACCCACTAAGATGTTGATATCTCACCCCACTATTGTTGTTGCTTTTCAGGTTTCTTTTGCAGGTTTGATTTACAAGTGGAGCTATGCTCGGGATGTTTCAAGAGAAACATAGATTTAGTTTCCGTTGTGTATCTTTGTATCTTTATACAATAATGGATATTATATTTGATTTAGTATTTCTTTTTAGTATAATTTCCATGTCTTGTACCATTTTTGTATTATATTTTAGAATTGGTCAAGAATGTGAATTATACTATTAGGCACTTATGATGGTGTCAGTACGAAAATAACACTTATATGATATTATTCTAGATATATATATATATTATATGGGCGTTACATGGTTCATTTGAAAGAAGTTTGTAAAACATGCATGAAAATATGCAAATAGTTTTGCCATTGGTTCAGTGTTAATCGGTTACCACCAAAACGGTAACTAGTTAACGCACTTGCAACGTTCCTTGAATTTGAAAATTTGTTCATGTTAACCGATTAACACCTAAATGGTAACCGGTTAACGCGCGTGGAGTTTGAAAAAAATCTTATGTTTATGCAATGCAACCTTCATGAATTTTACTCAAAACCTTTTTATACAATGTATGCAAAATATTTAAGATTGTTTGAACACTTGTATGCACCCATATTGATAAGTGAAAGTTATACCTTTGAATGTTCATGAGAATTCTTCAAGAATTGAAAATGATATGAAATCTCGTTCTTGCTTCAATTTATTGATCCATTTCCTTTTGTAAATGCATAACATCTTGAATGTATAATGTTGTCTTCATCAAAACCATTGAGAAGTTTGCCTTCATATTATGTAGCATCTCTTGCTCGGAAGAGATTTAGTATTTTGAAAGATAAGTGGAAATACATACATAAAGGAATAAAAAATGTTATTTGGGTTGATGTTAAGGTATTTTAAATTCAACACTTTATTATGTTTTATAATCATATACTAATAAAATATGCCATATATTAACAACAAATTCTTTATGTATATATGTAGGTTCATTTTACTATTCCAGAATGTGATGATTCAAAGAAGGATTTGTTGAAGGATGAATGGATTAAATATGCGGGAGAGCGATGGAGAGGTTTTAAGACACAACTCACAAAAGAATTTATTAGAAAGACGAAACAAGGTCGCCCTCCTACACATGTCAGGTATAATTATATTAAAGAAGAAATATGGAAAGAGTTTCTCAAGTCTCAAGATACCCCTGAATTTAAGGTTAGTAGGAGTTACATTTTTTTTTGTGCATAACATTTTTATTATGTTTAATGATTACTAACTTTTTGAGTTTATAATAGGAAAAAGTCAAAAGGGTATGGAAAATATGGCTAGGAATGTATACCCACATGTATTATCTCGTGGAAGGTATCACTTGCTTGTGGAGAAAATGAAAAATGAAAGGAGATTATCGAGAGATGATTCTACATTATATGATAATGTTAGTCCATCTCCACCGTCACGCCATGACATATGGACGATAGCATAACAAATGAAAGGGGGGAAATACACATCAAAGTCTATACAAGTTGTTGTTGAGAATATTGTAAGTAAAATTTAGAAAATACTTCAAGTATCATTATAGTTGTGATTGATAAAAACTATTGAAATTAGTTTTGGTTTTTGAAGTTTGTAGGATTTTCTAGTTGAAGAAGCTGAAAAGGGTCTTTGTTCTGGATGGACGTAACAATATCTTAACAGTAGCCATTGGAACATCTGAGCATGGGGGTCGTGTTCGTGGTGTTGGAAAACACCATAAAATTATCACTTTCTTTGAAAGGTAGTCTTCACGTTAACAACATGATATATATGTAAAAGAATAACTTACATAATTTTCATCTGAATTAGAAGCAAGACTTAGAGCTGATTTTGATCAAAAGTTGCTTGAAGAGCGTAAGGTGTTGCAACAATCTTTTATAGAGACACTTAGGTATATGGGTTTCTTGAAAAGCACATAAAATAATAAATGCATTGAACAAATGGAAGTTATCGATGGAAGCGGAAAAGGAAGTTGTTCAACTGCAAAAGGAAGCACAAAAGATGTGGAAGTTGATGATGTTCAGAGATTTTTATTCATGGTTCTGAAAAAGGGTGACACACATTTGGAAATAAAATTAAGTCATTGTGTGAGTTTCATTAATTTTTATATATCAACTAAGTGTATCAGAGAGTTGTTGGTGGGTTTTCATTGGCTTGGCGTGTCTACTCTGCATGTTTGATGCACGTAAGTACATTTTCTTTTTTTACTACTGTCAATATCTATTAATATGTTATATCTCTCATCACTTTGATTCTAATGTTTACTTTAAAGTTATTCAGGTATATTCATCGTGTATGTATTGATGATTCCACATCATAAGTATATGGATTTATGGAACCTGCTAGGTGTATGTATGTTGATAATGTGTCGAAATCTCAAGCAGATGTTAAAAAATACATACAAGATAAGTTACGTGACAAAAACAGAGTGTGTCACTTACTACCATTTATTCATGGGTAAATTTGTATGAAATTGTATTTTATATTTTTTTAATTTTGATAACATAGATATTTTGTGACTTTTGTGTTTCCACACACACGTACACAAATCATTGGAAATTAATAATCATTTGTCCAAGAGACAATATTGTGGTTGTCTTTTGTTCACTTCATCAGGAACTTAATCAAACCATGAGGAAAATTGTTACAAAGTAAGTTTATCTTGTATGTGACTTTTGTTATAATATATTATATATCCTATATACATAAATTGTTACAAAAGTAATTTCATATTTTATGTGACTTTATATATATTTTTTCTTCTGAGTTAGTGCTTTTGGGGTTTATCAAATGGCAAATGGCAATAGAAAAAAAAGGCTACATGGCTTCGTCCCAATGTAAGTATGGTGTTGTAGACACGTATTTTTTGACACCATGATTTGAAAGATAAAATTGTGTTCTTTGGCAGAAAGGGAAAATTCGACAAAGGAAGGGAAACTGAAGAAATACATTTGAATAGTTATTTCGACAGTTTTTGGTTGACGTATTGTTTTCGACAGTTCGATAGAAATTGGGTGACACTTGAAGCGTTCGACGTTTCGACAAGGAGAACGAGGCATTGTTTCTACATATTTGGTTGATGTGTTATGTTTGACAATTCGACAAACCTGAAGGGACGCATCGCTTCGACATTAGGGAAAAATTCAAATTCAGACAGTTGTTTCGTTTGGCAGAAGGACGCGTGGAAGCTTTTGAGGAAAGGGGAACATGCAGAAAGGCAAGTGTCATTAATCTGAAGATTTTTCCGTTATTAGCAGTTATTTTATTTGTATATAAATATGATAATGTTTGTTAGATTAGTGTGTGTAAAAACTTGTACATAATTCCTGCAAAATACTCTAAAGTACCTATGTGAGAGAAAAAGAGTTTTATCTGGTAAATGTACGTGTGAACAACACCATTCATTTAAGTTTTATCAAATTTAAAGTTTTTTATTTAATCATTTCCTTTACATTTACCAGCCATTTATCCTTCATTTTTTACTTTCTGTAAATCTTTACCTTTGTCAAATTTACTTTGTCAAATTACTTTGTTGAATTTATTCTGTTAAATCTACTTTAAAACTCTTACTTAAAATAATCAAAATCATTCATATATGAAAGACACAACCAATCGAATCAAAGATCCAAATACTTCTTACTCTAAGAGTTCAGAATTTCATCAAAAACTTGCACATGTGTTCTAGGATTTGTGTGGTTGGTCCTGCAAGTAAACCAATTCGGTGAGATTGGAAAACCGGAGGTTGTTCGCCAAATTTGACAGCGAACAAATTGGCACGCCCAGTGGGACCAGTGCAAGAATTTGAAAATTCAATAGAATAACTCTTAGTTAAATGTTTTTTCTACCTCGTATGATTCTAAGAAGCGCTAAATTAGCCGTAACCGACGTAGAAAGACCTAAACGAACAAGAGTAAGAAGAATGGCAAATCCGTCACATAGTCAAAATGAAAATAATACAATGCTTACCCCCACTCCTTCGACTGGAGGAAATATAGAGTCAGTTTCTGTGTCAGAAGCCATACCCTCTTCGTCAGGGTCAACACCTGCGTTTGCAGTGTCTCAAAATGCGCCTAGTTTTTCTTCCATGGGACACCAAATGTCCATGGGAACGCCCCCCTATAGGGAACGTTCATAGGCCTTTTTCGACAAACTTTACAATGCCTTTGTTTGGTAGGGAACAGCCTTATGGTGTACCTACTACCACTATGGCAAGTTTGCAAAATGCATCTTCAGTCTATTCTGATTCCTTATTGAATCGGTCATCACCATTGCAAGGATCAGGATCTGGTGGGAATATGAGATTGAATCAACCCCCACCAGGCTTCCAAATGCCAACAATTACAAATAATTATGCGTAAGTAATATGACAACAAATGGACGAAAGTAATCATGGTATGGTCCAAATGTTGACACAACAAATGGGAGTAGTTTTTAATCCTTTGATACAAAACACTACCCAAACAAACCAAATGTTGGCAACGCATATGACGCGTATTGCTGACTTTTTTGGTGTCCCTCAAGTTCGACAAAGAGACCAAATAATTCAGAACCCAATAGTGAATGTCGAAGAGGAACCCACAATAAATCAGAGGCCTTTAGACAATCCCCAATCCAACCTAGGGAACCATGGAGGAGTTGTCGAACAGCCTCGTGTCGAAATACCTGTCCAACAAGAGCCAAGAAGGATAATAGTCCAGAGAGGCCAGGACGCTGATGATGTGTTGCAACAGCGAATACGGTATAACAACTTGCCTGCCAAAAAAAATTTGGCAGCCATGGTCGAAAGGGTAATGGCGCAAAATAGGGTAAATGTGGGGTTACAGAGGCCTAATTATGCTTCCCCATTATCCGAATATGTTCTACAACAGGAATTACCCCCAAGGTGGAAAATCCCCAAATTTACCAAATTTTCAGGGGACACTAGCGAATTTACCATAGAACATATAGCACATTATTTGATTGAAGCAGGGGAAATATCCCAAAACGAAAATTTAAGAATAAAATACTTCCCAAGTTCCTTGACAAAAAATGAATTTACTTGGTTTACATCCTTGCCTGCAAACTCCATATATACGTGGACCCAATTAGAAAGATTGTTCCACGAGAAATTTTATATGGGACAAACTAAAATAAGTTTGAAAGAATTAGCCAGTGTCAAGAGGAAATTTTTAAAACCTATAGATGATTATCTAAATAGGTTCAGATTGCTAAAAGCAAGATATTTTACACAAGTACCAGAACAAAAGTTAGTCGAAATGGCTGCAGGAGGTCTAGATTATTCTATAAGAAAGAAGCTAGACATTCAACATTTGAGAGACATGGCACAACTAGCAGATAGAGTGAGACAAATTGAAAGGCTAAAAGCTGAAAAATTCAGAGCGAATAAAAGTAAAAAAGATAGGGTGGCCTATGTAGGGTTGTGTCAAGATGATGATTATGACGAAAATGAACCAGTTAATTTCGACCAACAAGAAATTGATTTAGCATAACTAAAACAAGGCCCATCATACTCTTGTAAAGCACTGGTTCCGTCAAACGGAAAGAATCCAGTCAAACCAGAAAAGAATGATAAGTTTCCTAAAAGAACTTATATGTTCGACGTCACCAAGTGTGACGAAATTTTTGACATGTTGGTCAAAGATGGTCAGTTAATAAAACCACCAGGCACTAAAGAGCCTCCTGTTGACCAACAGAAAAAGAGAGGTTTTTGTAAATACCATAACTTTTTGGGTCATAAAACTTCTCAATGTTTACTTTTCAGGGATCTTGTTCAAAATGCAATTTGTGATGGAAGACTGAAATTTGAAGACAAATCAAAACAACAAATGAGGATTGACTCAAATCCTATGCATATTGTCGAATCCAATTATGTTGAACCTTTCATTGTGAATATGGTCGAAGTCGAAAAGACATCTGAAGACAGTTTTGAAATGATAGAAGTTGTTGAAGGCTTCGACACCCACATAAACATGGTGGGGATTGTTGATGATTTCCCAGATCATCCTGAAGTGGAAGAAGTATCCAAGGATTGCGTGACTCTGCCAATAATGATCAAGGTTACTTAATATCTTGATGGTAAGGAAATGAATGACCACGTCAACAAAGTTGAGACTACTGAAGGTTTCGACAATCATAACAAAGTTGAGACTACTGAAGGTTTAGACAATCACAATAAAGTTGAGACTACTGAAGGTTTCGACAAACACAACAAAGTTGAGACTATTGAAGGTTTAGACAGTCAAGACAAAGTTGAGACTACTGAGGGTTTCGACAGTCAGGACAAAATTGAAGTTGTCGAAGGCTTTGATAACCAGAAAAGGCTGGAAACCACTGAAGGTTTTAACAAAGGAAATAATAACAACATGGTTGAAGAGGGAATAATATGGGATACTTTGGGGGAGCCAAGTGGAAAATTTTATTATCTAGTGAAATACACTGCTTCAACAAGCTCTCGCGTTGACATAAACAAAATCCAACCAACTGGATGGGAAGATGTTCCTGCAAGCATTAATGAAGAGATAGCTAACAGTTTCTGTAGCCTCGAAAAGAAGGTTTCTGAAGGCTTCCTAAAAATGAGTAATGCTGCAAACTGCATCAACACTATGGGACCTGTCAATAAGGAAATTACAAAAATCAAGGCAGAAGTTGTTGAAGGCCCTGTAAAACCTGCCACATACGGGATCCTGCACAGAACAATGGAAGATCCTAAAGAGCTACCAATCAAAGAGAAAAGTTCCCATCTAACAAAGAACCAGATTGAAGTCGAAAAAGCTCTTACTGAAAGAATGAATAAATTAAGTATTACTGATGGACAGAAAATGGACATCAGCATGGTAGACTTGTCCTAGAGGATCCAAGAGAAAACGAATGAGGATCACCGTCGAGAAGAGCACCAGAGGCTGGCATATCCAAAGGAGGATGAGAATCTGGCAGAATTCATCCACAGGTGTTAGAGGAAGAAGACTAAAGTGATGTTATGTCCATGTTGCAGTGAAATCTTCGACAAGAAGGCAACAACAAACTTAGAAGCAGTGCATAAGTCCCAGAAAAAAGGAAACTAGGGGAAATCCCAGCAGTTAAAACTGGAAGATATGACCCAAGAAGAACTGAGAACCACCTCCAGAGGTTTGGAGGAAGACAATACAACACTTACAAACCATCTAGCAAAGTTGTTTATGATAGATGCGTCCATCCCATTAGGGATGCTCAAGGATCAAAGAAGTGGAGAAATTTTGAAATTCAGATAGGATCTTCAGTAGAAGGAAAGAAGGAGATTGAAAGGCCAAAACCAAGACCATACCCATCAGAGAACTACAGAGGAAAGAATCCTATGTCAAGATCCCAATGGAGAAGATTCCAAAGGCAGAAGAGGACAGAAAAAGAAGTTGCAGAAGGAAACATGATCGAAAAGGAAAGTGTAAACAAAAACAACGCAGAATCAAGCAAAACTGCCCAGGCCATAGGCGAAGAGGAGCCCTCCCAAAAGAACAAACTAAGAAGCATGTTAGAGATGTCAAAACTCAACAATAAAGTGCCAGAAGATGATGAAGTAACTGATGATTTCAAGTCTGACTCAGAGGGCTCATTCAATGTGGTCTGCAATGTGGTGTTTGTCCTTCCTAGGGACTTCGACAGGATTATGGAGGTCGAAGATGAAGAAGAGAATATGAAAGACAATAAAATGGGACCTAGGCCAGTGTGTTATTATGTAATGAATAATGGTTGCGTCAAAGAGCAAAATGCATTCTTTGAAAGGCCGGATGATTCAATGAAAGGACACCTGAAGCCTTTGTTCATTAAGGAAAAGGTCGAAAGTGTTGGTATAAATAAGATACTAGTTGATGGTGGAGCTTTAGTGAATTTGATGCCCCACTTCATGCTAAGGAAGATTGGGAAGCATGATTCTGATGCAAAGCCTCACAATATGTTGCTGTCAAATTATGAAGAGAAAGTAGGAACTACCATGGGAGCTATCCAGGTGAACTTGACGGTTGGAACCATAACAAGACCAACAATGTTCATAGTCATTGCTTCAAGGGCGAATTATAACTTACTGCTTGGAAGAGAATGGATTCATGGAATAGGAGCCGTACCTTCTTCAATGCACCAGCAAATAGCTATCTGGCATTCTGATGGAATTGTTGAGAATATTGAAGCAGATCAAAGCTATTTTATGACTGAAATAAACAATGCAAACAGTCGAAGGAAACTGACAACGCCTATTGTTCCATGTATCTTCACCCAATGCACGGTTTTTCAGTGGGATAAAGAAGTAATAGGCGAACCAAGTCACATATGGGGAACTTCTCCTATTGAGCCAACAGGTTGGGGAAGTGAATTAAATGATGATGACTGAAGAAACAGCTCTTGAAAGAATTACGACTTATATAGCTGGAAAAAAAACTCAAAGCGGCTCTTGAAGCCGAAGTGAAGTATATGGCCATCGAAGCCAACAAAGAAAATTCTGAAGAACAATGTCCTAAAAAGGACGTTGATAAAGACTATGATGACAACCAGTTGGGATAATGGCAACACCAGAAGCTCGACGCCATCTATGATGACAAACCCCTGGGGTTCGAAAAAGATCTAGTGTCAACTAACATAAAAATGGTGGCGCATGATCCATTGGAAGAAATAAATCTGGGACTGGGAGTAGAAAGATGTAAGTGCAAAGATGGACCCTCAGTACAAGGTCGAAATAGTCTGTTTGTTGAAAGAGTTCAAAGACTTCTTTGCATGGGACTACGACGAGATGTCTGGTTTAGACAGAAGTTTGGTCGAATTGAAGCTACCAATAATGGAGGGAAAAAAGCCAGTAAAATAGACTCCAAGACGCTTCACACCAGAAATTCTGTCAAAAATAAAAGAAGAGGTCGAAAGACTTCTAAAATGCAAATTCATCCGCACTACTAGGTATGTCGAATGGATTGAAAATATAGTACATGTCATTAATAAAAATGGCAAACTAATGGTATGTATTGATTTTAGAGATTTGAACTCAGCTACCCCAAAGGATGAATATCCTATGCCAGTAGCAGAAATGCTTATAGATTCTGCAGCAGGCCATGAGTACTTAAGTATGTTAGCCGGATACTCTGGCTATAATCAAATCTTTATTGCAGAAGAAGATGTTTCAAAAACAGCATTATGTTGCCCTGGAGCAATAGCGACTTACGAATGGGTAGCAATGCCCTTTGGTTTGAAAAATGCTAGAGCAACTTACCAACAGGCTATGAACTCAATTTTTCATGATTTTATTGAAACTTTTATGCAAATTTATATTGATGATATTGTGATCAAGTCTGTTTCAGGAAAAAATCATTTGGATCATCTTCGACAGTCCTTTGAAAGGATGAGGAAGTTTGGTTTAAAAATGAACCCCCTTAAATGTGATTTTGGTGTGCAGGCGGGTGATTTCTTAGGTTTCGTGGTCCACAAAAGGGATCGAAATAAATGAAAACAAAGCCAAATCCATAATGGAAGCGAAAGTGCCATCAACAAAAAAGGGATTGCAGTCTCTGCTAGGGAAAATCAACTTTCTCAGAAGGTTTATCTCCAACCTTAGTGGAAAAACGCAAGCCTTCTCTCCTCTACTTCGACTAAAGAAGGAAAACTTTGCATGGGGGCAAGAACAACAAGATGCCTTCGATAAGATCAAAAAGTATTTAGCTAGTCATCCAGTCTTGATGTCCCCTTGTAAAAGAAGAAGTATGAGGTTATACATCTCAGCATCAGACAAAACATTGGGAAGCATGATGTGTCAAGAAGATGAAAATGGCGTCGAAAGGGCCATCTATTATCTCAGCAGGGTCTTAAACGATGTTGAAACTAGATATAGTGTGATAGAGAAATTATGTTTGTGTGTATATTTTTCTTGTACAAAGTTAAAGCACTATATAAAATTAGTTGATGTATATGTTTCCTCTCATTTTGACATAATAAAATATATGTTATCTAAATCTATATTGCATAGTCGAATTGGGAAATGGGATTTGGCATTGACAGAGTATTCCTTAAAATATATGCCTTTAAAGGCTGTCAAAGGACAAGTGGTTGCTGACTTTATAGTTGGCCACTCAATAAAAGAAGATGAAATCGAATATGTCGAATTAGAACCATGGAAGTTATATTTCAACGGTTCCAGTCATAAGAATGGATTGGCATTGGGATATTAATTATTTCTCCTGACAAAATTCCAACAAAATTCAAGTACAAGGTTGAAGGCTTATGTTCAAATGACGAAGCAGAATATGAAGCTCTGATTAGTGGACTTGAAATATTGTTGGAATTGGGGACAACTAAAGTCGAAATTATGGGTGACTCTGAGTTAGTAATAAAACAATTGACAAAAGAATATAAATGTGTCAAAGATAACCTAATTATGTACTTCGTAATAGCTAACAGACTCTTTAAAAAATTCGACAACATAGCCATTAAACATATCCCTAGGTTGAAGAATCAAGAAGCAAATGATCTGGCTTAACTTGCATCAGGCTACAAAGTGTCGAAAGAAAACTTGGAGAAAACTAATGAAGTAAGGGGAGAGTTATATCCACCAAATTGTGCCCATCATATTTGGAGAAAATAAAACTGGGTTATGGAGATAAAGAAAATTTTGAAATCTTCAATGTAGATGATTCAAAAATTGAAGACTGGAGAAAACCTGTTAAGGATTATCTACAAGACCCAAATCAGAAAGTCGAAAGAAAGGTAAAATACAGAGCCTTAAGCTATGTGCTCCTTGGAAACGAATTATATAAAAAGACTGCAGAAGGAGTCTTACTGAAATGCTTGGGCGAAGATGAAGCCTACATAGCTTTGTCGAACGTACACAGTGGTGCGTGTGGTGCGTACCAAGCAGGCCATAAAACTAAATGGCTATTATTTCGACAAGGTATGTACTGACCAACAATGTTGAAAGATTGTGTCGAATTTGCAAAAGGGTGTTAAGAATGCCAAGTACACGCCGGAGTACCACATGTCCCTGCAAATGAGTTGCATTCGATTATAAAGCCTTGGCCATTCAGGGGTTGGGCTTTAGACTTAATTGGAGAAATTCGACCAACTTCTTCAAAAGGACAAAAGTACATCTTAGTTGGAATAGATTATTTCACTAAATGGATTGAAGCCATACCATTGGTAAATGTGGACCAGGAGACAGTTATAGAGTTTATTCAAAAATATATAATCTATAGGTTTGGAATACCAGAAACAATAACTACTGACCAAGGATCTGTATTCACTGGAAAAAAATATGCAAATGTTTGCAAAAGAAACAGGTTTTATATTCTTGACTTAGACACCTTATTATGCCCAGACAAATGGACAAGTCGAAGCAGCAAACAAGGTGGTGATAAATTTGATGAAAAAACACATAGGTAGAAAACCTAGAAACTGGCATAAGAATTTGGATCAAATTTTATGGGCTTATCAAACATCTCCCAAAGAAGCAACAAACTCTACCCCATTCAAATTGACTTATGGACATGACGCAGTGCTACCAGTCGAAATTTATTTACAATCGATACGAGTTCAAAGGCAGCATGAAATCCCATCAGAAATTTATTGGAGCATGATGATGGACGAGTTAGTTGACTTGGACGAAGAGAGGTTACACGCGTTAGAATTGATAAAAAGGCAAAAAGAAAGAGTCGAAAAGTTTTACAATAAGAAAGTGAAATTTAAGACATTTTCAATTGGTGATCTTGTTTGGAAAGTAATTCTTCCTATGGATCGAAAAGATAGATTAATGGGAAAATGGTCTCCCAAGTGGGAGGGACCTTTCCAAATTTTAAGAGTTTTTGAAAATGGCGCATATGAGGTCAAAGAGATAGACAAAGATAAAAGAATACTAAAGATAAATGGCAAGTATTTAAAAACGTATAAGCCAATATTGCAAGAAGTTAAAATAGAGATGGAATAATTACATAAAAAATGATGTGTTTCGCCAAACAAATGGCGTCAATGTCATTACAAAGAAAGGACTCAAAGGCTTCCAGTGAATAAAAGACCTATTTCTATTTACAATTTAATCTTTAATAAAAGACTTTTTCATCTCTTCAAACTTCCTCTTTTGGATCTGAAGTCGACATTCGCAGAGGCTTTTGTTATGAGAAAGGTTGTCGATCTCCTGATGTAATTGTTGAGCTTTGTCTGCATGATGGAGTCCCATTCTAATATCTTCGTCAATCTCATCTTGCTTGGGTTGCTGGAGGTTTGCTTTAAGTTGTTTTTCATGGGAAATCTTCTGTTGAAGATAAGCTATCTGCTTTTCCAAATTTTGGATATTAGCATCGCATTCAGCAGCATCCTTAGAGTAAACTTCTGAAAGTTTTTGTAGCTCTGAAACTTTATCAGTCGAAGCAGCCACAACATCCTACTCGGCAGTTTGAACCTCAGACTTTGAAGATATTTGTTCGGTGAACTCTTTTTGACGATTTAAATCTGCACTCATCATGTCGATCATGTAGATTAGGTCCATCACCATGCGACTTTCTTCGGCAGAGGCCTTTAAAACATTTACTTGTTTGAGGAGTTTCTTCAGGTTGAACTGAGTAGTGGGATTTTCTCCAAAAACCTTGAATAAGTCCACACCAAGCATTTTGGTTTTGATTTCAGTCATGGTGGCGTCAAGTGACCAAACCTCAAAAGTGACACCAGAAGTGGTCGAACTGCTGTAGGAGGAGTCTTGAAGGTTGTAGCGAGCACTGAACATAGCTTTCAGATAGTCCAAGGGTCTTTTCACCTTCAAGCTCTCAAGCTCCTCACGAGAGAGACTGGTCGAACCATTGGATGGAGAAGTTCCTTGAGTCTGGACAGGAATTGGTCGAGTACTTTTCCCAGAAGTCAGTTCAACATCTCTTTGTTTCGACTAATTCTCTTTTTCCTCAACAGTTTTCTCTTCACTGCTTTCTCCAGCTCCAAGAGCTTGGTCCTTTTTCTTATTACCATCATCCTTCATCCTCACCAGTTTTTCCTTCACTAACATCTTCGACCTTATCATCTAGGGGAGCATCAACATCTTTTTTAGTATCTAATCCTGGATGAAGGGGAGAGTTGTCATTAGATTGGTCACCCATATTGGTGTTGAAATCTGTTGTGGTTTGTGGTTCAGGTTCATCATCCTTTGGGTTGGTCTCCTCTTGGACTTTATCTGACAAAATTGTCTCAGCTGAAGAAATGGTTTTTATTTGATCTAATGCTGCCCCTGACCTTTTATTCGAACCCTTAGGAGAATTGGGAGTATAACCAATAGCCTTAAAAGCAGAAGTGCTTTGGGATTGTGGTGCTTTTTCTGCTGCAGGTTGTTCTTCAACCACAACCTGGACATGAGAACAAGAAAAGTCAGAACAAAAAGAAAATACAAGAAAAAGTGAACTACATTTTTCAAGATTACCTGAGGGATCTCAGTATGGAAACTAGAATTCCCACTCTCTGAAATTTTTGTATGAGTTTTAGTAATTGGACTGGTGGGAGGAGTTCTCTTGGATTTGACAAGAGACCTCTAGGAGGTGACTGTCTTGATATTCAAGGCTTTCTTCCTTTTAAGAGGTTGTTGTTCTAGAGATTCGTCCCCAGATTCTTTAGTGATCACCTTTGCCTCCTCTTGTTTTCTTTTTTGGGAAGGTGGTGGTTTTTGATTCACCTAATAAACCAAAGAGAAATTTATTTAGTATGGGAAAAATAAATTTACTACATAAAAAGAGAAAGGTTGATGATTTGAAAGAACCTTCTTTGTAGTAGAAGTTAGTTTTTCGACAACCTTCCTAGGGCTTCGTTTGACAGGGGCTTTCTTGGCAGTAATCTTGACAGCTAAAAACAGAGAAATAGAGAAATAAATAAGCACAAAAGGAAAACATATAAGAATAAATTTAGAACGAAATAGAAAATTTTGTTTTCTTTAACACCTTCAAGTATGGGTGATTCCACGCGAACGTGTTCTATGCCAATATGAAGGTGCCCTGGAAATTGTCCAAATGATACTTAGTCAGAACCACTCGTTCAGCCGGTTTTTTACAAGATTCACAAAGCAGCTTCAGATTAGATCCACAAACAAACCAGTCTGGGAATGGAGGGCTTAATTCCACACCAAATTAAGTAGAAGGTAGAGGGGGAAACTTTGGTGGATAATAGCTATACGCCAAATCATAACGTATTTCTGGTCGAACATACGAAGGCAACGTCAGTTTCCCCAGTTTTTCTGTAAAATTTTGTTTCAAAGTCACTGTTGCTTCGCCTATGGTTCGACTAAGATCATTTGGTCTGTAAATGGTTTCAAAATACTTTTGAAATCTTTGGATTTCTTTAATATGTTGTTGAGTACCTTTCTTTGTTCGATCCTGCACAAAAGCAAAAGTGTTCGTCATAAGAGTTGTAAAGGCTGTCACGTCGAAAAATATGTTGAGGTGATAATCTTTCCACCAAACGTCAAATTCTTGGGTACAGAGGAAAGAAGGTCGAAAAATCAATGGTCGAATCTCCAGGGTTTTGTCAGTAAATTTCTCCGACATCTCCATGCTTTTCTCTGCATTGTGGAAAGAATTGTGAAAGATGATGGAGCCCTTCTTTGGGTAGATGGATTTTGGTTTTATTTGAATTAACCCAAACTGTCGAGCAACAAGGTTAGGCTGATAAACAATAAGAGCAATCTTGGTGTTGTTCATATTTTGGTGGGAGAAAATGAGTCTTGGTGCTAAAATTGATTCCCAGATAACCAAAAAGGTATCTTCATCTTTTTGCATCTTAAAGGGGAGTTGTTTGGTGAACCATTTAGGTCCAACATCCTGTTGGCGAAGGGTGCCATGGTTGAGGTAAAGTTGTACCTTTTTGCAAACATCATTATGTAATTTGTTAAAGAGCGTCGAAGGTTAGTTCCTTCCTCGGATGGGGTTCGTTGTACTAATAGAGGCCATTCGACGCTCCTGTTCTTCACTTCTTATTCATCCACCTTGTTCTTGATAGGAATAACAGCCTCAAAAGTAGCATTAAGCCATAGTTGTAGGAGCCAAAAGGGTCCTGCCAAGCTTCATTTTTCCTTTTTCGTTGATAGTTTTCAGAAACTTCACACCCTCACTAAGTGATTCGTAAAGGTTTGCTTGAACCCTTTCACTTGAGCACAGGTTATTCCCAGCATGGAGTTGGTTAGCAATAGTGAGGTATTTCTTGGCAACTTGAAGGGAACGGGAGAAGAAAACAAACTTCAACAGCCAGAGGGTCAAAAAGGCTATGTGCTCTATATCAGAGACTTCAGTGGTATCCTGATCATGATAGTGAGCTATGAACAGAGAATATGAGGCAAAACTAGTGTCGAAGGTTATGGTATTGTCTTCCAAAACTGTGGTGTCGAAGTTTATTCCTGCAGGGCTAAGGCCAACTATGGCAGCTATGTCTAAGAAGGTTGGGGTGACCATCCCACAAGGAAGATGGAAGTTGTTATAAGTATTATCCCAAAAGTAAAGGGAATCTAAAATCATGTTTGGGAAATAATTGGGGCCTACCTTCGACAATTGAATCAAGTTGAAAATACCAATGTGTTTCCAAAAATTTCCTTTAACTTTTTCGATTTTAGTTAACCAAGCTAGGTAATCAAAAGGGTCTTTCGTTAAGGGACAACTTTTGAAAATTCTAGTTTGGTTCAAATAAGTTAAATCTATTCCTGCAAAAGCTAATGCATTTTCAGGATTCTCAATGGATGTTCCACTAGGGTTGGATCTTACTCCAGCGCCTATGGGTCTTGAGTGGGAGTATGTGGGAAAGAACTCTTTTAAACGAGTTTGATCGGTATTTGGGTTAGGAAGTGGATCTAACATTGTATGGAAAATACCAGAAATAAAAACTGGAATTAATACGTGGGATTGATAAATACTTGTTTTCTCTCTTTCATTTGGAGGTTCAGGAACATACTGATTGTTTCCCACAGTCACCGGGCCAGATAATTTATGCGCTGGGGGAAGAGAAGTTGAATCTTTAATCTTCTTGTTGCTTGAAGACGCCATTGTTGAAAGCAAAGGAAATTTGTTTTCAGAGAAGATGAATGAGATTTGGAAGTAGATTGTGAGTTCAGAAGTGAAAAAGTTTTATAAAAGAAGAAACTGGGTATTTATAGGAAGGTGATAAAAAAGTTTGATTAATCATGGGACACGTGTAGAATTTCAGACGGTGATGAGGAAAAGTAATGGCAGTTGAAAAAACTCATGATGGCCTGGCTTTAGGAAGGTAGGGGAATAGCTATCTAGAATGTGGGCTGAGTTGACGTTTGAGAAAAGTATGATGATGAAGATTTCTGGGGATTTGAAATATCTGACCTTGGAAATCATAAAAATAAAAGTTGACATGGTGTCGAATCAATTCTCAACAGCAAATGACTTTTCTCCAAATAGTCAAAAAGACCTTTGTTAGGGGGCAATTTGTAGACACATATTTTTCGACACCATGATTTGAAAGATAAAATTGTGTTCTTTGGCAGAAAGGGAAAATTCGACAAAGGAAGGGAAACTGAAGAAATACATTTGAAGAGTTATTTCGACAGTTTTTGGTTGACGTATTGTTTCCGACAGTTCGATAGAAATTGGGTGACACATGAAGTGTTCGACGTTTCGACAAGGAGAACGAGGTATTGTTTCTACATATTTGGTTGATGTGTTATGTTTGACAATTCGACAAACCTGAAGGGACGCATCGCTTCGACATTAGGGAAAAATTCAAATTCAGACAGTTGTTTCGTTTGGCAGAAGGACGCGTGGAAGCTTTTGAGGAAAGGGGGACATGCAGAAAGCCAAGTGTCATTAATCTGAAGATTTTTCTGTTAGTAGCAGTTATTTTATTTGTATATAAATATGATAATGTTTGTTAGATTAGTGTGTGGAAAAACATGTACAGAATTCCTGCAAAATACTCTAAAGTACCCGTGTGAGAGAAAAAGAGTTTTATCTGGAAAATGTACGTGTGAACAACACCATTCATTTAAGTTTTATCAAATTTAAAGTTCTTTATTTAATCTTTTCCTTTATATTTACCAGTCATTTATCCTTCATTATTTACTTTATGCAAATCTTTACCTTTGTCAAATTTACTTTGTCAAATTACTTTGTTGAATTTATTCTGTTAAATTTACTTTAAAACTCTTACTTAAAATAATCAAAATCATTCATATATGAAAGACACAACCAATCGAATCAAAGATCCAAAGACTTCTTACTCTAAGAGTTCATAATTTCATCAAAAACTTGCACATGTGTCCTAGGATTTGTGTGGTTGGTCCTGCAAGTAAACCAATTCGGTGATATTGGAAAACCAGAGGTTGTTCACCAAATTCGACAGCGAACAGGTGTACATTATAATTCTATATTTAATTTTATGATATGTATTCACTAATTATGTCATCATTTGTAGACAATGCGACAACGTAACTCTATTGATTGTGGGTAGTATGTGATGAAAAATATGTTGGATTCTCTGCCAATATAACCGAGTCTTGGATGTAGGTAATAAAAATAACTTTACTTTGTTATTTACTTTGCGTTTTGCAACTTAATGTTAATTTTTAAAGAATAACTTTATATTGGTATTTACGTATTGTAGGTATTTGATGACTCAACATAATTAACACAAGATGATTTGTATGATTTGTGACTCCGTTGGACAACATATTTCTTTGAGTTTCTTGATTATGGTGTTGTCTGCTGATGTTAATTGGTGTTATTATTTATTGTCAGTAAATGTGATTTTGGTGTTGTCTACTGAAGTTATAACTAATCTTCTTGTGGATTGCATGTTGGTAATTCAAGTGTGGGAAATGACTTATAAATGGTTGGATATTTTTGTATGTTTTCACTGGTTTTGTTGTTGTAGTAGTCCACCGTGTAAGAATACTTATAATTTTGTACACTTGTGTGTATCCTTGATTAGTACTTTTGTAAATCAATTGTTCATTTTGAAGAATATGTGCATCCTTGCTATTTGGTGCAGTGAAATTAACAGGTTGGTTGGAAAAATATGAAAAATTAGATACAAAATAGCGACTTAAATGTTGTTTAATGTGATGTTGGAAAAAATAGGTACAAGAAAATTACAGGAATTCCACCTCGATTCCGCTAAAAAATAGCCTATGTTTTTAAGAAAGATAGCATACATATTACATCAGACATGCCTTGCAACCGATGTAAAAACCTATATTTTACATCGGGCCAGAAAGACAAACGATGTTAAGTGTTATATTTATTTTAAAAAATAAAGTTAAACGCATATTTCACATCAGATGTAACAGTCAATCGATGTGGTAGGTGTATTTCTCACATCGGGTTATTGCCCGATGTAAAATGTCTTTGATTTACTAGATCGCTTGTCATTACATCAGACCTAGATTCGATGTAAAATGTGTTTTTCGCCCGATGTAAAAAGTTTGTCCTGCACTAGTGTACGTATGCCTTTCCATACAAATAATGTTCACAAAACTCTTAATGTGATGATATTTAATGGGAGAGCGTAATATATTATTGATTATTGTTTTTTAAAGAAAATGTGGAAGATGTTTGGATGTGTGGAAATATGTGATGTAAATGGATATCTATGAGGACAGATAATATGATATTTGTGTCTGTCTCGTTGGATAAATATGATATTCATATTTGCTTCATATATGTGTGAATATCCGCTAAACGGATAATTCGTGGATTTTAAGATATCCGCAAATATTTACGCATATCCATGGATAACATTTTTTTTCTATTTTTTTTTTTTGAATTTTTTTTCAACTTCTTTTATAGACACAAGAAATTATTACCATATAACATCCGTACAAATCTCTCTTATTTTAACAACAAAATGTTATCACATTAATTTCTTTCATTTTCAACAAAACATAATATTCATATATTTCATTTAACAAAAAATAAAAGATATTGTGATTGTAAGTTAAGGTGAAAGAGCGGACGACTGAGAAGTTGAAAGAAAGACACCGGTTGGACATAAAAAGAGGTTGGTTGGACAGTGTAATTGAATTGTTGAAGTGAGATATGAAATAAAGAAAAAACTTAAAGATGAAATGACTAATATGATTTATTGAAATGACTATATATGTTTTTCCATCCCAATATGGAATTAGAATGTTTTTGTAAGAAAATATGGTAGATGGGTCCAACAATTATCTTCGCAGTCAGATGGGTCAAATAACACTTTCTTATATCCCAACAATTATCTTCGTATCCTTATATTTCCTTCAATTTTATCATTTTTAATTTTTAATTTTTTAATTTTATTTTTTACTGCGCAGTCAGATAGATCCAATAATATTTTTTAATATGATATTACAAAAATCGGATAATATAAATTAAAGATTTCCGGAATATTAATTTATAAAATCGGATAACATGTTAATAAGAAATCCGGTTATATATTTTACAAAACCGGAAAACTTATAAGAAAGTGTTCCGGATAACTTAATACAACCATATCCATTTATGTATATTTGTTCTAGCACCTTCGTCCCCATTCTCTTCTCTACTGCAACATCACGCTCTACACTTGTAATAGTTCACTACCACATAGTCATCCAAATCCAATCTCCCTTTACTCTCTCCACAACTAAACGCATTCCCTTTTCATATGTTTCCGGACTTATCTTCCTTCAACAATAACGATAGTCATGCAGAAAATCAAGATATTGAAGATAGGGTATTCATGCTTTTCCGCAACTTCAATCGATCATTCGTTTAATTCTATAATGAATTAAATATATTAAAATAATCGTAGACAAGTGATTTATTTAGTGAAACTTAACATTTTTTATATCAATAAAGAATACAGTATTTAGACAAAAAAAAAATACACTATACATCTGACTTTCTTCCATGAATTTTGTAAGATAAGATTCTTCAACATACTTTACTTGATGACACATATCTACAATCAAAATATTATTTTATTTCATTAATAGGTGGTTGATAATTCAATGATCCTTTCCTTGATGGAACAATTGTTGCGATAATCATTACCTTTAAGGATATAATTAAATATGTATTTGATTGAAGTACTTCGACATTCTTCTCTACATAATGATCAACAACTGTAGTTTCATTAAATGTTTCGGGAAAGTACTTAGAATATCCTTCTTGAAAAAAGAAGTGTTTCTATTTCTTATTTTTTTAGCTTGTGTTAAAAAAGAGATCCACTATTTTGTTGCAAGTAGATTTCTCTTTATAACCACAACTTCATCTATATACCGATATAGTATAATTGGAGAAAAAATTTTATATCAAGGAAACTTTGTTCTATGTAAAATATATTGGCATTCCCTTAAGAGAATATTGGGAAAATCCTAAAAAGAAGTGTTAGAAACACTCTCTTTTAAACCCTTTTTCTATCATTCATTCTCTTATTAGATGAAATATATGTAGATCATTTATTTTGGAAATGAATTTCACATAAAGTGGTAGAATCCACGTGTGTTTATCTAATTAAATAGTGAATGTTAGAGAGAATATTAAAAAAAGAGTGTTGTTAGTATTTCTTAAATCGAAAAAAGAATTCTATATTGATTAGAGGTGAAATATTGACAGAATTTTTATAGAGTGACACTTTTCACTTTACAAGTCGGTTTTGTGATAATGAGTTATATCAAACTCTAATATGGGTCAGAGTCTATTGATCGATTCATGAGACACCTACCGTTTATATCCATGCATCGAATCCAAAAGAGTGTTGTGCATGTATTGAGGAAATTTCAAGTCTCACATTGGTTGGAGATAGAATATTGAAAGTATTTATATTGAATAACATCTCTAATCTTACAAGTCGATTTTATAAGGATGAATTAGGTCAAATTCAAATGAAGATTTAACAAAAGTACTGGTACATCACATCTTTATATATATTAAATAGTCAATACAAATATTCTCTTCAATGAATATGAAATATTTTTAAATTTGTCATTTTTTAATGAGAAATATTTAATATTATATAAAATTGCAGCATAATAATGTCAAACATGATCTCACTTTAAAATAAACCTGATATTGAAGTTAAGAAAACCCATGATGTGATAGGAGCATGGAGGAATGTAGTTTCATAATTGAAAATTTTATCACATACTCCTTTAATTATACCTTTACCTTTACACAAAAATATTTTGGACAAAAATATTCTCATATAAATAGTAAAAATTGAGAAATTTCACATTCCATTTTCATTGCGTTCCTTAAGTGTTCCAAAAGAGAATTTATTCTCAGTGATTCAGAAGTCTTCAAGTAAATATTCCAGTACAATATTTCCAAACCGGAACTCTGCATAGTAAGTCTTTCGGTTCTTGTATTGTTGGATGTGTAGTATCAAAAGTGTTATGATAAGTCTTCCAGTTATGTGAACCATACCGGAAGTCTTTGATTAACTCTTCTGGTAGTTTAAATTTGTGAATGTATGTACCGGAAGTGTTACCAAATGTGTTCCGATTTGTGTTTCAAATTTTCTTTACCGGAATTCTTTGTGGAAGTGTTCTGGTTCACATTTTTTTATTTTTTTCATTTTAATAATATTATTTTGAAAATGGTACGCACACGAGGCAGAGACAATAAGATAGATGTTCGCGTTGTGGGATGGGGCGAAACTTCGAGAATGGCGCGGGAAGATCATATTGGTACATCTACAATAGTAGCACAACCTGTTGGATATCCAAGAGGATCGTACGATACCGGTCTTTTGGTTAAGTACAAACATCATGTCGCTAGACTTATATAGTTCGGTGAGGTAAGTAAACGATAATTATTTAGTGTTGAATAAAAACTGAAATTTTAATGTTGTATTTTATAATTTGCTTAATTTTAATTGTTTTTCAGGAGAGAGGTTCGAAGAAAGAGTTGAAGGTCGCAGGACATGGATTGAAGCTGAGTCATGTGGTTCTACAACAGCTTCCACTAGAGATGGAGGCTTGAATTCTAGGTCTGGTTTATCTTCTCTACAGAGAACCAGTTTATCAAAGATAGATACGAACCCGATTTCCACATTTGTTGAGATATGGCATCTAGAGACTTTTTCATTTTACATGTCGTTTGGTGAGATGACCATTACTCGAGAAGACGTCGCTTGTCTAATTCACCTGCCCATCAGGGGAATATTTTGGAGCCCTCAACATATCAGTAATCGACCTTGCTATTGAGTGGGTTGTTGACTACCTAAGAATGTCACAAAGAGTGGCACAAAAATATGTTTGTGATTGCAGGGGTTCATACTATAAGTTGGGGTGGTTATACGATTGATTCGTAGAGCATAGAACTACTTCATTATGGGCATATACGACTAGATGTTATTCGGCGATGATAGTGGGTCGCACGATTTTTTCGGACAATATCATTACACTTGTTAAGGCACGATACCTGGCATTATTTATGGACTTGAATGGCTTATCGAACTATAGTTGGGGAAAAACTGTGTTGATTACCTTGTATAGGTATCTCGGAGATGCGTCCATGTTCTGTTGTAAGCAGCTCGGTGGTTACCCGACTCTCTTATAGGTATTTATCTAAATTTAGTTTATTGTTTGTTCTTATTTTTATTTGCAATGTTAATTTTATTTTTATAGTTCATTATGTTATATTTAATTATAATTTTTTTTGTAACAGTGTTGGATTCATGAATATTTTCCAACACTTGGGAAAAAAGGAGAGAATTGGATACCAACTAATAATTGTGGTCTCCCACGAGCGATGAGACGGGCCTATAACGATGAGATAGACCTACAGGAAATGTGTGTTAAAGGTGGATGACTTGTGACCTATTATGGATGAGCTGACACCTACCGATGTCATATGACGGTCATTCGAGGATCATAGAGTTCACCATCGGTTTGATGAGATTTCTCTATATAGGGGTTGCCTGAGGTGGGGTGACATTATTGTTCCATATATGCCTGACAGGTGTATTCGACAGTTTGAAGGATGAAACATTGATAAAACATTGACTACATCATCAATAAATGACCTAATGTGATTAGGAAATTGAAGGATGAACCGGTGTAAGCTCATAATTTTGACATGTTGGAATTTGGAGTTTGAAGCCATCTCTGTCGAAGAATTATGAAAGAAAAGAAATTCAAGAGATGCTGACAAGGTTAAAAGCTCCAATGCTTCGACAGAAGGACAAATAGTATTCTGGCAGGATAAGTTTGGAAAGTTGTTTGTAGCTGAGTATTTGACAGAATAAGGTTGTCTTTCGACGTTTCGACAGAAAAGGGTTTTGACAAAAGCAGTATTTGGCAGATGCTGAAAGGGTTGTTTCTTCTTTAAAGGCTTCGACAGATTGAAGAGGTGCAAGGTTTCGTCACCAAAGAAGGGAATTCAAATTCAAAAAGTTGTAACCTTTTGACAGTTGGACACATGGAGGTTTCAGGGGAAGAAGTTGCATGCAGGCTGACACTTGTCATTTATTTATGATTTTTTTCCGTTCTAGGCAGTTACTTTGTTTGTATATAAATAGAATAGTTTTTGTTTAGAATAGGTGTGTGAAAACTGATACAAAAATTCCTGTAAATACTCTAAGTACCCAGTGTGAGAGAAAATGAGTTTGATATTTGGAACCATGTACGTTTGAACACCATTTATCCTTTAAGTTATTTAAATTGTCAGTTTATTCATCAAGTTTACTTCATTTTTTAAGCTTTATTTACTTTTCTGCAAGTTATAGCTTTCGACAGTTCTTCTTGTTTTGTTTAAAAACTTCAACTTTATTTTATTTTCTAAACTTAAACTTTACTTTACTTTCAAAATCAAAGTTCTTAACATTTTGACAGTATTGACGAAACAAACTATAAATCAATCACAAATACTAAGAGTAGTTCGACAGAATAACTGCACATGTGTCCTAGGACTTGTTTGGTTGGTCCTGCAAGTAACCCAGTTTTCTGAGAAATTGGTTAACCAGAGGTTGTTCGCCAGAAATCACTGCGAACAAATTGGCACACCCGGTGGGACAGTGCAGTTAATAAAATCTAATAGAGAACTTTCTTAGACAAATTGTTCCTTTCTACGTTGTATGATTCTTAGAAGCGGTAAACTAGCCGTAACCGACGTAGAAAGACCAAAGAGAACAAGAGGAAGAAGGATGGCTAATGCTTCAAATAATCCTAACGAAACTATTCCAGTTTCCAATCCCATCCCTTCGTCAGAAGGAATACCAGTTTCTGGCCCTGTTTTAGAACAGATCAGGCCTCCATTAGGGGATTCAATACCAACGAGTACAGCGTCCCAAAATGCGCCTAGTTCTTCCACCATGGGACACGCCAGACCCTCTGGAACCCCTCCCCCTGGAGGAAATACCTTCAGGCCATATCTGAATTATTCTCAGCCCTTGACTGGGAGGGAACAACCATATGGAATGCCAACTTCAATGATGGCAAGCCTACATAATTCGTCACCATTATTCTCTGATGCTATGGCTCAAATGTCATCACCATTGCAGGGATCAGGATATGGTGGAAATGGAAATAGAATAAATCAAGTTCCACCAGGTTTCCATATACCCACTATGACAAACCATTCTGCACAAGTAATTCGTCAACAGATGGATGAAAGCAATCATGAAATGGTGCAGGCATTGACACAACAAATGGGAGAAGTGTTCAATCCTCTAATACAAAACACTACCCAAACAAACCAAATATTGGCAGAACAAATGGCACGCATTGCTGACTTTTTTGGAGTCCCTCAAGCACAGCAAAGAATGCAATTGAATCAAAATCCTGCCAATAGGCCTGCAGAAGAGGAACTTACTATAAACCAAAGGCCATTAGGAAACCCTCATGAAAATCCCAGGGGCCAAGAGGTGATAGTTGAACAGCCTAATGTAGAAGAGCCCATTCGACAGGAACCAAGAAGAATAATAGTCCAGAGAGACCAAAATGCTGATGAAATATTACAGCAGAGAATGCGTTACAATAACATGCCTGTCGAAAATAATATTGCCACCATGGTTGAGAGAATAATGGCTCAAAATGGAGTAAACGTAGGATTACAAAGGCCTAGTTATACTTCCCCCTTGTCTGAATTTGTTTTACAACAAGAATTACCACCAAGGTGGAAAGTCCCCAAATTCACCAAATTCTCAGGGGATACTAGTGAGTCCACCATAGAACACGTAGCGCGTTATTTGATAGAGGCAGGAGAGATTGCTAATAATGAGAACTTAAGGATGAAATATTTCCCAAGTTCTTTGACAAAAAATGCTTTCACTTGGTTTACATCTCTTCCTGCAACTTCAATATTCACTTGGACCCAATTAGAAAGATTGTTCCATGAACAGTTCTATATGGGACAAACCAAGATAAGTTTGAAAGAGTTGGCAAGTGTCAAAAGAAAATTTTCTGAACCTATAGATGACTATTTGAATAGGTTTAGATTATTAAAAGCCAGATGCTTTACACAAGTGCCGGAACAAGAGCTAGTCGAAATGGCTGCAGGGGGTCTAGATTATTCCATAAGGAAAAAACTGGATACCCAGTACTTAAGAGACATGGCACAACTGGAAGACAGAGTGAGGCAAATAGAAAGACTAAAAAATGAAAAATTTAGATCAAATAAAAACAAGAAGGAAAGAGTGGCCTATGTAGGAATAGTTCAAGATGACTATGACGAAAACGAACCAGTCATTTTCGACCAGCAAGAAATTGATCTGGCAGAATTAAAACAAGGCCCTCCATATTCTTGTAAAGTTTTAGCCCCGTCGAATGGGAAAAATCCAGTCGAAGTGGAAAAGAATGACAGGTTCCCTAAAAGAACCTATACATTCGACATCACCAAATGTGATGAAATTTTTGATTTATTAGTCAAAGATGGTCAGTTAATAAAACCAGCAGGCACTAAGGAGCCTCCTGTAGACCAACAGAAAAAGAGAGGTTTTTGTAAATACCATAATTTCTTGGGTCATAAAACTTCTCAATGTTACCTTTTCAGGGATCTTGTCCAGAATGAAATCCAAAATGGAAGGCTGAAGTTTGGAGACAAAGCTAAGCAACAGATGAGGATTGACTCCAATCCCATGCAAGTGGTGGAAGCCAATTATGCTGAACCTGAAATGGTGAATATGGTCGAATTGGAAGTCATGTTTGAGGAAAGCTTTGAGATAGTAGAAGCCACTGAAGGTTTCGACACCAACTTCAACATGATAGAGGCTGCTGAAGGTTTCGACACCCATGTAAATGTGGTGGAAGAGGGTGATGACCTTGCAGACCAGGCTGAGGAAGAAGAAGTCAAAGCTTCTGAAGACTTCGACAGTGAGAATGCCATTGAAACTACTGAAGGTTTCGACAAAAGAAATACAGTCAAAGTAGGAAGAAGCTTCGACAAGAAAAACTATGAAAGAGATGCTGAGCAGGGGGTGATCTGGGACACTTTAGGAGAGTCGAATGGGAGGTTCGACTTCATGGTGAAATATTCAGCACCACCAAGCTCCAAAAAAGATATCAACAAAATCAAACCCACAGGATGGGGAGATTCTTTCAAAAATGATGACGAAGAGGAGGATAACAAAACCCTCACTGTCCAAAAAGAGGCCACTGAAGGCCTTGACCAAGATAAGATCAAAACAACAGGGACTGATGACAATGCCCTTACTGTCGAACCAATAAACAGTAGTACCATCAGAACTGAAGAACATTCTGTCGAAGGTGTTGCACACTGCTGCAAATACATCTATAAGGGTTTACACCCAAAAGGCAGAGTGAATCAGTCAAAGGAGAATATCCCGGAAGAAATGATGCTAGTCGAAAAAATGAACAAATTGAAAATCACAACTGAACAGAATGTTGGGATTCATATGGTGGAAATCACTCAAAAGGTAGGACCAGACACCAACAAGGGAAAGAAACGTCAAGAGAAGCATCAGAAGCTGGTTTACCCAGAAGAGAACGAAAGTCTTGTCGAATTCATCCAAAGGTGTCAAAGGAAGAACGCAGAAGTTATGCTTTGCCCAAGATGCAGTGTTGTGTTCGACAGGAAAGCAGCTGATGACTTAGAAGCAGCAGAAAAGACCCAGAGGAAAAGAAACTGGGGAACAGTCCCACCAACCAGAAACGAAAGATTCGACCCAAGAAGAGGGAAGCATCACATCCAAGGAGTGGGAGAAAGACGTTTCAACACTTATAAACCATCCAACAGACCAGATGATGACAAATGGGTTCAACCTATAAGGGATGCCCAAGGTCAGAAGAGATGGAAGAGTTTTGAAATGAACAGGGGTGCCTCAATGGAAGTTAAAAAGGAGGCAAGGCCAAAGTACGTCTCTGAAAACTACAAAGGAAAAAATCCTATGTCCAGGTCCCAATGGAGAAGATTCCAAAGGCAGAAGAAAATTGAAAAGGAAACTGTAGAACACAAAAGGGTTGGGCAGAAGGAAGCTGAATCAAGCAAGTATGTGCAGATTACAAGCAAGGGGAGACCTCTGGCAAAAGAAGAAACCCCTCAGAAGAATGGATCTAGTGACACCACAGAAATGCAGAAAACAAACAACAAAATGCCAGTGGACGAAGAAGTTACAGATGACTTCAGTTCAGAGTCTGATGCGTCCTTCGACGTAACCTGCAATGTGGTTTCTGTGTTGCCCAGAGACTATGACAGGATAATGGAAGTCGAAGACGAAGAGGATGACATGGCAGATGATAGCATAGGCCTGAAGCCTGTATGCTACTACATAATGAATAATGGTTGTGTCGAAGAGCAAAATGCTTTCTTCGAAAAGCCAGATGATGCAATGAAGGCTCACTTAAAGCCTCTTTTTATAAAGGGAAAGGTAGAAAACGTGGGTGTCAACAAAATTCTGATAGATGGAGGAGCAGCTGTAAATTTAATTTCTCATTACATGATAAAGAGGATTGGAAAAGATGACTCCGACACTAAGCCTCACAACATGGTGTTGTCCAACTATGAAGGTAAAGTAGGGACAACACTGGGGGTAATACAACTGAACTTGACTGTAGGATCCATCACCAGGCCTACAATGTTTGTGGTGATAGCATCGAAGGCAAATTACAACTTGCTGTTGGGAAGAGAATGGATCAATGGGATTGGGGCTGTGCCATCCTCCATGCATCAAAGGATAGCAATCTGGAGGCCAGATGGGATTGTCGAAAACATAGAAGCGGATCAGAGTTATTTCACAGCTGATGTGAACAATGTCACTAGTCGTAATTTCGACAAGAACCTAGCCCACATAGCACCATGCAATCCTGCTGCTTTCGACCTAACAGCTTCCGACAACGCTTACTATTCCATGTACCTCCATCCTACGCATGGTTTCCAGTGGGATAAAGAAATAATTGGGGAGACAAATTACACTTGGGGAACTGCCCATGTCAACCCAACTGCATGGGGAAGTGAGTTCAGTGAAAATGACTGAAGCTTCAACAATGGAAAGGATTTCGGCTTATATAGCCGAAAAACAACTCAAAGCGGCCTTTGAGGCTGAAGTAAGAAACATGGCTGTCGAAGCCAATACTCAAGTTGTCGAAGAACAACATCCTCAAGAAAATATTGAGGAACAGCATACAAGGCAGAGTTTTGAAGAAGACTCTAATGGCGAATGGCAGAGTCAAAGACTTGATGCCATTTATGATGACGAACCTTTGGGGTTCGAAAAAGATCCAGCCTCAACCAATATGAAAATGGTGGCACAGGATCCTTTAGAAGAGATTAATCTGGGACTGGGGGCAGAGAAAAGGCCCACTTACATCAGTGCCAAGATGGATCCTCAGCTCAGAGTCGAAATAATCCAGCTGCTGAATGAGTTTAAAGACTGCTTCGCATGGGATTATGACGAAATGCCTGGTTTAGACAGAAATTTGGTCGAACTGAAGTTGCCAATACTGGAAGGGAAAAAGCCAATAAAGCAGACTCCCAGACGTTTTGCACCTGAAATTCTGTCGAAAATCAAAGAGGAAGTCGAAAGGCTCCTAAAATGCAAGTTCATCCGTACAACAAGGTATGTCGAATGGATTGCTAAAATTGTTCCTGTGATTAAGAAAAATGGCAAACTAAGGGTATGCATTGATTTTAGAGATCTAAACTCAGCTACCCCTAAGGATGAATATCCTATGCCAGTAGCAGAAATGCTTGTAGATTCTGCAGCAGGCCATGAGTATTTAAGTATGCTTGATGGATATTCTGGTTATAACCAGATTTTCATTGCTGAAGAAGATGTTCCAAAAACAGCTTTTCGTTGTCCAGGGGCAATAGGAACATATGAGTGGGTAGTCATGCCCTTTGGTTTAAAAAATGCTGGAGCTACTTACCAAAGGGCCATGAATTCTATTTTTCATGATTTCATTGAAACGTTTATGCAAGTTTATATAGATGATATTGTGATTAAATCTGCCTCAGGCTCAGACCATATTAACCATCTTCGACAGTCCTTTGAAAGGATGAGGAAGTTTGGTTTGAAAATGAATCCTCTTAAATGTGCTTTTGGTGTGCAGGCAGGGGACTTCTTAGGCTTTGTGGTCCACAAGAAAGGGATCGAAATTAATGAAAACAAAGCCAAGGCCATAATGGAAGCGAAAGCGCCATCGACAAAGAAGGAATTACAGTCTCTACTAGGGAAAATCAACTTTCTCAGAAGGTTCATCTCCAACCTTAGTGGAAAGACACAGGCCTTCTCACCTCTACTTCGGCTGAAGAAGGAGGGCTTCACTTGGGGGCAAGAACAGCAAGATGCCTTCGACAAGATCAAGAAGTATCTGGCAAGTCCTCCAGTCTTAATATCTCCTTGTCGAAAAAGAAGCATGAGGCTCTACATATCAGCATCTGACAGAACATTAGGAAGCATGCTTTGTCAGGAAGATGAACATGGCGTCGAAAGAGCCATCTACTATCTCAGCAGAGTCTTAAATGATGCTGAAACTAGATATAGTATGATAGAGAAATTATGTTTATGTGTATATTTCTCTTGTACAAAGTTAAAGCATTATATAAAACCCATTGATGTACATATATCTTCTCATTTCGACGTAATAAAACATATGTTGTCTAAATCTATTCTACATAGTCGAATTGGAAAATGGGCTTTAGCCTTGACTGAATATTCTTTAAAATATGTGCCTCTAAAAGCTGTCAAAGGACAAGTGGTTGCTGACTTTATAGCTGACCACTCCATACTTGGAGATGAGACAAATTATGTCGAAAGAGAGCCTTGGAAATTATATTTCGACGGTTCCAGTCATAAAAATGGAACAGGTGTTGGGGTATTGATCATTTCTCCCAATAAAATTCCAACAAAGTTCAAGTACAAAATAGAAGGTTGTTGTTCAAACAATGAAGCAGAATATGAAGCTTTAATTGTTGGACTTGAAATTTTGTTGGAATTGGGGGCAACAGAGGTCGAAATAATGGGTGACTCTGAGTTGGTGATAAAACAACTGACAAAAGAGTATAAATGTGTCAAAGAAAATTTGATCATGTATTTTGTGATAGCCAACAGACTCCTCAAGAGATTCGACAGTGTAATCTTTAGACATATTCCTAGATTAGAAAATCAGGAAGCAAATGACTTGGCTCAACTGGCATCAGGTTACAGAGTGTCGAAAGAAAACCTGATGAAAGTTGTCGAAGTAAGAGGAAAAGTTGTATCCACTAGGCTATCCCCATCTGATTTGGAGACCATGAGACCGGGATATGGTGATGAAGAAAATTTTGAAATTTTTAATGTAGATGATCCAGGGGTAGGAGATTGGAGAAAGCCTATCAAGGATTATTTACGGAATCCAAACCAGACAGTCGAAAGAAAGATCAAGTATAGAGCCTTAAGCTATGTGCTCTTTGGAAATGAATTGTTTAAAAAGACTGCAGAGGGGGAGTTCTACTGAAGTGCCTAGGAGAGACTGAAGCTTATATAGCTTTTTCGAATGTGCATAGTGGTGCATGTGGTGCACACCAGGCAGGGCACAAGATGAAATGGTTGCTATTTCGACAAGGGATGTATTGGCCAACAATGTTGAAAGATTGTGTCGAATTTGCAAAGGGTTGTCAAGAATGTCAAATTCATGCAGGCATACCTCATGTGCCAGCAAATGAGTTACATTCCATTATAAAGCCTTGGCCATTCAGAGGTTGGGCTTTAGATTTGATTGGTGAAATTCGACCAGCCTCTTCAAAAGGGCAGAAGTACATTTTAGTTGGGGTAGACTACTTCACTAAGTGGATCGAAGCCATACCATTGACGAATGTGGATCAGGAAGCAGTCATAGACTTCATCCAGAAACATATAATGTATAGATTTGGAATACCAGAGACTATAACCACTGATCAAGGATCTGTGTTTACTGGAAGAAATATGCAGGCATTTACAAAAGAGATAGGTTTTAAGTTGCTAACTTCGACACCTTATTATGCCCAAGCAAATGGTCAGGTCGAAGCAGCCAACAAAGTAGTGATAAATTTGATAAAGAAGCATGTGGGTAAAAAACCTAGGAATTGGCACAAGACTCTGGATCAAATCCTTTGGGCTTGTCGAACGTCTCCTAAGGAGGCAACTAATTCTACCCCATTTAAATTAACCTATGGACATGATGCAGTGTTGCCAGTCGAAATCTGTTTACAGTCAATACGAATTCAAAGGCATCATGAGATTCCATCTGAAGTTTATTGGAGTATGATGATGGATGAGTTGGTTGATTTAGATGAAGAAAGGTTACATGCTTTAGAACTGATAAAAAGGCAGAAAGAAAGAGTTGAAAAATTTTACAATAAGAAAGTAAAATTTAAAGCCTTTTTAGTGGATGATTTAGTTTGGAAAGTGATTTTGCCCATGGAGAAGAAAGATAGATTGATGGGAAAATGGTACCCTAAATGGGAAGGTCCCTTCAAAATTTCAAGAGTTTTTTCAAATGGTGCATATGAAGTCGAAGAAATAGAAAAGGACAGGAGAGTGCTGAAAATAAATGGCAAGTACTTGAAGAAGTATAAACCAACATTGCAAGAAATAAAAATAGGAACAGAATGAAATTGCAAATAAAAACTTGTCTTCGCCAAACAGATGGCGTAAAATAACATTACATGTGAAATTGCTAAAAAATTCTTAAAACAATAAAATTTCCTATTTTCTATTACAACTAGTGTTGAAGAAAAGTGGCTTTGAGTTCGTCGAATTTTTTCTTCTGAAGCTGAATTCGACGCTCGCAGAGACTCTTGCTGACAGTCAGTTCGTCAATCTCCCTGTGAAGTTGTTGAGCTGATTCTGCATGTTGGAGACCTTTTTGAAGTTCCCTGTCGATTTCCTCTTGGTTGGGCTGTTGGAGGGTGGCCTGGCGTTCCTTCTCTTGGAGGATTTTCTTTTGAAGTTCGGCAATCTGAGCCTGATAAGCCTGAATGTTGTTTTCACACTCAGCAGCAGCTTTGGTGTATTCGTCAGAAAGCTTGTTCAGCTCTGAAATTTTGTCTGTTGAAGAAGCTACGATATTCCATTCTGAAACTTGTTCTTCAGATTTAGCTGTAATGTTCTGAGAAAATTCCTTTTGACGAACCAAGTCAGCACTTACAGAGTCAATCATTGACATCAGGTCCATCACCAGTCGACTCTCTTCAGTCGAAGCCTCCAGCAGATTAGCTCGTTTCAGGAGTTTCTTTAAGTCATACTGGGCAGAAGGATTTTCAGCCAGAATCTCAAACAGGTCCACCCCAAGGATTTTTGCCTTGATTTCATCCATGATGACACTGATGGGTTGAATGTCAGAAGTGGCCCCTGAAGCTGTCGAACCGCTGTGGGAAGAGTCTTGGAAGTTGTACCTGGAATTGAGTAGAGCTTTTAAATATTCCAGAGGTTTTCTAACTTTCAAGCTTTCAATTTCCTCGTGTGATAAGCTTGTCGAACCAGTACCCAAAGGAGTTTCTGTTGGAACTTCTGAGGAAGTAGGAACATTTTGGGAAGTTCCTCCAAGGCTCAGGTTGGTTTCTGGTTGATTCGACAGATCAACCTCTTCTTCGACAATTTCTTTGTCAGCCTCTGTGGTATCAGCTGGCTCTTGAGTTTGTATGTCCTGGCCAAGAGCATCTCCGTCAATTTTTGTTGCAGCAGTTGGTCCTTGAGTTGGTGCATCCTGGTCTGGAGCTGTTTTTTCCTCTGCAGTAAAGTCTGGGCGAAAGGGAGAATTATTGCCAGAAGATTCAGAATCACTGATGTTAAATTCGTCGAAAGTTTGAGGTCCATGGACACCTGCATCTGGGGTGGCTTCTTCTTGAAGCCTTTCAGCCAGAGTTTTTTCAGAGTCAGAAGGAATAACTTCTTCTTGGACTTTAGAAGTTTCTTCGACATCAATAACAACCTAAAGAGAGCATAAAAGGGAAGTTAAAACAAGAGTGTATGCAGTCAAGACTAGGGATATTGTCAGTCGAAACTCAATACCTGAGGGATCTCAGTGTGAATGCTTGAGTCCCCACTTATTTCACTCCTTGAGGGGATTTTGTTGGTTGGACTGGCAGGAGGAGTTCGTCTATGAACTATGGATCTTAGGGAAGCCACTGTTTTTATTTTCAGACCTTTGTTTCTTTTCAGAGGTTGAGGTTCAGGAGATTCATCCTCAGACTCTTCGACACTCATCTCCTTTTCTTCTTGTTTTCTTTTCTTGGCTGGTGTGCGAGTTACCTGCAGTATGCAAAAAAGAAGAGACATTCAGTATAAAGGAATATTGAGATGCATAAATAAGGAGGTGTTTTCTAGTTGTCGAAACCTTTTTGGCAGTTATGGGAGATTTTTCGACTGTCTTGGAGGAGGTTCCTTCGCCAGCAGTTTTCTTGACAATTCTAACAGCTGAAAGAGAAAGAATTGCATGAACATTGATATAAAAATAAAAGGAGTTAGAGATAAGAGGAGGAATGTAATTTCTTCGACACCTTCAAGAATGGGTTCTTCCACACTAATTTGTTCTATCCCAACATGAAGGTGCCCAGTGAAGTTGCCCAAGTAATACTTCGTCGGAACCACACGTTCGGCAAGTTTCTTGCTGGATTCGCGAAGCAGTTTTAAATCAGATTCACACACAAACCAATCTGGAAATGGAGGGCACAAAGCCACACCAAATTCTGCAGAAGGGAGTGGAGGGAATTTTGGAGGAAAAGTTGTGAATGCAAAGTTGTAACGTGCATGTGGTGGGAGAGACGAAGGCACCCCCAACTTATCCAATTTTTCTGTAAACTTCTGTTTTAAAGTTACTGCTGCTTCGCCTATGGTTCGAAGAAGATCACTGGGCCTGTAAATAGTTTCAAAATACTTTTGAAACTTTTGAATTTCTTTGATATGTTTATCTGTACCTTTTTTCTTCTTATCCTGCACAAAAGTAAAAGCGTTCGTCAGGAGAGTGGTGAAGGTTGCTACATCAAAGAATTTGTTAATATAATATTCCTTCCACCAAACGTCGAAGTCTTCAGTGCATAAGAAGCTTGGTCGAAAGATGGTGGGGTAAACTTCCAAAGATGAGTCGAAGAATTTTTTGTATAACTCTAAACTTCTGTCGAAGCTTTAAAATGAGTTATAAAATATAATAGAGTCTTTCTTGTGATAAATGGGCTTCGTCTTCGTCGGTATTAGCCCAAATTGTCTAGCCACCAGGTTGGGTTGGTAGACAATGAGAGACACTTTAGTGTTGTTGAGGCTGTGGTGGGAGAAGAGGTGCCTTGGCATTAGGAAAGCCTCCCAAATGGATATATAAGAATCTTCTTCTTTCTGGTTTTCCACTGGGAGTTGTCTTGTGAACCATCTGGGACCCACAGTTCTGTTGGCGAATGGTGCCATAGAGGGAGTGAACTTATAACGTTTGGCGAACATCATTATGTAACTGGTGAATGCTTGTCGAATACCTATGTTGTCATCAGTAGGTGTTAGTTGGACTAACCTAGGCCATTCGACGCGCCTTTCTTTCACCTCTTCGTCGTCAACTGACATTTTGACAGGGATGCAAGCTTCGAAGGTTGCGTTCAACCACAATTGTAGGAGCCAGAAGGGGCCTGTGAGACTAATATTGCCTTTTTCCTTGAGGGTTTTTAAATTACTCACACTTTCACTCAAGGATTCGTAGAGGTTTGCCAAAAGCAACTCACTCAGGCAGAATGCAACTCCATTATGAAGTTGATTAGCCATGATAATATAACTTCTGGCAACCTGGAGTGACCTAGTGCAGAAGACAAACTTAGCTAACCATAGAGTAAGGAAAGCAATGTGCTCTTTGTCAGAGACTTCCTCATCGTCTTCACCTTGGTGATGGGCAATAAAAACAGAATATCCAGCATGCTTGGTGTCGAAGCTTATGGGGTCCTTGTTTAAGTGTTCAGGATTAAAAATTTCCCCTAAAGGACTGAGGCCAGTAATGGCTGCTATGTCGAAAAGGGTAGGAGTAACCATACCACAGGGTAAATGGAAAGTATTGTAAGTACTATCCCAGAAATACAAAGAGGCCAGCAACATGTTCTGGCAATAGCGTGGACCTTCCTTCGACAGTTGGATCAGGTCGTAGATGCCAGTCTTCTTCCAGAACTTCTCTTTGACCCTTTCGACTCTAGTGAGCCAAGCCAAGTAATCTGAAGGATCTTTAGTTAGAGGGGGGCTCCTAAAAATCCTAGCTTGATTCAAATAAGACAGAACTATTTCTGTCGAAGCTATGGGAGTTTCAGGTTTTTTGGATGTTGTTTCGACAGGCTTAGGGTTCTTGCTAGCAGCTATGGGTTTGGAAGCAGAATAACAGGGATAAAAGTCTTTCAAGCGGTTAGGGTCAGCATTAGGATCAAAAATGGGACCTAGCATGGCATGGTGAACTCCAGAAACTGAGATAGGAATCATTACCTGAGACCTGTAGATGCTTGCTTTCTCCCTTTCATTTGGGGGTTCTGGAATGTATTGTTGTTGTTGCACTTGCATGGGTCCAGATAGTGTATGAGCAGGAGGAAGGTCAGTTGTTTTCCTTGTCTTCTTGGCGCTACGATCAGCAACAGTTTTTGGAGGAGCCATTGATGTGAAGTTTGAAGGAGCAGAAAGCTTTGAAAAGGGTTTTAATGGAGTTTCTGCGTTAGGTAGGAGAAGAGTTTTTGAGGATGTGAAAGGAAGAAAAGGTTGTTGAAGGTGGTATTTATAGAAGATGAGAAGATAAAATAAATAAATAATAATGATAAAAAGAAAATGAAAAGACTTTTCAGTTGGAAAAGTGGGAACATGCGTTTTGATCCATTGGTGGTGATTGAAAGTGACGGTTGGTAGGAGGCCATGATTTAGCTAAAATATAGGGTTATGGAGGATTGTGTAAACGTGGGCTAGACGTGACGTTTTTCAGAAAGTGGAAATCATGGTGTTTTCTTGGGACTCAACAAAGTCACTTTATAATAAATGAGACTGACAGGATGTCAAAGGCCATTTCGATAGCAAAAGATATTTCTCCAAGAATAGTCGAAAACATCTTTGCTGGGGGGCAATTTGTAAGCTCATAATTTTGACATGTTGGAATTTGGAGTTTGAAGCCATCTCTGTCGAAGAATTATGAAAGAAAAGAAATTCAAGAGATGCTGACAAGGTTAAAAGCTCCAATGCTTCGACAGAAGGACAAATAGTATTCTGGCAGGATAAGTTTGGAAAGTTGTTTGTAGCTGAGTATTTGACAGAATAAGGTTGTCTTTCGACGTTTCGACAGAAAAGGGTTTTGACAAAAGCAGTATTTGGCAGATGCTGAAAGGGTTGTTTCTTCTTTAAAGGCTTCGACAGATTGAAGAGGTGCAAGGTTTTGTCACCAAAGAAGGGAATTCAAATTCAAAAAGTTGTAACCTTTTGACAGTTGGACACATGGAGGTTTCAGGGGAAGAAGTTGCATGCAGGCTGACACTTGTCATTTATTTATGATTTTTTCCGTTCTAGGCAGTTACTTTGTTTGTATATAAATAGAATAGTTTTTGTTTAGAATAGGTGTGTGAAAACTGATACAAAAATTCCTGTAAATACTCTAAGTACCCAGTGTGAGAGAAAATGAGTTTGATATTTGGAACCATGTACGTTTGAACACCATTTATCCTTTAAGTTATTTAAATTGTCAGTTTATTCATCAAGTTTACTTCATTTTTTAAGCTTTATTTACTTTTCTGCAAGTTATAGCTTTCGACAGTTCTTCTTGTTTTGTTTAAAAACTTCAACTTTATTTTATTTTCTAAACTTAAACTTTACTTTACTTTCAAAATCAAAGTTCTTAACATTTTGACAGTATTGACGAAACAAACTATAAATCAATCACAAATACTAAGAGTAGTTCGACAGAATAACTGCACATGTGTCCTAGGACTTGTTTGGTTGGTCCTGCAAGTAACCCAGTTTTCTGAGAAATTGGTTAACCAGAGGTTGTTCGCCAGAAATCACTGCGAACAACCGGTTAGATGATTGTGAGGATTGTGATAATTTCAACTTCTTCTTCAAAGGCTATGATGGTTGAGATTTCTTCTTTGAATTTTGTGATGGTTGAGATTGTCGTTGTGAAGATTGAGATGCTTGATCAACATACTCATGATACGGAGGGTCCCTATAAACATCATACCCTACAGGTTTTTTGCCTTTCTTCTTGACTCCACCTTTGGTTTTTATTTTTTCAAGTGGTGGACACAAAGAAGTCGTTGTGGGGAATGCAAGTTCAAAAACCATATTTTAATGCCCTTCTTCCAACAATATCTAGTGACATAAACCTTTTTCCATAACTCATCTATTGCACAGCTCATACTCACCTCTGATCCATCATTTAAGTCTTCCTCCAACTTAATTTTCATACTTAGTTTCCTCCAATGAACATGCACAACGTCAATTGGTATTGGAATATCACTAATTCTATATCCTATCAACTCACACGCGCAAGGTAATTCATATGTTGTTCTAAAAGTACAACAACATATGTCCTTGTTCGTTCCAACATAATCAATTCTTGTTAACTCTTCATCAATGTGTATCAATGCAGCTCGAGACACTGAACCACATAATTTTTTGTAAAATGGACTTAAATAGGCATGCACAACTTCATAAAAACTCTTTTAAAAAGAAGCTCTAATGTTGCCAAATTGTAACTTTAAGTTGTCATTAATAGCCTCCCAACATTTAACCATGTCACCAATACTGTTATCCAACATCTGCTTTAACTTCCAATGAGCAGACTCAGCCCTAAAATAATACATATTTAAAATACTTAAAAAAATACAAAAGGTGCAAAAAATAAATTTAGATATTAAAAAGAAACATACCGATTAGTCATCATGTTACCCAGATGTAGGACTTGATTAATCCATGCTCCAACAAATCTTTGTCTATGTGGTGTCAACCATGTGTCATTCACGTACTCAATAAATCCAGGACAATCAACACACGCCTGCTCAAGTTCTTTCAACCATTGAGCATACTCAACCTCATCACTAGCCCATACAACATCTGTCCATAATTTGTCAATTGACTCTTGCATATCACGAGCCACATATTATTTCCGTTTTGCACCAATATTTTTGTTAATGTGAAATTGACATAGCAAATTATTCGACATTGAAAACACAGTCTCAACGGCTTTCATCAAAACAAGACCTCTATCTGTCATAATCACTAGTGGACACAAATCTTTCTTCAAAAACAATTGTTTAAGCTTATCTAACATCCATCAAAAAGTCACAGTCTGCTCAGACTCAATATACACAAATGCGACAGCAAAAGTCAACTCGGTTGATGTCATGCCAACAATTTCAACCAAAGGTTTCTTATATATGTTTGTCTTGTAAGTGTTATCCATAACTAACACAATATGAAAAAATATTCAACAACTTAATTGAATATGGATGAGCCCAAAATATATTTTTAATAACTTTAGAGTCGTCTCTTTTTCTACTCCAATAAACATAACCTGCAACCTTAATAAGCTTAAACAAATGTTGTATCTCACTTCTAGGACCTCTTATCTCTTTTTCTATCAAACTCTTCTGCTTGTATATTTGTGTGATCCGAGTGACGCAATCTAGATCTTGCTCGTGCAAGAAAATCAATATATTTCTAGGTGGAACCTTTCTCTTTGTCAAATCAACAACATGTTGTTTCTGATCCGCTGCCATCCTACCAACAAATGAGTGACCTTCAAAACTACCAGGTAAACCATGGATATGAACCCCACATTTTACATCAATCTTCCATCCAGATCCATTTTTCATCGGAGTCGACCTGATCTTAAATGGACATCCACATTTTTTTCGTCGCACTCTAGGTTCCACTATGAATATCCTTGTGTTTCTCACCTTTATTACAACCAAATATTAATTTGTTACTTCTTCCTTTCTTGCCTGTTTCAATATCTGAACGAGTGATGATAACTGTCACTTTATTTCATATTTCGATGTCTTTAATCCATCTTATCACCTCTTCTCGTGTACCAAATCTTTGTGTCGTTGTAAAAACATCTGACGTATTCACACATATCTGGCATTTATCGTATATAGAAATTTCCGCACCTGCATAATAAAAAATATTTTAATATAAAATTATATTTATGGTTCATCCAAAATAAAATTAAGAAAAAAATTAAGAAAAAAAATTATAGAACCGGAAGACTTCATTAAAGAGTTCTGGTACATTATATTTACATACTGGAACTCTTTATAAAAGTGTTCCGGTACAGCCCTAAAACACACATCGGAAGACTTAGTTTGATTGTTCCGAACCGGAAGACATTCACTAAGTCTTCCGGTTAATAAAACCTAGCAAACCGGAAGTGTCTTTGAAAGTCTTCAGGAATGAAAATAAATATACCGTATGTCATTTTTTAAGTGTTCTGATACGTTGTTTTTGGGGTTAATTTTTCGGAAGTCTGACGGTCTGATAGAAATAATAAAATAATAATAAGGATAAAATTAGCATTTAAAAAAAATTATATGGGTATGAGTATAACTGTATAAAGAGGTATGAGATAAAAGAATTTTCATAATAATTTATGTGGTTTCAATCTAATCTTGCTAGCACTACAATGACCATGAGTTTCGGCCACAAGCAAAAATATATAATGTTATAAAAATTAATTTAAAAAACATTAATAAATAAGCAGCACTACAATGACCATGAGTTTCGGCCACAAGCAAAAATATATAATGCTATAAAAATTAATTTAAAAAACATTAATAAATAAGCATGAAATATAATAAATTAAGAGATTGGAGATAATAGACTATCAATTTAAATTAGTTTTATACCTCATTTAATAAAATTATAACATTTTGACATATCATATCAGTAGTTTAAAAGCAGACATATAACTTAATAAGATATGTCGTTGATTAGTTAACGGTATAAAAATATTTTTAATTATCAATACATATTTTTTCTTATAAATTAAAGATGATAAAAGATTAATCTATCAGACTCAATTTTTCATAAGTAAAATTGTAGAGTATAATATATTGAAAAAAAAGAATTAAAAAAAAATTACTTCTTGTTGTTTAATCTTGAGTAAGTCTAGGTTTCAACAAGTAATTTTCGAAAATCTTTTTTCAATGTATTCATATGTACAATTTATCCACGAAAAATTAGACTCATCCGTAGTAAAATCGCGATTAATTTTAAAAAATCTATCAAATTTATTTCGTGTATAACTTTATCCACATAAACTTATATTTACTCATGAATAAACGCAAACTAAATTTCTGATTTTTTTTAAAGTAATATGCACTACAAGAAAAGATGTCTTCAGTTACGTGATTTAACGACATTAAAGTTACGTAGTTAAAATAGAGAGTTATGACCTAAAAGCCACAACACTAAATAGTTACAATAATAAAATAATGAACGTCATGTTTTCACAATATAGAAATTTTAAAATTTTGGAAAATATTGTTGTGACGTGTAAAACACGTCGCTAATGAAATTTCAAAAATTAAAAAATTTGTGTGAGAAATATTGACCGGTGAAATTGATTGAGTTCCAGGTGGGCTGTCAACTTTATGGTAGCGATATGTTTTCCATGTCATTAAAGAATTGCCGCACTGACACACATATTTAGTGGCATGATTATCAAGTCGCTATTAGTGGCATGATAATCACGTCGCAACCCAACAGTTACTTTATTTTGAAAACGTAGTATAGTGACAATGACTTGAATCGTCTCACAAGGATTTTTGATTTTATTAACTAACGATTAATGGGGGTTTAGATTTTAATTTGAAGAAAAAACAATTAAAATAAAAAGTGATTACCAAATAAACTAAAACGGCTAATCCTACTGATTTGGGTTCCAACTTATCATTGGTTATTATAATTTCAACCTCCTAAGTGGATTATCTATTCCTATTTGATTATAAAATTCATTGACAAACGCAACTGGTTTTATATGATGTATGTTCCTATTATCCGAATTAAGCAAACAGATTTAAGCTCTCGTGAATTAAGCAAACACGATTTAATCAAACACGATAACAAATTAAGCAAACGCTAACGTAACTACGGTCAAGGATCATACAACAATCAAATTAAATCAACACTAATATATGATAATCGAATTTAGCAAACAATGATCACATATCATAATATTGAAAGGAATAGAATTTGGATTGAAAATTATTATAACCTCAAAGTATGATGGAACCTGTAATCAACAGGATTTTGCCTTTGAATTAGTTCATTATTCCGGTTCTTTCAAGCGTAAGAAAAATAAAATAAAATCGTAAAAAGTGTCTATTGAACAGTTGCAGCTGCTAGGTTAAATAGAAAAACATAAAAAACCCGTTTACAACCCAACTGGGTCAAATACATAACCCAGACCCAATTCTAAATGACCCGAAACTAAATAAAACTAATGCAGCAGCTTCAAACGAAATACTGGAAAATATGACTCCAAATCTGACTTCGACTTAAACACAAAAGTTGTAGCTCTCTCTCTTAGCTTTCCATCGATTGGTAGAATGCCTCAATCAAATTCCTGGAACTCCGGTTATGATTATTTCCGTAAAAACTGTTAAAGCTGAAAATTAAGTACGAAAATTAAATTAAGCCAAAAATAAAGTAAAATAGAAAAACAAATTAAAATATAAAAATAAACAAAGAAAACCAAAGAAATACTTAAGTGTAAACATGGTAGAATGTGCATTAAAATGCACTAATCAAATTCCCCCACACTTGAACTTTTGCACTCCGAGCAAAAATAAACTCAAGACTGAAGAAACACAACATCATTCAGATACTCATTCTAGGCTACAAACTCTTCTTCGATTAAGATAACATCGATAAGTACTAATTTTACACACTAAGGATATCGTAAGAACACAAATCTGCAATTGTGCGATCATAAGCCTCCATCATATACAAACCATTTTGAACCATGTTATTATGCGTAAGCCTAATTTACTCATCCTCCCTTTTGCTCTCTTTCATTCTAGTGCAATCACATTAAGCCCGTTATCTATTCATTCATACACATGGTAAATAAGCATGTTAGTGATTATGATCCATACTTGACAATATTTTAAAGTTACTTTAGTAACAACAAATTATTTTTTTTCTTCTTAAGATTTCACATCCGTTAGGCTAAATGACCGGGTGAGGGTCACCTAACTTAAAAGGCGGATTCCTATTCAGATTTCTTTTTAAGTGCAAGATCATTCACTTATTTTCATCAGCTTAATTACTTAGTGTGTGATTTCTAGATGGTGTTGATTGCTTGATAAACTACTTAAGAGATATTAAAGGATGATAACTCAAGGCTATGGCATAACAAGTATTCAAAAAAGAAAGCCATATTCAGGAGATTTAAGGTGTTAAAACGATACCGATCTTGTGAACTTTTCCCAAGTCTCCACAACTAACCTCAAAACAATCTATAACCTAAAACTTTCGGAAAAAATGCCTAGTATTTCTAAAACAAAACAAACAAAAACAAAACAAAAACAAAGAAAATAAATTATTCCCTCCCCCGCACTTAAAACAAACATTGTCCTCAATAAAAGGACATAAATATAAAATAAGAGGGAGAGAAAGGAAAGAACACACCCGAGTAGTCAAGGTGGATATGTGATCACATAAGTCGCATTTCCTAAAGAGAGCTCTTCTACAGTCTCTTCTTCTGAAGTGGGGATCTCATAGAGTAGCTTTTGGTAGTATCCATTAATATTGAAGTTTTTATTAGTGCATTCGCCTTTTATTCCAGGATCAAAGAAGAATTTTTGATAAGTAAAAGTGTTGAATGTGAATATGATAGTGATCTCCTTTTCAACAACTTTAAGAATCAAAGGATTAAGGGGGTGTCTCGCTACTTTTGTTCCATCTTCAATTGAGATCCTATGCATACCCATGGATAGGATAATATCACAAGTGTCAACCAAATTCCATCCAATTCCCTTCTTATGTTTCTGTAATGATTTCTCTTCCTGCACAAATTAAAATAAATTACTAGGAAGTGGCTTCAGCTCTAAAGAGGGTGATTTCTCGATGGATGGTTTGTTCCAGGAAGTCGGGGTGTTGAGAGCTTCATTGACACGAACAACTTCATTTGCAACCTCATTTGCAGTAAGAATATCAACTTGCAAGGCAACCTCAATTTCAGCACAAACAGAGTAAATTTTAGTGTCAATACAAACATCACAAGAGTAAACATCATTAAAATCAGACAATGATGGAAAATCAGCTGCAAACAAATTAATACAAGTATCATCAACAGTTTCAGAAGACAACTCTATTTGAAAAATAGAATGTTCTTCCGAAGGTTGTTGGTTTGATCCTTGAGCTTGCTGCATGGTATTTATCGAAGTGGTAAGTTGATCAAGCTGTATTTGCAAAGTCTGAAAATTAGAATCTATTTGTTGTTGATACTTGATATTATTTGTAGCCATTTGGTTTACAAGATCCTCTGGTGAAAGTTCAGAAGGTGCATAGCACCCTACTTCTAATTCCTTTAGATGCTTATTCGGATCCTCATCTGCAAAACCATTAAAACTTGGCAAAAAGTGTTTTAAACCAAATTTCAATTCGAAAGGTGCATCAACAACATCAGGATATTTAATATATAAAGAATTATAATTCACAAGTGCAACCAGTTCTCTCAGAGTTCTTTGATCAGCCATGATATGATTATAAATTTCAACACAGAATCAAATAAAATCACTGCAGATTTAAAAATAATGGGAAAAACGAAAAGCGATTAAAATAAAATCTAAAAAATATAAAAATAACGCTAAAAATCTAATTAAATCAAATAAAGCTCGCACAAAAAATTTCAGATTTTTTTGAAAATATGAAAAGAGAAAATAAATCAAATAAAATAGAAAAGAACAAACACAACAAAAAAGAAAAGAAAAAAAACTGACAAGAAAACTATACCTATGACTATAAAATTGGTTAATAACAACAAGAATCCCCAGCAACGGCGCCAATTTGATCTGCGTATCGCGCACGGATCAAAAAGGAGTAATTTTTGAAAACGTAGTATAGCGACAATGACTTGAATCGTCTCACAAGGATTCTTGATCTTATTAACTAACGATTAATGGGGGTTTAGATTTTCATTTGAAGAAAAAACAATTAAAATAAAAAGTGATTACCAAATAAGCTAAAACGGTTAATCCTACTGATTTGGGTTCCAACTTATCATTGGTTATTATAATTTCAACCTCCTAAGTGGATTATCTATTCCTATTTGATTATAAAATTCATTGACAAGTGCAACTGGTTTTATATGATGTATGTTCCTATTATCCGAATTAAGAAAACGGATTTAAGCTCTCGTGAATTAAGCAAACACGATTTAATCAAACACGATAACAAATTAAGCAAACGCTAACGTGACTACGGTCAAGGATCATACAACAATCAAATTAAATCAACACTAATATATGATAATCGAATTTAGCAAACAATTATCACATATCATAATATTGAAAGGAATAGAATTTGGATTGAAAATTATTATAACCTCAAAGTATGATGGAACCTGTAATCAGCATGATTTTGCCTTTGAATTAGTTCATCATTCCGGTTCTTTCAAGCGTAAGAAAAATAAAATAAAATCGTAAAAAATGTCTATTGAACAGTTGCGGCTGCTAGGTTAAATAGAAAAACCTAAAAAACCCGTTTACAACCCAACTGGGTTAAATACATAACCCAAGCCCAATTCTAAATGACCCGAAACTAAATAAAACTAATGCAGTAGCTTCAAACGAAATACTAGAAAATATGACTTCAAACGAAACACAAAAGTTGTAGCTCTCTCTCTCTTAGCTTTCCATCGACTAGTAGAACGCCTCAATCCGATTCCTGAAACTCCGGTTATGATCATTTCCGTAAAAGCTGTTAAAGCTGAAAATTAAGTACGAAAATTAAATTAAGCCAAAAATAAAGTAAAATAGAAAAACAAATTAAAATATAAAAATAAACAAAGAAAACCAAAGAAATACTTAAGTGCAAACATGGTAGAATGTGCATTGGAATTGTTCAGCTTATCATAAATGTTTCTAGTTCTGAAATTGTCCTCATGCACTGATGTGATCCAATTGTTCATACCATTCATACTATGCTTAGTCTTCAGTATGGATTTGAAGACCCAAGAAGTAGAATTGGTAACAGGCATAGTAATAATGTTTTGTTGCTTGATGTAGAAACTATGAATCTATCTAATTCATAGGTTGTCTGACTTTCTGTTTATGTTCCATAAAAGCTTGGCAAGACAAGTTTTGTTCCAGTTAGAGATGTCCAGGATATTCAGCCCATCTTCCTTTCTAGCAGAATAAGTCATTTTCCAAGAAATGGGAGACTTCCTAGTGACCTTCTCAGACCCTGACAAAAGGAAAGATCTACAAATCGCATCAATATTTGCTATTACTTTATTAGGTAAAGGAAGACATTGAAGCCAAAAATTAGTCAAGGCAAAGATCACACTGTTAATTAGCTGAACTCTCCCAATCATGGTAAGCAACTTAGAGCTCCAATGATGAATTCTATCACAGATTTTGTCAATTAAGGGGAGATAATGAATGATATTTAATTTCTTACTTGTCAAAGGGATGCCCAAATATTTGAAGGGTAGCTGACCTTCTGAAAACATGGTGACCTCTTGGATTTTCAGCCTAGTATCAGAGTCCACATTAACAAAAAAAACTTTACACTTAGAGGGATTTATCTTCAGACTAGTAGACCGAGAGAAAACCTGACACACTTCCATAAGCATTTCTATAGATTTCAGGTCACCTCTTGCAAACAATAAGAGATCATCAGCAAAACTCAAGTGAGTAATTTCCAATTTCTCACATTTAGAGTGGAAATTGAAATCATGCTTGGATTTAAGCCTTTGAAACATTCTGTTAAGATATTCCATAACCAAAACAAACAAAAGAGGGGATATAGGGGCCCTGTCTTAACCCTCTCTTAGCCTCCAAAGTTTTGGTTTGAGTACCATTCACTTGGAATTTGTATGACACAAATTGCATTGTCAACATGATCCACTTGGTGAACTTGGGATGTATACTTAATACAGTTAAAATGGTCTCTAAAGCTCTCCATTCAACAGTATCATAAGCCTTATGCAAATCCATCTGAATCATGCACCTACGAGCTCCATTTTTGGCATTGTACCCTCTAATTAATTCATAGGCCAACAAGATGTGATCATGAATCTTCTTTCCTGGAACAAAAGAAGCTTGACTATTGTGGACTATGTTATTCATCACCTTGCTCAATCTCTTTGTCATGATCTTGGAAATGATTTTGTAAATAACCGTGCAGTAGAAAATAGGTCTATTGTCTTCAACCATGCTAACTTCATTAAACTTTGGAATGAGAGTAATGAGAGAGCAATTGCTAGCTTGGTACAATTTCCCCCTTAAGAAAAAATCATGGACAACATTGATGACATCTTGTTTAATTTACTCCCAAGAGCTTTTGTAAAATTTGGAGTTATAACCATCAATGCCTGGAGCTGATGTGTCCTTTATACCTTTTAAACTATCATAAATTTCTTTCTCAGTAACAGGGCATATAAGAAAATCCCTCTGGTCAGCAGATAACGGGGGCCCTCTTCTCATAGCCTCAATATCAATGCTACTAAGGTTGTTACTAGCAGTACCCAAAAGCTCTTGATAATATCTCAACATTTCCTCTTCAATATTTGTTTCCTGATGCAAAATATCCCCAGTCACACTCTTAACATACTTAAACTGGTTATGGAAATACCTGGACCTCATTATAGCATGGAAGTAATAGTTATTACCATCTCCTAACTTGATCCAATCAATTTTGGATTTTTGATGCAAAATTTTCTCCTCAAGACTACTTAACCTTAAGACCTCAGCAATATAGTTCTTCACAAAATCAACTCTGTACACATTCATTCTATCTTAAAGTAAGTTCTCCTGACCCATAACTAACTTAATTCTGGCCTTTTTCAAAAGTTGGTTGATATCATTGTAAGGCTTGCTTAACTGTCTAACCACTACTTGTAACCTTTGAAGCTTTTTCCACAAAATAAACATAGGATTACCATCACGGGGATTGATCCAGTTCTGGTCTGACACCCCATAATTTAGCATAGAGAGTTTCCAATCCAAATTATGTTGTTGCCAGATTGTGTTTCCCAAGATCCTATCAAATTCTTTTGCTCCTTTTGATGTAATGAAATACAAGAATGATGTTTTGGTGTTGAAAAGTTGATTGAGAATGAGAGAAATATTTTAAGAATTTTGAAAATGGAGGATAATTTTAGCATGAAGAAGAAATCATGTAAGGTGGTGTTTTATCCATTTTTTTTGCTTGACATTTTCGGATATGCATATGAAAATATCACTAAGTCATTAATTTAACTAGCTTATTGAATAAAAACACCACGATTAAGTACAAGAGTATTTCAGAGATGCATCTCTAGATATACTCAACTAATATCCAGAGATGCATCTCTGACATCTTTTTTTTTTTCAATTTGGGGCGAAGCTTTGGAAAAAAAAAGTTTGTGTAATTTTTTGGATACATTCGAAAATGTATTTCCAGAAGTTTGAAAGACATTTTTGAATTTTTAGAAGTGTGGTATGTATCTATAAAGATGGAAAGAGCAATTCTCAAAACTTAAGGGGTGCCAAGAAAAATTCTCTATAGGCTCATAAGGAATTTCTTCACTTAACCTCCACTAACATTATCGACTATTCTTATCTATTAGTTAAAAATTGGCCTTTAACATGGATTGTGTATTTGTGACACATGACACATATAAGATACATAATTGGAGGAAAATTTTCTTAGATAGAAATAACCATAATACGTAATTATACACATAAGCAATCACAATTTTTTATTAAAAAATAAATTTTTCTCTCTCCTTCATATGACAATCACTCGTGATTTTAATTAAAATAAATAAATTTAAAATAAATTTAAAATTTTCTTTCTTATAGGATGTTTCTAAAAATATTGATTTATGTATATTTTAATTCAAATATTTTTCTAATTGAAGGTGGAATTTATTTAAGTGAAAGGTAAAAACCACCTCCTTCAAATTCAAAATTCAAATCTCCACCAAATAAATAGAATGGAGCATAGCAACATGTGATATAAGAATAGCTGTGTCATAAATTATGGTATATAGTAAGCTGTAACCCGACCAAGACCAAATATTATTGAACATGAAAACAAAGATAAAACATTATGAGATTTCACACTTGTGGACCAATTGGCCTCACTATTTTGATGGTGACACTTGTATTTTTCAAACATGTCTTCAACTATTTTTATTTCTCAACCCTCACATGTTATTTTCCTAAAATTAGAAATTACATCATAAGCATGCAAATTCAGTTCAAGTTCATCAAGTTAAATCTATAATTCAAACAAGAGTTGCAAATTTCTGACGGACTGACCTATATAAACTAGCTCGTTTTGACATCACTAAATACATGTATCTGATATCGACATGAACACTCATTTTATAAACATTGTCGATGCTACATAGATTGAGAGTGTTGATGGAAATTAAAAAAGTTATTTAGACCATACCTTGTAGCATTAATTAAAAAACATGGCATACATAAAACACCCAGATATATTCCTTGTCATAGAATCGACAATTTTTCTTCCTTGATATTTGTTTTGTTCATACCTTGTTGCTTTTGGAATCTAAACTAATTCATGTACTAGTAAGTTAAACAGTCAATTTGACTATAGTCCATTACATGTCAAATAATTGGTCAGAAAGAAATGGTTTTAGTGTTTCATAAGTTTGTGTCCTTACACTAACATCTACCCATCTTCCTCACACGTGCATTGACAGAGGTTTCTTTTGTAAATACATGCTTCTTTCTGTTTCCTTCGTGTGGAAAATGGCCCACTTTCAATTTAATCAACAAAAGATAATAATTTGGTAGATAGAGATTCAATTTATATCTTAGATTAGGTTTAAATGCTGCTTTATACTTTGTTTTGACTTAATGATAGAGCTTTGAGTTCGAGTAAGTATTTCTCTTAAAATTCTAAATTTTAATTTTAATCAATTATTTGAGTTTGAGTGGTAAAGGAGTTTCTCTTAAGGAACAAAGGCTTATAAAATACCGAGTTCGATTCCTGATGGGAACAACCATTTTAATCCAATTTTTAAAATATTTATTTTACTATAATGAATTTAATAGATCCAACAAACTCAAAATTTAAATTAAGAGAAAAAAAGATGTCCCACTTTCTAACATACACCTAGTTGATAAAGACTTTAATAAGCAACAAGGTGTAAAGACTACATTTTCAACCTCTTGTACTTGTTCCATTCCCAAAATGTCCATGTAGAAACACTATGAACCAAAACATTGTATTTATGTGAATTCTCATTAACTAGCTACACAATGAGTCTTTAATGCAAGTACCAAAATATTCCAAACCATTCCATCTCTCAATAGAAGTTGAAAGTTGAAACTTCAGTCTATAGCCTTTGAACCAATTATTTTAATCCATCATGAAGAAAACTATGCAAATGCTTGGTTGAGAATGGAAAGAAAACAAAAAGAAAGAAAAAAAAATAGAAAGAACCACTCTAAAACAATTTATCATGTATTCAAATGTTAAATTGTCCCATCAATATTTTATAGGTAGCATCAAGAGTTTGAATTACAATAGTTGATATTTAGATAGTTACAATTTGATTAATCTCGATTGTAGTTGCACTGTAATTGTTATAATCGAGAACACAGTTTAGGTTGTGATCGTAGATCATTTAGATAAAAGGTTATGCTTATAGACTTCCCTGAGAGTCTAAAACTAAGTTTGGATTGATTGTTTTGGCGAAATGTAGGGGTATGGGATGAAAATGAGTGTTATTTTATTATTTAAAATTGAATGGAGCTCCGCAGAATAGAATAATATCGACTTCGTTTCATTTCATCTCTTCTGACTTAGATAGAATATAGAATTTTTCTTTCTGCTCTGATTCATTTTACTTTGTTTCTTTTTATTACGTTCTATTCATTTTATGATATTCAAACATAGTCTAAGTGTTTGCTGACAAATCACTACCAACGAACTCTCATTCCCGTCTTTCATACCGCTTCCATGTCGTTTGAGGTCCATCTCGCATCAAAATATTATACAAAATAACATATGGTTAAAATTTATAAAATTTACCAAAGTTAAAGTGTGAGAACAAAAACTATGTACTTAAGGAAAAAGAAAAAAGCAGGGGAAAACAGAGTAAGGTGTATATGTGTGTGCTCTAAGAGCATGAGAGTGAAGGGTTCTATAGAGACTTTTGTTTTAGTTTTTCAAAGAACAAAGGCTACAAAAGAATCAAAGACCTAAACATAGTAAAGCTTATGAAGTAATGATCTTCATAGATTCACTTTTATTTTCTTTTCTTTATCTAACCTCTCTTTAAAGTACTATTCAAACCCCCACTGTCACAACCTACATACCCCCTCATCAGATAGTACCTTTCCATCCAAAAAAAATTCACCTTTCCCAACTTTTTCTACTCTTTCTAGCCACCTGCATAAAGTAGTGTAAGAGTTGAAAAAAGGGTTGTCAAGTTTGAAGTGAAAAGAGTGTTTTTTTTCTTTCCATATTTCAATCAAATGGGCTAATAGTTAGGTATTTGTTTAGCCTAATAGTTGCATGGAATATGCAAAGTTTGAATATGTTGAAAAACATCACTATTATTGGTTTATAGCTTGAAACACTACTTTTCATAGGGTCATAGCTAGAGAAACAAAAAAAGAGAGTGTGTGTGTGTGAGTGTGTGAGTGAGAGTGTGTGTGTGTCAATCATATCATATATCTACAATCATACAAGTGGTGCTTCTATTGAGATTTAGTTTTTTTCTTCTTGTTCATGGAGAGAAAAAGAAAAACATCTAAGCTCTTGAACAAAACAAATCTTTGTTACACTTTCTACTTTTTCATGCTCTCAATTTTCACAACTTCTTCTGCTTCAGCCATTACATGTCTAGGTATGCAATTCTTCCTCATTCTTCAATTTTCTTTTTTCCTTTAAGGTTTATTAATAACTCACACACAACCGAATATCAGTGTTCGAACTTGATGATGACATTCAACCTAACAATATCGGTTTCTGTCAATTGAGTTAGGATTTGCGGAATCAATTTTCTCTGACTCATACCTTCTAGCTCTTTCATTTTTGCAGATACTAAGTGTACCATATTTTTCAAATCTGATATAGATTTTCAGGTATAGCTACTAATCCTAATCTTGTCTATTCTATAAACTAGTACATTCCTTCTTATCTTCATTAGCAATTTCTTTTTTTTTTATTCTATTTATTTGGATTATAATTTAGCTACCTAGATCTAACTCTAACATTAGGATTTTAGACTCTAGACTAATTTTTTTAATTGAAATTTATATATTTAATTAAAATATATAATGGGTTATATCTTTCATGATTGTGGTTGTTGAGTTCAACATTCAAGTAATCTGTAAAATGTGAAACTGTTACATATAAATTAAAACAAGCTTCTCTTCAAAGTTTTAAGGACTTATTTGTCTTAGGTTAGACTATTATTAGTCACAATATACTATTATTTGAATAATTTTACTAGTGGTGTAGAGAATTTAGAAACAAATAATAGGAAGAAAAAAAATGAAACTGGCTCATATGCAACAGAATAGGGTGCAGGGTGTGTCTATGGACCCTCTGCAATGTGGAGTCCACATTAAATAGGCAACACATGTGACTATGTACTCGTCGTACTATTTAGTATTTATCGTTGAAGTTGTGTTGAAGTCTCACGTTGATTAAGTTTTCGAATTGTTTGACATATAAATATGTTTAGGAACTTCACTATTTGAGCTAATTTTTAAAATGAGATTCTAATCTATTTAACATGGTTACGTTGACTCTGACAGAAAAATAATAAGGTGGAAATAGGTATAATGTCTGAAGAAAATTCAATGAGTTCTATAGATTGGCCAAGAAGGTTTCTAGGCGGACCGGGGTCATTTCCGCCACGATGCAACGGCAAGTGCGGAAAATGTACACCTTGTAGACCGGTTCATGTGCCGGTGCCGCCAGGGACACCGGTGACGGCGGAATACTACCCGGAGGCATGGAGATGCAAGTGTGGCAACAAATTATACATGCCATGACAATGAATATTTAAAATTTTCTATGTATAATGTTTTTTGTTTTTCCTCTTCAAGCTTATTATAAAGTTGATTATTTTCATGTTAGTGATTATATGAAGACTCTTATCCTTTTGATGAGTTGGTTTAGCTTAAGTTTGTGGTAGATATTAAATATGAAAATATAGTACAAAACGTGATTTGATATGAAATAGCATATAAAAGGACCTTGATTAGATCTATTGATTATGGGTTTATTGTAGACATATATATGGATTTGACAAGGAGCAAAATTATGGTTGTTTTTGTATTTTTAATTAAGATAATTAGGCTTTAGTTTAAAATAATAAAAAAAAAAAAAAAAAAACAGAGTAGAAATTTAAAGGTTTGTGATTGGAATATAATGCATACTTCACGTGCACACTTTTTGTCAAAAGACATGATAGTCGATGGAATATTATTAAAATGATTTGATATGAATCATGCTTGTTTGATAGTCATTTCATATATTTCAATATAAATAAATAAAAAAGTTATGATGATATAACTCATGACATTTCAAAATTAATTTGTGGTCCACCAAAAGTTGGGGACGATACAAAGATTATTACTTAAATAAAAACCATGATATTGTCAATATCAAATTCCCCACGGTTGATGATAGACATAATGAAAATGAGTACTAGAACATAGCAAAATGATTCTCTAATTTTTTTGGGGTTCAGACTTTGTAATCAATCTTGTCTATATAATTTTTCTGCTCTAGAACTAAGTGATAATCGGAGAAGTTGAATTTGCGGTGAGTTGTGTATAGATCTATGTGCTTTTGCAGGTATACAGTTGATACTTCCACAATGATCATTTCTAATGTTTTGATGACGATGATGGGGCGAAGACGCAATGTGTCTAGCGGTATCTGAACTGCAAGCGCACAGCCTATCGAAGTAATATAAAAGATTGTCGAACCCACAGGGACTTTGTAATCACTCTAGTGCTAGAAGGTCTGCTAGTTTAGCTAAGGTGGATATTTGTCACGATTATAGTTTTAAGGATTAAAAACGGAAATTTAACTTAGTTAAGGAAATAATGAGAAGGCGGTCGGTATGTAATTATATTAACCTATGCGGGTCAATCTAACCTAAGCTTATAAAGATGGTTCACTTAAATTATTCTGTAGAGATTATCAGTTTAAAAACCCTCGACTCACACTCTCGTGGTCTTATCTCAGATCTTACTCCTAAAGCCCTATGTCTGCTCTCGCTAGCCCATAAGTGTTTAGAAAATAATTTTTGAAAACTTAATAAGTCTAATTCATTTTAAAGCGCTCTCGCTGTATTTAAATCAAATGCCTAACTTTAGCTATCCGGTTAAAATCTCACACTCTCGTGGTCTCGACCTAACCTATTTCGCTTCTCTTACTCTCGTAACAAGAAAGTTGATTTTAATTATAAAAAGCCACAGCCAGAATATAAGTTCTTAATTATTTTTAGCTTAGATTCGATTTAACCGTTTTGGTTTGGTTTATTACATACCGACTAATTAATTTAGCTACTCATTTTTATTACACCAACAGACAGATACAAATTGAAATAAATAAATATTAAAGCATACATTATATAATAATAATAGAAACTTAACATAAATAAATAAATGAATTCAATATAAATTGTAAACTAAAAACCTGAACAATTTAATTCTTAGACTCCTTCTTCCACAGATTGGCAAGCTCGGAGTGTCGGAATCGAAATCGAAATAAACTAACGAGTTCTGAGGCTAAAAAGAAATTAATTGAAATAACAATTTCCTAATGTTGGAATTTGTTATTAATTGGGTTGGAAATAAAAAGTAAACACAGCAAGAACAAAAAGCTGGAAAATAAATGGGTTCAAGAAAAAATACGGCAGAGCTTCCGCGTAAAAATCAATAATCAAACTCTGTACTTTTTCGTTTGTTCCTTGGGTATTTATAGAAGATGATTTGGGCAGTTGAATTGGTAGAAGCATGGGCTTCGTTCTGTTTTGAGAAAATCCAGCAAAAGTGGCGTATTGGGTATTTCTTCAGTTGAGGAAAAGTAGGAGTCCTCGAAGACTCGTTGCACGTTCTTATGAATATCTTCAAATGAATCAAATAAATTTTCCTTGTCACGTTCGTGACATGATGTAACGGTCAGATTCTTCAATTTAAGCACGTCACGGTCGTGACATTGGAGCAACGGTCGTGAGACCTCTAAATAGCGCGTCACGGTCGTGAGTCAGTTGTGACGACCGTGAGCGTAACAAAAAATGCAGACTTAGCAGAATTGATCCCTTGATCTTCTTTTCATGCTAGATTTGGTTCATTTGATCTTTTTCTCATAATTTAGCTCTAGACATGTCATACATGCAATGTGACATAAAAAACTCGAACAATCGGGAGTTAATAGGATCAATGTACGATAAAACGGACTAAAAACATCGTAATAATGTGATACGATTTCTCGTTATCAGACGACAATAATTATTGGAGTCGGTGAAAATAACTTTCAACTATCTGATGAAGGTAACCTAACTAGAGAATCATCTCAAGCCTCATCAAGAAAAGAGATTTAAGATTGAAAAGCGTATATGAACGATGTATCTGGAAACGAATTTTGAAGCCTTAAAATAATGAAAGAAAGGAAGTGTGAAAGTCCGCCAAATTGTTTTTGTCAGTGTTTGTCTAAGTAGATTTTTGTAAAAGTAAGAAAATAACTCTTAAATTCTAAGAAAACTCACACACTTACTTAAAAATCTCTTTCTAACCTTTTTATATATTAAAATATTTTCAAGACAAAGGCAAGTGATTAAGAAATTATCCTCTATCTTCCAAAAGATTTTTTGAACTATCCAATTGATAGGATCTTTTTTCAATCGATTGGAAAAACATTTTTGAATCAGACAATCGATTGGAGAAGGCTTATAGGATTATCCAAACAATTATGACAATATCTTAATGACTTCTATTGATTATGTATCGTTTCTTTCCTTTTAAACTTTGGTAAACGATTATTTTGAGGGTTATCAATCGATTGGCTCATCAATTATGCCCATGAATTGTTTTCTTTTCAGATATTTCTAAATCATATATAAAGGAGACTCGCCTCTTATTCTTCATGTCACTTTCCAAAACTTTACATTTTTTTTGAAATTTATCTCTCTATTTTCTCTCCTCTCTCTAGAATTTTTTTTTACTTAAAGTTGTCATTGTGCTTTCAAGTGAAACTTTTCTCGTGAGGAAGAGTTTGTAAGTGGTCATTCTATTTGTTTAAACTTTGAGAGTGTGATACTCTTAGATTGAGTTTGATTTGTAAGATAAACCAAACATAAAATCTTTTTTTTTGTTTCTAGAACTTCGCCAGAAGATCATTTGGAGGCAGAACTAGGTCAACGTTAGGTTAAATCTGTATAACTTTCTGGTGAAATCTCTCTAACCCTATCCTCTTTAATTTGTGATATTTATTGTTTTTATTTTTGTTGTTGTTAACTCCTAAGAATACATAAATAAATAAAAACCGTTAAATTAATTGTGAATTTTGAATACCACAATCCGTCCTGTCTCTTATGTTTAAAGTCATTTATCCAACAAGTGGCATCAGAATTTAACTCTTGTTAAAGAATAATCGTCTCATGAAGAAAAATGCTTACTTATAGATTACTTGGTATGCTTTAAATAACAGAGAGATCACGTTAGATAAGGATGATAAGAGTTTTCTTTGTTTGTTCTTCATAAGAATGTGACTAGGGTCATGATTTTAGATGCAAATGACACTTTGAGGTTGGATACCACCTGTCGAACCTAATTTGTAATACTGTTAATTTATCAATATTTATTCACTAATGTCACAACACTCCAATAGTTAGGTACATATAGTGATATGAGTTGATTGTTCATGTTTAACATCTTAAAGTCAAATAAAAAACTTCTAACTAAATGGTAGCTTCATATTTCATAGATAAAATAGATATAGTTTTAATAAACTCAATAATAACACCTGAACTAGATAATAATTTCATCTATTTTGGCCTAAACAACATTATATAATTTTATATATATATATATATATATATATATATATATATATATATATATATATATATATATATATATATATATATATATATATATATATATATATATATATATATATATATAAAATTAGTGTTATCTATCATACATTTGATATTTCAATCATCTACTTTTTACATATATATTATTATGACTATCAGAATAACTAAACTAATATTCTGATGTAATTATGATGACTCAACGAGCTAATTAACGAGTGGACTCAGCGAGTTAATTTAGTTATCGGGGTTGACATCATGACAAGTTATAAATCATTTGGACATGATCATAACTACAAAGGATCAACCGAGTTGTTATGCAAAAGATTAAAAAGCAACAAGTCACCCACACAAAGAAGCGAAATATAATAAACTACATCATGAGTATTTAAAGGCGAACTAACGAAACTTGAAATCATGTATTTATCAAGTAAGGTCTCCGACAAAACTGAGAGGTTAAACATATACAATTTTATACTTTATGTAATTATTTTTATTATTTGATAAGGCGAGCCGATGTCTCTTATATTTTTAATTTATTTAAGAACTCTTCTAGTTTGCTATGGATAATGGGGTGGCACTCTTTTTCCTACGTGGGTAGGTTTTTTTTATGAGACTCCTCCTCTTTGTCTTGTTCCAATTTTTTCAGAGTCACACACTTAAAAGGAAAAGTGAAACCTTGAAGTGTTAGACCTTCACTGAAAGATTGTTGTCGCCTCTTAAGGAAATATTTTATATGTTGGACATCATGACGAAGATCCTTGTCGTCTCTTAAAGAAATGTTTCGTATGCTATAATTCATGATGAAGATCTTTGTCGTCTCTTAAAAAAATATTTCGTATCTTTGACTTCATGATGAATATCCTTGTTGTCTCTTAAGGCAATATTTCGTATACTGGACTTCATGATGAAGATCCTTGTCGCATCTTAAGGAAATATTATGTGTTCTAGACTTCATGAAAAGGATCTTTGTTGCGGCTTAAGGCAATATTTTGTATGTTGTACCTTATGGCGAATATCCTTGTCGCCCTTCAGGGTAATATGAATAAACTATCTGAGCACCCCGCATGAGAGACTTGGAGTTTCCTCAGGCAAGACTAAACATGCAAATCTAGCTCTAGAGGCGTGACCTAAGTCTATCCTAGAAGACTTAATTTAAACTCTTGGTTGCATGCTTGATAGAAGTCTCGCCCGAAACGTCTAATGTCTCACCTGATAGACTTATAATCTCGTCAACCTGGCTCAATATAACTTCACATGTGAGACTGAAAGTTCCCATTGAACATGTTATTTAAACTTCTTGTATGAGGAACAAAGAGTTTACTCGGGTAGGATCCAAAAAGTGGTCGCCCATATGGCTAGAACCTGATTTCCTAAAAGTGATCACCCACAGGGCTAACACTTGATAGCCCAAAGAATGGGCGAGAGCCTTCCCCCAAGCTAGCACCTGGTATCGCAACAAAGAAATAAGTCATCCTTGTTGGACATAGGTTAATATACCTAAAGGTTAGTCAAAGGGGGAATCACTTCATCCATGATTCAAGGAAGACTAAATTTTCCTTGACCACTTTCTTCGTCATGAAGCTATGGAATAACCTCCCACTAATTCTACAACTAAGGTCCAAGAGAGTCTATATAAATACCTCTCCCCTAGGGAGAGGGACAAATCTTATGACATACATATCACACCCTACATTCGCTTATGCCAATGCACATCATTCATGTATAGAGCATTGCACCTCATAAGAACAGATCCTTTAAACTACCTCAAAAAACCACCATACAGGGTCTCTTGCCTCCTTGGGCAAGCTCTAACCACCATACAATGTAATATACCCACTAAGACCTTTGAGCATCATTATGCCTTTTAGGGGTGAAATACACATCTGTACTTTTTTACCAATAAAACATTAATAATGCATTTTTGAATGACTCTTTACATGAGGAAGTATATGTATATATATACCCCCTGGTTTTGAGAAAGAATATCATTCACTAATTTTCAAACTACATAAAGCTTTGTATGGGAATAAACAAGCCCCTGGGCATGGTATAAGATATTGACACGGTCTCTTGTTCATATTGACTTCACTCATATAAATTTTGATTATTCCTTATTCATTTACTCTTGACAAGGTGTCACTCTCTATGCATGGTCATGCGTAGATGATATTCTAATCACATGTTCTTCCTTTATGTTGGTTCACAAACTTATAAATTGTCTCCATGTGACATTTGATATTAAGAAATTAGGCATTCCTAAATACTTTCTTGTATTAAAATAAATAACTTATCTTTGGGGAATCTACTTCTCACACATACAAAATACATTTGAGATCTCCTCACAAGAGAAAAATATGTGTAATGTTAATGGTGTCACTACTCTAATACTTAACAATTGTACACTCAGTAAGCATGGATCTTTCTGTTAGACTATAATTGTTCAAGTAATTCCTAGATCTAAAATTGCATAGAAAGACAATAAAATAAAACAACTTTTCTTCTTGCTTCATAACTCAAAACAACATACAATATATAGCTAGGTTAAATAGACTAAATGGGCCAAAGGCCATAACAAATAAAAATACCCAACACCCAATATAAATCAGCCCAATATAAAATCCTTAAGTAAAACTGATTGTTTTTTCTTTCTAATGGGTTTAATGCAGGTCTTAACAATACTTCCTGGGCCCAAAAGAACCTTGTCCTCAAGGTTCAAAGTAGTAGGAAAGTGTGGGGAATCTGATGGGCCGGCCCACCCGAATTGGTTGTTAGAGCGGTTATGATTAAGAGAGGCTGGAGAAAAACTGGGACATGTGGCGTCCTGAGGAAGAGCCGCGGATAAAGGGATAGGGTTAGTGGGAACAGTTGGGTTTGCGTGGAAAGGGGGAAGAATCTTGCTTAGGGCAGTGTGCCCATTGGTAGTAGCAGCTTTATGAGCATTGGGGAGAGTGGCATCACTTGGGGGACAGCTGGTTCCCATAACAGCTTTATGACTTTGGGAAAATGTTTTTGCACGTGAAGATGTAAGGGTATGTTAAGGATGCTTTTGAATGGGTGGTTGGGATGCTAGCAAAGGAGAGCCGTTGTGATACGTGGACGGTGGAAAAGAGGATTGCGTGATTTTTGTACTTGGGAAGATCTGAGTACTTGAGTGAGCTGCACGTTGAACCTCTTCATTTTGTAAAGTCTTATTTTTCGGAAGTGAGAGAGGTTCTAAAACACCCAGTCCTTTTCCTTCTTTCTCGTTCCAACTCTCCTCACCCAGATGAATTTTGTCAAACAAAGTTATTGTTTTGTTTAAGCTATTCTCATCACTGTTATTCTTCTCTTTCTTCGTTGTTGTTGTTTCTAAAGCTTGTTCATCCCCTTGCATGTTGAAGTCTTCAAAACGGACGGTGTTTGAAGGTAGTTGTGAGGGATGATCTGTTTCCACAACTTGTCCATGGTAAGGCCGAAGGAGCGAAACATGCACCACTGGATGGATTCGCAAAGAGGAAGGCAAATCCAACAAATAAGCCACAGATCCCACACGTTTTATGATGCGAAAGGGTCGAAATAACGCTGTGACAATTTTTGTGAAATGCGTCTCCTAACAGAGGTTTGACGGTACGGTTGGAGCTTTAACAAAACTAAGTCACCTTCAGCAAAGGTAAAATCTTCCCGTGATTTGTTTGCTTGTTTTTCCATTTGCTTTCTGCTTTTCTGTAGATTCGCCTTTAACTGTGTCATTATTCGCTGTCTTTGTTGCAAGGACTCATCTAAAGAAACTTCTGATGTTGCGCCTGATGAGTAGTCAGGAATGGTGGGAGGATCACGTCCATGCAAAGCTTTAAAGGGGCTCATTTGGATAGTTTTATGGAAGGAAGTATTGAACCAAAACTCAGCAAGGTGAAGATGTTTAAACCACTGACGAGGGTTGTCTCCCGCAAAGCAACGAAGGTATATCTCTATTGATTTGTTCACAACTTCCGTTTGCCCATCAGTCTGGGGGTGATACGACGTGCTGTATTTTAATGTTGTTCCTTGTATTTTAAAGAACTCCTTCCAGAAGGCACTCAAGAACAAGGGGTCGTGGTCAGACACGATGGACTTCGAGATCCCATGTTGACGAAAAACTTCAACAGCGAACCGAGATGCGAGATCTTTAGCCGTGAACTTCGATGGCAGAGTGATGAAATGGACAAATTTGGTTAGTCGATCACAAATTACCCAAATGACGGTGTGTGCGAACGAGTTTGGCAGATTTTTTATGAAATCCATGGTAAGTTCATCCCAAACTTTTTGAGGAATGGGTAGTGGTTGCAAAAGGCCTTTCTTTTTTTGAGTCAGATACTTATTATGTTGACAGATATCACAACATCTGACTGTGTCTTTCACTGCTTCTGTGATTCCAGGCCAACAAAAAGAAAGTCTCAGACGGGCTAGGGTTGCTTTGACGCCTGAATGACCAGCTGAGGGTGTTGCATGATACTCCTGTAAGAGATTCTGGCGAAGTGTTGAGATCGCAGGTACAAAGATTCTATCTTTATAATACAGTAACCCTTTGTTGAAATTGTAAGATCTACCATGTAGTGTGTGAGTAGTTAACTGTTGAACTAACTTTTTCCTGCGTCATCTATTGCATAAAATTACTGGAGTATGGTGACTAGATTCGGAACTAGGGAGGAAAGTGCCAGCATGTGAGGCTCATCTGGACCAAATTGCCGACTCAGAGCATCAGCAACTAGATTCGAATGTCCAGGTTTGTAGGAAATTTCAAAGTTAAATCCTTGTAGCTTTGAGGCCCATTTCTGTTGTTCTGGTGTTTGGATCCGCTGCATAAGTAGAGATTTGAGACTTTTCTGATCTGTGTAAATGTGAAATTTCTGCCCAATTAGATACTGACGCCATTTCTTTACTGCTTCTGTGACAGCAAACATTTCTCGAACATAGACGAAAGCTGCTTGCATTCTGGGACACATTTTCTTACTAAAGAACACGATGGGATGACCGTCTTGTGACAAGATTGCACCAATTGCCACACCGGAAGCATATGTCTCTATGTTGAAAGTCTTTGTAAAATCTGGTAAAACTAGGACCGGCATGTCGGTCATATGTTTCTTCAACTCTGTAAAGGCCAAAGCTGCCTCTGAACTCCATGTAAATTTAGTGGAGCGCAACAAGTCGGTGAGAGGAGCAGCGAGAGAGGCGTAATTACGCACAAAGCGTCTATAAAATTCGGTGAGGCCCAAAAAGGCACGGAGAGTCGTGAGGGAGCGTGGTTGAGGCCATTTCAATATGGCTTTGACTTTATCAGGATCTGGTGCAACACCACCCACAGAAATCACATGGCCTAAGTAATGAATTGAATCCACTGCAAAAACATACTTAGATAGCTTAACAAAGAAAAACTGAGATTTCAACAAGTCAAACACCACCTGCAAATGAAGGACATGGTCATCGAAATTGTCACTATAAATCATTATGTCATCAAAGAATACCAAAACAAATTTTCGCAAATGAGGTCGTAGTAAATCGTTCATTGCAGACTGAAAATTAGATGGGGCGTTAGTGAGCCCAAATGGCATAACGAGAAATTCGTAATGTCCATCAAAAGTTCGAAAAGCTGTTTTATGTGTATCTTTCGATGCAACCCGGATCTGGTGGTAACCTGAACGTAAGTCTAATTTGGTGAAATATTTGGCAGAACCAAGTTCATCTAGGAGTTCATCAATGGTAGGGATTGGGAAACGGTCTTTGATAGTGACAGCATTTAGAGCACGATAATCCACACAAAATCGCCAAGTTCCATCTTTCTTTTTAACTAGTAAAACAGGTGAGGAAAAGGGGCTATTGCTTGGAATTATAACACCTTGTGTCAGCATCTCTTGAATTATTGTGGTCATAGCATCTTTTTGTGAATGAGGGTAACGGTAAGGTTTGACATTGATAGGTTTGGTGTTAGGTTCAAGAGGGATATGGTGGTCATGTGGTCTTTTAGGAGGAAGGTCAGGGTTTTGATGGAATATTTCTTGGTAGTTCTTGAGTAAGGCAAGGATTTTTATGTCAAGGTTGGATGGTAGAGGGTCAAGGGTGGATTTTGGGGAGGGGGGAACTCGTTGAAAAGTAAGTAAGTGGAATGAAGAAACATAATTTGTATGAATTAGGTGTCGGAGTTGGTGGAAAGTTGTATGAGTTGGGTGAGAGGTTGGGTCACCTTTTAAAGTGATTGGGTTGTCAAGATGAGTAAAAGTGATTGATGGAATCGAGAAGTCAGCCTGAATTGGTCCTAATGTTCGTAACCAAGCCATGCCTAAGACCACATCAGCTCCTTCAATTGGCAGCAAGTAGAATGGTAGTTGAAAAGGCTTATTTTCTAAAACAATTCTAACATTATTACAAATTCCTTCACATTGTAAATGAGAGCCGTTGCCAACCATAACTGAAAATTGTGGGCTAGGAGATGCCTTAAGACTGAGATGATGAGCAATACGTGGCTGTAGAATATTATGCGTGCTTCCCGTGTCAACCAAAACCATTACCGGAAGGCCACCGATTAAGCCTTTGAACTTGAGGGTTTGGGGATAAAATTGACTTGTTAGAGCTTGGGTGGACAATTGAAAGTAAGTATCTTGGTTGTCTTCTTCTACTTCTGTACTTTCAAAAGTTGCTGGAATTTGATCTTTTATACCTTCTTCCTCAGCCAAAAGGATTAGGAATCGAGAAGTAGAACACTTATGACCAGGTACAAACTTTTCATCACAATTAAAACATAAGTCGTGAGCTCTACGTTCTTGAAGTTGGGCTTGTGAAAGGCAGCGAATGGGGAACTTGGGGGGGTTAGTTTGAGGTTGCGGTTTTGATGGGGTTGGTGTTTCAGGATTTTGTGGAATATGTGTTTTTGTAGTTGGATGGTTTGTTGTGGCGGTGTTGTTTTTGTTGTAAGAGTTGTTGAAGGTTTTGGCATATTTTGGTTTAGAATCTTTGAGTTTTGATTCAATAAGTTTGGCAAGGCCAATGGCTTGAGAAATTGATGTAGGCTTGTGAATGGCCATCTCATTACGAATATCCAAAGTCAGCCCAGAAATGAAACAATTTAGAATTTCCTCAGGGGGTAAACCAAGAACTTGATTTCCTAGCTTTTCAAATTTAGTTTGATACTCCACAACAGTCCTTTCTTGCTTTAATTTAAATAATTCAGCTTGGTGATTTTCATAAGTGGAAGGACCAAAACGTAATTCTAAAGCTCTCGTAAAGGAAACCCAATCAGTTAGCAATAAATTCTGATGCATCCATTTAAACCAGCCCAAAGCATCACCTTTCATATAAAAGGAAATTAAAGATAATCTATTCTCATGAGGCATGTTATAAAAACTGAAAAATTATTCCGCTTGAAACAACCATTCAAGTGGATTTGAACCATCAAACATAGCTAATTCAAGTTTCGGAGATCGAAATGGGGGTAATGGGGGAATGTGATTGAATTGAGGGTATGGGTGTGGGTGAATATAAGGAATGGTAAAATTCTGGGTTGTATTAAAATTGGAGGCTGCTGAAAGTTGGGGTGGGAAATATGATGGGGAAGGGATTGGTAAAGTGAGTGGGGGCAGGGATAAGATTGGTGGTGGCAGGTTTTGTGAAAACACAACCGAAGTTTTAATGGGAGTGTTGGTGGGTGTGAGAACTTGGGGGGAAGGTGTAGGGGTAATATGGGAAAGGGTGTGCGAAATACCTGAAGGGCCAGCAGCGTTATGAACAGTAGCTGGAGTAGGTTGTTCTCTCCTAATGTTGAATTTGTTGATAGCAGCCATGAGTGTTTCAAAACGAGAGTCCTCTTCACGTTTTTCGTTATTCATTCTACTGTGAATCTGCTCTATATGATGTGTCAAATCAGCAGCAACTCTATCAAATCTTTCATCCATTTGCTGCTGATTTTCAGCCATGCCATTGTTGATGTGAAGTTGAGCTGTATGGACAGCTTCTTCAACTATTTCTCTAGAGGAAGGGTTGAGTGGTTTAGGGGGAGCCATGGAAGGGAGGATTAAGGTCAAGATGAAAGCACCAAATGTTAGACTATAATTGTTCAAGTAATTCCTAGATCTAAAATTGCATAGAAAGACAATAAAATAAAACAACTTTTCTTCTTGCTTCATAACTCAAAACAACATACAATATATAGCTAGGTTAAATAGACAAAATGGGCCAAAGGCCATAACAAATAAAAATACCCAACACCCAATATAAATCAGCCCAATATAAAATCCTTAAGTAAAACTGATTGTTTTTTCTTTCTAATGGGTTTAATGCAGGTCTTAACACTTTCTTTCTCCTTGATCCTCATTTAAATTGTTCAATGGTAGGAACACTTCAATATGTGACACTTACAAAACCAGACATCACATTTAACTTCAACAAAGTGTGTCAATTCAAAACTACATTTCTATGAGAACTATATTAATACACATACGAGAGGAAGATAGAAAGTTAAGTGGAAGTTGGGTCGATTCCATTCTAGCTATCCAATCGGCTAAGTGGCTCTTGGATTTTTCAAACTTAGTCAACTAAAACATATTAGTTGTTAAAGGAAGGGAAATTAAACGAGACTCCATTAGCAGTGGCAAGCGAGAGCGGATTGAGGTTTGAAGAAAGATAATTACAATCTTTACGACAAGAATTTGAGATTCTTGCAATGGGGGAAAATGAGACAGTGGATAATTACTTTGCAAGAACGCTTGCACTTGCGAATCGGATGACAAGTCATGGTGAAAAGATGGAACAAATCACAGTGCTTGAAAAGATCCTCCGCTGTATGCAAGATAAATTCAACTAGGTGATGTGTTCTATTGAAGAATCAAATGATGTCACTACCCTATCCATCAATGAGCTACAGAGCAGCTTGCTTGTTCATGAGGGAAAAATGAAAGTATCTTGATTCCGGTTGTAGCAATCATATTATTGGTACAAAGGAGTGGTTGCATGACTTTGATGATAGCTTCACAGAATCAGTCAAGTTAGGAAATGACTCCAAGATGGCAGTTATGGGCAAAGGCAACATCAAATTGAGTATTGGAGGAAAGGTACATGTAATTTTTTATGTTTACTATCTACCTGGACTGAGTAGCAACTTGTTGAGTGTTGGCCAGCTTCAACAAAGAAATTTAACTATAGTTTTCAAAAGGGATATATGCCAAGTTATTCACGACGAGAAGGGATTAATTCTCACTACTCAAATCTCAAATAATAGAACGTACAAGATTTTTTCTCCTGTAATTCTGCCCAAGTGTACGCAAATGAGAAAACTTGAGTAATCATACTTATGGCACCATAGGTATGCTCATCTTAGCATCAACAGTATAAAGACCCTCAATCAAAAGCAAATGGTAAAGGGACTACCATAGGTGAAAGCTACAGAAGACAAATGTGTAGATTGCTTAACTGGCAAGCAACACAGAGACAACATCCCTAAGAAAGCTAGGCGGAGAGCTTCTCAAAGGCTTGAATTAGCTCACTCTGACATATGTGGACCAATTAAGCCATTATCAAATGGTGGCAACAGATACTTTATTACCTTTACAAATGATTACACTAGGAAAAGTTGGACTTATTTTTTGCAAGAAAATTTTGCAGCTCTTGAATTCTTCAAAAAAATTGAAGTCTTTAGTTGAAAAGGAATCAAACTGTACTATTCAGTGTTTTAGAACAGATAGAGGTAGAGAATTTACTTCAACAGCTTTCAATGAATTTTGTAGTACACAAGGGATAAAAAGACAGTTGACTGCAGCTTACACACCTCACCAAAATGGAGTATTAGAGAGGAAAAATAGGACTATTTTGAACACGGTTAGGAGCATGATGTCAGTTAGAAGTGTTCCCAAGAGATTCTAGCCTGAAGCTGTAAACTGGGCCACCTATGTTATGAATAGATGCCATACTTTTGTTGTGCAGAATATGACTCCAGAAGAAGCTTGGAGTGATATAAAACCATCAGTCCATCATTTTAAGGTATTTGGCTTCCTGACACATGTGCATATTCCTGATGTACAAAGAAAGAAATTGGATGGGAAGAGTACCAAGTGTATTCTCCTTGGTGTTAGTGAAGAATCCAAGGCTTATAAATTGCACAATCCAATGGAAAGAAAGATCATCATCAGTAGGGATGTTGTCTTTGAAGAACTTAAAAGCTGGGACTGGGGAAACAAAGGTAACAACAGGGGAGAAAATCAGGGCACAAGATAGCCAAGATGAGATTGAGACTGGTAATGAAGCTAATGAAAGAAATGAGGTTGATGCTGATAATAACAGTTCAGAAGGAGGACAAGAAACTGGTGAAGAGCACAGTGACAGTGACAATGTAGAAGAAAGGCCTGCAGAGATTATGTCAGAGATTACCAGAGAGCTGTATATGTGTCTTGTTGGATACTCTTAAAAAGGTTTTTTTTTTTTTAAAAGCAAAAAGAATTTATGAAGGAGAAATTTTCCATGACTGATCTAGGAAAAATGAAGTATTTCCTGGGGGTTGAAGTGAATCAGTCTCAACAAGGAATCTTCATTCATCAGCACAAATATGCCTCAGATACTGAACAGATTTGGAATGGCAGATTGTAACTTGGTGTGCAGCCCAATGGTGCCTGGATGCAAACTCATCAAAGATGAACATGGAAAGCCTACCGATTCTACCTATTACAAACAGATGATTGGTTGCCTGATGTATCTATTAGAAACTAGACCTGATATGGCTTTTTGAGTGTCTCTTGCTGCAAGGTATATGGAAAGATCCACTGAGTTGCATGTAGTTGCTACCAAGAGGATTTTAAGATACTTAAAAGGTACTATAACTCATGGAATTCTGTACAAGCATAGTGATGATGAAAATTTGAAGCTGGTAGGATGGACAGACTCGGACTATGCCGGTGATTATGATGATAGGAGGAGCACATCTGGCTATGTCTTCTCAATGGGATCAGGAGCTATATCATGCTATTCTTTTGAGTAGAATGCAACTTGAACTAAACATTTTATTGAGATAGAAATTGAAAAAATATAGGTTGAACACTTTATACATGAGATGAGATGACCCATATACCCAATGTCTTAAGATTTTGGGTGAATATGTGGTGTCTCTCTCACTTGTCTTGTTACTTTTTATACAATGTGGATGCTCCTCTTTGTGACCCTTCAGTGGTAGCCAATGATTCGAATAAAGGACCGACTTTCTGCATTGAAAGTCTTCCAGACAAAATGGTGATTAGACGGCGTGGGTTGTTGAAATGCTTGTGTCGCGGTAAGGGTATCAACGACCGTATAAGTATATGTGGAAGAAAGAATTTTTGCTTGAGAGAGTATAGTTGATGGACTCCCATTTGAGGGAGAGATTGTTGAGAGAATCTATATACCTAATAACTTAAGGTTTTGAATGAATATGTAGAATCTCTCACATAACTTATGTGATTGTGCTTGAACCCCAGAGCCTGCTATGCGGGTGTCTCGTGCACTGGGATACCCCTTTTTTTGTCAGGTCCTTTGGTTGCGGGGTGGATGTTGGTGTAAGAACACAGTTTGGATTTTGGGGTGAGCTGTGGTAGGCAAGTTCTATTTTCAGTGTGTTTGGACTGGGGTTTGAGTGTATTGTTTTTTTGTATCTGTTTTTGGATTGGAGTATTTATCTCATGTAATATTTTCTCATTCTGTTGCATGTCTTATGCGTTTGGAATGAGCTGGTAATAAAACTTTTTGCTTTTTTAAAAAAATAAACCTTTTTAAGAGTATCCAACAAGACACATATACAGCTCTTTGGTAGTTGTCCCTTTAGACACATATACATATATGGAGCCACTCAATTTTAAGGATAGCAGAAAAATTGCAGCAGAGGGAATGAGAACAATATGTATGCCTTTTTCTTGCCTCTCTTTCCATTATATCCTAAGTTTCCTCCCTCTATTGCAAATTTACCTTGCAACTGAGGGACAGTGTTAGTAGGTTAACAAATGAACTATGGTGGAAACCTTCAGAATTAAAAACACTCATATATTATTTCTATTATATTACAAACATTATACAGGTAAAACAACAGCTTCTGTTACTGAAACAGAAGAAAACAACTAAAAAAGGTAAATGATGCATCAATATCAATTCATGCCTTTTTGAGAGTAACCAAATCCATTGTAGCACCATAGGTTCTATTTATAGCCTCAGCACACCAACCATGCGCATCATCAACCATCGGCATCCTCACTTGCATAAAAGGAACTGCAGGTGTACGAGATCCAGGCATCACAACACCGGCTAAAACTGTCAGCACGTTTGCAGTATCTACATCCATGCACACACTGATTTCAGGAACTCCTTTTGGTGCTTCAGGTATTGCCATTATCTTTAAATATCCCAACAAGTGATTTTCTTCAGCCTTCTTTCTGTCCCCTTCGTAGACAATTATCAATGCCTCAAATTGATTATCATGAGTAGTTGTGAAAACTAGATCCTTACGCGCTGGCAATCTGGTGTTCTTTGGAATTACAGGGACAAACTCGTTACCATCGGCTCGAATTCCAATGGCTAGAGGTGTGGCTTGAATCATCAACAAGTCCAAGTTTCCAAAGGGGTCAGTGATACCTGAGGCAACAGCTCCTTCCATTGCTGCACCACAAACAGCACCTTCGAAAGCATTTATATCTTTATAAACTTCTGATACTTTGCATAGGTTAGTAACAAGATTCTTCACCCTTGGAATATAAGAGCATCCACCAACAATTATCACATCATTCAAATCCTCGGGTTCTACCTTTGCATCTTGTAAACATTGGGTGATAAGGCTTTCGCACTTTCCAAACACATTTTTGTTCACCTCCTCAAACTCCACTCTGTCAACGACCTTGTTTACCTTCAAACCATCTCCTAAGTCTACATCAACGTGAACACTGATTTCAGTCGAGAGCCGGTGAATTGCATCCTGGGTTGCAACTCGAAGCAATGCCATTGATTCAATTTCTTTGACCGCATGACTCTTGAACATATTTTCAAAATCCGGTAACAGATGACGCATCATATTCTGAAGCAAGTCTTCTCCGCCGATAATACTTCCTGCCAAAGCTTTTATCTGGGATACTCCTCCATCAGTAGCAGTGACAGCAACATCACAGTAACCAGCACCCATATTGAAAATGAGAGCAATTTTCTCACTTCCACTGCCCATAGATTCCTGAGAAGCTTTCAGCTGTTGCTGTCCATATAACATTGCCACTGCTGTTGGTTCCGGCATCAGCCTGAGAATGTGAAGACCAGCCATTGCGCAAGCACGCTCCAAACGGGTCAGCTGAAAACGATTGAACGAAACTGGAACCGTAAGCACTATATTTCTTATCGGCCTTTTCAGATGTGCTTCTGTCATTAATCTCAACTCCACCAGAAACATTGCAAGGACTTCTTCTGGACTGGTCAATCTCCAGACATTGTTCACTAGCGCACCAATATACGGGCGAACCCCAATATCCAACGTCTGCACCAGAAACGGGAGATTTTTACTAACACGAACCACCGGGTCAGTATCAACTCTCCCAATAAGGCGTTTGACGTTGAAAATTGTATCTCCAGACAGCATCTCATGCTCATTAGAGAGTTGATTTGTAACTCCACCAGAAGGGCCTTCATCTTTGAAAGTCACAAATGATTTCATAAGCTTTCGATTTGCTTTGTTTCTCAAAAGCTCCACTTGGGAACCATTCCATACAGCAACACTGCATTGTGAGGTGCCAATATCGATTCCAACTGCTATGTTCGGAAGAGGTAACGACTTTTCCTCCCCAGTGGTTTCACTGCCAGATGCCACAGTATATTGAGGTTCTTCCATCCTGCATAAAACATACCCCAAGAAATCATTCTATCAATAAAATAAAAATAACCGAAATGAAAACGAGGTGAAATATCATTTTCATAGTTTCATGAAGAATATAATTAGCAGAAGGAAGTGAAAGTAAAGAACAATGAGAAACCTGAGTGGTGATGCAGCAGCAGCAGCACAATGTGGAACAAGAAAGAGAGAATGGGAGAAAACGCGAAAGTGAAGCGAATGATTTGAGATCACACCGATAGAAATAATTGTGTTTTCAAATACAAATACAGAGCGGTGCGGTGTTCTAGAGCTTCCTAGAAAGAAAAAAGAGCTTCCTAGAAAACGCTTCACATTTTTTGGGTTGGTTTTTTCTTTTAATGGTAAAATAATTATATTTTGGTTTATATGTGTATTTCATGTTGCGACCTTTTTATTTTTAGGTAATGTAAAAAAGAGAAAAAGTCATTTTCTGTTTGAAAAGAATTTTTATTTAAATGATTATGATGATAAAAATGATGAATTCTAAAACGGTGGTCATTGTCTAGTAATTCTAGTGGGACTTTTTGAGTTTTAGAATGGTCTCATAGTCGGCCCTCATCCTTCTACATCTATCAATGTGACTCCCGTAGCAAGAAAGGGTCTTTCCAATAGGATGAAAGTTTCTTCATCAACACTAAAATTCATAATGATAAAGTCAGTTGAGAACACAAACTTATCAACCCTTACCAACGCATCATTAGTATTCCCTTGAGGTTAGCAAATGCTTTTGAGGTTAGCAAATGCTTCAGTCAACTAGTTGGAGGGTGATAGTTGTTGGCCTGGCAACTCCAATACCTTGCTTTTCTTAAAGATAGGCAAGAGCATGAGATTAATATTTTCCCCAAGGTCACACAATGCTTTACCACAAAAGAATTCTCCAATGTTGCATGGTATAGTAAAGCCTCTAGGATCCTTTAACTTGGGAGGGATTTTTTCTTGAACAACTTGGCTACACTCTTGAGTTAGAGTCAATGTCATAGTGGCAAATCCTCCTGAAGGAGCAAAAACATAAGAAAGGGGGATTGGAATTGGATTTTCTTAAAAATAAAATGACAAGAACACTTTGATTTATCCTGGTTCGTTTGAACTCAAACTACATTCAGTCCATCCGTCAAGGTGATTTCGCCTCTCTCAACGAGGTCTTAATCCACTAATTCAAATCTTTGAATACAAACACAATGACCTACTATCAAAGTCTTTTTCGGTCTACTGACTAAACTTAGTCACTTAAGGAATATCAATATATTTTACAAAGTTTGTGTAACTAAGAATGCTTCTAAAAAACGATTATCACAACTGTGATAGTTTTTACAAATGAAGAGAGAAAAGAAATTGTTCGTTAATAATTCGCGCGAGAGAGGAGACAATTTCTTCAAATGAGATCCCTTTAAATAGATAGCAATGAGGAGATCCGTTGGGAACATCTAGTGTCATTTTTGGATGAATAATAATAGTCATAAAAACCTTCAAAAAATAGAGATCTTCAATTCTAGCCGTTATTCTTGATTCCCTAATAAATGACTTAATACGAGAATCTGAACATGCGGAATGCACATCAGAGTGTCTAAAGATTCGCAACATGATTTTGTACTTGATGAGAACTTCTTATTGACTTGAGATCAGATATTCTTTGATAATGAGTTGTGTTGAATTCGCTGTAGAAGATGTTGAACACGTTAGAACTTATGTTCATAAGAACTTTTGTCATGCACATAGAAAATAATTTTAAGTGTCATATTTTGTTCTTATACATATTGTTATCATCAAAACTATAGAAGAGAGGTAGAATCAAAATCTTGTTCTAACAATCTCCCCCTTTTTGATGATGACAAAACATAATATTTTGATTAAGAACAAAAAAAACAAAAATTATAAAAACTCCCTTTAACGATGAGAAATCTTCTAGCTTACGCTCCCCCTGAGTTAAATATTTGTCTTGTTCTTAAAACATTTAAACAGTTTTATCAGAGTTTTAGGATGTTTGAGACTTAGCCTTGGTAGAATGTTATAGATCAAAATAGTTTACGTTCTCCCCCTTTTTGTCATAATGCAAAAAAAAATCAGAAAAAGATTAGAGGTGAAAACATAGCCAAAACAACAGATCTTCATTAATCAGAAAAACATTGAGAACAAGAGATGTAAACAAAACAACAAGAAAACAAGCAACAAAAACAAAAAGAAACATGATCAAGGTTGGGGGTTAATCTTGGTGACCAATGCTTCCAGAAGAGACTTGATCTGAGAAGTTAATTCAACTTGTTGCCTAATCATTGTCTTGAGTTCAACATTTGTTTCGTCTTTATTTTCTAATCTTAGTTTAACAGACTCATTCTTTTTCTTCAGTTCATCCAGAGTCTTTAATACTAAAGATGTTGGAGTAGCTTCTTCAACAGTTGTAGCAGCTTGAGTAGAAGTTTGCACAGACGGTTCTTCAGCAACTTCTTTTTCTTTATCTTCAGCAGAAGGAACAATAACTAGCTGATATGCAGAAATGAACTCCTTTGGCTCTGGTTCTTTCCAAGGTTTATCATCTAGAAGATGAGTTTTCTTCTTCTCCAAGTTTATGACCACTTCTTTCAAATTCTCACAGAAGTTCTGCTGAGCGATATCATAACAGATATCTTTCAGCTTCTTGGTTTCAGAATTAAACCACTTTCTGAATGTTTTACAAATATAATCAGAAGCAGCAGGGTCAAGATTTTCTGCACACGCATTCTTTAGATTTTCCAACCTGTTTTTCATTTCTGCTTCGAAAGCCAGCAACAATGTACCAACATCTGACTTGGTTGGTTTGGGTATTGGTTTGGGTATTGCAGTTTTGTTAGAAACAGATGAGAGTTTGTGTAAAGCTTCTACATCAATGAATGTTCTAAGGGGGTCTTCAGGTTCATTGGTTGGAGAGGGACTATCTGGAATGGTAATGTATGTGGGAGTTTGAGGAGGTGTTGATTCATAAGAAGATAAAGTTTCTTCGCGTATGGGGGATAAGTCAAAAACGAGTTTAGAATAGTCAGATTTCAGAGGATAGGAATTGTTTGAGATATGTTTGTTGGTGGTGGATTAGAGGATTGAGATTGAGAGGCTACAATGTAGGTGGGAAATACATCAATGTCAGAGAGAACTTGCTGAAGTTTTGGGTGAGTTTCAACAAAGGATGTGGTGTTGAGATCAAAAGGAGGGGTTGGATCAATTATCATGTCAAAATCATCTAATGTTTGAGGTGAGTGATGTTCAGAATGTTTAGGTAAAAATAGAGGGTTTTCAGGTTGAGAAGTTTGGAGTGTAATTGTTTCAGTTTGTATGGTACTTTCTGGTTGAGTGATTTGTGGTTGAGGGATATTCTCAGAGGGTTTAGGTTGTATGGTAGTTTGGTTATAGTGGATTAAGTCATTGGTTTAAGGAGAAGTCACATTGGTGGATGGACTAGAGTAACTTGAGGTTTTCAAGTGAACCAGGATATGTTGTGTGTTTTTATCTCTTGTTTATGCATTATTTTATTTATTTATGCTTCCACAAGAAAAGTCTACAGGAGTAAAAACCCAATTCAAACCCTCATTTCTTGTGTTTTCTCACACCTTTAATGTTTCCTACAAGCCAAGGAGATTTATGAAGAAGTTGGGATGATGTGAACACAATGTTGAAGTTGCAGCTAGGTTCAATCAGAGTCTCGTTTCAAAAAATTATTGTCAACATTGAGCATCGGTATAACACTCTATTATATGCCAACTTGCACAGTTTTGTTTCAAGACAGTGTATACAACACATTGGAAAGGAACTAGAAAGGGTAAACTTTGGTGGTGCAAGCCAATGTGTGGGTGATTGCTCCATTAGAACAACACATGGATTACTGTGTGTGTGTGTGTGTGTGTGTGTGTGTGTGACAACTTGTCGGTTTGCAAATACAAGGCAATCATATTCCTTTAGAATCAATTCATGATTTTTGGAAGGAATTACACATTGAAGAGCATGAGGTCAATCATGAAGAAAGTGGTGCATAATTATATTTAGAAGCAGATTGTGAATAGTTGAATACATATTTCATTACTTTGGATATTGTAAGCCAGAGGGTGTTGAAGAAAGTTTTGGGAACTAACACATTCATCCACAACTTCGATGTGTCCACCACGGGGGAGGTACAAACCAAATAGGGCAGTTAAGAAGAGCAAAAAGGGTCAAGAGAATGATGTGCATCGTGATCCTTCATTGTGGGAGTATGCTGAGGGCTCGCATGGGAGTCAGACTACAAAGAGGTCTTGCAAAAAAACCAATTGGAAGTCAATCGTCAAGTATGTTGGATAGAAGTCAATCGTCCACCACATCTTCGAGAGATGTTTACTTATCTCATTTTCCTAATTTCTTACATCCATACACTGATGACATTGTTTATATGGGTGACAATGAAAATTTTGGTTTTCGGACTATTGCAACTTTACTTGGATGGGGCAAAGAGTCATGGTCTTTGACTCTGACGTAGTTAGATACTCAAGTTCATCAACATCCTTGATTATTTTCCAATTTGTTCTATGACACGATCTCTACCGTTAGAAATGTGTTACGAGTAGAACACTTGGGTGTGCAGGGTATTGATAAATTAATGATGATTTCTGATATGGGTTACCTTGTTGCTTGTAGATACAATGTCATCTTTGTCACCCTGTCCAAGAGATTTAACATCACATTTTTCTCTCTTGCCTTAGCTCCACCTATGTATACGAGCAAACATAAAATCATTGTTGTTGACTTTGTCAACAACAATCATTTGGTTCAAGTAAAGTTGAAACCTGAATGTCCATTGCCTCCCGTCAGCATATGCAGGACGCATTAGGCATTGGGAAGACGAAGTTAGGAAATCATCTTAATTTGTTTTGTATTCTTATATGTAGCACAATTTTTTACTATAAGTATGTATATTATCAGGTGATTTTTTAATCGAGTCAGTTATTCGATAAAAATTAATGTAGGAAAATATGAAAAATTCACTTTACTAATACCGAAAATTTCATATTTTCAAAATTTTATAGTAAATACTGAAAATTTTGCAATTTTCAATAAGAGTGCACATGTTTTTATCGAAAATTTTAAAAATTCAAATACATATATATCGAAAATTCTAAATTGCCAGTATTTTTACCTTTTTCGATAAAAATATAATTTTTTTACAAATTGTCGATAAATACTCCAAAATTCCAATACGAGCAAACATAATTTAAAAATACATTTATTTAATAAAAGATATAACGGTAAAACAACTCTAAATATGAGGTTGCATTGAAGTGCAAGTTAAAACCTCCTACCATAGATATTATTGGCCCAGGGACAAATTGCTTCAAATATGCTAAAGGAAGTGAAGTATGCCAAATTGCCAACTGTGTGGTTTGATATAAATGGCATCCGTCAAATTATTGGTTACAGTTTTCAAACTTCGACCTTTTGAAGGATCGGTCTGTGAATTTATCTTATTTTTATTTCTATCAAATATTTAAATCATCATAATTCTTTTTGAGATTTTAAATATATTTAAAGGAGAGAACGATCTTAATCTTATAGATTTATTCTTGAAATTCTTTCGACGGTAGATTTCTAAATTATCTAAACCTAAAACTATAATTTTCTAGAAACAAATTTAATACTATTTACTATATTATTCATATTGTAATTGTGTGATAAAGCTCAATAATATTGTATGTATGTGTGTACAAGAATGTAGAATATGCCTTTTGAATTTTTTGACCAGGTACATTTTAAAAAATCGGCTAAGTGCCTTGCATTTTTAGAATATAACTTTGATATAATTGCATTTTTAATATAATCATCTAAACATCATTTATAAATATAACTATTTTTCCAAATATAATAAAAGTTTTATATATCAGTCAATAACTATGTATTATAATAAATTATATTGGAGCAGGCCAGTAGTTAAAAACACACTCTCTATTTGAATAGAAAAAAATATTAAAATAAATCAACTATACTAAAAAAAAAAAAAAAAATCCCAGTTGTTTGGTTGAAAACTCTTGATTGATATATGAGGCTGAAAAAACATGTGTTGCATAAACCTTAACATAAGCAACCTAAGAGAAAATGTCAATTTCAAGGCATGAGATAAAATAAAGACAGCAATATACTTTTCAACGTCGGCACCGCCGTGGCAATATCTAATTGCACTGTCAACTTCATCTTCCAATAAGAAATAACCACTTGTGTGGCCTACATTTCACGGCAAAATACCAAAATATGGAATCATGCTTTCCCTCTTCTTCTAATGCCACTCATATGCAAAATTCCCTTTATTATAATTTGTTTTAAATACAAAATTCAAAATATTGAATGGGCGTTATACAAATACTACTAATTATAAGAAAATATTATTCACTCAAAAAATTTAAAATATTAAATTATATATTACGACCGACTAATCCAAGACGATTGATTACAATCAGCTGTTAGAACAATTTTGATTCTAATCTCTCATTAAAGTTTTGATGATAACAATATTTTTCTAAGAGAATAGAAGTTCTAATCTATGTTGCACTAAACTGTGTTTAATGTGCAAAATAAAAGTTGTAGAAGTTCTCACAAGGAAGGATAATCTGACTTTAGTCAGCATCTTCTAAGAGGAACAGTCTAGCGCTCACTTATAGAAGATTTGTTGTCAAAGAGAAGTTCTCATTGAAGATGTTTTTATCGTTGCGTATTCCTTTATGAAACTCTGATATGCGTTTAGAATATTCTAATTCTCTCAATTAAGGATCATTTAAAGAAAATCAGAATAATGGTTGGAAACAAGAATCTCCTTATTTGGAAGGATTTAATGGCAATTAACAACTATCCAAAACAAGCTCTGGATGTTCCCAACGGCTATCTACTTCGAATCATTATTTAAAGAAATCAACCTGAAGATTTGAAGCTCTCGCTTTTCACGCTCTATCACTTCTTACACGCTTAAATTATTTTTGCTCTCAATATTGTAACAGATCACTTTGTGATATAGCTTTTTTGAAGCATTATTAAGTTACATGTTTTTTAATCTTTGTAAAAGATAATTGATTTTCCTTGAGTGACTATTTTAGGGTTTAGGGTCAAGAAGACTTTGACGGTAGGTAATTGTGGTTGTATTCAAATTTGAATGGTGGATTAAGACCTCGTTGAGAGAGGCAAAATCACATTGGCGGGTGGACTGCATGTAGTTTGAGTTCAAACGAACCAGGATAAATTAAAGTGTCCTTTACAGTCATTTTGTTTTTGAAAACCCAATTCCAACCCCCCTTCCATTTGTTTTTACGCTCCTTCAATTGGCATGAGAGCACTAGGTTCTGAGTGAAGGAAAATTGCGATCTAAACGCAGCGGAAAACAAAAATTTCCTTTAGTGATCCTTACGAATGAGCATGGTCAGTGATAGAATCGTTACCTCTTTGTGGCGATTCAGATCTTTGATGCAGCGATCACAAGCGTTGATGAAGTGCAACGCCTCTACTCAGTCCACACGAACAGCTTCCGGTCACAGTGCTAGCTGCTTACGAACGAAATTATTTGAGTGAGAAAAGAGAATCAAAACGAAATTGCATCAAGTGAAAGTTTCATCACAAGGGTTCCTTTTATAGACTCTCTTGTGGGCTGCGGGCTAAAAGCCCAATTCACATGATCCATAATAATATTATATATTATTATAATAACTATTATTATAATAAATATATTTATTTTATTATTATTTTATAACCATTATAAAATAACAATAATTATTATTATATTATCCGAATTTCTATTTTCACTTAAGTGCACCGTACCTTACGGTGTTCCTTTGATTTCTCTATCTCTCATCAAACTGTCCTTATGTGTGTGACCCTGTAGGATTTCGTAATGTTGGTAATTATATTAAATTATATATTTAACATAATAAACAGTGAGCGGTATCTAGCAACACATCACTGCTACCCAAGTCACGAAAATGTCATGTGATCTGACAAAACCTTTTTCGTGATAATATATGTTTGTACAATTACCCTTTTGCCCCTATGTCTATATTGAACACAAGACATACACTGTGTCATCCTTGTCCAGTTCAATATTGGGCCCTTAGACATTTCTCCTGTTATGCAGGATTGGCAAATTCCATCTAGGACACTCATGTCCCTCAGCATGCTTCGTGGAGTGCCCATCAACTGTCTTTATGATCATCCAGTTACGGATAATGTTTGATCAGCAATAAAGCACCCGACTCTACATCTAGGGTCCATAGTGGTTTCAGGTCGAAGGGTGGTAATACACCATTATCACCATGAGAATAACTTATGACACTTTGCATAACATACTATGTAGTATTCTCATAGCGGGTCAATCCGGTATAAATATTACTCCTAATATTTATACCTATGTCAAGACTTGATAACTCTTTATCCATGATCCATGAGATGTGATCATCAGTCTATCTTCATAATAGTCTCAATGCTTTAATGTTATCCCACTTTGCAATAAAGCTTGACTACGGATATTTTAAGAATAATGTCTTTATGTTTAATGGGATCTCATGATTAAGTCACACTTAACATTTCATTAAACAGACTAACTATTCTAGGGACTTTATTATTCTGAAAGACAAACATAATAAAGAAATGCCTTTTATTATTAAACGAATAATCCGATACTAGTACCAAAAAGTATTGGCCTCTAGGGCTTACACCAACACTGAGATATACACTTAATCGTGTCAGTAAAAGATCCAGAAGATAAAACACAATGGCAGATGCAGTCAACAACAACAATGACTATCAAAAAGACAAGATCAACGGAAAACCTCCAGTGTTCAATGGTGACAACTTTGACTACTGGAAGGATGTTCTGGAGAGTTTCTTTCTGCCTCTAGATGGAGATCTTTTGGATATTGTGACAGATGGATACATTCATCATGTTAGAGCAGACGGTCAGAAGATTGAAAGAAAGAACATGACAGCTCAACAGAAGAAGGAATTCAGAAACCATCACAAGGCCAGAACCATACTTCTGAGTGTTATTTCCTATACAGAATATGAGAAGATCACAAACAGAGAATCAACCAAACACATGTTTGACTTCATGAGGATGACACATGAAGGCAACACTCAAGTCAAGGAGACAAAAGCTTTGGTTCTTATCTAGAAGTATGAAGCGTTCAAGATGGAAGAAGATGAAACAATTGAGAAAATGTTCTCAAGGTTTCAAATTCTGGTTGCTGGACTGAAAGTTCTGGATAAAGGCTACTCAACAGCAGATCATGTGAAGAAGATCATCAGAAGCTTGCCAAAGGCTTGGAGACCCATGGTCACTGCTTTGAAGCTATCAAAGAATCTGAACAAGATATCTCTGGAAGAACTGATCAACTCTCTGAGAAGTCATGAGATATAACTAAGAAGATGAACCCCAAAATAAAGGTAAGTTTGTTGCTCTTAAATCTAACAAATCTGATTCTAAAGCTTTGCAGGCAAAAGAAGAAGAAAGCTCTGGAGGCTCATCAGAAGAAGACGGACCATCTCTTCTATCCAGAAGAGTTCAATAACTCTAGAAGCATCTCCAGAAGAAGTTTAGAAATCCCAGAAGATCAAGCAATCATTCTGAAGCATCCTCTGGTCACAGGAAACCTAGAAGCAAAGAAGTAGTGTGCTACGAATGCAAAGAACCTGGACACTACAAGAGTGACTGCCCAAAACTCCAGAAAGAGAAACCTAGAAAGAAAATGAATAGAGAAAAGAAAAAGAGTCGCATGGCAACATGTGATGATTCAGAATCATCTGAAGTAGATTCATACTCAGAAGATGAACATGCCAACATTGCATTAATGGCAAAAATACCAGAAGATGTTCACTAATCAGAATCAGAGTCAGATTCTGACACAGAAGAGGTATTCTCTAAACTTTCTAGATCTCAATTAGAAGATAGCCTCTCAGAAATTCTTGAAAAATATCAGAAGCTTCAATTCAAATACAAATACATAAAACAAAGTCTAGTATCTGAATTGGAGGAAGTTAGAAAACTTAAGTCAGAAAACTCTGAGCTAAAAGAAAATATTTTTGAATGCAAAAATTCTTTTGAAAAACTTAAAGCTCAGAAGGAATCTGAATCAGAAGTTCTACCTAGTTTTGATAGTATCATAAAGCAATATGATTACAGTTTTTAAATTTTTTTAGCTAAAAACATAGACAGGAGCAAAATTGCCTCTATGATCTATGGAGTTAGCATAAATGGTAGAAGAGGTATAGGGTATGTGAAAACTAAAGGAGAGGAAACTCTTAAATTTAAAAAGGTTGATGACATGGTCATAAAAGTTGATACTCCTTTAAGTTCTCATTTTACCTATGGTCATAATCATGATCTAAAATATACTAGTGAGTCATCTTGTTCTACAAGTTCTGATGTGAAACTCAAAATCAATCAAAAGTTTGTAAATACTAACAAACAAGGACCCATAAAGCTATGGGTACCCAAATATAAAACTGTGTATGTTGCAGATGTCTTTAACAACCAAACTGAAACACCAATCTTGGTACCTGGACTCTGGATGCTCATGACACATGATGGGAAGAAAGCATATGTTCCAAAGTCTTAAGCTGAAAGCTGGAGGCTACGTAGGTTTCGGAGGCAATCAAAAAGGAAAGATTATTGGCTCTGGGACTATTGGTAATGGCACACTTCCCTCTATCTCTAATGTTTTGTTAGTGGAAGGATTAATGCATAATCTGTTATCCATAAGTCAATTAAGTGATAATGGTTATGACATAATCAAAAGTTTTGTAAAGCTGTTATTCAGAAAGATAGAACAATCCTATTTAGTGGAAAGAGAAAGAACAACATATATAAAATAAAACTCTCTGAACTGAAAAGTCAGAATGTAAAATGCCTAATGTCTGTGGACACTGAGCAATGGATCTAGTGTAACACCCCGAAAATCTAAATTTAATTATTTAGTCATTTATTTAATTAATTTAGAAAAATTGGAGGGTTTGGATCAATTAGAGAATTTTGGAGAAAAATAGTATTTTTATATAATAAGGATAAATAGTGTTTTATTATATTATTTTATCATTATTATTATTAAAAATATATTAAAGAAAAATGGTAAGGTGGTCCTTTTGTGAAATATATGAGGGAAAAGAGGGAAAAGACTCAACTGGGATGTGTTTTGGTAAAAAGGAATACACGATCAGTTTTCTCATTTTTTCTACCGTGTTTGGTGAAGTGCTCTGAAGAAAGTGGAAGCTCAGAGTCAGGAGGCTGTGGAGAACCCCAGAGAAGAGTGTAAAACGGAGAAATTATCTAAGGTATGAGGAGTTTTTATAATCTATTGTAAAGGTGTAGGAATTGGATTATGAATAGGTTAGAATTGTATGTGTTGTATGAGATTTTGGGGTTTTGAGTTAGGTTGAGTTTATGAGTGAAATCTTGATGAAATAGAGTTAGAAAAATGTATTGAATCCTATAAATGATGGTATAAACGATTGATCTGATGTTATGGTATTTTGTTTGATGTATTGGAATGATTTTAAGGTGAAATAAGATGAACCTGTATTGGAAAAATTGGGATTTTGGAGATTTTAGGACAGTCTGTACGAAGCAGCAGATTTCTGCTATCAAACGTGCGTTAACCGGTTAACGCTATTGGTTAATCGGTTAACCATTGAAATTTTTGTGATTTTCTGGAGTTTCGCATGCGTTAACCGGTTAACGCTATGGGTTAACTGGTTAACATTGTTTGGGAGGCAATTTTAACTTCTTTAAAAATCCATAACTTTTAAACCGTGATTCTGATTCGCATTCCGATTGAAGCGTCAGAAAGAGAAGGAATTAAACTTTATTTTGATGAATAAAATGAGAAAAATGCAATAATTTTTGGAACTGAATTTTTGAAATAATCTTGTAAATTGCCTCATAATTTTATCGGGTACGGGTTATTTCTCGATGTAACGGAGTGGTTATAGAACCAGCTTTTTTGATGTATTGCCAGGATGAAGTATATGAATAATTGATGTTGTTTTGCTGGTGTGAAATGAATGATGCGAGTTATTTTGATGAATTTTACGATGTAGCGCGTCATTTCATTTCATAGCATTCACGATGGGGCTTCGGCCTATTTATTTGTTTCAATCCCATTGTGTGGATTGAAGTGTCTCGATGATTTACGATGTGCTCCCTCGTGGAGGGTTGATGGTCATGTATCCATCTCACGATGAAATTGGTACCACATGCATATTGCATATCAGGATAGTTAGAATTGCATATTCTGGATGAATTCATGATTGTGTTGTCGTTGTTGCTGAATTTATTTGTTGATGATGTTATAATATGTTGTTCTAAGTTTATTTATATTCTATATTCTTGCATGTTATGATATATTATGATTACTCACCCTGCCTGCTTGGAAATGTTGCCTCCTTCATAGGTAACTTGCAAATGATAAAGATTAGCCTTACAATGCAAGAGGAGTTTTTTCAGAGTCTCGGAGCGTACCTTAGTTTCCTTTAGAAGTGGTTTGGAGTGAATG